>JARQOD010000004.1:462693115-462735413 GCA_033576555.1 Oophaga sylvatica
GTGAATATACCTGGGTATGTACCTAGGGGTGTTTACATATACAGTATGTGCACAAGTGTACCTGATGGCCTACGTGTATATACTGTATGTATGTATGTGCTGAATACCGATTCACAATTTTTAGATGGTTTTCATATAGTCTTAGAGCACCTTGTTGATCTTTTGTTGATTATATCTTGTGAGGAGCACAAATGCTCGTTCCTGGAGTTTGCCCAGGGTGCTCGTGTATGCACCGAGTATCGTGGGTGCTCGAGTGACATGTCCGAGTCACATCGCCCGCATGTTTCACGGCTGTTAGCCACAAAGCATGCAAGGATTGCCTGACACACACGGGCGATCCCCGCATGCTTTGTGGCTGTCTAACAGCCTTGAAACATACAACCACCGGAACGCAAACATGTCACTAGAGCATACTCTGTGCATACCCGAGCACCCTCGGCAAACTCAAGTAACGAGCACTTGCTCTCATTACTACTTCTATCCATAAAGAATGATTATAAACAACAAATTACTAATTCATTTCTGGGAAAAAAAAGAAGACTATCAAGTATCTGCCAAATACATGAGCTCACTAAGGGTTACTGGAGTTCCTCTTTAGGTAGATCTGGTTGTTCAGAATTAGAAGAGTGGTTTCAGTACATAGTTTATTGATATTCAACAAGCAACAGTGTCTACGGTGATTTCTTCAAAGCAAATAAGAGAAATAATTTTAGCAAAGGGCAGGAGTGGGCGAGATACATCGTCAGGCCAAAACTGATATATGTGGATGCATTCTGATGTGCAGAGCTAAGCAGATGTGATGATGAGAATTACATATTAACGTGGCAGTAATATGGGAGCTGTCGGGAAATATTCATCACCTTCATAGGACTCCTCAACATAGAATCCTTATGGGTCTGCAATATAGACCAGGCCGTAGGTACTCTGATTTCTAGTAATCATTTGAGAGTGTTTTTTCCAGTGACTTTTTTTTTTGTCTTGTGGTATTCAGATATTTTTTCTTGAGAAATTCTTCAAAATACTGCATTCAGGTTGAATTTTGCACCAAGTCAAAGATACTCTTTTTTTTTAACTTTTTTTTTGTGCATCTTTTTAGAGCAAAAAGTTGCATGATCCTTTAAAATGTCGCACGTTAGTCTTTAGCTGTGCAAAAATAAAATAAAATTTGACCGATTTGTACTCCTATAAGGAACTGTGCACCTTTTTTTTGTAACATTTTGAAAAGTCACAAATAATTAAGTAGGTAAAAACATCTGGATAAGGAAAACCATGCTTATATTGACAACAAAAAAAAACAGACCAAACCAAGTAGTTACCGTAACTTAAAAAAAGGCACAAACTAAATACAGTAATGAATCAGGTGAAAACAGAAAAGTCACTATTAGATCCGTTTTTACCAAACAATGAAAATTTGGGGCCTTTCTGTTCTACAGTATGGAGCTAAGGAGTGTGATGTTGCCATCACAGAAAAGACGAAAAAAGGGGGGTATAATGAAAATACAAATCTTTATTACAAAATTCACAGGGATTAGTGCAAAAGTATTAAAAGGACAAGGACAAAGCACAGCAAAATGGACGGCAGAAACAATTACACAGCCTGAATATAAGGAAGACGAACTGATCCCAGCACCCTGGAGCGTTGCTGATTGCCAAAGGAGTAGTACTTGGATATAAAGAAGGCAGGCTCCATATAACAAATTAGGACCAGTGTCCGCTATAAGGTCTATGACCCACGACCTAGGAGCGCTTTATAAAGTGGTACTACTGAACCTACAAATTAGCATGTAATATATAAGGACAACCTTTGGAGAGGCTCCACAATCAATATTACCGGTGGTGGCAAGTGGCGAGCAATTACTTCTCTCTCAAGTGTGGGACCAGGAGCCGGGATCAGCGCGTCTGCCCCGATGCGCGTTTCGGATTGCAATAACCGGGAGCTTTAAAAAGGCCGTGGACCGGAAGTCTTCTGACGTGAACCGGAAGTGACGCTTCCGTCACTGCAGCAACACACTACGCTGAGCGGCGCCTTTTTTTGTCTTTTCTGTGATGGCAACATCACACTCCTTAGTACATATTTCTCTTTGACGATGGGTTTATAAGATTAGTCCTGACTAAAATGGCTACTAGTTGGAGGTTATCCATCATTTTGGTTTGCCATCAGTTAGTATTAGTTTCCATTGGTTTTTCTTACAGTATGGAGCTGCAAGGAGGCACTGTCTTTGTTGCCTAAAAGAAATGGGCTCCTTTTCAGATTCTATAAAAACTGGAAATTCAGCAGCAGGGTGGCTCAGTGGTTAGCACTCTAGCCATGCAGCGCTGGTTTACTGAGGTCAAATCCCACCAAGCACAGCATCTGCAATGTGTTTGCGTGAGTTTCCTTCAAAGACATACCAATAATGAATCTTGACTGTGAGCCCAATGGGGACAGGGATGATAATGTCTGTAAAGCGCCGTGGAAATTATGGTGCTATATAAATGAGTACAAATAAAAATACTGAGCTGTATTGCACACAGAGGCTGTACAGCTCCATACTAAGGCACAGTCCTGTGCACAGTCTATGAATAGTATATACATAGTATTGATAACTAGCTACCATTTAATTGAATTTATGATAACTCTAAACTGATCTGACAACTTTAGGAAAACAAAACATTATATTAGACAACGTTTATATCACTACTTGTTATTAATTTGTTCCTGCAGATCATAATAGAAGAGCTGGAGAATCAAAAACGGAATATCACACTAACCATCACAGAGCGTCTGAAGGATTATCACGACCTCATGCAAGTGAAGACAGGACTCAGTCTGGAAGTGGCTGCTTATAGGTGAGGGGAACTTGGACGATATCTCTTCTGCTAACCTAAATTCCACTGGGTAACCACTTCTGATTGGGGAAGGTTTTGAAGGAAATCACATTTTTATGCAGGCTGAGATTTGAAATGGTAAGAGAGGATGCACTCACGGTATTTTTGAACAGCTGGGTATATACCATAAGTCCACTTATTAGAATGTGTTATAGCAAATGGTGGGATAATTAAAATATAACTTTTATGGCATAGGGTTGCAATCGCACTCAGGTGTAGAGCTAGTGGGGTATAAAAAGCCCATTTGTCCCATAAGAAAAGACTAGTACTATTAAAGACCCATAATAGCTGGGGGGGCCCAGTTGGAGATTTTACATTGAGGCCGATGAGCTTCAAGTTATGCCACTGGCTGTAAACCTCCATAATCTGATGTAAATCCTAATAACTCAATTGTCAGGATAATTAAGACAAAGAATAAAATAAGTGCAAAACACTAAACAAAGAACACAGAACAAGCAGAATACAAAAGCACGACAGTGCACCTCTAACAGGTGTTCTGTGCTGTTTGTTTAATGTTTTGGAGCTTATTTTATTCTTTGGCTTAATTATCGTAAGGATTCACTGCCTAATAAATAGAGTTGTCAGGATTTACATCACATTAATGAGTTTTACAGCCAGAGGCATAACTTGAACCTCATAGGCCCCAATGCAAAAACAGCCTTTGATATTGCAGCTTGAGCACGTTGTCCCATGACTGAAGAGGGGACGGTTGCTGACACAGCAACAGCATGACTTCCCTATTAAATCGACCTTGGAGCTGTATCCCTCGCATATATTTTCAATTTTGCCACAAACTTGTACTACTGTGGCAACTTGGACTTTATTGCACTAGTATTGTCCATTTGTAAAATATCTGTGATGTGTTGTGAATGCAAGTAAAAAGTTGAAAATGAACCTTTTTTTCACATCTTCAGTATCATCACCTACTGTACACACCTATGTAATCCATAGACATTGATATGTAGTTGGTCTCCCTCTTTGCTGCACAAGCAACTTCCTGAGAAGGATTTCTAAAAGATTTTAGCTTGGATCTGTAGGAATTTTTGCCCTCTCATCTAGAAAAGCACTTGTGAGGTCAGACCCCGACATTGGATGAGAGGTCTTGGTCTCCATCCTAGTTCATCCTAAAGGTGTTCAATTGGGTTTAGGTCAGGACTCTGCCTGTGCCGGTCAAGTTCCAAACCTTACAGTTGGCACGATACAGTCAGCTACGTAATGTTCTCCTGATATTCACCAAACCCAGGTTGGTCCATCAGACTACAATAGAGACGAGTGATTGATCAGTTACTCCACCAGCCATATTTCTATTGCTCCTGCGTGCTTTACTGACCTCCGTCTGATGCTTGGAATTGTACTTGTTGATGTCAGGTTTCACCAGAGTGTTGGCGACTTTTATGCACTATGTGCCTCAGCTCTCAGCAATTCTGCTGTATAATTTTACATGGTGGCCACATTGTGGTTGAGTTTCTGTGGTTCCTATACATTTCCACTTTTTGGTAATATCATTCATAGTTTATTGTGGAATTTTTAGGAGGGAATAAATATCACAAACTGACTTTTTACATCTGTGGCTCCTATTACAGAACCACGATCAAATTCACTGAGCTCTTTAGAATGAGACATTCTTTAAAAAATGTTGAAATTCAATATTTAAGCGATGTCTAATACTTTTGTCCATATGGTATACATTCAGAGCATTACACGCAACCTAGAGAATCCTACAGCTTGAAATAGGTTGTCCATACTTGTTAGAAAGCATCAGTAGAATAAAATAGGATAACTCATGGTAGGTATGACTCAAAATAAAAGACAGAATTTTCAATGAACCTTGCCATCCCTTTTAAGTATAGGAGCGTATATCTTATATACATAACGGCACTTTGGCAATGCATACACTTGTTTATATATGTACAGGAAGATCCATGTTATATGGCATGGAATGCAATAGCTACTTTGTTCCATTAATAGAATATGTACATGTTGTATTTTTAGTTTATTTATGATAAATGATTCAGCCAAAAAGCTTCCTCTGCGATAGACATACTCCTGTTTCTTTAGCTGCTATGTGATTGAAGATGCCCCTATACCACCAGTGGATAATTACGATGACCAGAAAAATGCCCACAGAAAAATGCCCTGAGCCATAAATGCCCCCAGGAAAGTTGCCCACACAGAAAATTGCTCACATTTTCAAAAATAACAGCAGTTATCACCTACTTCCCCCCAACATGTAATATGTTATATCACTTTGGAGCCTGCGTATAGTGTGATTCTGGCTGTATGGATATAGCGTTATCACCCCCCTCCCGAATTGTAATGTTATATCACTCTGGAGCCTGTGTACAGTGTTGCCGCGGCTGTAACGATATAACCCAAACTGTAATATGTTATATCGCTCTGAAGCATGTGTACAGTGTAACCCCGGATGTAGCTGCATGTGCCCAATTTTCCGTGTGTGAATACAGCCTTAGCCCTCTTTAATAAACAGTTTCAATAAACTATTGTTATATAGTCCATGTGGGCAATTTTCAGAGTCGGCAACTTTCCTTGTGCCAAATTTCCTGTGAGCATTCATGGCTGTGGGCTTTTTTCTGTGGGCATTTTTTCCTTCCTTTGGACAAATTTAATGGAACCGACACGCACAGTAAAGATAGATTTATGGATTTAATTATTTTGCAGAAAGCTTGCCTTTGCCAATCTCTTCTCTGTGCATGCAAAGAAAATCAAATGTGATATGCCACGTGGTCACTAGTGTTCGACTAGGTTGTCTATGGCCGACTAGTAAAATTGTTTCTGGAGGCCCACCCTACAGCTAAATGCAAACATTGCTTGATTTACCGATTTCTGGCCATCACATTCCCCATACACTTTAAAGAAAAGGTGGCCGGTTTTTTGTGACCACATGTCCAGACACAGTTGTACACCTAGACATAGCTGAATTTTCCAAGATGTATCAAACATAGTAATTCTTAATAAAATATACTTCACACAAAAATAAAATTTAGCTCAAAATGCCATTAAACTCTATGAATTGATTCGACCATCAAACAAACGTTGAAATATGGTCACCAGCACCCAAATATGACTGTATCTCTGCATAATATGGCATATATAAACAGGATTATATCAGCTCCCCATATATGAACTTGTTTTCTCTGGTTGAATGGAAAAATCACTCCAGCCATGGCTGATAAGCACCCAAGTAAAAACAGAAGTATCCAAAGCTCCAGATTAGAAACTCCTTAATTCAGTTATCAAATAGTAGTAAAGTCCAGCAGAAAGTAGTGATCAGACACAACTCAAAAGTGTTTCCAAAGCTCAATATGTCCTTAGTCATGGCCATGGGAAGACCAAAGCCCCTTCTGCTACATAAAAAGTAGCAGTATTGTAAATGATACATGGTAGGTGGGGTGTCCTGATACACATTTGGAACTGGGGCTCAGAGGCTATAAGTACCACCCACCTCAATGGCCTCTGTGGAGTGTAGAATATGAGATGTATATGTGCTGCAATGCAATCTCAACCCTCCATACTATTTTCATGAACCTAATCCTGGACCAAGGTGCATAGTGCTGAATATTAGCAGTGACGTGAGGTCTAGGCCCCTGCTAATCATTACATTTATGGCTAGATCTAAATCTGTTTCCCTTTGTGTTTATTGGTAACGTGGTGCTCTTACCCACTTTTCTGTTTGAATGATCGTTATTATTTATGATCACTGCCGGTAGAGATGCATGAGGCAAATGTAAATTGAGTCTCCCCACTTCTACAGCCACCTGTCCTCAGGTTCATGTTACAGTGCTAATGGCTGTCGTTTTCCCTCTGGGTGTGGTTGGTATGTTGGCTATCATTTTTTTTTCACACCTCACATACTGAAAAAACATTATCTCTAGTCAGAGAGCAGTGAGTCAGTTTCCGAATCCCAGTAGAATGGTGTCACGTATGAGTCTGCTTTTATTTTGGGTCTACGTTCTCAGGACTTAAAGCTTCGGATTAGTTCTTAGCCCTGTTGCCACATGTATGAGGTCCCTCTGCACAAACCACTCACAACTATAGTCAGATCCTACGAACCATCTGTCAATCATTTATCATTTGGACAAAAGTTCTCCTGCCTGAAGCTAAGAGTGAACACTGGGCTCCATGACACAATATGCTACACCTTCATGGGTGACCACATAAGTATTGATTTAATCATACATTTCTAAATTCGAACTAACTATGAGCAGTTGTCTTGTTATTCTCAGATTGCCCATATATTTTAGTATAAAGTTAGCTGAACCAACTGATTTTGGAACATTGACTACCTTATGTCTATATTGGCCTGATAACCTTACTCCGGCCACACAATGGCAGGGAAAATATGATTGGATATCTCAAATATCATTGCTTGATCCGTTTCTTCTCATAGGATATAAGGTGTCACCAGAGGTGTCTGGAGGTCGTCGAGTCCCCTCTCCCCATTGAAAAGACATCTACACTCTGCTGAACTTAGCTCGTATGGCCACCTTAAGACTTTATATAAAGGTTTTTTTTGTAATGTTTGGACAATTCCCTGTATTTCTAAGATTTAAGGAAATTTACCTCCCCCCAAAAAAAACTGTTTGTATGGTCATGTTACTCTCTGAAAGTTAATGTCATCCATGCCTTTACTTCTACTTGACCGAAATATCACACTTTTATTTGATATTCAAATAAGGTTTAATTGCTCTTGCAGTGTCAAATCACCTTACAAGCCCTCCTCTGCCTGACTAACAGCCAGGGCCGGGCTGGCCATATGGCAAATGCCAGAAGGGCCTGTCTGGTCGTGGGCTGCCTTGTCTGCTACGTTGTTAACAGAATCATTGAGACATCCATACTGTTAAGAGTTGTCACGGAGAACAAAGTCGCTGACTCTGTCACTTATCCCAGCAGGCCACGGGTATCATTAGAAATATTGGTCTTGTAGTAAATCTCGCTTTCCTCCATCCAGGGTAATATTAGTAGTATATCCCATCTGGTGCTTGGGGACAGGGACAGCATGGGCCTGTGTGATTTCAAATGCAAGGGCTGAATTTAAGTCCCAGTCAGTATCTGCTAACAGCTCACTTACTGGAGTCAAGGGGCCATGCTTGGACATTCTCAAAGGACTTAAAGGAGTTTTTCAACAGGTTTTTGCAACCCCATCTGAGAGCAGCATCATGTAGGGGCAGGGACTCTGATTCCAGCGATGTGTCACGTGCTGGGCTGTTTGCTGTGATTTTGAGGTTGTCTCTGCTGCAGATCTACCAAATGCTGAGCTCTGTATAGCCCCACCCACACCACTGATTGGCAACTTTCTGTGTACACTGTGCATAGGCAGAAATCTGCCAATCTGTGGTGGAGACAGGGTTATGCAGAACTCATGAATATGCTTGCATGTTAACTACCTGGCAGCAGAATTACCAGTCCTTTAATGATTATCTTCTGCTGATAAAACAGAGATTTTACCAAAACTACCCTAAGCAGCCCTGTAAGTAATATTGTCAATCATCTGCACTGGAAGAAGCTGACAGGGGGCAGTTTCGTCTCCAGGTGTGGTCATCGGTCATCTCTTCGAACTACATTTCCTCTGAAATGCCAGAGAGTTTCAGAGTAAAAATTGTGCAGCCACGGCTCTGGTGCATGCGGCTCATGGTTTGGGAGGCATTAATCAGGTGCCAGGTTCCCTTTACAACAGATAGTTCATGTAAGATAATTTATGTAGCGTACAAGTGTAGATGAGGTGTGATAACCATCAGGGGATTAGATGCAGCCAAAGTACACAATACAGTATAGGCATAATTTGGAGCTACCGGCCTTAATACAAGATCTGTAACTTGGCCACCAACCTACTATAGTGCCTTTCTTGTGGCAGAGGGCCATTGAGCCATCTTAGGTATCAAGGCCCAGGTGCAACGGCTATCTCTGCACTTCCTACATGTAGGCAGTGTGAAACCAGCATCTCCTACAGTGTATACAGTTTACAGTATGCTGCATTGGTCAGATTACATTCTGTACTCCATGAGTTTGAAGGCAGTTAGGGTGGCTTTAATTCTCCTTCCAACAGATTTTCTTTTCAGATCACTCATTGGATGATATCTGCTGCATGTAAACATAGCATTTCACCATATTTAGTTTACATATTACACAGCTTTGATTTTCATGATTTTACCCTATTTTTTCTCATTAATCATGTGGTCTTTAATTCTCACAGAGCACTATTGGAGGCTGAAAGCAAAACGGGTGCAGCGATCTGGACAGAACATTCAGTTCGGGACAGGCCTGCAGGTAAGATAAAGTCGTCACTAATTTCTGTTTTAAAGAGAACCTGTGATCTGAATCAGAGCCTGGCTTCATGATTGCAACCAAGTACATTTTTCTCTGGAGAACTGGGGACCAAAGACAAGACTATTCCAGCTCCAACCCCAGCCAGCCCCCTCCATCATTGCTTCAGGCGATTGACATGTCTCTTCCTTGTGTGAACATAGGGACAGACATGTGAATCATCTCTAGAAGCTCTTTTAGAAGCCGTCCGGAGCAGAGTCGGACTAGTCTCATCTATATTTATGTTTCCCAGCTGGATCGTTAAAGTTTATTTTTTCTGAAACATAGGAGAATTTCGAAGAAAAACAAGAAAAACATAACTGGCTTCCATTGGAATGTTTAATTGCTCTCATCATTCCTCTAGTTTCATCAACAGAATACAGACTACAGGCTTCTTTATGACAGTAGATAGACTACCATAAACCACACAGTTTGAAGGGAACATATGTAAAGTATCGTATATTTTTTTTTCCTGTTAGTCCAGCTCTGTTTTTGGAACACTCTAAGGCCTCTTTCACACATCAGTTTTTGACGTCAGGCGCGATCCGGCGCTTTTGTAAAAAAACGGATCTGTTTTTTTAATCCGCCGGATCTGTTTTTTTGTCATTGACTATCATTAGCGCCGGATTGCGCCGGATGTCCTTGTGTTGCGTCCGTTTTTTGCCGGCGGAAATGTACATTCCGGCGGCCGGACAAAATGGTCACTGCAACGTTTTTTTTCTGCCGCACCCGCCTGATAGCGCCTGAAGCGGCACATCAGGCGGCCGCAAACCATACAAGTCTATGGTGCCGGATCAGTCTTTTGTGCAATCCGGCAAAAGACTGATCCGGATTCTGGAAACCAAGGTCGGTCTCTCTCTCTCCTCGATCCGGACATGCGTACCAAGCATTTACAGATTCAAAAGTTCAGGACGGATTCGGCAAAAAACCTGATCCGTTCCATCAGTTTTTTCAAAATCAGCGCCAGATCCGTCCTTTCCGTTTTTGGACGGATTGTGCCTGACGCCAAAAACCTGATGTGTGAAAGAGGCCTAAGAGTGTTCTTCAGGCCATTTTACCAATCCACAATTCCCATACTTTAGCCACGTGTTGTATATTTTCAGTAATTGTATATAATTAAAATGCATTTTATAGTATATTTTGGAATACATTGCACTAGTATGTATATGTATAGATAGATAGATAGATATACACATACATACATAAAGTGGCATGTAAAAGTTTTGGTACCCTTGGTCAAAATTGCCTTTATTCTGCACACATACCTTTGATCGTTGTGGAATGCATCAGAATGCATCAAGCTTGTTTAGATGTTCTTTTGCATACTTCTGATGCTGAATTTTATGGTGAGGAGGCAGGAGAGGTTTTCTTCTGATAACTCTTCCATGAAGGTCATATTTGTGCAACTCCAGAGTCTGCTAAATCTTTTTGAAGGTATTTTCCAGTCAAGAGGGGGTTCTGATTTGCCTCTCTAGCAATCCTACAAGCAGCTCTCACTGAAATCTTTCTTGGTCTTCCATACGTTATCTTGACCTCCACTGTTCCTGATAGCTGCAATTTCTTAATTACATTTCAAACTGAGAAAAGGGCAACTTGAAAATGCTGTGCTATCTTCTTAGAGGCCTTCTACTGCTTCCTTGGCCTCCACCAATTTTATTTTCAAAGTGCTAGGGAGTTGTTTTAGAATAACCCATGGCAGCTGTTTTTGGCACAATATTAGAGGAGGCTGGGTTTTTGTAAATCTGGGAAATTTGCATTACCTGGCCTTTCCTAATGATGATAATGAACAAGCCAAAACCCTAAGAGGATAATTAAGATCTGAAAGCTTGGTCAAAGTTATCTGAACACACAAATCTCCAAAGGTGCCTACGGCCATTTTCCTTTTTGTAATTTTTACAATGAAAAAAATGACAGCTTTATTTTTTTTGTCTAAAACACAAACGGAATGTGTCATCTTTAACTTTAGTCCTTTTAGAGATCATTTCATTTTCAACTTGCTTAAAGGGAATCTGTCACCCCAATTTTGCCATATCAACTAAAGATATGGCTGAATAGTGCGTCCCATAACATAGCTAACGGTAGGTATCATATATCCTGATACCCCCGTTTTCATATCAAAATGCCTTTGCAAAGTTGGTATTTTTCGCTGTCAATCATGGCAGTCAGGTCAGGAGGGCGGCGTTTTCCATGTCCTCTCCCCCCGCTCCTCGGCATCAGTTGCGTATCGCCGTCTGTGAATCGTACAGACGGCGTTCGGCTTCCTGCAATTGCGCAATTCAAATTCGGGCCGGCGCATGCACAGTGTGCTTTGCCCAACAGTAGGCAAAGCATAAAATCATTACAGCGCATGCGCTACTCTTTCCTTGCCCCGGAAGTTGTCCAAGTCAAGCAGTCATTTCCGGGGCAAGGAAAGACTAGCGCATGCGTTGTAATGATTGTATGCTTTGCCCACTGTTGGGCAAAGCACACTGCGCATGCGCCGGCCCGAATTTGAATTGCGCAATTTCAGGAAGCCGAACGCCGTCTGTGCGATTTCACAGACGGCGATACGCAACTGATGCTGAGGAGAGGGGGGGAAGACATGGAAAACGCCGCCCCTCCTGACCTGACTGCCATGATTGACAGCGAAAAATACCAACTTTACAAAGGTATTTTGATATGAAAACGGGGGTATCAGGATAAATGATATGTACCTACCGTTAGCTTTGTTATGGGACGCACTATTCAGCCATATCTTTAGTTGATATGGCAAAATTGGGGTGACAGATTCCCTTTAACTGTTCACAATAACAGTAATTTTGACCAGGGGTGCTCAAACTTGTACATAATAAATATATATATATATATATATATATATATATATATATATATGCGCAAGTGCTTCTCACTAAATTAGAATATCATCAAAAAGTTAATTTATTTCAGTTCTTCAATACAAAAAGTGAAACTCATGTATTATATAGATTCATTACAAACAGAGTGATCTATTTCAAGAGTTTATTTCTGTTAATGTTGATGATTATGGCTTACAGCCAATGAAAACCCAAAAGTCATTATTTCATTAAATTAGAATAATTAACAAAAAACACCTGCAAAGGCTTCCTAAGCATTTACAAAGGTCCCTTAGTCTGTTTCAGTAGGCTCCACAACCATGGGGAAGACTACTGACTTGACAGATGTCCAGAAGGCAGTCATTGACACACTCCACAAGGAGGGTAAGCCACAAAAGGTCATTGCTAAAGAAGCTGGCTTTTCAGAGTGCTGTATCCAAGCATATTAATGGAAAGTTGAGTGGTTGGAAAAAGTGTGGTAGAAAAAGATGCACAAGAAACCGATATAACCACAGCCTTGAATGGCTTGATAATGAAAGTCCATTCAAAAATTTGGGGGGGATTCACAAGGGGTGGACTGCTGCTGGAGTCAGTGCTTCAAGAGTCATCACACACAGACGTATCCAGGACATGGGCTACAAGTGTCGCATTCCTTGTGTCAAGCCTCTCATGACCAACAGCCAACCCTGAAGCGTCTTACCTGGGCCAAGGAGAAAAAGAACTGGACTGTTGCTCAGTGGTCCAAGGTGTTTTCAGATGAAAGTAAATTTTGCATTTCATTTGGAAATCAAGGTCCCAGAGTCTGGAGGAAGAGTGGAGAGGCACACAATCCAAGCTGCTTGAGGTCTAGTGTGAAGTTTCCACAATCAGTGATGGTTTGGGGAGCCATGTCATCTGCTGATGTAGGTCCACTGTGTTTTATCAAGACCAAAGTCAGCGCAGCCGTCTACCAGGACATTTTAGAGCACTTCATGCTTCCCTCTGCTGACAAGCTTTTTGGAGATGGAAACTTAATTCTCCAGCAGGACTTGGCACCTGTCCACACTGCCAAAAGTACCAATACCTGGTTTACAAACAACAGTATCACTGTGCTTGATTGGCCAGCAAACTCGCCTCACCTTAACACCATAGAGAATCTATGGGGTATTGTCAAGAGGAAGATGAGACATCAGACCCAACAATGCAGATGAGCTGAAGGCTGCTATCAAAGCAACCTGGGCTTCCATAACACCTCAGCAGTGTCACAGGCTGATCGCCCCCATGCCACGCCGCATTGATGCAAAAGGAGCCCTAACCAAGTATTGAATGTATTTACTGAGCATACATTTCAGTAGGCCAACATTTCGGATTTTAAAATAATTTTTCAAATTGGTGTTATAAAGTTTTCTAATTTACTGAGATAATGACTTTTGGGATTTCATTGGCTGTAAGCCATAATCATCAACATTAACAGAAATAAGAGAAAATAAATGGGAATCCAAGTGGCGCTTTAAAACCAATAAAACCAAAAATGCAGTACCTATATGATTGCTAGTCCAGGAGTGTGATGTGTTGTAAAGATGATAAATTTAAAATCTCTTCAGTCTATTGAGAGATCTAAAAACATACGTTTTTTTCAATAGACTGAAGAGATTTTAAATTTATCATCTTTACAACACATCACACTCCTGGACTAGCAATCATATAGGTACTGCATTTTTGGTTTTATTGGTTTTAAAGCTCCACTTGGATTCCCATTTATTTTCTCTTTTTGTAACAATCTGACAATAGGTGGTTATCCTCCAAGCAGGCTGCTTAAAACCACTATACATTTGAGTATTAATGCCAGTGGACCCCTCTTCTTTCTGATATAAACAGAAATAAACACTTGACATACATCACTCCGTTTGTAATGACTCTATGTAATATATGAGTTTCACATTTTGTATTGAAGAGCTAAAATAAATTAACTTTTTGATGATATTCTAATTTAGTGAGAAGCACACAACATGGCCATAAGTATGTGGGCAAAAACAATTAGGATTTCTGAATTCCAAAACCACACACATTAATATAGAGGAACATACCTAATTTCTATTAAACTTACTGTTTGTACTTCAGCCACAAAAGCAGTAGAAGAGCTAAGAACTGGGGTGGAGGCTGCCTCAGAACAAATATTTCAGTTCAGTCTAAAAATGTTTCATAAGGTTGCAGACTGGGTTCTCTGGAGGCCAGTAAAGTTAGTCCACACTAAATTTAGCAAATTATTTTTTATTCTTCTTTCTCTATTCATGGAAGTTGTGATATACTAACATAGAAAACCATATCATTCTGTAGAATGTCGTTGTATCATGTAGCATCTTGAGTTGCTTTCATTGATGTCAAACCATGAAAATACCAAAGATCCAAGCAATTATTTCTCTTATGCCAAACTGGCCGATGGAGATGAGAGTTGTATCACCAAATCGTAATCCAAAGAACACGTTTTATATAATCTAGAGTCCAATTTTCATTAATTTTGATGATGCGAATTATTAAAAAGATGATATCACATGAATTTGGTGACAACCATTCCGCTCTCCAGTGTTACTATGGATATTTTATATCTATAAGCATGGTTTTAGGAAAAATTATCATGAACATTGCTAAATTAATTGCTAAACTTTCTATTTATAAGCAGCGCCCACATACTTTTGGCATTATGTACATCATGTATAAATTGTGATAATTTTTTAATTAGGAACAAAGCAATGCCTATCTTGAATAAAATGTTTCGCATTAGCATAATGTGCTAATTTCCTGTTGTCTCTATTTATGAGTATAGAACGCCCCCAAATAAATAAATATAAATATTATTTTAAAAAATC
The DNA here is from genome assembly GCA_033576555.1 of Oophaga sylvatica. Classification (NCBI taxonomy): domain Eukaryota; kingdom Metazoa; phylum Chordata; class Amphibia; order Anura; family Dendrobatidae; genus Oophaga; species Oophaga sylvatica. Next base: position 462,707,982 of record JARQOD010000004.1, read on the forward strand.
CCCAACGAGCTATGTTTCTCGAAAATATATTCTCATTGTCTACATAACATGTATGTTGTATGTTTTATTTAGGATATGTAACATCGTCCTTTGAGGAATCAACAAAATACTCTCAAAGAGCAACTGAATACCCAATTAGAAGACACAAAGAGGAGAAAAGAAGAAATATAGACACCATAAACGTAGACAGATTCGTAACTCGCACTGTACCGCAAAAACAAATTAGATCAAAATATTCAAACCTGGGTAATACAAGCAGTTCTTATGTATCTCATGCATATGAAAATGCAACTCAAGACAAAAGTGGAAGATGGGAGCTCGGTTTTCCTTCAAGATATGACATGTCAAACAAGGCTGCATTCCCACAGACTTTGCATCAACCAGTGCGCCTTACATACCAGCCAGTAATCACACCATTTTCATCAACCCAGTCAACACTTATAAGTGAAACAAAGAAAGAAGAAAGTAAAAGATCTTAAACCAGTTGCTCGTCCAAGAACTCATTCCAAAGAGGCCAAAAAGTAGATGTACATGTTGGGACACAAGATAGAAAACAGGATTCTGTCTTCCAAAGGACTTTAGAAACAAAAGTAATTGAAGAACAGAAAGTAACTTCAAAGCCTGTAGAACAAATACAACAAAACGTGGAAAGTAATCTCGAGTATAGCAAAAAAACTAATACAATCAGTGAAGAAGCAGCAAGTGTAGCAGAATCAGTGAAAAAGGAGATGATTCAAGAGGGTAAACAACAAGAGCTTCCCGTCAAAAAAGAAAGGAAAAAAAGAGAACAAGCTAAAAAAAGAAAAGAGTTAGAAAACGTTGAAATAGGTGATGTGAAAGTTGTAGAAGGATCAAACTTTGACATCCATGAGAACACTCGTGTGATAAAAACAGTTGTACTTGGGGAAAAAGAATCTGCAGAGTCAGATCATCCAATTATATTAGAAATACCAATACAACTGGGAGCAAGAAGAACAGAAATCATTACACAAGAAAAATATATGGGGAAAACGCACAAGGAAATGCTAGCCATACAGATGTGGATGATAAAAACACTTTTGCTGGAAAAGTAGATAGACTTTTTTCCATTGAGAAGAAACAGGAGGACATTGGACCTAGAACAACCATATTTGGAAAAAGTATGCAAGGGGAGCAAATTGTCCTAAATATCCCAATACATTACGAAGAAAGAAAAAGAGAAGATAGATCAGAAATAGAGAATGAGGAACATAGCGTGCTTTCAGGAAACTCTAAACAAACTAATGTAAGTGAAGACACTACTATTCTAAAAAATGAAGAGGTAATTAAAACACATGAAATTTATGAAGGGGCAGAACATTTATCAGAGCATAGTGGGAAGAAAGCTATAGTCACAGATATTCTAAGACAATTAGGGCAACCCACTGCTTTGGATGACTCTAATGTAACCTACATGGAAAAGGAAGAACAATGTGGTGATGGTTTTGTGAAAACTCAAATTTTTGTGCAGTCTAAAACAACAGAAGAAATGGATTTGTTTGATGAGCCTGACTTAACAGATTTATGGAATACAACAACTGTTCAGTCACCAACAAAATCTATGCCAGGATCAATTGGTAGCTTGCCTGGGGAAATAGAAAGCAGAACAACAAAGAAAACAATCTTAAAGGATGTGTCTGGAGCACAAGCAGAAGAATGGATAGGAAATGTAATTCATTCTGGATTAAAAACAGGGACAGGAAAGTCAATTAACGTTGAGATAGTTGAGGAATCATTTGGAACAATTGAATATGACAAGGGAGAATTTCCTACCCCATGTCATGTAGAAGAGGCAGAGGATAATTACAATATGGAAAAATCAGTCACTTCTGAACAACATACCCCAATATCAACAAAAAGGCAGCAAGATGGAACTCCGCTCAGAGTAGGTCCTTCTCAAGTTGAAGAAATAACAGAGGGTGAGCATGTTGATGAGGAAACAGATTACTTTGTTTATGTTCCTGATGATAATCCATGTCTAGAAGAAATGGAGGAGGAAGAGGAAACTTTAAGAGGTCAGATTCACACTGAAGAAGAATCTCATCTTAAGTATTCTTGGCAAGATGAGTTCCTACAAGGATCCCAAGGTCGCAAAAGTTTGAGCGAGCTTTTAAAAAATGCCATGGTTACTGAGCAAAGCTCAGCTAGTAAAGATACTTCTGGTGGAGAAGAAAAAAGACTGAGCGATGAAGACAAAGAGCATTCGCATATTGAAAGCATTGTAATTGAGAAAAAGATTGAAGTGCCACAAGAAATGAAGACATCAATAATCAAACTTTTATCAAAAGATGTTAAAGATCCACAGGAAAAATTGAAAGGGACATTGGATTGTTTACAAGGAAAACTTCCACAAGACCTTTTTGATGAACTGTCAGCACTAGCTGGAGAAGATCTAACGCAAAGCAGCAGTTTGGCAGTGGATATCAAAAAACTTGGAAAAACTGAAGAAAGTGGTATGGTTACAATTGTAGCAGAAATTAACGTATCACAAACAGTAGATGCTGATGATTTAGATATGTTAGACCTAGCTAAGGAGAGTGAGGTGACAACCATACATACATCAGATATAAAATCATCTGATGACTTATCATCATTCTTTCATAAACAAAATGAAAATCTTACATTTTCAAAAGAATCCGATAAGTACAAATATCACTCCAAGGGAGCAAATAATGGTGAGGAGCATTTTACTGAAGAGATCAGTGTCAAAGGGCCAGCTACCACAAGAATCCGTTTGAGTCCTACAAGAGAACTATCCATAGGGCAAATCTCCCCTGATGTAAGTAAATTCATAAAACACATCGAACTTGGCAATCATGAGCAAATCTCATGTGAGGACACAAGATCTGAATTTGGCTTAGCTGGTGAACTGTCTCCAACAGAAATAAACCGGTCTGAGCATCACATCAAAATTGGACCCCGGGAAATACTCTCAAAGAAGCAGATAATCTTTGAGGGTCCAGTTTCAGAAACACTTAAACTGGACAATGTAAACAATACAGAAGACAGCTCAGACCAGAATAGATCTATTAGACATATTAAAATTAGTCCAACAGAAAGTTTCCAAACAGAACAGATTATATTTCATGGACCTATTTTCAAAACAGTGGGCATTGGACAAAATGTCACAGGAGGCTTAACAAGTAGAGATGACTCTACGGAGAGTGTAAGCCACGCTTATGAAACATTGCTTATTGAGGAAAACCAGAGAGGAGATAAAGAGAAAATAATTCAGGTTGATGATCATCTGGGTGGTGCAAGTAAATCTGTCTCACATTTTAAAATTAACTCTGGTGAAATGAGCAAGGAAATTGTATTAGAAAAATCTATTCCAAGACCTAATGAGCTTAGTATCACTTTAGATGCCAACGATGACAGTACTCCTATTGAATATAACTTTGCAACTCAGAAAGTCCATGTAGCAAAACAAACTAAGCACCAAGGTTATGTCTCTGATGCACAGTCTGATGTTCAGTCAAATGATCGGTCTAGCATCAACACATCTTTTCACCATATTAAATTGAGTCCAAGCCGAGAGCAAATTGTTTTTGAAGGCCGCCTGTCTCCAAATTTTCAAATTAGAGAAGATGGTTCCCATGCGAAAGATAAAAACATACCTATCAGACATATACAACTGGGTTCTCCTGATAGTCAGATATCAGAATATATCACTTTTGAAGGACCAGCTAAGGAATCCTATGAATCATCAGAGTATATCGTCTCATCTCCATCTGGAGACTCCACTGAGAGTGAAAGGTCAATCAAACACATTAAACTGGGTCCAACAGAGAAGTCGTTCACATTTCAAATGGATATATCTAAAATTGCCACAAAGCACACAGGACAAGATGGAGCCCAAGAAAGCAGTATTGTGATTACTGAAGGACAGCGAGAACTTAGTCAGTCATACAGTGAATTAAAGGATGACTCAGAGGTGGCAGAAAGTGGATATAGTGAGGAACAAACTGCTGGCGTCTCTCAGCTCCCTTATAGTATCACATCCCACCAGATTATTGGTGATATGTCAGAGGTTGACAGAACTGTGCAACTACAAAGAATAGTCCACCAAGGTCACATGGTGTCTGATGATAAGAAAGTGGCTGTTGTTTATCTTGATGATGAGGAAGAAGAAGAAGAAGAGGAGGAGACAGATCAGGATTATTTACAACATTCATTTTAACATGAATCTATGGAAAGAATGAACGCTAAGAACTCTAAACATAACATATATGCCATACTATGTGCATAGCAAACCCTCTGACAAGAGTATTTTAGAGCCCATTTATACATTCAGACAGTCTTAAGGCATTGACTGCAGTCTTTTTTGGAATGCATTACTCAGTCTTTAGCTTGTGATTACAAGATTGCTACTGTTTTAAGTCATTTTAGTATTCTAATTAATCAGAATGTGGAGGAGAAAACTATAAATTTATAAAATAACATGTAATCAAAGGGATCTGCTTATGGAATCTATACATTATTCTCAAAATTAAAGGGCTTTTCCTAAGAAGTTAAATGAGGCCTCGTGCATGGTAATAGGTAGATGTTTAAGAAATAGCTGGGAACTGTACTAGCACAAAATAGCAAAATATGAATATTCACTCAGGAATGACGTGACGGTTCCTTTATGCCAGGGCGGTAAATCCGTTTGCACCTCATAGTTGTACTACATAATTTAAAGAAAGTGCATACTGTAAGTACATTTGTTATTCTTTAGCATACAGTATGTTCTAATTGGATCCTCATTGACTTCAACTGACAGGCAATACTCTATATATAGGTGAGACAGCAGTAAATGTATGGCCGCTGTAAGGTGACACAGTAGTCTGGTAACGCAGATCATGCAGATAACATGTCTGTAAAATTTAAGGTCAGATGTCATTGAGACTGTTTATCATGGTGGATAGGAATAGAACAAAGCAGCAGGACTGGGATCAATTTCTAGGTTTCAAAATCAGAACAGACTTGGATTTGAATATTTGTCTTAGAGGGTAGCATTGACAACAATGTAGGTTTTCTTACCATGCCCACTAAGGGAGTTTCCCCCAAAATAGAAGATATTGGGTAGGGACAAATAGTATCCATTATCATAAAAGGACTTGTCAATTTTCCTTTACATTTCAAAAATACCTGCATTCCCTGCAAAATAGCAGTGCAGAAGCATTTTTCCTCTGACATTGTACAATCAATGCTAACAGTGTCTGATTGTAGATGAACAAATTTACTTGACTAAAGAAATAGTTGTCAGTTTATTCAGAAGTTTCCAGGAGGAATAAGGTTACGTTCACACATTGCTTATTTAATGTTGATTCATTTGCAGCAAAATGTCTTCTTATTACATGCAGATTTAGCTACAGATTCTATTGCAGATTTGCATCAGATTTCTCCCATTAATTTACAAAGGGTGAAGTCTGCAGAGATTCCACACAAAGAATTGACATGCTGCAGATTTGAAAATGTGCACTACAGGTCAATTTCCACATAACAGCGTGTAGGTGAGATTTGTTGAAATTTCATTGACCTAACCGGAAATATGGGCCTGTGCACACAATGCTGATTTGTAGTGTTCTTTCATCACAGATTTATCACAAAACCTGAAGGGTTTCCTGATGCCAGTAAAGTGAATAATCCTGAAGCCTCGTGCACACGTCGCTTATTTGTGACTTGAAGATTTGGTGCAGATAAAAATCTGCAACATGTCAATTCTTCCAACGTTTTTGCTGCAGATTTCACTCATACTAATGAGTGGGGGAAAATCTGTACCAAAAACGTTTTTTGCAGCTGTGTTTTTCCTGCCAAGAGATGCAGAAATGGTGCAGGAATTTCTGCCCCAAATGCCTAACTTGTGCATATACCCTTAGCATTTTAGCCAATTTTACCCATACTAATAAGCGGGGAAAAATCTGCAAAAAGGCATATAAAAACCGCATAAAAAACACCCATTTTATGCTGCATTTTTCCTGCCAAGAGATGCTGAAATGGTGCAAAAAGTTCTGCATCAAATACTTAACTTTTGCACATACCAATGCTGAAGATTTTCTGCACACAAATCTGGATGGAAAACACCCCAAATATACAACATGTGAACTTAGTCTTACATGGGACAGTACAATATAGAATTCTATGAAAACATGCTCCAGAATTACTATTTTATGGGTTAAGGCAAGTATTTACTAAAATACGGTAGGTGCTTCTTTTTTCTAGGGCATTTAGCAGTGTCACGTTATTCCTGGTGTGAATAAGCCTTCATTTGGGATTCTTTTTCTCAGGCGTCAGTGAATATTTACCATGCATGTCGTATTTATGAGTGATGAGAAATGAATGCTGTAAACAGGACAAGTGGCAGACGCTGTCACCGGTGTGTAAAAGAACAGAATGTTATGTATCCTAAAATGTGCTATCAAATAACTGCACTGAGAACAATTTAGGGAGGAAATCACATCTCCAGTTATTATTATTCTATATGAAATGCATATGTGCGCTTTAATTTTTTAACAAATACTAACATAAGTTCTTGATAACTTGAGGCATATAATAAAGATCTAGCATTTAAAATGGGAGAAAGACATATGCTGAGTAGGTAGTTCTACTACTTAGGACACAATGATTCAGTGTGGGGAATTGATGGTACCCATGGGTATAGGATATCATGGGGGTCTAAGATGATATCTTGCATTCTTATAAATATTTGAACAGATAATATGATATATTTAATATTTGCTGATTCCAAAACTCTATGCTTAAATGTGCAATTACAAAGGACTGATCAGTTACAGTACTTTCTGGTGGATACCTTTTTTTTTTTTTTTTGGTGTCAACAATCCAACGCTTTGCAGAACCAAAACGTGCTGACATGCTGGCATCCGACGATGAAGACACTTAACTAATAAGTATATAATAAAAAATACTTTACTTTAAGCATTCTCTTGAAGTGGAGCTTTGCCTTTGCTCTATCTTCTGGGCCTCGTGTTTATTTTGTCTCTTGCTTCTGATGGGTGAGCTTTGCATATTTCACAATGTTTGAAAAAGCTTGTTCTTATTTTTGTAATGCTGAAAGTAATGCACAAAACACCTTACCCCATAGGGATTCATGTACTTTCCTGCACATACATTCACCATTCACAGAAAAAGTGGTCCTGGATGATGTAACTTGTCCCCTCTGATTGATTTCTACAGGACACAGAGCCATATTTTCTCAGAGTTTTGGTCTAGGTGGCCCACTTTTGCTTGCTGGAAGATGTAATTACCATTCCTAACCTAGAATACCAACATGTCTCTATAGGTATGTGCACATGGGGTTTTCTGAAGAGCCTAAAAAATTGCTAAAAAAATTATGAAGACTTTTTCAATCAATTCATTTCCACTGTAAAACCACTTTGCTGTTCATATGTTCAATATTCTGTCTTTTGAGCATTTTTTCTTCAGCTTCAGGCTTTGATAAGAAGGAGAAAAATGTTCATCTGACTTTTTTTTAAAAAAAAATCTCCTAATGGATCTTGCTCCAAACTAGACGCTGTCCAATCAAATGGCGGAAAAAAAAGCTCTGGAAAAATATTTTAGGAAAAGCTACAGGAAACAAAATTCCCATGAAAGAAAGAGCGTGTCCTGAAGCGGTTTCCACTAGAAAAACCATCATTTTTTTACTTCCTCCAAAAACCCCATGTGTGCATAGCCTTAGGATTAGTGATGAGCGAGTATGCTCGTTACTCAAGATTTACGAGCATGCTCGGGTGTTCTCCGAGTAGTTTGGACGTGCTCGGAGATTTAGTTTGTGTCGCCGCAGCTGCATGATTTCCGACTTCTAGACAGCCTGAATATATGTGGGGGTTGCCTGTTTGTTAGGAAATCCCCACATGTATTCAGGCTGTCTAGCAGCCGCAAATCATGCAGTTGCGGCGACAGAAACGAAATCTCCGAGCACGTCCAAACTACTCAGAGAACAAGCGAGCATGCTCGCTCATCACTATTTAGGATACATTCAGACTGAGAGTTTCTGCTCTAATAGGTTCTGAAATCCTCAAACGCTCCAATCAAATCTCGTGGTTTTTGAGATTTTCTGCTCCAAACCTCTTGAAAAAGCTCAGTGTAAATATGAGTATTTTTCACACTTCTTCTCACCATATGTAAGGGAAAGTGAAACCTGTCATCTAGATTGTTTTTAAAGTGACCTATGACTTTACCTATAGATGTCATATTTGTTTTATCTTGTATAAATGCCGGCACATCTACCCTATACATAAACCAAATTCTTTAGCCAACTGGTCGAGGGCCTCGAGAAGACTCACGTTGAGGACTGCGCCTTCTTGGCTAAAAGATCAGATTTACATACAGGGAAAGGAACATCAAATATATGTGGGATTCCTGTGAAAAGCGGCATTTACACCAGTTACAAAAATGGAAAGTGTCAGCTCCTCTTTAAACCCCCCTGCACAAATCAGAACCTCGTGCATGGAGCCGTATACGAGCACTGTATGCACCTATTGTGCACTGCTGTACAGTGTCATTTGCCTCAGGATGTTTGGATATGCTGCCCCCAAGAAACAATTTAGGGAGAACCCCTCCGTATATATGGAGAAAGCCACAATTTCACATCAGAGCAGCTTTCATTTTCCCAAAGCAGTTAATGAACTGAAAGCTGAGTTGTGATTGGTTGCTATGGGCAGTTTTGATATGGCCCATTGTATTGAATATTTTTGTCTATAAAATCCAATGTTATATATTGGTAAAAAAAAAAAGATTTATTTTTGTAATGTGAATGGATGTGCAGCACACAACGTTATTATCTACGTAGCATACATAACCAATAGAATATATTCTCCTAATGTCTATGTGATGCTTATATATAGCAGATGCTGCCATTTTAAGTGTTTATCTGTAAAGTCTGGCAAGTACTGGGTATGTATATCCCATCTGTTGGGATTTTTTTTTTTACTTAAAGGGGTTGTCTGGCCGGCTTTAGGCTACAAATTTGCAGACTGCAAACTTGTGAGTCCTCAGATCACGTGCACTGTGCGCTGTCTGGATTCTCTGGTGCCAGGTCCAGGAGCGAGTGGTCATGTGACCATAAGTATGCAATTAGTATACTTCTGGTCACATTCCAACTAGACGTGTCCGGCCTCACTCAATACACCTGCATTGACGGAGACCGCCCATGTCTAGTTGGCACATGACCACATGTATGCAAATCGCATACTTGCAGTCACACGGCCGCCATTCTCAGCATGCAGTGTGCGCAATGTGAGGATTCACAAGACTGCAGTCACATAGAATGGCTGGAGATTGTAGTCTAATGCCTGAATACCCCTTTAAATGCATGTAATTGGATCTAAATTTAATTATTAGAAACGGGTTTCATTAATAATTTTGCACTGTTTGCTTTCTACAGCCTCTTTATTGTACTGTGTATTGCAGGCTGCAGAATGAGTTAACTGGGAATCCATCAGTAAGTCCGCTATGATGGGGAGACAGGAGAGTTTGCAAACTTTTATACGTCATTATTTAACTTCTCTCAGCTGATTTATGACCGTAGACCACATCAAACTGGAATGTGCAGCCTGTAAAAGCCAACTGGTGCAATTTTTTTTTAATAAAATCCAATTGCAAAAATGATTTTTAGCCCCAAATACATGCATTTCAGTAAAAAAAAAGTCCGCAAAGGTGGGCAACCCTTTTAAGCAATGTGTACACATACAAATAATCACATGGACAGTGAATCAGTGACTTATATAGTGATGAATACTAATCAAGCTTAATGGGGTTCTCTGGTTTTAAGAAATGAGGTTTATTTTCCTCAGAACTAGAAGTGCTGACACTCAGATTGTTTGCATTAAGTCTATGGAATCTGCTGTATGAATGTGTGTATGTAGTAATAATAATACAGTCCCACAGATTGTCATCATTATCATCAAAAACCTATTTTTTCACAGCTTGTACTGAATATTCCAAAGTGTCAGCACCTTTAGGGTTAAGTAATATAAATTTCATGTCTTGAATAAGGAGGACGCCTGTAAAGAATGGCTTCTTTTGCTGTGTCACTTGCTATTAGACAGGTTTGGATTGCATCTGGTATTTTCATATGTGAATCTATTACTTTTGTTTGCACTTTTATTGTATCTGTTTGACTATTAAAGATGTTAAAATCATTTTTGGTGTCTTTTCCTTAAATTTGAAGTCTGTCATTACAGTATGTTATACAGTAATAAAGTTATTGGTCCTATAAAGCTGTGCAGTATTGTGAATTCCTGGAATCTGGGTGATACATATAGCAGAGGGGGCAAGAAATAAATAAGCCCCCGTTGCCGCAGGTTCATGTCTTTACACCATTAATTTTATCAAAAAGGAATTCTATATTCCTAGTGATCTAGGCGAGTGAAGGGTTTTTTCACTTTCTTAGTGGTCTGTGGTAAGGAATCTCAATGATATATTCAGGTTGCTCCTGAAGGTCCAACCAACAAGGATCTCATAAAAGAAAATGGGCCAGGGAAGTTGTCCCCAGTTTGTCACTAAATCTGGCCATGATCATATCCCACCATCCTAGGACATGACATTGTACTTGCTTCTTCCAACCTACCCTGGAGGAGACAGATACAGGTAATCCTATGGATTTCCTTCTTGATTGATCGTGCTATTGTGACTGGAGGAAAGAGTGATATGACCCGTCTACGTTCTCCTCAAGATTAGCACCAGGCAAACCAGGGTTTGGGAGGATCCATGTCAAGATGTGAAACATGTTCTTCATTGGTCAAGTTGAAGGTGTGCCGCTTGACATTAACCCAAAAATTTACAGCAAGATTCAGTAGTACAAAATTTCTTCTTGTTCAGTGTCCAGAAAAGAAATCCAGTTGCCAGATTATGCAAGAATCCCAATAAAAGAACACTCTGATTTAGTATCAAATCAACACCCTGGTGCATTGAAACATTTGCTGTGAAAGGACGTCAAGCATGGGTAAGAAACCAAAAACATTATATATTGTATTTTATACAGAATCTTCTTGATTACAAGCTTGTTGGAATTTTATTCTGCCCATGTGTAACAGTCTGTCACATTATATACTCTTAGTACAAAATCTCAACTATTTGTGATATTAATCCTCTTTACAAATGTATTTTCTTTGTTTCTGTGTTGATCTGCGACTATTGGATATCTTAGGAGATAGGTTATTCTCCTACCTTTGCCTCTGAGCCCATCAACAGTTTATGCAAAGAAAGGAAAAAAAAATTCTAACGGTGATCTGCTGTGAAGACACTGACCTTGAACTGCAGTGACCTCATTACTGGCATTTTCCCACGGTCCTGAGGTCATCGTAGTTCAGGCCGGCTGGGAACACAGCCTCAGTGATGTCACTGAGGCTGCGCTCGCAGCATCTCATTCACCAGTGGTTTTCAGCCGGGACGATCGCATCTTGGCACCGTCCAGGTTGAAAACTGTATATCTCCCAGACATGGATTACAGTGTGGGACAGAACGACGGACAGGTATGGTATATTGTTGTTTTATTATTTTATTTTTATTACAGGAGAACAAGGGCTTTGGTGGAATTAGGCGAGGTCGTAAGTATGGTTTAATTGAGAATATTCTGAGTCATTTTTTCAATTAAAGGACTTTATATTTGGATGTCTGTGTTTTCTTACAATGTAACTATGGGGTTAGTAATGGGGGCGTCTTATTGACGCCTCTCCATTACTAACCTTGGGGCTTGTTGTCACCAGACAATACAAAGGTGACATCAACCCCCTTAGCTATTAGTCCACCTGCCACCGCTACAGGGCAAGTGGGAAGAGTCGGGCAAAGCGCCAGAATTTGCTCATCTACTAGATCTGTCTTCTGGGCACCTACGGGCTGCTGTTTTTAGGCTGGGGGGCCTATATCAATGGCCCCTTACAAGCCTGAGAATGCCAGCCCCCAGCTGTGAGCTTTAGCAAGTTTGGTTGTAAAAAATGGGGGGGACCCCACGCCGCTTTTTTAAGTTATTTAAATAATAAAAAAAAACAGCGTGGGAACCCCTCTATTTTTGATAACCAACCTTGCTGAAGCTGACAGCTGAGGATTGCAGCCCCCAGCTGTGAGTTTTGCCTGGTTGGTTAAAGAAAATAGGGGGAACCCACGCCGTGTTTTTCATTCATATAGTTATATCGCAGGCAGCGGGTGAGGAATACCCCAATCATCCGCTCCTGCTGTCCCTGTTATTAGCGGCAGTAGGTGTCGGATGATGGGAGTAATAGTCCCAAAAGCCCCCACCTGCTGTCATCGTTCTGACTTTAATATAACTCATCATTCTCTTCTGCTGGCGCCGATCGCCAGTAGAGCAGGGGAGAATGATGAGAGCCGTCATCAGCACCTGCCGCCGAGGAACAGCGCTTACTGCAACGTTTCTTCCCAGGTGCTGATGCGCGTCACATGGATGACATCAATGTGTGTGCAAGTGTGTGCACCTTTTGCTGACCTTGCTGACGGTAAAAAATGGACATGTCTATGTATGGGGTACACGGACACACGGCCTGTGGAAACACTGACATGCACAGACCCATTCATTTGAATGGGTACTCATGTGTCAGTTTCTCTGGTACGTGTGAAAACTGTCACCACACGTACCAGAGACAAGGAGGTGTGAAAGAGGCCTTAAAGATGGTTTTAAATTGCAAATCATTGAGCTACACCCTTTATTAACCCCTTAATGACCAGAGGTATTTTTGGTTTTGCATTTTCATTTTTTGCTTCTCTTCTTCCCAGAGCCATAACTTTTTTTTTTTTTGGTCAAAATGGCCATGTGAGGGCTTGTTTTTTGCGAACGATTTGTACTTTTGAAAGACACTATTGGTTTTACCACGTCACTTACTCAAAAACAGGAAAAATATTCCAAGTGTGGTGAAATTGTAAAAAAAGTTCAATCCCACACTTTTTTTTTGTTTTTTTTACTAGATTCACTAAATGCTAATACTGATCTGCCATTATGATTCTCCAGGTCATTACAAGTTCATAGACACCAAACATGTCTAGGTTCTTTTTTACGTAAGTGGTGAAAAAAATTTCCAAACTTTGGTAAAAAAAATAAATAAAAAATTGCACCATTTTCCGATACACGTAGCGTCTCCATTTTTCGTGATATCAGGTTGTGTGAGGGTTTATTTTTTGCGCACCAAGCTGACATTTTTAATGATACCATTTTGGTGCAGATACGATCTTTTAATCGCCCTTTATTGCATTTTAATGCAATGTCACGGCGACCAAAAAAAACTTAATTTTGGCGCTTTGACTTTTTTTCTCACTATGAAGAAAGCAAACTCCAGTGTCGGCTGGAGAAAATAACGGACAAAATTCACCAAATTAGAGAAAAAAGCAATAGTGAATATATAAAATATAACTTTTAATAATGCTCGTTAAAACAATTGTAAAGTGTGTCACCCAGTAAAAAAGGGGCTGTCAAATCAGTGGGCAATACATATGCCCTATAATGGGTACTGAGACAGACAACTATTTCAGGATAAAGAAATTGCCAGTATTGATAGTAAAGTGACAACCATATGTCAAGGTGCAACCACATGGGGGAACCAACAAAGTATAACCCTCCAAAGATTCAACGGCTAACACCAGACAACACATACATAACGCATAATGTGATAAATGATAACAGAATAGACACATGAGGTGAGAAAAAAATAATAAGGAACGATCTCACCATTGATGTGTAGAGGGAACGGGAGCCTTTACAGGAACCATGTAGCATTCAGAGGGTCCCTGGTGCATCAGTGGGAAGACAATCCCCTGTCATTCCCTAAGGGGCTATCAAAAGACTATTCCCAAGCTCCCGCCCTAACAAGGGCAGTCCACAACTAGCCCTACAAAGTAGTTCGCCCTGCACTTTCCCTATTTTTGGGACATCCTCATAGGGAAAGTGCAGGGCGAACTACTTTGTAGGGCTAGTTGTGGACTGCCCTTGTGCCCTGAATGCTACATGGTTCCTGTAAAGGCTCCCGTTCCCTCCACACATCAATGGTGAGATCGTTCCTTATTATTTTTTTTACTGGGTGACACACTTTACAATTGTTTTAACGAGCATTATTAAAAGTTATATTTTGTATATTCACTATTGCTTTTTTCTCTGACTTTTTTTCTCACTACGCCGTTTAACGATCAGGTTAATCCTTTTTATTATTGATAGATCTGGCAATTCTGAACGCGGAGATACCAAATATGTGTATGTTTGACTTTTTTTTGTTTTATTTTCAATGGGGCGAAAGGGGAGTGATTTAAACTTTTATATTTTTTTATTTTTGAAAACAATTTTTTAAAATTTTTGCATGCTTCAATAGTCTCCATGGGAGACTAGAAGCTGCCATAACTCGACCGGCTCTGCTACATACAGGCAATGATCAGATCACCTGTATATAGCTGAATTACTCACTTGCTATGAGCGCCGACAATCTGGCAATGACAACCATAGAGGTCTCCAGGAGACCTTTGGTTGTTATGCTGACCCATCAGTGACCCGCGATCATGTGACGGGGTCACCAGTGAGCGGGATTTCTAGCACAATTGCTGGAAGTGCGTGTTAAATGCCACTGTCAGCGTTTGACCGCAGCATTTAACGGGTTAAATACCATGGGTATCGACTGGGTCTCGACTGTTCTGCCTGCGGCTGTTCCAGGCACATGTCAGCTGTTCAAAACAGCTGACATGTGCCGGGAAAGATGTGGGCTCCCTCAAAGGGAGGGACACGACATCAGTATAAATTTTTGCCCGATGTTGGAAAGGGATTAATTGCCAACAACTTAACATTGAAAACACGACTCCTATAGTTTGTCTAGTGCGGACTAGACATGTGCAGTTTCTTGTGAGCAGGAAACTTTGTACCCTTTAGGCTGTGATTTGTCCCCTTCAAGCTGTGAAATAGTTAAAAAATGGTAACAAATGACATCTTCCCAGCACTCACAGGACACCACATGAGAATAGCTCTTCAGCTAGGAATGCTCCCTCTGACAACTTGAAAGGTCAGGATTATTTTAAAAGGCAGCAGCTTCAGATCTTGTTTAAATTGTAGCACCCGGGCATCTAAATCACAGCTAGTAAGGCAGCACTGACGTTTTTACACCAAGCAGAACACAAACATATTAATTCTACATTAAAACATCAACACAAATACAAAAATTGTCTCTTTTGCCCCTGATAGGGATTTAACCCCTTCATGCAGCAGCCCTTTTTTGTTTTTGCTTTTGTTTTTCGGCGCTAATAGCAATCTGGCAATGACAAACATAGAGGTCTGCTGGAGACCTCTGGTTGTCATACCGACCCATCGGTGACCCGCGATCATGTGACGGGGTCACTTATAGGCGGGATTAGTGACGCACTTCCGGCGCAATCACATTAAATGCCGCTGTCAGCAATTGACAGCAGTATTTAACGGGTTAAATTGCGATTCCACCCGCGGCTGTTGTGGACACATGTCAGCTGTTCAAAACAGCTGACATGTACCAGGAAAAATGTGGACTCAGCCCCGGAGCCCACAGTAAAGGGAGGGACACAACATGTGAGAGAGCACACGGACCACGGATCTCACCAGTACTGTTTTTTCCAGGACCAGAATCGCCAGGACGTGTGAAGGGGACCTTATACACTATGACATTTCAGACACTGATGCTTTAGATAAAGTATCTGGGCAAAGCATCTACTCAGTCTAGAACGCCTTTCTTTCTTAATGCCATGATGGAATGTTGGGATTTTTGTCTACACGTGTCCCGTTGTACCACTTAGTCACTTACAGTCATTTTATTATAGTATGCATTGATACCACACCCGATCAATTTGTTGTTTTGTTTTTTAAGTTCTTTTTTTTAAAAGAGCTTTATAAGGGATTTGTAGCTTGTCTTTGTAACACTTTACCTTTTCTCTCTTCTTTAAGATTTACTTGTGGGTTTTTTCTTAAATACTCTAGTTGACTGATTTTCCTGCATTTGTGCCTGTATTTTGTCTAGTTTTTGGTGTTTATTTGCCAGTTTTTTAAGTCAAATTTCTATTTTTGTCTTGAGGTATTTATTCACATTTTTTGCTCCAAATTCTTTAAAAGAGTGAACATGATTTATGATCTTTGTACAAAAGAAAAAATGTTTTTTATGTGTCTTTTGCCTTTTTTTCTGATTTTTTAGAGCAAATAGTTGCTTGTTCAGTTGAAATGTCACATAAAACGTGCAAAATAATGCAGCCATTCATGAAATCACCCCAGTGAGGCACTGGAATACATTTACACAAAAATGTAATGACTTTGTAAAAAGTCTCAATTGATGAATCAGCCACAAACATCTAGGAAAAAAATTACATCCGCCATCACTGCCAAATATGAAAAAAAGTCGAATAGAAATGAAAAAGACATAAAAAAGACAAAAATTAAGAGAAGAAATTGGCGCAAAACAGGCTAAAAACACAAAAAACTCTGAGCAAAACCAGGTACAAATGTAATAAAGAATGACAACTTTTGGTGTTGTGCAAAATTCATGAACCACCTGCACAATTTTGATGAATTTTGGGCAAAACCATCATAGAATACCACAAGACAAAACCAGCAAATGATGAATTGGGTCCTAAATGTCAACAAGCCGTATAAGTCATTGCCAAGCAGCATTGCCCAATTTGTAACAGTCCTGATGTGTAAATCTGCCCTGATCATACACGGCGTGATGGTAGAGGTATCTGAAAAGTCATTTTGAATCGTGGAAGTAATGAGGCCATATATTTTATGTAGACATATTTTTTTATAGCATATCTCTTAGTAAACATACAGTGACTGTGATGTTCATCCAGAACAGACTCGACGGAGGGGGGTATGTTTGTGTGCGCTTGTGTTTAGTGTGAAGGAAATTTTGGAATGGGCCCAAAGTCTGCATCAGGGAGAAAGAAAGAACTACCAAACATGGTTCTCATGGCTGCATTGATGTCTTCTGCTTTGCTTCGAGCCATAGATGTAACACTGAGAAATGCTTTCATAGAGGGGAGGTAACTGTTCTTTCCTCCTTACTTAACCCTGTAAATGTGTAAATTTATTTAATTAAACCGAAGAGATTAATTATTAAAATATGAATTGGGATTTATAGAGCTTACCTGTCACTCCAGTTATGTGGACCTAGTGTAGCTTAAATAATGCTTTATAATAACTTCTGTACAAGATGGGACCTTTACGGTGTTTCCATCACATCCAATGGATGATCATTTGGATTAAGAGCTAGGAAATTTGTAAGCCAATGCCTCGGACTCTTTCCCATGTTCCTCAAACTAATTTTTGCAGTGTGGCAAAAAGCAATATCCTGCTGATATGAGCCACTGACATTAGCAATATATATCACTGCCATCTGGGCAAATACTTGATCTGTAACAATGTTTAGGTGTGTGATCAGTGACGGGATTCAAATTTTTAACAACAGGTTCCCTGTCTGTGTTAGGAAACACCCATTTAAAAAGCCACTCCCATTTGTCGGCCATACCCATTTTGTTAGCCACATCCATTTTCATGCACACTTTCCTTCACCACAAAATATAAGTAAGGGTATGTTTCCACGGTCCGGAAACAGTCAGGATTAGCTGCGTGTTTGACGCTGTGCGCTGGCGCAGCGTCAAACACGCAGCGTCCAGATGTTACAGCATAGTGGAGGGGATTTCAAGAAATCCACACTGGCGCTCACTACTTGCACTGAGTGCCCTGAAAACTGATAGAAAATTACTGGGTATATGTGCATCTGCTGGTAGAGAGACAGGTTCTGAGTGCTGGCCTGTCTAACATATAAATACCTCTACTGCTCTTAACAGAGAGTATTTGTATATTTATTGACATATTCATTTGTATATTTATTTGTTCATCTGTCTCAATTTGCATTTATAAACACCTTCATATGTGTCCAGTGTGGGTGATAATTGATGCACCAAGTATTCCCCAAAAAGAATGAATATCTTCTGCCTCTAGCATTGTTATTTTCATTTGCAGTGAATGTAATAGCGCAGTGGTGGGTCTAGAATTTAGGAGCGAACAGGAAAAGTGCTTTCCCCTTTTAATTCCACCTATACCTTCATCTCATTGCATCCAGTCAGGTACACATTGTTCAAGTCACACTTTCAGTCACTTCTTCTCATGGTGAATAGTATGAAAGGGTTTTCTACAATGTTTGAAATGTAGTAATAAGAGCACCCTAGTCAAATTGGAAAGGATGACCTCTGTCCAAATGTCACCTCAATTGTATACTGCAACTAATCTCTGGCCTCAGCAGCCACACTCCAAATATGCATGAAATACCACCACACCATGACCAGACCACATATTACCACCACATAGTGAACTAATAATACCACATACAAGAGGCAAATACCACCACACCATGATCAGACCACTTATTACCACCACATAGTGACCAAATAATACCACATATGAGAAACAAATACTGCCACAACATGACTAGACCATATATTGCCACCACATAGTGACTAAATAGTACCATATACAATGGAGAAATATCACCATACCATGACCAGAACACACATTACCACCACATAGTGACCAAATAATACCACATACAAGGGACAAATTCTGCCACACCATGGCCAGACCACATGTTTTCACCACATAGTGACTGAATACTGCAATACTGTTCCCAGTGTACAGTGTACAAGTAATACAGTGATCGCCAGTGACATTATACACAGGAGCTCTGTATATAGTGTCAGTGTACAGGTAATACAGTGATCACCAGTGACATACACATGAGCTATATATAGTATATAGTCTAAGTGTACAGGTAATACAGTGATCACCACAGTGAAATTATGCACAGGAGCTATATATATATATCCAGGGGCGTATCTAGGGGGGGCAGCCGGGGCACGTGCCACGGGCGCAGCCAGCAGGGGGGCGCAGTGGTCTTCCCCCTGTGGCTGCGTTCTGCCGCCCCCGGCCTGAGAGTCGGCGGCTCCCTGTGCCAGCTGTCAAGCTGACAGCCGGCGCAGAGAAGCTGCTGCGTGCCGGCTCCCAGGGATCAATTGCACTGGCGTCTATACAGACGCCAGTACAATTGAAGCTCTGACCGCCGGGTCAGAGCGACGTCTGCAGCATGATCAGGTCATGTGATCACGCTACTGACGTCACTCGTCGTCTGCGCCCAGAAGGGTGAAGACTGGTGGTGAGTGTGCTCCACTATGGAGCTGAAGATACCACCGAAGATAAATGGGGGACATACTGTGTGTGTATGGGGGGGTGAATTTAGAGTGGGGATGGGGGGTTACTTTATGTGTGGGGGGATTTGGAGATGTTGTGGGGGGTTATTTTATGTGGGGGGATTTGGAGTGGGGATGGGGGTTATATTATGTGTGGGGGACTTGGAGTAGGGATGGGGGCTATTTTATGTGTGGGGGGACTTGGAGTGGGGATGGTGGGTACTTAATGTGTGTGGGGGATTTGGAGTGGGGATGGGGGGATTTAATGTGTGTCGGGGGGATTTGGAGTGGGGATGGGGGCATTTAATATGTGTGGGGGATTTGAGGGTACTGAAGAGTATGTATGTATGAGGGCATGTATGAGGAAACAGTATGGGGGATGGGTGCAGACAGTATGGGGAGTGAATGGCTGAATGTATGTGGACACAGTATGGGGAGTGAAGGTAATGGGATGTGTGCAGACAGAGTATGGGGAGTCGGATATGTGTGAGCAGACAGTATAGAGCGTGAAGGAGTAAATATATGAGGAGACAGTATGCTGAACAGGGGGGATGTGAGCGGAGACAGTATGAGGAGGGAGGGGAATAGTGTGAGGCGACAGTATATTGCAGATATTTTTATTTAGGGGCATTATAATGACTCTTCTGTCTTTAATGGCATCGTGCGGAGAGTTGGTGCAGAAGAGCGGAGAAGATGGAGGTCTGCAGAGACGGCTGTGGATGAGAAAACTCATCATGGGATCTGGACAAGATGAAGAAAAGGAGATCGACTCCAGAGATTACATCCTCTATAAGGTACCTGGATGTAAATATTATTTGCGAAATTGACTAATTCTCATGTCTTTATTTGTTAGGAGCATTAAAGGGGTTCTCCAGGTCTGTGTCACATAGAATGACTGCAGACTCAGCACAAACCTGGACAACCCCTTTAATGCTCCTAACAAATAAAAACATGAGAATTAGTCAATTTCACAAATAATATTTACATCCAGGTACCTTATAGAGGATGTAATCTCTGGAGTCGATCTCCTTTTCTTCATCTTGTCCAGATCCTATGATGACTAGACATGTGTGGCCTCATTCAATGAAAATGAACGGAGCGAAGTATATAAATCACATGCTTGTGCTAACATGACCGTGTACTCTTGCCACGGTAAGGGAGAATCCTAAAAGTGTGCAGTGCATTCGTTGTGAGGATTCAGAAGCAGCAATGTCAGGATTCAGCTCTGCAGGTTCCAGCAGTCGTCACATGGACACGTCACTCATATGCGATTTTCATACTTATGGTCCTGTGACAACGAGCTTCTCTTCCTGCTTCTCTCAGATTTTTCACTGAACATTGAGAGCTATAGGGAGAGCAGCTCGTCGGTACATGACTAAGTGTGCAAATCGCATGTGTGCGGGGGGGGCGCCGAACGAATTCTTGCCCGGGTGCCAGAAAGCCTAGATACACCTCTGTATATGTCTATATATATTGTAAGTGTACAGGAAATACAGTGGTCACCAGTGACCATATACAAAGGAGCTCTGTATATAGTATAAGGGTACAGATAATACAGTGAAAACCAGCAGCTCTTTATATAGTGTATAGTGTATGTCATGCCGGCGACTCGCATGGGCAGTAAGCACCTCCTTACTCTCTGCGGTCAACACTTTGCTTCTGCCAGTCTTGGGTCATCTCGCTGAGCTGCATCTTGCAGCATTTCCAGCTCAGCTGCATCCGAGTGCGGCTGGTGAGCCTCCATCTGGCTTTAGAGATGCGCGTCCAAATTTTAACCACTTGTGTCCTGCAGAGTTTGGTTTCTCTAACCAATCCCTAGGCTGCCGGGGGTTTATTAGTCAGCTCCTATCTCCACTCCTTGCCTGAACTTAGGTCCCAGTAGCTTGTCTCTAGTTTGTGTTAGTGCATGTTCATACTGTCTCTCCTGTTACCGTTTACCATTTATTTTGATTTTTCCGCTCCTAACCTTGGCTACGTATATTAACCTGTAAAAAAGACCTAAAAAAATGAACTGGAATATAAGTTGGTATGCATGCAACGTGTAGGTGCATGTTCACACTGGCCACTAATCAGACAAAACCTAAGATAAAAACAATGTGAGCAAATACCCAGCAGTAAATAAATAGCAATAATGTACAGGTGCTTCTCACAAAATGAGAACATCATCAAAACGTTAATTTATTTCAGTTCTTTAATACAAAAAGTGAAACTCATATATTATATAGAGTCATTACAAACTGGAGTGATCTATTTCAAGTGTTTATTTCTGTTAATGTTGATGATTATGGCTTACAGCCAATGAAATCTCAAAAGTCATTATCTCAGTAAATTAGATTAATTAACGAAAAACACCTACAGAGGCTTCCTAAGCGTTTAAAAATGTCCCTTAGTCTGTGTCAGTAGTCTCCACAATCATGGGGAAGACTGCTGACTTGACAGATGTCCAAAAGGCAGTCACTGACACACTCCACAAGGAGGGTAAGCCACAAAAGGTCATTGCTAAAGAAGCTGGCTGTTCAGAATCCTGTATCCAAGCATATTAATGGAAAGTTGAGTGGAAGAAAAAAGTGTGGTAGAAAAAGGTGCACAAGTAACCGGGATAACCGCAGCCTTGAAAAGATTGTTAAGAAAAGGCCATTCAAAAATTTTGGGGAGATTCACAAGGAGTGGACTGCTGCTGGAGTCATTGCTTCAAGAGCCACCACACACAGACGTATCCAGGACATGGGCTACAAGTGTCACACTCCTTGTGTCAAGCCACTCATGAGCACAATCATATAAATACCCTATTCAAAAAATACTTTATTAATTAAAAGACCACAAATTGGTTCACACCAAAAAAGTGACAAGTTCACACAAAAAGCAAAAATTGAGGTGCTACTATATGCTTGGCAGGTGGCGGGTGACAAGATAAGTATCGATATGATCTTTAATCAGAATTTATCCTGGCTGCATTGGTCTGATGTTTGACATACATGTTATAACGGATGTGCTGCTGAGACCGTGCGACGTTAATTCACTAGCAGACTTGATCATTGTTGCTAGGTCAGTGTAATATATGAGAAGCAGTTAATCACTCTGGAATATTATCTTTGGGACTGACCTACATGCGACAAAAAGTGTACTGCTGTCTCTAGAGCTGTAAACCATTTCCTATATTGAATAGCCATTGGGATGGTCAGCGCTATTTAAACCATATAAGCTGGATATCTGATAGTGGTGTGGTATATCGTAGTCCCACCTGGGTTGGGGGCTTTGCCCACACAAGGTCTTGTGTCAGTGAGACGTTTTTTCACCCTATGCCACTTATTGCCATATGTGTTCTTTCATATTGCTTTTAATCTCATTTGGGGTCTAGGGTCTTCTTAGACATAGGTTTGTCCTATGTTTATTATTAGGGGTCCCTTTAGTGATTGGGTAGAGAGATTCCCTAGTGGCTGCAGGGTTTAACAGGGCCCTTAGGGTTAGCCATTGAGGAGCTGGGGCGCCACAACGTTCCCCCTAGAGTGCCAACCTCCGCAACTAGGAAGGTGAGAGCTTAGGCTACACACCAGGGACATCTAGCCATACCAAATATTTTAATTGGTATTTTTGAACACTTGCTTTGTTTTTTGCTTTTTGTGTGAACTTGTCACTTTTTTGGTGTGAACCAATTTGTGGTCTTTTAATTAATAAAGCATTTTTTGAATAGGGTATTTATATGATTGTGCTTGTGAGGCCCTTGATATATATCTATTTCTAGTTATTTTCAAGCCACTCATTACCAATAGACATCGCCAGAAGCGTCTTATCTGGGTTAAGAAGATAAAGAACTGGACAAAGAACTGGATAAAGAACTGGACTGCTGCTCAGTGGTCCAAGGTGCTGTTTTCAAATTAAAGTAAATTTTGCATTTCATTTGGAAATCAAGGTCCCAGAGTCTGGAGAAAGAGTGGAGAGGCCACAATCCAAGCTGTTTGAGGTCTAGTGTGAAGTTTCCACAATCAGTGATGGTTTGGGGAGCCATGTCATCTTCTGGTGTAGGACCACTGTGTTTTATCAAGACCAAAGTCAGCGCAGCCGTCTACCAGGAAATTTTTTGAGCACAAATTTCATTCTCCAGCAGGACTTGGCACCTGTCCACACTGCCAAAAGTACCAATACCTGGTTTAAAATCAACAGTATCACTATGCTTGATTGGCCAGCAAACTCGCCTGACCTTAACCCCATAGATATGGGGTATCGTGAAGAGGAAGACGAGAGACACCAAACCAACAATGCAGATGAGATGAAGGCTGCTATTAACCCCTTCAAGACCCAGCCTATTTTGACCTTAAAGACCTTGCCATTTTTTGCAATTCTGACCAGTGTCCCTTTATGAGGTAATAACTCAGGAACGCTTCAACGGATCCTAGCGATTCTGAGATTGTTTTTTCGTGACATATTGGGCTTCATGTTAGTGGTAAATTTAGGTCGATAATTTTTGCGTTTATTTGTGAAAAAAATGGAAATTTGGCGAAAATTCTAAAATTTTGTAATTTTCAAATTTTTAATTTTTATTCTGTTAAACCAGAGAGTTATGTGGCACAAAATAGTTAATAAATAACATTTCCCACATGTCTACTTTACATCAGCACAATTTTGGGAACAACATTTTTTTTTGTTGGGAAGTTATAAGGGTTAAAAGTTGACCAGCGATTTCTCATTTTTACAGCAAAATTTACAAAACCATTTTTTTTAGGGACCACCTCACATTTGAAGTCACTTTGAGGGGTCTATATGGCAGAAAATACCCAAAAGTGACACCTTTATAAAAACTGCACCCCTCAAGCTACTCAAAACTACATTCAAGAAGATTATTAACCCTTCAGGTGCTTCACAGGAACTAAAGCAACGTGGAAGGAAAAAATGGACATTTTAATTTTTCCAACAAAAATTTTCTTTTAGCATCAATTTTTTCATTTTTACATGGGCATCAGGATAAAATGGATCCTAAAATTTGTTGGGCAATTTCTCCTGAGTACACAGATACCTCATATGTGGTCATAAACCACTGTATGGGCGCACGGCAGGGCTCAGAAGGGAAGGAGCGCCATTTGACTTTTTGAATGGAAAATATGCTGGAATATTTAGCGGTTGCCATGTCGCATTTGGAGAGTCCCTGTGTGCCTAAACATTGGAGCTCCCCACAAGTGACCCCATTTTGGAAACTAGACCCCCTAAGGAACTTATCTAGATGCATAGTGATCACTTTGAACCCCCAGGTGCTTCACAAATTGATCTGTAAAAAAAAGAAAGTACTTTTTTTTCACAAAAATTTTCTTTTAGCCTCAGTTATTTTCATTTTCACATATGCAACAGTAAAATGGATCCTAAAATTTGTTGGGCAATTTCTCCTGAGTACACAGATACCTCATATTGGTCATAAACCACTGTTTGGGCGCACTGCAGGCTCAGAAGGGAAGGAGCGCCATTTGACTTTTTGAATGGAAATATGCTGGAATATTTAGCGGTTGCCATGTCGCATTTGGAGAGTTCCTGTGTGCCTAAACATTGGAGTCCCCCACAGTGACCCCATTTGGAAACTAGACGCCCTAAGGAAACTTATCTAGATGCATAGTGAGCACTTTGAACCCCCAGGTGCTTCACAGAAGTTTATAACGCAGAGCCGCGAAAATAAAAAATCATTTTTTTTTCTCAAAAAATGATTTTTTAGCCCACTGTTTTTTATTTTCACAATGGTTACAGGAGACATTGGACCCCAAAGTTGTTGTCCAGTTTCTCCTGAGTACGCTAGTACCCCATATGTGGGGGGGAACCACTTTTTTGGGCACACGTCAGGGCTCGGAAGGGATGTAGTGACGTTTTTGAAATGCCGACTTGAGAATGGTCTGCGGGCATCTTGTTACGTTTGCAGACCCCTGATGTGCCTAAACAGTAGAAACTCCCACAAGTGACCCCATTTGGAAACTAGACCCGGCAAAGAACTTATCTAGATGTGTGGTGAGCACTTTGAACCCCCAAGGGCTACAAGAAAGTTTATAACGCCCGGGCTGAAAATAAAAAATCATATTTTTTCCACAATCAGATCTTTTAGTCCCAATTTTTTATTTTCCCAAGGGTAACATGAGAAATTAGACCACAAAAGTTGTTGTCCAATTTGTCCTGAGTATGCTGATATCCCATTGTGGGAGAAAACTACTGTATGGGCACACGTCGGGGCTCGGATGGGAAGTAGTGACGTTTTGAAATGCCACTTGATGGAATGGTCTTCGGGCGTCATGTTACGTTGCAGAGTCCCCGATGTGCCTAAACAGTAGAAAATCCCCACAAGTGACCCATTTGGAAACTAGATCCCCAAGGAACTCCTATAGATGTGTGATAAGCACTTTGAATCTCCAAGTCCTTCACAGAAGTTTTAACGCAGAGCCGTTTAAAATATAAAATCATTTTTTTTCCACAAAAATAATTTTTAGTCCCCAATTTTTTTTCCCAATGTTAACAGGGAAATTAGAACCCCAAAGTTGTTGTGCAATTTTTCCCGAGTACGCTGATACCCCATATGTGGGGATAAACCATGTTTGGGCATACGTCGGGGCTTGGAATAAAGGGAGCACTGTTTGACTTTTTGAACGCAAAATTTGCAGGAATCAATGGTGGCGCCATGTCGCGTATGGAGACCCCTGATGTGCCTAAATAGTGGAAACCCCTCAATTCTAACTCAACCCTAACCCCTACACACACCTAACCCTAATACAAACCCTAATATAACCCTAACCCCAACACACCCTACCCTAATCCAACTCTAACAAAACCAACTACAAGCCTAACCCTAATTCCAACCCTAACCCTAATTCCAACCTAACCCTAATTCCAACCCTAACCCAAATTCCAACCCTAACCGTAATTCTAACCTTAACCTAAAAGCTAACCCTAACCTATTCTAACCCTAAGGCTGGGTTCATATTGCGTTTTACCAGCCCGTTCAACCGTAGCGGTGACGGCTGGTAACGGTATAGCATAACGCGATCGCGTTATGCTATACCCTCTAGCGCAGATGAATCAGCAGATAACTTCCCGCCCGGCGGATTCAGCAATGCCGAAATCCGCCGCGGATCAGCAGCGAAATCAGCCGCGGATCAGCAGCGAAATCAGCCGCGGATCAGCAGCGAAATCAGCCGCGGATCGTAGCGAAATCAGCGGGTAGCAGAATCGCTCGGTCCGCGGATCAGCAGCAAAATCAGTCGCGGATCAGCAGCGAAATCCGCCGCGGACAGCAGCAAAATCAGCCGCGGATCAGCAGCGAAATCCGCGCGGATCAGCAGCGAAATCAGCCGCGGATCAGTAGCGAAATCAGCCGCGGATCACAGCGAAATCCGCTGCGGATCCGCAGCGAATCAGCAGCAAAAATCAGTCGCGGATCAGCAGCGAAATCCGCCGCGGATCAGCAGCAAAATCAGCCGCGGAAACCGCAGCGAATCAGCAGCGACATCCGCCGCGGATCAGCAGCGAATCCGCCGTGGATCAGCAGCGAAATCAGCCGCGGATCAGCAGCGGAAATCAGCCGCGGATCAGCAGCGAAATCAGACGGGTCAGCAGCGAAATCCGCCGCGAATCAGCAGCGAAATCTGCCGCGAATCAGCAGCGAAATCGCGATCGCCGCGATCAGCAGCGAAATCGCCGCGATCAGCAGCGAAAATCCGCCGCGGATCAGCAGCGAAATCCGCCGCGGATCGCAGCGAAATCCGCCGCGGATCAAACAGCGAAATCCGCCGCGGATCAGCAGCGAAATAGCCGCGGATCAGCAGCGAAATCAGCGCGGATCAGCAGCGAAATCAGCCGCGGATCAGAGCGAAATCAGCCGCGGTCAGAGCGAAATCAGCCGCGGATCAGCAGCGAAATCCGTGCGGATCCGCAGCGAATCAGCAGCAAAATCAGTCGCGGATCAGCAGCGAAATCCGCCGCGGATCAGCAGCAAAATCAGCCGCGGATCGCAGCGAAAACAGCAGCGAAATCCGCCGCGGATCGCAGCGAAATCAGCGCGGATCAGCAGCGAAATCAGCCGCGGATCAGCAGCGAAATCCGCTGCGGATCCGCAGCGAATCAGCAGCAAAATCAGTCGTGGATCCGCAGCGAAATCCGCAGCGAATCAGCAGCGAAATCCGCCGCGAATCAGCAGCGAAATCAGCGCGGATCAGCAGCGAAATCACCGCGGGATCAGCAGCGAAATCAGCCGGGTCAGCAGCGAAA
>JARQOD010000004.1:462735513-462899907 GCA_033576555.1 Oophaga sylvatica
ATTTACCATTTAGGTAATTAACATCATGACATTGTTATGACATTGTTGTTTTGGTATCTAGCCCACTCCATACATATTTGTTGATTACATTAAGATGCATAGTATATGGGCATACTGGTCTACTGTGGGCATTCTTAATGCTATGTTTATATTGATTTGTTAGCAATCACTTAAAAGTATAGTTCCATTAGGTGTAGAGAGGTACATGCTATGTAAGATATTTGTCATAATTATTAACAGAGCTCGACCTTTTTTGACTTGACTTTTATTGTGACTTTTGTATGTTATATAGGTGAATATCACTTGTACACTTAAAGTTAATTCTTCTTCTAGATCATTCTATATTAACACTGTTTATAAGTGTACCCAATATTACCATAGCTATATAACATGTACTGCGATGTCATTATGATTCCGGAGCTTGAATCCCCACCCTTAAACGAAGCTTCAGTGACATCCATTTCAGGGGCTGAGATGTTTCCTCCTCTACTGAGCCTGTGTCTGGTGTCAATTCCGACGTAAGCTTATTACGAGCTCCCTTCTTCCTCTGCAATATTCTCCTCAGTGCACAGTAACAGTGCGTTCCCTCCCTAGCTCTAATTAGAAATAACGAGTCGGCAACAGAGCGCACTGTCAATATGCATTATAAGGCGATAACCTGGCGAGCAGAGAACAGACCCAACCCTGAAACAGACGTCACTTTCATTGACGGGGCTCGTCTCTGTGTGCCGTGTTCTTTCTTTACAGTGCACACTGACAGTGTGCTCTGTTGCTGACTTGTCACTGCTAATTAGAGCTGATGAGGGAGAACACTGTCACTGCACACTGAGAACAATATTACACAGTAAGAAGGTAGCTCATACTGACAAGAGACGGAATTGACAAGAGACGCATTTTCAATACAGAAGGGACTAGCCCAGACCTGAAATGGACATCACTGAGTGCCTGTAGCCTTTGCCCCCTGATGATGTCTCACTTGAGTGTCATCAAAATGGAAACAGATAAAAAAGAATATATAAAATAAAACAATTAGATTAGAGAGGGAAGGGTATGGACTTTTTAATTAAACTATGTTAGAAAAACTATTATATTATTAAAATAAAAAGAGACTTTTAGAATGAAAATCAACATTAGTTTCATACCACCCATTTAAGCAGGGGTTGTCCAGTATTGGACTATTCTTTTAGCTAAAAAGGGCAGTCACAGGCAGGTTATAGGTACTAATTAAAGTTTATTGCATTACAAATAAATTAGACTGCAAATTATTCTACTGGCAATTTTTTCAGCACATCCATTTTGTGCTGAAGATTACCCAAGCATTGTATAATTGATGTGATGAAGAGTTAAAAGTGAATGACTCCAATGTTTCAAGGGCTGCCTCTTGGCACCAGACAGGAAGTAGAGTTAAAGCATGAAGACGGTCATCAGTTCTATGACAACAGCATTTTGCATCTGTCAGATAGATGAAAACTGGACATAAGATGTTGGAAAATAAAAGCGGCTGGCAACAAAGAACAGTTGGGACACCTCCTGGCAGTCGTGTGGTAGAGGTTCACAGCACTATAGAAAATACTAATTACTGTATATGTTTTTCTTTTTATGTGTGTTTTAAACAAAGAAATCCTAGAAAAAGTTCTTACACTTATGGTGCTTACATTTTAAACCAAATTATGATAGCATATGTAAGAGAACCGTTACATGCATCACCCTGCTGACTTTTTTTAGTAATCACCTGCACACATTGCAGTGAAGAAGAAGAAAGGTGTGTTCTGCCCATTCATGTGCAGCAAGTTGATTTCATAGTGCAGTACCAGTTATAGCCATTAGAGGTCATTAGGTACTCATTTATCCAGTGTTTTTGTATGGTCAGATACTTCTCCTTTAATAGAGCAGTGTGTTCTGGTTAGTACCACCCCCTCAGTTTACCTGGCAAGAAGCTTAGACATTTTCTCTCAGACTTTAGGAGTCAAGCACACTGTTCCTAGCTCTCTCCCTTCATAGCATTGCTCCTGAGACCAGTGGATTCCGTTGAGACTCTGATCTGTTTATGTGTCTGTGTTAGACAGCCTCTGTGTAGTCTCTGTATCTCTCTGTTAGTTAATGCTTTCATACTGCTTACAGATAGGTTGCATTTCTGTAGAGAGCTGGATAGTGTTGCAGCATGTACTTTGTCATAGCTGTGTTGTAATGTTACTATGCAGCTTCTGTATGTTAGTTATTGATGTAATTGCACTCTGTATCATGCTGTTGTCTCTGTTATCTGCCAGTACTGATACTCTGTCTATTTCCTTTGTAGTTTTTAACCACATAATGTCCATCCACCACTGTTGTTCACTGTTACCAAGTTCACATCATCATCTCAATAAATATAGACTTAAAAATACATACAGTCTTTTTACCGGAAGTGGATGAAGGGTTTATCTGAATGCTGGAATTCACACAGCATCATACGTGGGGAAGGCAGAACAGTAAAAATGGAGTGCCAGTCGCAGGCAGTGATCGCACAGACTGTATGGGACCGCTACCATCCAGACTGCTCCGCATATGGGTATTACAGCAGTTGCCATACAGCCACAGGAACAAGAATCCAGGCCCCCAGTAAGAACAGATTAGCTGCCCTCAGTGAAACTGATAGCCGATCGCAGGCTGTAGTTGATCAGACTGTTCGGGACCGCTAACACCCACACTGCTCCGCATATGGGTGCCACAGCAGCCGCCATACAGTCACAGAATGATACTGCAGCCCACCAAGAAGTGCTACAGCATTCCCGCTACGCGTAAGTCTGCCACGCATAGACTCAGTTTTTCCACCAAAATACTCAGCAGTACACAGCCGAGAGCACAATGTCTCAAACCAACACATCCTCACTCAAAACGACGTCATGAGCAAGCTCTAGCAGGTCATTAATAG
The DNA here is from genome assembly GCA_033576555.1 of Oophaga sylvatica. Lineage (NCBI taxonomy): Eukaryota > Metazoa > Chordata > Amphibia > Anura > Dendrobatidae > Oophaga > Oophaga sylvatica. Next base: position 462,738,425 of record JARQOD010000004.1, read on the forward strand.
CAGAGCTTGCTGCTGTCGCTTGTGGCGAAGCCAAAGCAGCCAAAGCGAGATCCTCCTTCACCGAACAAGAAATGCATTAAAGCTGAGACAAGCAGAGCACGAAGCAGCAAAGGTACGTTTGCAGGCGAACAAGTTGCAGAGAATGCATGCCTGCAGGCAGAGCAAGAGGCGGAAAGTGCACGCCTGCAAGCGTCTCTAGAAAGACTTGTGACAGAAAAAGAGGCAGCAGCTGCAATAGCTAAGGCAGAGTACTTGGAAGCTATGAAGGATCCTGATTATGAGAGACATAGCAACGTTCTCGGAACAGAGCAGCAAGATCCAGTTGCAGCGTGTCGCAGAGTACGTCCGTCAACATTCTGGCATGGATGACAGCCCTGATGCACCACATCGACCAGCATACGCCGATTACCAGTGATCCAACCCCGAACTTCGGTACCACAAACAAGGAGACGTCCAGCACAGAGATGTCGACCACAGCTGCTGTTTCCACCAAGCAGAAGGACAGCTCCCGTCCCGCCTTAAAAGAGACACCGAGAAGGTACTGCACAGACTATCCGAAGTCAGAAGTGTCTTACAGATATATGATACAACCACACACTAGACATGACTATAACACACCGCCTCGCACCAGCACTGACCAAGCCACCATGGACTTTGCAAAGTTCTTTGCCCGGGCCGAGAACTGTCCACAAAAGGACTTGTAAAGTTCACTGATAAACCCGAGAACTATAGGTCATGGCGAGCCTCATTCCAGAACGCCATTCATGGTCTGGACCTTTCTAGTAGTGAAGAGATAGATCTCCTAGTAAAGTGGCTCGGAAGTTGAGTCGGTCGAGCATGCCAAAAGACTAAGAGACATTAATATAAAGCATCCACACACAGGTCTAAGTAAAGTGTGGGAAAGACTTGATGAATGCTATGGGACAGTAGAAGTCATAGAGAATGCTTAATACAAAAGAATTGATGTTTTCCCTAAGATAGGACCTAAAGGTTATGAAAGGCTTAGAGAATTTAGTGATTTATTGATAGAGTTGCAGGTTGCTCAGGAGGAAGGAGACTTGCCCGGATTGGCATTCTTAGACACCGCTAGGGGTGTCAATCGTTAATACAAAAACTTCCTTACAACCTACAAGAAAAGTGGTATACATATAGTTCACGGTATCAACAAAGTCATAATGTACCGTTCCCTCCTTTCACTGTATTTGTAGATTTTGTCACCCAACAAGCTAAGATCAGAAATGACCCTAGTTTTGACTTCACTCTGTCATGTTCCACTGCCCCCGGTGTCAAACCCAGTAGGACACTCGTGGCAGCCAACAAAATTAACATTGTTTCCACAGGCCCTGCTCACAATGCTAGCAAACCCCCTCCAGAAGAGAACAAACCTCAGGATGTCAGTAAGCAGTGTTCTCTAAACAAGAACCACATCCTCTACTAACATGCAGAGCCTTCAGGAGAAGTTTTTGGAGGACTGCAAAGGGTTCCTCAAGGAAAACAACATCTGCTTCAAATGTTGTGCCACAACCTCTCACCTCGCCAGAAACTGTGAAGCTAGCGTGTAATGTGCAGAATGCAGCAGCACGGATCATAACACAGCCTTGCACCCTTAACCACCTCTATGAGTGTTGTCACAAGCAGAGGAGCACGATGGGAAGCAGATGAACACTGACAAAGACACCCCTGTGGTCAGCTCTCAATGTACAGAGATCTGTAAAGGACTCACAGGAGGAAGGTCCTGTTCAAAAATCTGGCTTGTCCGAGTCTATCCAGCCGGTCGCAGGGACAAAGCCCTCAAGATATATGCAATCCTGGATGACCAAAGTAACAGGTCTCTAGCCAGGTCCATCTTCTTTGACAACTTCAGCATTGTAGTCCCAAGTTCTCCCTACTCCCTGAGGACGTGTTCAGGTACCATTGAGACGGCGGGGAGGAAAGCAACCGAATACATAGATGGCCAAACCAGCCTATCTCTAGCGACCATCCTGAAGTGCAACTAGATTCACGACAACAGGTCAGAGATACCTTCACTGGAGGTGGCGACACATCACCCCCACCTGAAGCATATAGCCCACCTGATACCTGAGTTGGATCCAGAGGCCCCAATAGCTTTACTCCTGGGAAGAGATATACTACGAGTCCACAAGGCCAGAGAAAATATCAACGGCTTCCAGAACGCTCCATACACTCAGAGGCTTGACCTTGGATGGGTCATTATAGGAGACATCTGTCTGGGAGGAGCACACAAGCCTCAGACAACAGTATGCTTACCAGCACACTAGAAAATGGACATCCGTCTCTCTTCCAGCCATGTCACAATAGTCTGCTGGTAAAGGAATTACTGAGCAGCACTCCCCTACCTTGCCCTTTCTCAATTCCCACCAACGAAAACCACGCCTGTGAAGGTGAACAAGACCACGTAGGATGTAGAGTCTTCCACAGGACAAAGGAAGACAACAAGGTAGCAATGTCTAAAGAAGACAGAATATTCTTGGACATCCATGGATAGACAAATAGTCAAAGACAAATCGAACAGCTGGGTTGCACCTCTACCATTTCAACCTCAGAGAAGGCGCCTACCCAACAACAGGGAACTGGTCTACAGCCGATTCATCTCCCTCAGGCACAAGCTTCAGAAGTCACCTGAGAAGAAGGAACACTTCTTTACCTTCATGGGAAGATATTCCAGAACAACTATTCAGAGATTGCACCTGCACTTCGACCCTCAGAGGAGTGTTGGTACCTGCCCATCTTCGGAATGTACCATCCTAAGAAGCCAGGTCAAATAAGAGTGGTATTCGACTCAAGCGGCAAATGCAAAGATGTTTCATATTGAATGATGTCCTACTGTCGGGCCCAGACCTCAACAACAGACTTCTGGAAGTACTAATCTCTTTCCACAGACATTCGGTGGCATTTTTGGCTGACATACAAAAGATGTTCCACTGTTTTCTCATCAAGAGGAACACAGAAACTACGCGATGTTCTTCTGGTACGTTACAACAACCCAGACAAAGACATCGCAGAGTACAGGATGAGGATACACATCTTCGGGAATAGCCTTCCCCAGCAGTCGCTATTTACGGCCTCCGAAATTCCGCCAAAGAGGGTGAAGAACAGTACCGGTCAGACGTCAGATCCTTAGTAGAAAAGGACTTCTACGTAGACGACTGTTTGAAGTCCACACCGACAAATGAGGCTGCAATCAGTCTACTAAAAAGGGCTCAAGAAATGCTCGCTCAGTCTAACCTAAGGTTACACAAGATTTCCTCCAACAACAGAGAGTTGATGGAAGCCTTTCCCTCTGAAGACTATTCCAGCGATCTAAGGGATCTAGACCTAAGCATCGACTCCCTTCCCATGCAGCGGAGCCTTGGATTTCTTTGGGACTTGAAGACAGATGCCTTCACCTTTCAGATCAGCAAAGATGAGAAACCCTTCACGTGCAGAAGAGTTCTTTCTTTCGTGAATAGTCTATACGACCCCCTGGGATTCGTAGCTCCAGTAACCATCCAAGGAAAAATGATGCTAAGAGACTTCACCCAAGACATGTCTGATTTGGACGATCCACTTCCAGCAGAAAAAGCAGACCTGTCAGCAGAGTGGAGGAAGTCTCTCGAGGCCTTGACCAACCTTCATGTGAAACGACCGTATGCTCCTGTGCCATCCACAGAAGTCAAGACACAAAGACTTTGTATCTTCTGTGACGCATCAGTCAAAGCAATCGCAGCAGTAGCATACCTCAAAACCATAGACGTAAAGTAACAGAGCCACATTGGGCTTGTGATGGGCCGGACTAAACTGGCACCACTCCGCGAACCCAGACTGGAACTCTGCGCTGCTCTCCTCGCAGTTGAGTTGGCCGAGCTTATCTCAGATGCAATGAATCTGGAGACCAAAGATGCAGAGTTCTACACCGACAGCAAGATGGTACTGGGAATACATCTGCAACGAAACTCAATGCTTCTACGTCTACATCAGCAAACGGGTACTGAGGATAAAAAGATCCACCTGCCCTAATCAGTGGCACTATGTACCTACTCAACACAATCCTGTAGACTATGCGACTAGATCCGTCGCTCCAAGTCATCTTAAGAACACTGCATGGTTCACAGGCACTGCCTTCTTGTACCGTTCGATGCCCCACTGTCACGCTGTCTCTGCATAAGGAGGACCGGGGTCTATGCTGACCCTAAGCTGGGGTCCTGACTAATCCCTCTACCTGGAGGTACTGTTGATGGTACAGAGGTCCAGGCCGCCAGCGTAACCCTATCTCCTGTGAATCCCTGACAACTGTAATCTAGTCCTGAGAAGGACCCTGATTACCACCACAGGGAACGGGAAGGTAACTGCCTACACACAGTATAAGACGAACGAGACAGTACAAGGGGTAAAATAAAAGACACCTTGCATACAAAACAACAACTACAGAGGGAACACCAAATGGTAAGGAGATAAATAATAAAGCGAGGAGAGGAGAAAACCACAACAGGTACTCTTAGCTTTAGACTTCTCAATATGATCCGCTCTGCTGGTCTGCATGAATGCTTTCACTGACACTTCCCCAGCAGACAGGCAGGTGTATGAAGAAATCCAATTATCGCAACATTAATTGCAGCTGAGCGAGGCTGGTCTTCTCCAGCACAGAGAGAGGAAGAATTAACTCTCTCACTGCCGAAAAACACCAGCAGCAGAAACTCAGCTGTGAGAAGTCAGGGTGTGCAATTGCGATGATCTTCGCAGCGACACACCCGTGACAGTACCCCCCCTTCTACGAGGGGCCTCCGGACCCTCAGGGCCGGGTTTATCTGGGTGAGTAGTGTGGAAGGCCCGAACCAATCGGTCTGCGTTAATATCCGACGCAGGAACCCACATCCTCTCCTCAGGACCATACCCCCTCCAATGATCAAGGTACTGAAGGGACCGGCGATTCAGACGTGAATCGATGACTCTCGACACCTGGAACTCCAAGTTACCATTGACCACCACAGGAGGAGGAGGTAAAGGTGAAGGTATCACCGGCGCCACATACCTCTTAAGCAACGATCTGTGGAACACATTATGAATTTTAAATGTGGGAGGGAGGTCAAGACGGAATGCAACCGGATTAATTATAGAACTGATCTTGTATGGCCCGATGAACCTGGGACCCAGTTTCCAGGAGGGAACCTTAAGTTTTATATTCTTGGTAGACAACCATACCAGATCGTTCACACTTAGGTCCGGACCAGACACTCTCCTCCTATCAGCCATACGTTTGTATCGGTTCCCCATAGTACTCAGATTATTCAGCACTCCTCTCCACACTGAAGCAAGTGACGACGAAAATTGTTCCTCCTCAGGAACCCCAGAAGAGCCCCCCTATTGAAAGTACAAAACTGGGGGTGAAAACCATATGCCCCAAAAAACGGGGACTTACCAGTGGACTCGCTCCGCCTATTATTTAGAGCAAACTCCGCCAGAGGCAAGAAAGAAGCCCAGTCCTCCTGGTTCTCTGACACAAAACACCGGAGATATGTCTCCAAGCTCTGGTTCAGACGCTCTGTCTGACCATTGGACTGCGGGTGAAAAGCCGATGAAAATGACAACTGCATCCCCGCCGTGTACAAAATGCTTTCCAGAATTTGGACACAAACTGAGACCCCCGATCCGACACCACATCGGAGGGTACCCCGTGAAGTCTTACAATCTCCCCAATAAACACCTGCGCAAGAGTTTAGCATTAGGAAGAGCAGGAAGAGCGATAAAATGTGCCATCTTGCTGAACCTGTCCACTACAATGAGTATGAATGTTTTACCCGAAGATGGCGGGAGGTCCGTAATGAAGTCCATAGACAGATGAGTCCACGGACGCTCCGGGATCTTCAAAGGTAAGAGGGTCCCAGACGGACGGGTATGTGGGGTCTTAGAGCGCGCACAAACCTCGCAGGATGCGACAAAAGTTACCACCTCCCTATGTAAGTTAGGCCACCAAAACCGGCGCGAGAGGAGATCCTCAGTTGCTTTACTCCCTGGGTGTCCTGCCAAAGCTGAATTATGGTGTGCCTCGATCACCTTTTGTCGCAACTGATTTGGAACAAACAGTCTCCCTGGAGGTCCTACAGGGGCGTCCCCCTGAGCCTCCAATACCTCCTCCTCAAGCTCAGAGCATACTGCCGACACCACCACCCCCTACTGAAGGACCGGAACCGGGTCCTCCGTATTCCAGCCCCTGGGAAACAGCAAGATAAGGCATCCGCCTTAACATTTTTTTGACCACCGGACAGATATGTGACGACAAAAATTTAAACCTGGTAAAAAACAACCAGACCACCTAGCTATTCTGGGATCAGAGTTTTAGAGGACTCTAAATAGCAGGTTTTGTGATCAGTAATGTACGTGACTGCATGACTGCCCACATCCAAAAAATAACCCCACTCCTCAAAAGCTAAAGCTTAATGGCCAACGAGTTCCCTTGTGCCACACTCATATTGCCTCTCCACTGTACAATTTATAGAGGAGAAGACACATAGGCACACGCGATGCCTTTACCTAGGAAAAGATGACTGAGAGCCTATGTGAGCAATACTGCTATACCTCCATTACAAAACAGGCACAAAAAAACAAATATCCAAAAATGAAATAAAAAATCTTTTTGCAAAAATGCATGAAGGTAGTAATAATCATAAGGTATTTAGTAAACATAATTTTGATCAAAATAATGTACAAGCCATCACCGCCACGTCAAGGCAACCCTCTGTGGGACAGTCCTACTCTAATATTGAAACCTTTCCACTTGTCAAGTGACTTAAATGTGAACAAGGCAGAGGACTGAACCCACCAGTTGAAGCTCTGGCCAGACAGGATGGATTTTCTCAACTCAGAAAACAGGGCGGTCACACCCTTATATGCACGGAATGCACTATGAACTACATAGAAAACTAGATCTGAACTGAAAAGTAAGTTAATGTGTATGCAAAATGTAAATGCATATTAACACATGACCATTACACAGAAAAACAGGCACAAAAAAACAAATATCCAAAAATGAAATAAAAAATCTTTTTGCAAAAATGCATGAAGGTAGTAATAATCATAAGGGTATTTAGTAAACATAATTTTGATCAAAATAATGTACAAGCCATCCGCCACGTCAAGGCAACCCTCTGTGGGACAGTCCTACTCTAATATTGAAAACCTTTCCACTTGTCAAGTGACTTAAATGTGAACAAGGGCAGAGGGACTGAACCCACCAGTTGAAGCTCTGGCCAGACAGGATGGATTTTCTCAACTCAGAAAACAGGGCGGTCACACCCTTATATGCACGGAATGCACTATGAACTACATAGAAAACTAGATCTGAACTGAAAAAGTAAGTTAATGTGTATGCAAAATGTAAATGCATATTAACACATGACCATTACACAGAAAAACAGGCACAAAAAAACAAATATCCAAAAATGAAATAAAAAATCTTTTTGCAAAAATGCATGAAGGTAGTAATAATCATAAGGGTATTTAGTAAACATAATTTTGATCAAAATAATGTACAAGCCATCCCGCCACGTCAAGGCAACCCTCTGTGGGACAGTCCTACTCTAATATTGAAAACCTTTCCACTTGTCAAGTGACTTAAATGTGAACAAGGGCAGAGGGACTGAACCCACCAGTTGAAGCTCTGGCCAGACAGGATGGATTTTCTCAACTCAGAAAACAGGGCGGTCACACCCTTATATGCACGGAATGCACTATGAACTACATAGAAAACTAGATCTGAACTGAAAAGTAAGTTAATGTGTATGCAAAATGTAAATGCATATTAACACATGACCATTACACAGAAAACAGGCACAAAAAAACAAATATCCAAAAATGAAATAAAAAATCTTTTTGCAAAAATGCATGAAGGTAGTAATAATCATAAGGGTATTTAGTAAACATAATTTTGATCAAATAATGTACAAGCCATCCCGCCACGTCAAGGCAACCCTCTGTGGGACAGTCCTACTCTAATATTGAAAACCTTTCCACTTGTCAAGTGACTTAAATGTGAACAAGGGCAGAGGGACTGAACCCACCAGTTGAAGCTCTGGCCAGACAGATGGATTTTTCTCAACTCAGAAAACAGGGCGGTCACACCTTATATGCACGGAATGCACTATGAACTACATAGAAAACTAGATCTGAACTACACATTAACTTACTTTTTCAGTTCAGATCTAGTTTTCTATGTAGTTCATAGTGCATTCCGTGCATATAAGGGTGACCGCCCTGTTTTCTGAGTTGAGAAAATCCATCCTGTCTGGCCAGAGCTTCAACTGGTGGGTTCAGTCCCTCTGCCCTTGTTCACATTAAGTCACTTGACAAGTGGAAAGGTTTTCAATATTAGAGTAGGACTGTCCCACAGAGGGTTGCCTTGACGTGGCGGATGGCTTGTACATTATTTTGATCAAAATTATGTTTACTAAATACCTTATGATTATTACTACCTTCATGCATTTTTGCAAAAAGATTTTTTATTTCATTTTTGGATATTTGTTTTTTTGTGCCTGTTTTTCTGTGTAATGGTCATGTGTTAATATGCATTTACATTTTGCATACACATTAACTTACTTTTTCAGTTCAGATCTAGTTTTCTATGTAGTTCATAGTGCATTCCGTGCATATAAGGGTGTGACCGCCCTGTTTTCTGAGTTGAGAAAATCCATCCTGTCTGGCCAGAGCTTCAACTGGTGGGTTCAGTCCCTCTGCCCTTGTTCACATTTAAGTCACTTGACAAGTGGAAAGGTTTTCAATATTAGAGTAGGACTGTCCCACAGAGGGTTGCCTTGACGTGGCGGATGGCTTGTACATTATTTTGATCAAAATTATGTTTACTAAATACCCTTATGATTATTACTACCTTCATGCATTTTTGCAAAAAGATTTTTTATTTCATTTTTGGATATTTGTTTTTTTGTGCCTGTTTTTCTGTGTAATGGTCATGTGTTAATATGCATTTACATTTTGCATACACATTAACTTACTTTTTCAGTTCAGATCTAGTTTTCTATGTAGTTCATAGTGCATTCCGTGCATATAAGGGTGTGACCGCCCTGTTTTCTGAGTTGAGAAAATCCATCCTGTCTGGCCAGAGCTTCAACTGGTGGGTTCAGTCCCTCTGCCCTTGTTCACATTTAAGTCACTTGACAAGTGGAAAGGTTTTCAATATTAGAGTAGGACTGTCCCACAGAGGGTTGCCTTGACGTGGCGGGATGGCTTGTACATTATTTTGATCAAAATTATGTTTACTAAATACCCTTATGATTATTACTACCTTCATGCATTTTTGCAAAAAGATTTTTTATTTCATTTTTGGATATTTGTTTTTTTGTGCCTGTTTTTCTGTGTAATGGTCATGTGTTAATATGCATTTACATTTTGCATACACATTAACTTACTTTTTCAGTTCAGATCTAGTTTTCTAATACTGCTCCCATCCCTACCTCGGAAGCGTCCACCTCAACAATGAACGGCTGTGACGCATCAGGCTGAATAAGTATGGGTGCTGAAGCAAAACATTTTTTCAAGGAAGAAAACGCTTGACAAGCCTTGTCAGACCACTTTGAAAAATCCGTCCCTTTTTTAGTCATGTCTGTGAGAGGTTTAACTATGGACGAAAAATTACGAATGAATTTCCGGTAGTAGTTAGCAAACCCCAAGAAACGTTGTAATGCCTTAAGATCCTCTGGCAGATCCCACTCAAGAACTGCCCGCACTTTCCCAGGGTCCATACGAAAACCGGATGCTGACACCAGGAATCCTAAAAACTGAAGTTCCTGTACGGCGAACACACACTTCTCCCATTTGGCGTACAGTTTATTATCCCGCAAGATCTGTAACACCTGTCTAACATGCTCCTGATGAGACACAAGATCCGGCGAGTAAATTAAGATATCATCCAGATATATGACCACAAACTGTCCCATTAGGTGGCGAAAGATGTCATTTACAAAGTGTTGAAACACCGCCGGGGCAATACTCAGACCAAATGGCATGACAAGGTTCTCATAATGCCCCTCCGGAGTGTTAAACGCCGTCTTCCACTCATCCCCCTCCTTCATCCTAATCAGATTGTACGCCCCTCTGAGATCCAACTTAGAGAACCATTTGGCACCCACGATCTGATTGAAGAGATTGGGAATAAGTGGAGCGGATACGGATCTCGGACCGTAATCCGATTAAGCTCACGGAAATCCAGGCAAGGGCGCAGGCCTCCATCTTTTTTCTTCACAAACAAGAACCCCGCAGCCACCGGGGAAGATGAAGGTCTAATATGCCCCTTAGCCAGACTCTCTGAAATATAATCCTTCATGGCCTGTCTCTCAGGACCAGAAAGGTTATACAACCTAGATTTCGGTAATTTGGCCCCAGGGATCAAGTTAACAGAACAGTCATATTCGCGATGAGGAGGTAATTCTTGACACCCTTTCTCCGAGAATACATCCTCAAAGTCTACCAGAAATGGAGGTAAGGCCCTAGGAGCGACCGTACCAATGACCGTATTCATGCAATTTTTATTACAGAATTCACTCCATTGACTTATCTCTCTGGATTGCCAATTAATAACCGGGTTATGCTTAGTTAACCAAGGAAGGCCCAGCACTATAGGAGTAGGAAGACCCTCCAACACATAACAAGACAACAGTTCTTTATGTAACGCCCCCACTTGAAGATCTATGTTATGCACTGCTTGCAAAAAACTTCCCTGACCGAGAGGTCTGGCGTCGATCGAGAATATGGGGACGGGTTTAGCCAACACACTCAATCGCATACCTTGAACGCGGGCAAAGCGAGCATCCACCAGATTAGCCCCGGCCCCACTATCCAGAAGAACAGATATCCTCTCAGTTCTCGCACCCACCACCACCTCCGCCGGTACGAGAAACTGAGACGAATTTAGGGACGAAATACTTACTCCCAGATTGCCGTCCACCACACAATCTGGGATCAATAGTTTTCCGGCGACTTCTCACTCTGCAAAGAACGGGATGGACACCCCCCAATAAAATGTCCCTTTTTCCCACAGAAGAAACAACTTCTTGTTTTGTGGCGCCCCACCGATCCCCCTCCCCCGGAATGATGTCCCTCCTAATTGCATAGGCTCCTCTGGACTGACTAGGGGAACCTCCGTATAAGGGACCCTTGAGGAAGGTGGAGTCATAACAGGGGGCGAAGTTACCCCGCACCTCTCCCGAAGACGTCTGTCAATACGAATAGCAAGGGCCATAGCGGCCTCCAGTGACGTGGGGGGGTCATACTGTGCCAGCACATCCTTTAATTTGTCAGATAAACCTTGACAAAACTGGCTCCTAAGAGCCGGGTCATTCCACTGGGTGTCTGTGGCCCACCTACGGAACTCCGAACAGAATTCCTCTGCCGGACGATCTCCCTGCTGTATCCTACGTAACTTAGATTCAGCAAGGGAGACCCGATCCGGGTCATCATATACAAGACCCGGAGCTGCAAAAAACCCATCCACTGACTGGAGAGCTGGGGAGCCCGGGGGGAGAGCGAACGCCCAGGATTGGGGGTCTCCTTGTAGGAGCGAGATGACAATCCCCACCCTTTGTTCTTCACTCCCAGATGACCGAGATCGCAGCCGAAAGTACAATTTACATGCCTCCCGGAAAACAAAAAACTTGTCCCGCCCCCCAGTGAATCTGTCAGGGAGAGCTACTTTAGGTTCAGGTCCGGCCTGCTCCGGGGGGTACAAAACCTTGGACTTGACGTCCGCCAGCTCCATGGACAAACTCTGCAACTGCCGAGCAAGACTGACTACTGGATCCATGGTGACTGGAGAAAATCTTTAGGGGTCGGTGAAAATGTCACGCTGTCTCTGCATAAGGAGGACCGGGGTCTATGCTGACCCTAAGCTGGGGTCCTGACTAATCCCTCTACCTGGAGGTACTGTTGATGGTACAGAGGTCCAGGCCGCCAGCGTAACCCTATCTCCTGTGAATCCCTGACAACTGTAATCTAGTCCTGAGAAGGACCCTGATTACCACCACAGGGAACGGGAAGGTAACTGCCTACACACAGTATAAGACGAACGAGACAGTACAAGGGGTAAAATAAAAGACACCTTGCATACAAAACAACAACTACAGAGGGAACACCAAATGGTAAGGAGATAAATAATAAAGCGAGGAGAGGAGAAAACCACAACAGGTACTCTTAGCTTTAGACTTCTCAATATGATCCGCTCTGCTGGTCTGCATGAATGCTTTCACCGACACTTCCCCAGCAGACAGGCAGGTATATGAAGAAATCCAATTATCGCAACATTAATTGCAGCTGAGCGAGGCTGGTCTTGTCCAGCACAGAGAGAGGAAGAATTAACTCTCTCACTGCCGAAAAACACCCAGCAGCAGAAACTCAGCTGTGAGAAGTCAGGGTGTGCAATCGCGACGATCTTCGCAGCGACACACCCGTGACACCCACATCAGCAAGCCTGATACATTTGACCTAGTGGATCCAGATGCTGATGAAGAGCTCCGTCCTCGAGTGTCTGCTCTGCATACAGTGATTTCAATTCATCATCTGGAGTCTCATCAGTTCAGCAGGTTCTCAATCTGGAAGTCACTTGTTTGAGCCATCGCTTGTCTACTTCATGTGGCCAAGTCCTACAAGTCAGCATTACCTGCAAGCCAGAGATCTTGTAAAGGTTGGCATCACTGCAAACATGTGTTTACCGCTCTCAACCTGGAAAGAGCCAAGGTTACAATACTTCGTGTTGTGCAAAAGGAAACCTACCCCAGATAAATGGACAACCTCAACAAGGGACAACCTGTTCCTAGAGACAGCGTGCTGAAGAAGCTAGATCCAATTGTCGACCAAGACTGGCTGCTGAGAGTAGATGGCCATCTTCAAGAAGTCGAGGTAGAAGTTTTAGAGAAACATCCGGTAATAATCCCTGGACGTCATCATGTCACAACACTTCTCATTCAGCATCATCATGACTTAGTGAGACACCAAGTCTGTTTGTTTACTGAAGGGAATCTACGGGCGGCTGGACTATGGATTGTCGGTGCGAAGAGAAGCATGAACAAACTCATCTTTAACTGCGTTACGTGTTGCAAACTCTGTGGCATGTTCCAAAATCTGAAGATGGCCAATCTTCCACTCGACAGACTTAGTACTGAACCCCCCTTCACCAATGTTGGACTAGACATATTCAATCCTTGGTCTGTGGCTACACAACGCACTAGGAAGATCCATACTGAAGCAAAGTGGGCAGTTCTATTAACCTGTCTGTCCATCAGAGCCGTTCATATCGAAGTAATCAAATCTATGGACACATCAAGTTTTATAAATGCGCTTCTATGCTTCATCGCAATCAGAGGCCCTGTGAAGCATATTTGCTCTGACCGAGGTACGAATTTCATCGGAGCGGCAAGAGAACTCCAAATCGCTTCCAATTTAGATGTCGCTAATGTTGAAAGATACCTAGGCGAGCAAAGATGCACCTGGACTTTCAATCTCCCACACTCTTTGCACATGGGAGGTGCCTGGGAAAGAATGATTGGGATAGCATGCAAAATACTAGACTCTATCTTCTTACAAGCGAACACCAGACTCACATACAAGAGTTTAACTACTTTATTGGCCAAGGTCTCAGCTATCATGAAAGCTAGGCCGCTCACAGCACTCTCCAGTGATTCAGAAGAGCAAACAGTCCTTACTCCTGCAATGCTACTCATGCTGAAAACCTGTGTCCCAAGAGCTTCACTCGGAGAATTCAACGATAAAGACCTCTACAGGTGACAGTGGAGGCAAGTGCAAAGCGTGTCCAATGTCTTTTGGGACATATGGAGGAATCAGTATCTCTCCACTCTGCAAATCAGGACGAAGTGGCAGAAAGACCACCCAAACATCCAAACTGGCGATGTTGTACTCGTCAAAGACAGTCAGTCGCATCGAAACGAGTGGCCACTTGGCCTAGTCACCAAGCCTCTTCCCAGCAAGGATGGGAAAGTGCACAAAGTAGAGGTCAGAGTGTGCAAGCTTGGGGATAACAAACTGTTCCTCAGGCCAGTTACTGAACTTGTGTTGTTATTTTCCCAAAAGAACCTAATAGTGGCATCTCTTGATACCAAGTGCGGAGTGTTCTGCCCATTCATGGGCAGCAAGTTATTTTCATAGTGCAGTACGAGTTATAGCTATTAGAGGTCATTAGATACTCATTTATCCAGTGTTTTGTATGCTCAGATACTTCTCCTTTAGTAGAGCAGTGTGTTCTGGTTAGTACCGCCCCCTCAGTTTCCCGAGCAAAAAGCTTAGACATTTTCTCTCAGACTTTAGAGTCAAACACACGTGTTCCTAGCTCTCTCCCTTCACAGCATTCCAGTGGATTCCGTTGAGACTCTGATCTGTTTATGTGTCTGTGTTGGACAGCCTCTGTGTAGTCTCTGTATCTCTCAGTTAGTTAATGCTTTCATACTGCTTACAGATAGGTTGCATTTCTGTAGAGAGCTGGATAGTGTTGCAGCATGTACTTTGCCATAGCTGTGTTGTAATGTTACTGTGCAGCTTCTGTAATGTTAGTTACTGATGTAATTGCACTCTGTATAATGCTGTTGTCTCTATTATCTTCCAGTACTGATACTCTGTCTATTTCCTTTGTAGCTTTTACCACATTATATCATCCACCATTGTTGTTCACTGTTACCAAGTTTATATCATCATTAGAGTTGAGCGATACTTTCCGATATCCTAAAGTATCGGAATCGGAATGGTATCGCCGATATCACTAAAAAATCGGCGATACCCGATACCGATACCGGAAGTCCCATGTAAGTCTATGGGAACAAAATATCGCAACTAAAAAAACCCCATTCTTTCCTTGTAAACACTAAATATACACACATAGAATACATATATATATATATACATGTCATTGTGACATATATATATACATATATGTATAGTTTATACACTTCTACATAGTAAAATATCCTTTGATTCAATTGCCGGGTAAAGCCGGCTTCAGTGAAAAGACAGAAGCACCCGACATGAAATGACACTTGGTGTACATAGGGTTAACCATGTCTTTTCATGTCCTTTGCTATCTAATTTGCACAAACAATTAAATCAGACTATGTGTGCAAAATTTCACACCTGTAGGGGTTAATTAAAGGTGTAAATTCGTTGTAAAAAAAAACGGACTTTTTTGCTACGAATTTACACCTTTAATTAACCCCTACAGGTGTGAAATTTTGCACACATAGTCTGATTTAATTGTTTGTGCAAATTAGATAGCAAAGGACATGAAAAGACATGGTTAACCCTATGTACACCAAGTGTCATTTCATGTCGGGTCACCCGACATGAAATGACACTTGGTGTACATAGGGTTAACCATGTCTTTTCATGTCGTTTGGTATCTAATTTGCACAAACAATTAAATCAGACTATGTGTGCAAAATTTCACACCTGTAGGGGTTAATTAAAGGTGTAAATTCGTTGTAAAAAAAACGGACTTTTTTGCTACGAATTTACACCTTTAATTAACCCCTACAGGTGTGAAATTTTGCACACATAGTCTGATTTAATTGTTTGTGCAAATTAGATACCAAAGGACATGAAAAGACATGGTTAACCCTATGTACACCAAGTGTCATTTCATGTCGGGTTCTGCATTTTCACAAAAGCCGGCAATTGAATTAGCGGCTATTATACTATGTAGAAGTGTATGAACTACAAATATAAATATATATATATATATGTGTCACAAATTCAATGACATGTATATATATATATATATGAGGTGTAAAATTGCTGAAAAAAAATGCGTGGGCTCCCGCCCTATTTTCGCAACCAGACAGACAAAGCCAGTGAGTGGGGGCAGATAATAATAGCCCAGAGAGGGACCATTATTTTTGGCCCCCCCGGCTACTTAACATCTGCCCCCAGACACCCCAGAAAGGGCAAATCTCTAATTAGATTTGCCCTTTCTGGCACTTTGCCCGTCTATTCCCATTGCCCTGTAGCGGTGGCGAATGGGTTAATAAGGGGTTAAAATGACCTTGCAATTGAAAGGTCACTTTAAGCCAGGTTAATAATTGAGAGCTGTCAATTAGACAACTATCAATTATTAATCCTATTGTATGAAAGAAAAATCAAACACACACACTTTAATAAAAAAGAAGTTTAATGAAATAATCACACAGTTTTTGACCATATTTTATTTACCTGCTAAAACCATTTCCTGCAATAAAAATAAAATAAAAAAGCAAAATTATTCTTACCTATCCCATGCACAGTCAGGTCCCACGGTGAAATCCTTCAGAAAGGGTTAATGTTTACTGCAGGGACCGCAGCTAATGCTGCAGCCTCACAGTAAACCCCAAATGAATGAGTTCCTCTCCTGCCTGACAGGAGAGTAAAGGCTGGGTGTCACATAACGATACACCAGCGATCCCGACAACGATATGCACTTGTCAGGATCGCTGGTGTATCGCTACATGATCGCTGCTGAGCTGCCAAACAGGCAGCTCAGGCAGCGATCTGGGACAGCGACACTGCGGGTAACATCGCTTAAGGGCCCGTCTCACATAGCGATATCGCTACCGAGATCGCTGCTGAGTCACTAGTTTTGTGACGCAGCAGCGAGCTCACCAGCGATATCGCTGTGTGTGACATTCAGCGACGATCAGCCCCCCTGCCGGGTATCGCTGATCGTCGCAGAAATGTCAGGACCTTTTTTTGATCGCTGGTTTCCCTCTGACAGGCACGCATCGCTGCGTGTGACAGGCGGGAGACCAGCGATCCGCTGGTAACCAAGGTACACAGCGGGTTTCCAGGCACCGCGCAGCGCTTGGAAACCCGCTGTGTACCTTGGATACCAGCTCCCTGCATCAGGGCGCTGGTATCCAAGGTACACAGCGGGTTTCTAGGCACAGCCCCGCGCCTGGAAACCCGCTGTGTACCTTGGTTACCAGCGGATCGCTGGTCTCCCGCCTGTCACACGCAGCGATGTGTGCCTGTCAGCGGGAAACCAGCGATCAAAAAAAGGTCCTGACATTTCAGCGACGATCAGCGATACCCGGCAGGGGGGCTGATCGTCGCTGAATGTCACACACAGCGATATCGCTGGTGAGCTCGCTGCTGCGTCACAAAACTAGTGACTCAGCAGCGATCTCGGTAGCGATATCGCTATGTGAGACGGGCCCTTAAGTGGAAAGCTTAATTGATTGCTTTCCACTTTCACTTCAGGTCAGCCAGGGACACAATCAGTGACGTCAGAGGGAACTGATTAACAAAAATAGGGGTTCCCTTCGAAAAAAAAATGGCGTGGGGTCCCCCCTATTTTTGTTAACCAGCCAGATGAAGCAGACCGCTGAGGCCTGGTTTTTCAGGCTGGTAAGGATCCAAGATCCATGGACCTTGCCAGCCTGATAATACCAGGCCACAGCAGTCTGCATATCTTGGCTGATTAACAAAAATAGGGGATCCCCTCGAAAAAAATTGGCGTGGGGTCCCCCCTATTTTTGTTAACCAGCCAGATGAAGCAGACCGCTGAGGCCTGGATTTTCAGGCTGTTAAGGAGCCAAGATCCATGGACCTTGCCAGCCTGATAATACCAGGCCACAGCAGTCTGCATATCTTGGCTGATTAACAAAAATAGGGGATCCCCTCGAAAAAAATTGGCGTGGGGTCCCCCCTATTTTTGTTAACCAGCCAGATGAAGCAGACCGCTGAGGCCTGGTTTTTCAGGCTGGTAAGGATCCAATATCCATGGACCTTGCAAGCCTGATAATACCAGGCCACAGCAGTCTGCTTAGCTTGGCTGGTTAACAAAAATAGGGGATCCCCTCGAAAAAAAAACGGCGTGGGGATCCCCCCTATTTTTGTTAACCAGCCAAGTAAAATGCAGACTGCTGCGGCCTGGTATTAAAAGACTGTCAAGGCCCATGGATTTTGGCCCTCAACAGCCTGATAATACCAGGCTACAGCAGCCCCACATTTGGCGCATCAAAAGATGTGCCAATTGTGGCACTTTACCCGGCTCTTCCCACTTGCCCTGTAGCGGTGGCAAGCGGGGTAATAAGGGGTTAATGTCACCGTTGATTGCACGGTGACAATAAGCCCGGTTAATAATGGAGAGGCGTCAATAAGACACCGATCCATTATTAATCCCAAAGTTATTAAATGTATAAAAAAAAGACACAGCAAGAAAAAAGTCTTTTAATGAAATAAAAGAGACAACACAGTTTTCATTTCTTTTATTACACTCTCATTCCTGCGACGCCATCGATCTCCTGTAAAAAAAGAAAAAAAACAAACCAACAGTATACCACCTGTCCGACGCAGTCCATAACGACAGTCCCACGACGATCCAGCTGTGCTACATCGCAATGACAGGCAGAGCCTGTCATCGCGACGCAGCACAGCTGATTACCTGCTTCCCCGGCGGTGACGTCATCGGACTGACTGCTTTACGGCCGGGATTACCCAGCAGTCACTGCAGTTATCGCGAGAAACTGCATGTGACCGCCGGGGAAAGAAGATGGCGGCCATGAAGCAGTCCGGGATGTGACCGCCGGAGATCTTCTGCCAGGTAAGTGCCGCTGACTCCTGACAGACCCGACCGACGGACACTGACAGTGACAGTGACAATCCCGATTCCGGTATCCGATAAGACGAAAATATCGGAACTCGGAATCGGAATTCCGATACAGCTAATATCGGCCGATACCCGATATTTGCAGTATCGGAATGCTCAACACTAATCATCATCTCAATAAATATAGACTTAAAGGGAATCTGTCACCCCATTTTTGCGATATCAGATAAAGATATCACTGAATTGTGCGTCCCATAACTATTCTATAGGTACCTATCATATCTCCTGACACCCCAGATTTCATGTCAAAATACCTTTGCAAAGTTCGTTTTTCAGTATGCAAATACATGTGGTCCGGTCCGATGGGCGGCGTTTATGCTCATTCCCCACCGCCTCCATTCTTGCCCTACGCACTTCTTTTCTTCCTTTCACGTCCGGTTTCCGCACTTGCGCTTGCCTGACTTTCCTTGCCCCGGAAGTCATCCAAGGCAAGCAGTCATTTCCTGGATGCCGGAAATACTGTTGCATGCGCAGACCTGATTTTCTACTTTGCCCACTGTTGAGCAAAGCACACTGCGCACGCGTGAGGGCACTTTGAACGCGGAAGCGCGGAAACCGTACGCCATCTGTGATATTCACAGACGAAGATACGTGGAACAAGCCGAGGAGCGGAGGAGGGATGAGAATAAAAACGCTGCCCATCGGATCGGACCGCATGTATTTGCATACTGAAAAACGAACTTTGCAAAGGTATTTTGACATGAAAACTGGGGTGTCAGTTGATATGATAGTTACCTATAGATTTCTTATGGACGCACTATTCAGTGATACCTTTATCTGATATCGCAAAAATGGGGTGACAGATTCCCTTTAAGAATACATACAGTCTTTTTACTGGGAAGTGGATGAAGGGTTTAGCAGTATGCTGGAATCCACACAGCATCATACATGTAGGAAGGAAGAACAAGGTGTGCAAACCTGCGAATTCAGTTACAAGGTCAATCACCCTACTTATTTTTAGCATTCTTTTTTCACCTAAAAGGTTGTCCTAATTTATCTTGCTGGTGTAGGGGGCTCAGGTTTGGCAATAGGTACAAGTGAGAATAAAGATTTTTATTCACAGTAGTAACACGAAACGTTTCGGTCCTATATCATGGACCTTCATCAGTCACAGATACTACTGGGAAGGGGGTTGATCCACATAGGGAAGAAAGAAAGGGGTGGATATAGCCTGTGTTGGTGGGGTGAGATGAGGAAGAGGACAATGCCTCTATTGCACTAGTAACCTGTTGTGAAGGAGTCCGGTAGTGAGGATAGGTCTCTGCATTGGACGCGGTGTCCACTCAGACTAGCGGTGGACACCGCGTCCAATGCAGAGACCTATCCTCACTACCGGACTCCTTCACAACAGGTTACTAGTGCAATAGAGGCATTGTCCTCTTCCTCATCTCACCCACCAACACAGGCTATATCCACCCCTTTCTTTCTTCCCTATGTGGATCAACCCCCTTCCCAGTAGTATCTGTGACTGATGAAGGTCCATGATATAGGACCGAAACGTTTCGTGTTACTACTGTGAATAAAAATCTTTATTCTCACTATACTAAAGTTGAGTGCCGAGTTCATTTTCTATTAGATATGGTGTGGGAACCTACTCTGGCACCTTCTTGGTTGTGCACACGGTTATTTTTTCATATGGCAATAGGTACAATCCTGATCGAAGACAAAAAAAATCTCCAAAAATACATGACTAATACATTATGCAAATGCACTGATAATGCCTCAAAAGTTGTTGTGCAATAGCGACAACTCACACAAATGTAGCAAAACAAAGCAAGAACTGAGTTCAAAGCTATTTAAATAATAAATGCTTTTATTGATGCAAAAAGACACACATGTGAGAAACAGGATAATTATAAAATGTAAACGGCTTTCAATGGGTTAATAGCCCAGAACCACTAGAATGGGATCAGAAGCTCATATAAATAACACCAAATGGCGCAGATAGATGAGGGTAAATCTCTCTGTATCAATAATATATCCCTCCTTAGTCATGTTGCAACTTATTGACACATTACATAAATAGTGATATGCACACAAAAAAAATTATATTGCACTTAGCCCAATGTCATGAAATAGTAGTGCTAAGAATGTGGAAGACAACCACAGCATGTATAGTAACCCCTTTATTCCATCAGACGTACTATTCCGTCCATGTGACCCTGGACCTAATTCCCATGGACGGAATAGTACGTCATGGGCGATCAGCTGCGCTCCTGGGGGGAGCGCAGCTGATCGCGGCCGGGTGTCAGCTGTTTATCACAGCTGACAACCAGCACTATGTGTCAGGAGCGGTCACGGACCGCTCCCGGCACATTAACCCCTGGCACACCGCGATCAAACATGATCGCGGTGTACCGGGTTCACAGGGGAGGATCGCGCAGGGAGGGGGCTCCCTGCGCGCTCCCCTGAGACCCTCAGAGCAGCGCGATGTGCCACGCTGTTCCGAGGGTCCGTCCTCCCTCCAGGTCCCCGGATCCAAGATGGCGCCGGGGTCCTGCAGGGAGGCGGCTTCCTCAGTGCCTGCTGAGAGCAGGCGCTGAGGAAGCCTGCAGCGATGCCAGAGCGATCACTGGTGTGACAGAGTGCTGTGCACACTGTCACACCAGCGATCTGCTAAAATACTGTCATGTCCCACCCTGGGACAAAGTAAAAAAGTAAAAAAAATAAAAATAAAAAGTGGTAAAAAAAATCATAAAAAAAAAAAAAATATTCCCCAAAAAATTCATTTTTTCCTGTAAATAAAAAAAACAAAACAATAAAAGTACACATATTTGGTATCGCCGCATCCGTAACGACCCCCCCCTATAAAACTGTCCCACTAGTTAACCCCTATAGTGAACCCCTTAAAAAAAAACGAAACAAAAAATCAATGCTTTATCATCATACCGCTGAACAAAAAGTGGAATAACACGCGATTAAAAAGACCAATATAAATAAACATGGTACCGCTGAAAACGTCATCTTGTCCCACAAAAAATGAGCTGTCATACAGCATCATCAGTGAAAAAATAAAAAAGTTATAGCTCGCAGAATAAAGCGATGCAAAAATAATAATTTTTTTATATAAAATTGTTTTCATTCTATAAAAGCGCCAAAACATAAAAAAAATGATATAAATGAGGTATCGCCGTAATCGTACTGACCCGAAGAATAAAACTGCTTTATAAATTTTACCACACGCGGAACGGTATAAACGCCTCCCCCAAAAGAAATTCATGAATTGCTGATTTTTGTTCATTCTAACCTCCCAAAAATCGAAATAAAAAGTGATCAAAAAAATGTCACGTGCTCAAAAATGATACCAATAAAAACGTCAACTCGTACCGCAAAAAATAAGACCTCACATGACTCTGTGGGCCAAAATATGCAAAAATTATAGCTCTCAAAATGTGGTGATGCAAAAAACTATTTTTTGCAATAAAAAGCGTCTTTTAGCGTGACAGCTGCCAATCATAAAAACCCGCTATAAATAGTAAATCAAACCCCCCTTTATCACCCCCTTAGTTAGGGAAAAATAATAAAATTAAAAAAATGTATTTATTTCCATTTTCCCGTTAGGGTTAGGGTTGCGGCTAAAGTTAGGGTTAGGGTTGGCGCTAACGTTAGGATTAGGGTTAGGGTTGGGATTACGGTTAGGGGTGTGTTAGGGTTAGGTTTGTGGTTAGGGTTGGGACTAGGGTTAGGGGTGTGTTGGGGGTTAGGGTTGGAGTTAGAATTGGGGGGTTTCTGCTGTTTAGGCACATCAGGGGCTCTCCAAATGTGACATGGCGTCTGATCTCAATTCCAGCCAATTCTGCGTTGAAAAAGTCAAACGGTGCTCCTTCACTTCTGAGCTCTGCCATGTGCTCAAACAGTAGCTTACCCCCGCATATGGGGTATCAGCGTACTCTGGACCACAAGAGTTATTGTGCAATTTGTCCTATTTCTTCTGTTACCCTTGGGAAAATAAAAAACTGGGGGCGACAAAATCATTTTTGTAAAAAAAAAATGATTTTTTTGTTTTTACGGCTGTATGTTATAAAACTTCTGTGAAGCACTTGGGGCTTCATAGAGCTCACCACACTTCTAGATAAGTTCCTTGTGGGGTCTATTTTCCAAAATGGGGTCACTTGTGGGGGGTTTCCACTGTTTAGGCGTATCAGGGGCTCTCCAAATGCGACATGACGCCCCCAGACCATTCCATCAAAGTCTGCAATCCAAAACATCACTACTTCCCTTCCGAGCCCAGACGTGCACCCATACAGTCGTTTTCTCCCACATATTGGGTATCAGCGTACTCAGGACAAATTGGACAACAAATATTGGGGTCCAATTTCTCCTGTTACCCTTGTGAAAATAAAATATTGGAGGCGAAAAAAATCATTTTTGTAAAAAAAAAAAAAAAAAAAAAGATTTTTTATTTTTACGGCTGTACGTTATAAACTTCTGTGAAGCACTTCGGGGTTCAAAGTGCTCACCACACATCTAGATAAGTTCCTTGTGGGGTCTATTTTCCAAAATGGGGTCACTTGGGGGGGGTTTCCACTGTTTAGGCGCATCAGGGGCTCTCCAAATGCGACATGACGCCCCCAGACCATTCCATCAAAGTCTGCAATCCAAAACATCACTACTTCCCTTCCGAGCCCCGACGTGCCCCATACAGTAGTTTACTCCCACATATTGGGTATCAGCGTACTCAGGACAAATTTGACAACAACTTTTGGGGTCCAATTTCTCCTGTTACCCTTGTGAAAATAAAAAATTGGGGGCGAAAAAATAATTTTTGTAAAAAAAAAAAAGGATTTTTTATTTTTACGGCTGTACGTTATAAACTTCTGTGAAGCACTTCGGGGTTCAAAGTGCTCACCACACATCTAGATAAGTTCCTTGTGGGGTCTATTTTCCAAAATGGGGTCACTTGTGGGGGGTTTCCACTGTTTAGGTGCATCAGGGGCTCTCCAAATGCGACATGACTCCCCCAGACCATTCCATCAAAGTCTGCAATCCAAAACGTCACTACTTCCCTTCCGAGCCCCAACGTGTACCCATACAGTAGTTTTCTCCCACATATTGGGTGTCAGTGTACTGGGGGTTTCCACTGTTTAGGCAGATCAGGAGCTCTCCAAACACGACATGGCATCCAGCCAATTCTGCGTTGAAAAAGTCCAACGGCGCTCCTTCCCTTCCAAACTCTGCCATGCACCCAAACAGTGGTTTACCCCCACATATGGGGTATCAGCGTACTCAGGACAATTTGCACAATAACTTTTGGAGTCTTGTTACCCTTGGGAAAATAAAAATTGGGGTGAAAAGATCAATTTTGTGGAAAAAATATTTTTTAATTTTACGGCTCTACATTATAAACTTGTGTGAAGCACTTGGGGGTTCAAATTGCTCACCAAAGATCTAGATAAGTTCCTTAGGGGGTCTAGTTTCCCAAATGGGGTCACTTGTGGGGGGTTTCCACTGTTTAGGCACATCAGCGGCTCTCCAAATGCAACATGGCGTCCAATCTCAATTCCAGCCAATTTTGGTTGGAAAAAGTCAAATGGTGCTCCTTCCATTCCGAGCTCTGCCATGCGCCCAAACAGTGGTTCCCCCTCACATATGGGGTATCAGCGTACTCAGGACAAATTGGACAACAAATTTTGTGGTCCAATTTCTCCTGTTACCTATGGGAAAATAAAAAATTAGTGACTAAGAGATAATTTTTGTGGGAAAAGAATAGGATTTATTTTCATGCCGGGCATTATAAACTTGTGTGAAGCACTTGGGGGTTCAAAGTGCTCACCACAGATCTAGATACGTTCCTTAGGGGGTCTAGCTTCCAAAATGAGGTCACTTGTGGGGGTTTCCACTGTTTAGGCTCATCTGGGGCACTACAAACGGAACATGACCCCCATCAATGTTTGCATTCCAAAACGTTACTGCTTCCTTTCCAAGCCCTGCCGTGCGCCCAAACAGTTTCCCCCCCCCACATATGGGGTATCAGCATACTCAGGACAAATTGGACAACAACTTTTGGGGTCCAATTTCCTTGGAAAAAATCAAAAATTTGGGACTAAAAAATCATTTTTGTGGAAAATTGTTTTTTTTTTTCACACCCAGGCATTATAAACTTTTGTGAAACACTTTGGGGTTCAAAGTGCTCACAACAGATCTAGATAAGTTCCTTAGGGGTATAGTTTCCAAAATAGTGTCACTTGTGGGGGGTTTCCACTGTTTAGGCGTATCAGGGGCTCTCCAAACACGACATAGCGTCCAATCTCAACTCCAGCCAATTTTAGTTTGAAAAAGTCAAACGGCGCTCCTTCCCTTACGAGCTCTGCCGTGTGCCCAAACAGTGGTTTTCCCCCACATATGGGGTATTGGCGTACTCAGGAGAAATTGTACAACAACTTTATCTGCCCATTTTCTCCTTTTACCCTTGTGAAAATAAAAAAAAGTTTGTAAAAGATCATTTTTGTGGCTAAAAAGTTAAATATTAATTTTTTCCTTCCACGTTGCTTCAGCTCCTGTGAAGCACCTGAAGGGTTATTAAACTTCTTGAATGTGGTTTTGAATACCTTGAGGGGTACAGTTTTTAGAATGGTGTCACTTTTGGGTATTTTCTGCTATATAGACCCCTCAAAGTGACTTCAAATGTGAGGTGGTCCCTAAAAAAATGGCTTTGTAAATTTTGTTGTAAAAATGAGAAATCACTGGTCAATTTTTAACCCTTATAATTTCCTAACAAAAAAAAATTTTGCTTCCAAAATTGTGCTGATGTAAAGTAGACATGTGGGAAATGTTATTTCTTAACTATTTTGTGTGACATATTTCTCTGTTTTAAGGGAAAAAAAATTTTCAAATTTTTCGCCATATTTGCGTTTTTTCAAAAATAAACGCAAGGTATATCGAAGAAATTTTACCACATTCATGAAGTACAATATGTTATGAGAAAACATTCTCAGAATCGCAAAGATCCGTTGAAGCATTCCAGAGTTATAACCTCATAAAGAGACAGTGGTCAGAATTGTAAAAATTGGCCCGGTCATTAAAGTGCAAACCACCCTTGGGGTGAAGGGGTTAAAGCAGGATATTATAAGCAAGTAAATTCACTGCATGAAGCTGCGTGTTGTGGATTTTCAACCCCAGCGTTTGAATCCAATCATAGTCACAAACATGGGGGAGGGAAATCATGCAATTGAGTCATAATTAACACATTAATGCTGAGTGTTAGCAATACTTATTAGAGCAATATCCAGTCATGGTGTCAGGGAGAAAACACTCCCATAGTACTATGCTAGTTGTAAATAGCCCAAACCCCAATGCTCGTTTCGCGGAATGTCTGCTTCCTCGGGGGCTCGGCAGTTCTACAGGCGGCATGATGATGGGTATGTCTTTATGAATTTCTATTTCAACTTGACTTTGTTCTCCCTCTGTCTCTTCAGCACTTTTGCACTTTATTTACAACTAGCATAGTACTATGGGAGTGTTTTCTCCCTGACACCATGACTGGATATAGCACTAATAAGTATTGCTAACACTCAGCATTAATGTGTTAATTATGACACAATTGCATGATTTCCCTCCCTCATGTTTGTGACTATGATGTGGATTTTCAACTCCAGCATTTAAATCCAAACACTCAGCTTCATGCAGTGAATTTACTTGTTTATAATATCCTGCTTTAATATACAGTCATAGGCCAAAAGTTTTGAGAATGACACAAATATTATATTTTCCCATGATCTGCTGCCCTCTGGTTTTTATGTGTGTTTGACAGATGTTTTTATCACAGACAGAAATATAATTGCAAACATATGAGTATCAAAAGCTTATATTGACAGTTAGAATGAGTTAATGCAGCAAGTCAATATTTGCAGTGTTGACCCTTCTTCTTCAGGACCTCTGCAATTCTCCCTGGCATGCTCTCGATCAACTTCTGGACCAAATCCTGACTGATAGCAGTCCATTCTTGCACAATCAATGCTTTCATTTTGTCAGAATTTTTAGGTTTTTGTTTGTCCACCCGTCTCTTGATGATTGACCACAAGTTCTCAATGGGATTAAGATCTGGGGAGTTTCCAGGCCATGGACCCAAAATCTCTATGTTTTGTTCCCTGAGCCATTTAGTTATCACCTTTGCTTTATGGCAAGGTGCTCCATCATGCTGGAAAAGGCATTGTTGATCGCCAAACTGCTCTTGGAGGGTTGGGAGAAGTTGCTCTTGGAGGACATTCTGGTACCATTCTTTATTCATGGCTGTGTTTTTAGGCAAGACTGTGAGAGAGCCGATTCCCTTGGCTGAGAAGCAACCCCACACATGAATGGTTTCAGGATGCTTAACAGTTGGCATGAGACAAGACTGGTGGTAGCGCTCACCTTGTCTTCTCCGAATGAGTCGTTTTCCTGATATCCCAAACAATCGAAAAGGGGATTCATCAGAGAAAATAACTTTACCCCAGTCCTCAGGAGTCCACTGCCTGTACCTTTTGCAGAATATCAGTCTGTCCATGATGTTTTTTCTGGAGAGAAGTGGTTTCTTTGCTGCCCTCCTTGAGACCAGGCCTTGCTCCAAGAGTCTCCGCCTCACAGTGCGTGCAGATGCACTCACACCTGCCTGCTGCCATTCCTGAGCAAGCTCTGCACTGCTGGTAGCCTGATCCTGCAGCTGAAACACTTTTAAGAGACGGTCCGGGCGCTTGCTGGTCTTTCTTGGGCGCCCTGGAGCCTTTTTGGCAACAATGGAACCTCTCTCCTTGAAGTTCTTGATGATGCGATAGATTGTTGACTGAGGTGCAATCTTTCTAGCTGCGATACTCTTCCCTGTTAGGCCATTTTTGTGCATTGCAATGATGACTGCACATGTTTCTTTAGAGATAACCATGGTTAACAGAAGAGAAACAATGATGCCAAGCACCAGCCTCCTTTTAAAGTGTCCAGTGGTGTCATTCTTACTTAATCATGACAGATTGATCTCCAGCCATGTCCTCATCAACACCCACGCCTGTGTTAATGGGCAATCACTGAAAAGAGGTTAGCTGGTCCTTTTAAGGCAGGGCTGCAATGATGTTGAAATGTGTTTTGGGGGATAAAGTTCATTTTCTAGCCAAATATTGACTTTGCAAGTAATTGCTGTTAAGCTGATCACTCTTTATAACATTCTGGAGTATATGCAAATTGCCATTAGAAAAAGTGAAGCAGTAGACTTTGTAAAAATTAATATTTGTGTCATTCTCAAAACTTTTGTCCATGACTGTACATTATGCGGTTGTCTTCCACATTCTTAGCACTACTATTTCATGACATTGGGCTAAGTGCAATATAATTTTTTTTTGTGCATATCACTATTTATGTAATGTGTCAATAGGTTGCAACATGACTAAGGAGGGATATATTATTGATACAGAGAGATTTACCCTCATCTATCTGCGCCATTTGGTGTTATTTATATGAGCTTCTGATCCCATTCTAGTGGTTCTGGGCTATTAACCATTGAAAGCCGTTTACATTTTATAATTGTCCTGTTTCTCACATGTGTGTCTTTTTGCATCAATAAAAGCATTTATTATTTAAATTGCTTTGAAATCAGTTCCTGCTTTGTTTTACTACAATTCTGATCGAGCCTTTTAGGAGATCCGAGTTTTCAAACCTCTAATGAAAGACCCAGTTAATATGCCTGTACAACAATACTGGGAGTTTAGAAGTTTGTTACAGAAATATTATACTTCTCTGTGCCAGAGTTTTAGATAAATGTTTTATATTTCTGATGTATTTGCAGTACTACTATTTCTGAATATACAGGTTCAAAACAGTTTTAAAACAATTCAAATGACATAATCTCTGACCCTATGTAAGACCAGCATATTACCTCCTAAGAGTCTGCATTCCTAGTAGCTCAAACAGCACAAAAAAAATGTGCTATTTAGCTACTAACTGGGCTGAAATAATACACCGGACACATAGTTAATGAGTCCTATATATTCATATGGAGAGTATTCTCCATGCATTCCTCTCCACCTTTTTGCAGTGACTAATAGGCTGCTGTGTTTCAATACAAAAATTCAATACTCACCTACCGCAGCTCTCTCCAATTTCTCGTGCTGTTCTTCTTTTCTGACTGACGTCATCGCAATTGCGAATAGCTGGCTCACGCTAAGTGTGAGCCAAAAGTCTTTTACAATATAAGCATATGGGTTCCTTCAGGGCCGCCAACTGCCCTTACTGTTGTATGGGGCCCGGTGAGCAGAAGGAAAGAGGGCGGCCTGGACCCAGTACAGGCCCCCCTGTTGTGCTTCTGCTCATCGGGTCCCAGGGTATAATAAAGTAGTGTGTTTCGGCACACCACCATAGGTGGTTCACATCTCAGTGTAGGGAACCTTCCTGCAGCTGCACGGAACAGCCATGCAGCTCCAAGGGCGTCACTTCGCCTCTTCTATGATGCACTAGTGACAGAGCATATGCGATGACGCCATCATGAATGCACCAGCATGTACACATGCCACTTGCCAGGGCACCAGAAGCAGAGCTGTGCCTGCAGGGGATCGTCTGAGATGTAAGTATGAAAAAACTTTTTTTCTTTTTAATAAAATGAATTAAATGGACTTTGGGGGAAGCAAATGATGAATAGAGGGTGTGGGATGGATGATGTTGAATGATGATGTATTGAGGTGGGGGAGTGGAAATAAAGATGAACTGGGGGACAGGTTACAGCAAATGATAAATTGAGGGTGGGGACTGGGACAGCAAATGATGAATTGAAGTGGGGAGAGTAAATAATGATGAATTGATGGTGGGGTACAGCAAATAATAATGAATTGAGGGTGGGAGGAAAGCAATAGATGATAAATTAAGACCGGGGGATGGGCGACAGTAAATGATAATGAATTGAGGGTGGGGATAGTAAATTATGATGTACTGAGAAAGGGGGATTGGGGACAATAATTGTTGATGAATTAAGTGTGGGGGGGAGCAAATGTTGCATAATTGAGGATGTGGAAGACCAAATGATGATGAATTGAGGGTGGAGGTGGGAGGGAAAGAGGACATGACATAATGAATTGGGGAGAAGGGGGACATGTAAATATAATGAATCAGGCGAGCGGAGGTACAGGGTGAGGAGCACTGAGGATACAGTGGTGTGACTGGTAATGAATAGGGGGAAAGTACAGATGCTAATTAATTTATATATTTACTGGGTGTGGAATGTGGCTATTTGTAGTTAATGGGTGGATAGTGTTGGATTAAAACTGATATTTGGAATGGTGGGTTGCACAATAACTAATTATACAGTGGGTACAGAAAGTATTCAGACATCTTTAAATTTTTCACTTTTTGTTTCATTGCAGCTATTTGGTAAATTCAAAAAAGTTCATTTTTTTCTCATTAATGTACACTCTGCACCTCATCTTGACTGAAAAGAAACAGAAATGTAGAAATTTTTTCAAACTTATTAAGAAAGAAAAACTGAAATATCACATGGTCATAAGTATTCAGACCCTTTGCTCAGTATTGCGTAGAAGCACCCTTTTGAGCTAGTACAGCCATGAGTCTTCTTGGGAATGAGGCAACAAGTTTTTCACACCTGGATTTGAGGATCTTCTGCCATTCTTCCTTGCAGATCCTCTCCAGTTCCATCAGGTTGGGTGGTGAATGTTGGTGGACAGCCATTTTCAGGTCTCTCCAGAGATGCTCAATTGGGTTTAGGTCAGGGCTCTGGCTGGGCCATTCAAGAATGGTCACAGAGTTGCTCTGAAGCCACTGCTTTGTTATTTTAGCTGTGTGCTTAGTCCTCTTTCACACTTCAGTCGTGCGACGTCAGTCAAAATCCATCAAAAAGTGAAAAAAATGGATCCGCAATTTTTTTTGGTGGATCAGCTTTTTTCCCCATGACTTGCATTAGTGACGGATTTTGACGGATGGTCATCCGATAGGTCCGTTTTTTGACGGATCCGCCAAAAATTTGTCATCCGCCATTTTTGGAAAACGTCCAATGCAACGTTTTTGCGGTCCGCCAAAATGATGGAGTATGACGGATCCTCCGCATCCGCCATTTTGTATAATGGCCTATAGGCGGCGGATCCGCTGTTATCCGTCTTTGACGGAATCCGCCAGCGGATCCGTCGCTTCCATATCAAAGCATACAAAATGCTGGCAACACTGTCCGGGGTCTCTCTCTCTCTCCTCCGCGCCAGACATACGAACCATACATTTTCCGGCTAGAAACTTCATCATTTCCGGGTTCAAAAGTTCATGGCGGATCCTTCTAAAAACGGATTCGTTTGCATCCGTTTTTACACTTTTCTGGCGGATCCGCTATTTTCACACTTTGGCAGATTTTAACTGATGCCAAACGACTGAAGTGTGAAAGAGGCCTTAGGGTTATTGTCTTGTTGGAAGGTGAACCTTCGGCCAAGTCTGAGGTCCAGAGCACTCTGGAAGAGGTTTTCATCCAGGATATCTCTGTACTTGGCAGCATTCATGTTTCCTTCAATTGAAACCAGTCGTCCTGTCCCTGTAGCTGAAAAACACTCCCATAGCATGATGCTGGCACCACCATGTTTCACTGTTGGGATTGTATTGGGCAGGTGATGAGCAGTGCCTGGTTTTCTCCACAAATATTGCTTAGAATTATCACCAAAAAGTTCTATCTTCGTCTCATCAGACCAGAGAATCTTATTTCTCATAGTCTGGAGTCCTTCATGTGTTTTTTTTAGCAAACTCTATGCGGGCTTTCATATGTCTTGCACTGAGGAGAGGCTTCCTTCGGACCACTCTGCTATAAAGGCCCATTGGTGGAGGGCTACAGTGATAGTTGACTTTTGTGGAACTTTCTCCCATCTCCCTACTGCGTCTGTGGAGCTCAGCCACAGTGATCTTGGGGTTCTTCTTTACCTCTCTCACAAAGGCTCTTCTCCCATGATAGCTCAGTTTGGCTGGACGGCCAGGTCTTGCCACAATTCTGTCCCTGAGCTCCTTGGCCAGTTCCTTTGACCTCATGATTCTCATTTGGTCTGACATGCACTGTGAGCTGTGAGGTCTTATATAGACAGGTGTGTGCTTTTACAAATCAAGTCATATCAGTTTAATTAAACACAGCTGGACTCCAATGAAGGAGTATAACCATCTCAAGGAGGATCACAAGGAAATTCACAGCATGTGACTTTAATATGAGTGTCTGAGCTAAGGGTCTGAATACTATGTGCCAGGAGCGATCACGGACTGCTCCCGGCACATTAACCCCTGGCACACTGCGATCAAACATGATCGCGGTGTACCGGGGGCACAGGGAAGCATCGCGCAGGGAGGGGGCTCCCTGCGTGCTTCCTGAGACCCTCAGAACAGCGCAATGCACATCACGCTGTTCTGAGGCCTTCCTCCCTGCAAGACCCTGGATCCAAGATGGCCACCGGGTCCTGCAGGGAGGCGGCTTTCTCAGTGCCTGCTGAGAGCAGGCGCTGAGGAAGTCTGCACCAGTGCCTATGAGATCGCTGGTCTCACAGAGTGCTGTGCACACTGTGAGACCAGCGATCTGGTATTATACAGTAATGTCCCACCCTGGGACAAAGTAAAATAGTAAAAAAAATAAAAATAACAAGTGTAAAAAAAATTCATAAATAATGAAAAAAAAAAATATTCCCCAATAAATTCCTTTCTTCATGTAAATAAAAAAAAAACAATAAAAGTACATATATTTAGTATCACCGCATCCGTAATGACCCGCCCTATAAACCTGTCCCATTAGTTAACCCCTTTAGTGAACCCCTTAAAAAAAAACAAGGCTAAAAAACAATGATTTATCATCATACCGCCAAACAAAAAGTGGAATAACACGCGATCAAAAAGACGGATATAAATTAACATGGTACCACTGAAAACGTCATCTTGTCCCGCAAAAAATGAGCTGCCATACAGCATCATCAGCGAAAAAATTAAAAAGTTATAGCTCGCAGAATAAAGCGATGCAAAAATAATTATTTTTTATATATAATCGTTTTTATTGTATAAAAGCGCCAAAACATAAAAAAATTATATAAATGAGGTATCGCTGTAATCGTACTGACCCGAAGAATAAAACTGCTTTATCAATTTTACCACACGCGGAACGGTATAAACGCCCCCCCAAAAGAAATTCATGAATTGCTGATTTTTGTTCATTCTGCCTCCCAAAAATCGCAATAAAAAGCGATCAAAAATGTGATGTGCCCAAAAATGGTACCAATAAAAAAGTCACCTCATCCCGCAAAAAATAAGACCTCACATGACTCTGTGGGCCAAAATAAGAAAAAATTATAGCTCTCAAAATGTGATGATGCAAAAACTATTTTTTGCAATAAAAAGCGTCTTTTAGCGTGTGACAGCTGCCAATCATAAAAACCTGCTATAAATAGTAAATCAAACCCCCTTTATCACCCCCTTAGTTAAGTAAAAATAATAAAATTAAAAAAATGTTTTTATTTCCATTTTCCCATTAGGGTTAGTTTTAGGGTTGGGGCTAAAGTTAGAGTTGGGGCTAAAGTTAGGGTTAGGTTTGGGATTAATAATAATAATAATTTTATTTCTATAGCGCCAACATATTCCGCAGCACTTTACATTATAGAGGGGACTTGTACAGACAATAGACATTACAGCATAACAATAAACATATATCAAAGTAGATATCAAGAGGAATGAAGGCCCTGCTCGCAAGCTTACAATCTATGAGGAAAAAGGGGAGACATGAAAGGTGGATGGTAACAATTGCTTTCATTGTTCGGACCAGCCATAGTGTAAGAATCGGGTGTTCATGTAATTCTGCATGAACCAGTTAACAGCCAATGTATGTAACAGTACAGACACAGAGGGCTATTAAATGCATAAAGCGGGTGAGAACATAATACGAGGAACCTGATTATGGTAGAAATTTTTTTTTTGAATGGGCCAACAGGGATAGTTAGGTTAATGTGTTGAGGCGGTATGCCAGTCTGAACAAATGCGTTTTTAGGGCATGCTTAAAACTGTGGGGATTGGGGATTAATCGTATTAACCTGGGTAGTGCATTCCAAACAATTGGCGCAGCACGTGAAAAGTCTTGGAGACGGGAGTGGGAGGTTGAGGATGCTAACCTCAGGTCATTAGCAGAACGGAGGGCACGGGTAGGATGGTAGACT
This sequence comes from Oophaga sylvatica, assembly GCA_033576555.1. Classification (NCBI taxonomy): domain Eukaryota; kingdom Metazoa; phylum Chordata; class Amphibia; order Anura; family Dendrobatidae; genus Oophaga; species Oophaga sylvatica. The sequence goes on from JARQOD010000004.1 coordinate 462,772,184, forward strand.
GAGACGAGGGAGGAGATGTAGGGTGGTGCTGTGCCATGGAGTGCTTTGTGAGTGAGGGTAATAAGTTTGTACTGGTTCTGTAGTGGATGGGTAACCAGTGCAATGACTGGCACAAGGAAGAGGCATCGGTATAATGATTGGTGAGGAATATGATCCTGGCTGCAGCATTCAAGATAGATTGGAGAGGGGAGAGTTTGGTAAGAGCAGGGGTGGGCAATTAATTTTGCCAGGGGGCCGCATGAGAAATTGGGATGGTTTTAGAGGGCCGGACTAATATAATTAACTCCGATCTACCCAATACTGTATATATACATATATATATATATATATATATATATATATATACTGTATACTGTATATATACATACCTGCCCATTATCATCATCTTCTCCCCATCATCATCAATGCCTCCCCATTATCAGCAATGCCTGCCCATCATCATCTTCTCCCCATCATCAATGCCTGCCCATTATCATCAATGCCTGCCCATTATCATCATCTTCTCCCCATCATCATCAATGCCTCCCCATTATCAGCAATGCCTGCCCATCATCATCTTCTCCCCATCATCAATGCCTGCCCATTATCATCAATACCTGCCCATTATCATCATCTTCTCCCCATCATCATCAATGCCTGCCCATCATCATCATCATCTTCTCCCCATCATCAATGCCTGCCCATTATCATCATCTTCTCCCCATTATCATCAATACCTGCCCATTATCATCATCTTCTCCCCATCATCATCAATGCCTGCCCATCATCATCATCATCATCTTCCCCATCATCAATGCCTGCCCATTATCATCAATACCTGCCCATTATCATCATCTTCTCCCCATCATCATCAATGCCTGCCCATCATCATCATCATCATCATCTTCTCCCCATCATCAATGCCTGCCCATTATCATCAATACCTGCCCATTATCATCAATACCTGCCCATTATCATCATCTTCTCCCCATTATCATCAATACCTGCCCATTATCATCATCTTCTCCCCATTATCATCAATACCTGCCCATTATCATCATCTTCTCCCCATCATCATCAATGCCTGCCCATCATCATCATCATCTTCTCCCCATCATCAATGCCTGCCCATTATCATCAATACCTGCTCATTATCATCATCTTCTCCCCATCATCATCAATGCCTCCCCATTATCAGCAATGCCTGCCCATCATCACACACAGACAGCACATAAGCACTCTCTCACATACATACATACATACACACAAAACACACACACACACACAAAGCACCGCACTACATAGACACAGACACACACAGAGACACGTCTTACCTGTCCAGCGTCCCCGCTCTCTGACACAGCCGGCCGCTGAATGATGACGTCATTCAGCGGCCGGCTGTGAGAGGAAGCGCCGGTGGAGCCCGGAGCTGCAGCAGCGGAGGCACGGGAGAGGTAAGTATTGTGCCAGCTGATGCCGGGGCCCTGAGACTGCCGGAGCGCCTCCGCGGGCCGGTCACTGACAGCCGGCGGGCCGGATGCGGCCCGCGGGCCGCCCCTTGCCCGGGTCTGGGTAAGAGGGAGACCGATTAGTAGAGAGTTACAATAGTCCAGACGAGAATGAATAAGAGAAACAGTAAGAGTTTTTGCAGAGTCGAAAGTAAGAAAATGTTGAATTCTAGAGATGCTTTTGAGGTGGAGATAACAAGAGCAAGCCAGTGAACGGATATGGGGGGTGAATGAAAGCTTGGAATCAAGTATGATCCCAAGACAGCAGGCATGTTGCTGGGGAGTAATGGTGGAACCACACACGGAGATGGCAATGTCAGACAAGGGTAGGTTAGTAGAGGGAGGAAACACGAGGAGTTCCGTTTTTGACAGGTTCAGTTTCAGATAGAGGGAGGACATGATGTTAGAGACAGCGGTAAGACAATCCCTGGTGTTTTCTAAAAAGGCAGGCGTGATAACGGGTGAAGAAGTGTATAATTGGGTGTCATCAGCATAGAGATGGTACTGGAAACCAAATCTACTGATTGTCCAATAGGGGCAGTATACAAAGAGAAGAGGAGGGGGCCTAGGACTGATCCTTGAGGAACCCCAACAGTAAGGGGAAGATGAGAGGAGGAGGAACCAGCAAAAGATACAGTGAAGGAACGGTCAGAGAGATAGGAGGAGAACCAGGAGAGAACGGTGTCCTTGAGGCCGATGGAGCGGAGCATAGTGAGGAGGAGCTGATGGTCCACAGTGTCGAATGCTGCGGAGAGATCCAAGAGAATTAGCATGGAGTAGTGACCCCATCATCAATGCCTGCCCATTATCATCAATACCTGCCCATTATCATCATCTTCTCCCCATCATCATCAATGCCTGCCCATCATCATCATCATCTTCTCCCCATCATCAATGCCTGCCCATTATCATCATCTTCTCCCCATTATCATCAATACCTGCCCATTATCATCATCTTCTCCCCATCATCATCAATGCCTGCCCATCATCATCATCATCATCTTCTCCCCATCATCAATGCCTGCCCATTATCATCAATACCTGCCCATTATCATCATCTTCTCCCCATCATCATCAATGCCTGCCCATCATCATCATCATCATCATCTTCTCCCCATCATCAATGCCTGCCCATTATCATCAATACCTGCCCATTATCATCAATACCTGCCCATTATCATCATCTTCTCCCCATTATCATCAATACCTGCCCATTATCATCATCTTCTCCCCATTATCATCAATACCTGCCCATTATCATCATCTTCTCCCCATCATCATCAATGCCTGCCCATCATCATCATCATCTTCTCCCCATCATCAATGCCTGCCCATTATCATCAATACCTGCTCATTATCATCATCTTCTCCCCATCATCATCAATGCCTCCCCATTATCAGCAATGCCTGCCCATCATCACACACAGACAGCACATAAGCACTCTCTCACATACATACATACACACACACAAACACACACACACACACACAAAGCACCGCACTACATAGACACAGACACACACAGAGACACGTCTTACCTGTCCAGCGTCCCCGCTCTCTGACACAGCCGGCCGCTGAATGATGACGTCATTCAGCGGCCGGCTGTGAGAGGAAGCGCCGGTGGAGCCCGGAGCTGCAGCAGCGGAGGCACGGGAGAGGTAAGTATTGTGCCAGCTGATGCCGGGGCCCTGAGACTGCCGGAGCGCCTCCGCGGGCCGGTCACTGACAGCCGGCGGGCCGGATGCGGCCCGCGGGCCGCCCCTTGCCCGGGTCTGGGTAAGAGGGAGACCGATTAGTAGAGAGTTACAATAGTCCAGACGAGAATGAATAAGAGAAACAGTAAGAGTTTTTGCAGAGTCGAAAGTAAGAAAATGTTGAATTCTAGAGATGCTTTTGAGGTGGAGATAACAAGAGCAAGCCAGTGAACGGATATGGGGGTGAATGAAAGCTTGGAATCAAGTATGATCCCAAGACAGCAGGCATGTTGCTGGGGAGTAATGGTGGAACCACACACGGAGATGGCAATGTCAGACAAGGGTAGGTTAGTAGAGGGAGGAAACACGAGGAGTTCCGTTTTTGACAGGTTCAGTTTCAGATAGAGGGAGGACATGATGTTAGAGACAGCGGTAAGACAATCCCTGGTGTTTTCTAAAAAGGCAGGCGTGATAACGGGTGAAGAAGTGTATAATTGGGTGTCATCAGCATAGAGATGGTACTGGAAACCAAATCTACTGATTGTCCAATAGGGGCAGTATACAAAGAGAAGAGGAGGGGGCCTAGGACTGATCCTTGAGGAACCCCAACAGTAAGGGGAAGATGAGAGGAGGAGGAACCAGCAAAAGATACAGTGAAGGAACGGTCAGAGAGATAGGAGGAGAACCAGGAGAGAACGGTGTCCTTGAGGCCGATGGAGCGGAGCATAGTGAGGAGGAGCTGATGGTCCACAGTGTCGAATGCTGCGGAGAGATCCAAGAGAATTAGCATGGAGTAGTGACCATTAGATTTAGCTGTTAGAAGATCATTAGAGACTTTAGTGAGGGCAGTTTCACTAGAGTGTAAAGAGCGGAAACCAGATTGAAGAGGGTTGAGAAGAGAGTTATCTGAAATAAAGACGGGTGTGGACCAGGCATTCCAGGAGTTTAGAGAAGAAGGGAAGATTAGAGACAGGTCTATAGTTAGCGGCACAGTTTTGGTCGAGGGATGATTTTTTAAGTAATGGATGTATGATGGCATGTTTAAATGAGGAGGGAAAGATACCAGAAGAGAGAGAGAGAGAGGTTGAATATTTTTGTTAGGGTTAGGGATTAGGGTTAGGGTTAGGGGTGTGTTAGAGTTAGGTTTGTGGTTAGGGTTATGATTAGGGTTGGAATTAGGGTTAGGGGTGTGTTGGGGTTAGGGTTGGAGTTAGAATTGGGGGGTTTCCACAGTTTAGGCACATCAGGGGCTCTCCAAACGTGACATGGTGTCTGATATCAATTCTAGCCAATTCGTACGGTGCTCCTTCACTTCTGAGCTCTGCCATGCGCCCAAACAGTAGTTTACCCCCACATATGGGGTATCAGCATATTCAGGACAAATTGCACAATAACTCTTCAGGTCCAATTTCTTCTGTTACCCTTGGTAAAATAAAAAATTGGGGGCGAAAATATCATTTTTATTGAAAAAAATATGATTTTTTATTTTTATGGCTCTACGTTATAAACTTCTGTGAAGCACTTGGGGGTTCAAAGTTCTCACCACACATCTAGATAAGCTCTTTTTGTGGTCTAGTTTCCAAAATGGGGTCACTTGTGGGGGGTTTCCACTGTTTAGGCAGATCAGGGGCTCTTCAAACGCGACATGGCATACAGCCAATTCTGCCTTGAAAAAGTCAAACTGCGCTCCTTCCCTTCCGAGCTCTGCCATGCACCCAAACAGTAGTTTACCCCCACATATTGGGTATCAGCGTATGCAGGACAAATTGCACAATAACTTTTAAGGTGTTGTTACTCTTGGGAAAATAAAAATTGGGGTGAAAAGATCATTTTTGTGGAAAAAATATGATTTTTTAATTTTACGGCTCTAAGTTATAAACTTGTGTGAAGCACTTGGGGGTTCAAAGTGCTCACCACAGATCCAGATAAGTTCCTTAGGGGGTCTAGTTTCTAAAATGGGGTCACTTGTGGGGGATTTCCACTGTTTAGGCACATCAGGGGCTATCAAAATGCGACATGGCGTACAATCTCGATTCCAGCCAATTTTGGTTTGAAAAAGTCAAATGGCGCTCCTTCCCTTCCGAGCTCTGCCGTGCGCACAAACAGTGGTTCCCCCCACATATGGGGTATCAGCGTACTCAGGACAAATTGGACAACAACTTTTATGGTCCAATTTCTCATGTTACTCTTGGGAAAATAAAAAATTGGTGACTTAAATATCATTTTTGTGGGAAAAAAATTGGAATTTTTATTTTCATGCCCGGGTATTATAAACTTGTGTGAAGCACTTGGGGTTCAAAGTGCTCACCACAGATCTAGATAAGTTCCTTAGGGGGTCTAGTTTCCAAAACGGGGTCACTTGTGGGGGTTTCCACTGTTTAGTCACATCATGGACTGTGCAAACTGAACATGACACCCATCAAAGTCTGCATTCCAAAACGTCATTACTTCCTTTCCGAGCCCTGAAGTGCACCCAAACAGTATTTCTCCACCACATATGGGGTATCAGCGTACTCAGGACAAATTGGACAACAACTTTTGAGGTCCAATTTCCTTGGGAAAAATCAAAATTGGGGACTAAAAAAATCATTTTTGTGGAAATCTTTTTTTTTTTCTCACCCAGGCATTATAAACTTTAGTGAAACATTTGGGGGTTCAAAGTGCTCACAACAGATCTAGATAAGTTCCTTAGGGGGTCTAGTTTCCAAAATGGAGTCACATGTGGAGGGTTTCCACTGTTTAGGCACATCAGGGGCTCTCCAAACGCAACATGGCGTCCAATCTCAATTCCCGCCAATTTTCATTTGAAAAAGTCAAACGGCGCTCCTTCCCTTCCAAGCCCTGCCGTGCGCCCAGACAGTGGTTTTCCCCCACATATGGGGTATCGGCGTACTCAGGAGAAATTGCACAACAACTTTTTCTGTCCATTTTCTCCTTTTACCCTTGCTAAAATAAAAAAAATTGTTTGTAAAAGATCATTTTTGTGACTAAAAAGTTAAATGTTAATTTTTTCCTTCCAAGTTGCTTCAGCTCCTGTGAAGCACCTGAAGGGTTAATAAACTTCTTAAATGTGGCTTTAAGTACCTTGAGGGGTGCAGTTTTTAGAATGGTGTCATTTTTGGGTATTTTCTGCCATATAAACCGCTCAAAGTGACTTCAAATGTGAGGTGGTCCCTAAAAAAAATAGTTTTGTACAATTTGTTGTAAAAATGAGAGATTGCTGGTCAACTTTTAAAACCTTATAACTTCGTAACAAAAAAAAATTTGGTTTCAAAATTGTGCTGATGTAAAGTAGACATGTGGTAAATGTTATTTAGTAACTATTTTGTGTGACATATTTCTCTGTTTTAAGGGAATAAAAATTCAAAGTTTGAAAATCGCTAAATTTTCCAAATTTTCGCCATATTTCCATTTTTTTCATAAATAACCGCAAGATATATTGAAGAAATTTTACCACTATCATGAAGTACAATATGTCACGAGAAAACATTCTCAGAATCGTGAAGATCCGTTGAAGCGTTCCAGAGTTATAGCCTCATAAAGAGACAGTGGTCAGAATTGTAAAAAATTGGCGCGGTCATTAACATGCAAACCACCCTTGGGGGTTAAGGGGTTAATGAGAAAAATGAAGTTTTTTGAATTTACCAAATGGATGCAATGAAACAAAGAGTAAAAATTTAAAGGGTCTGAATACTTTCCGTACCCACTGTATATTAATAGTGGATGAACGTCTGTATTCAGCTACATAGTGTAGAAGGGACCAGATTCATGAAAAAACGATGATCATAGAGCTATTTATCAAATATATAAATTTTATTGAGCCATTATTAAAATTCACATACCAAATATTTGCAGAAAAAATGGGGAAAGGGAAAATACATCTGCAACGTGAAGGATCATGTAGCAACGCGCCCACATAGGTTAGGGATGTTATTTGCCAAATGTATGCAATTCAATACAATGCATAATGTCACTGCCAGTATTTATATAGCATATCCTCCAGCCTCTCTAAAACTTAGATGACGCCCCAGGCTATCAATAGTTATCATGCGTATATGTCTGTATACCGCAGCAATTATTGCCCAGAGTCGAGTTGTCATAAACACACCACATATAACTGGCCATACTCAAATTATCATAATACTAATTGACACTGCCATATGGAATATTTACCAGTGGGTATGTCAGAGGAAGCGGCAGTCCCGATACCTAGGTGAGCGCATCCGCCCCGACGCGCGTTTCGGACCTTCCTTCTTCAGGGGGAGAGGAGAAGAGGAGACAGGGCACTGGAGGATTAATGTGAGAAGATGTGGTTAATATCTAAATATTAGTATAACCAGGATAAGTATAAGGCCGGCGTCACACTTGCGAGTGTGATGTGAGAAACTCGCGCATCAACACCCAGCACTGCCACCGGCACTCGGATCGACATGTGCGGCTGCATAGAAATACATGCAGCCGCACACTCCGCTCCCTAGTGCCGGTGGCAGTGCCGGGCGTTGAGGTGTGAGACTTGTGCGAGTTTCTCGCTAGTGTGTCCCCGGCCTTAGCATAAGGCGCAGGCACACGGCTGTATAACTCATGCGAGGATCACTTCGCAATCCTTGGATTGCCCGCTGCCGCTCCTGCAGGGCTGCCACTAGAAGTTTCGGGGCCCCATACTGGCAAAATTTTCGGGGCCCCCTTGAGACTCCATCTAGGCTCCACCCCTCGAACTGTCCACAGTCCCACCGCTCTCTCTTGGAAAAACTCCACTTCTCACCAATCACACATTAACAGTTCCCATCACCAGATCGCACATATGGCCGGCAGCTTTTGTTTTGGCTAAAAGATTTTTTAAGCCGCCACCATAACACGGTAGACTCTTTTGGCCGGGCCCTACTCTACTGTAACCAATTAAATATTTGTTAAAATACCCAATACAATTTAGGTATATTTTTATTTATTTTTCAATTTTTAAAATCACCAATAATATCACATACAAGGAACAAATACTGCTACACCATTACCAGACCACATGTTACCACCACAGTGATCGAATAATATCATATACAAGGAACAAATAACACAACACCATGACCGGACCACATATTGTACCACCAGTGACCGAATAATATCACATACAAGGAACAAATACCACCAAGGAACAAATACCACCGCACCATGACCAGACCACATGTTACCACAACAAAGTGACCAAATAGCACATACAAGGGACAAATACAGCAACACCATGTCCAGACCACATATTACCACCATATAGTAACTGAATACTACAATACTGATCAGTAATAAAAAAAACCCCACAATACTATCACCATAAGGCCTCTTTCACACATCCGGTGTGCGCCTGACGGCGCCCCCGGCATTTAGCCGCTGTGCCGCATCAGAAAACCTGATGCGCCGCTTGCGCCGCATGCGTTTTTTTGCCGGATGGTTTCTGATGCCCGGAGACATCAGGGGAATCCGGCAAAAAAAAAAAACGTTACATGCTGCGTTTTGTCCGGCCGCCGGAATATACATTTCCGCCGCATCCGGACAAAATCGCATACGACGCATTGACATGCGGCGCTAATGCAAGTCAATGCAAAAAAACCCGCAAGCGGCGCATCAGGTTTTCTGATGCGGCGGTGCAGCTAAATGCCGGGGGCACCGTCAGGCGCACACCGGATGTGTGAAAGAGGCCTAAGTGCCATTATGCACAGGGGATCTGTACTTAGTATGCAGTGTCTGTGTACAGGTAATACAGTGATCACTGGTGATATTATACACAGGAGCTCTGTATATAATGTATAGGTAATACAGTGATCACTTGTGACATTGTACACAGGACCTCTGTATATAGTATACAGTGTATAGTGTCAGTGTACAGGTAACACACTGAGTCACCAGTGACATCTCTAGGTGAAGTCCTTCATCTTTGTTTTTCATCTTTCATCCAGCACATACCGCCATCACTTCTTCCAGCCAGGCCTCGTCTCTGCAGGAAATAACACAGTCATCTAGAGCACCGCTTGCAGAACACATTACTTAATTTTTCCCAACTTCTACATTACACCACATGAAGAAAAAAAAGGTGACATAGTGTCACTCTGCACAGTACCAGGACCACCTCCCCATTTAAAACAGTATCCTCAAAAAATAAATACATCACTGCAGTAATAATATCCCTTAATTAGCCCCTATGGTAATAATATCCCCCATCCTGACCCCGTGTGTCTCTTTCCTGGCTTCAGCCATATGTTCTCCCACCCCGCCCTCATGAGTATCCATTCTGCCCCATATGATCTCCCGATCCTGCCCAATCTGTCTCCATTGTATTCATCCTGCTCCATGATCCTGCACGACCTGTCTCCAACCCTGCCCCATCTTTCTCCAATCCTGCCCCCAGTGTCTCCAATCATGCCCCGTATCTCCATTCTGCCCCGTATCTCCAATCATGCCCGTATCTCCATTCTGCCCCCTGTGTCTGCAATCCTGCCCCGTATCTCCAATCATGCCCAATGTGTCTCCATTCTGCCCCATCTGTCTCCAATCCTGCCCCATCTGTCTCCAATCCTGCCCGTGTCTCAATCCTGCCCCCAGTGTCTCCAGTCATGCCCCCAGTGTCTCCATTCTGCCCCATCTGTCTCCAATCCTGCCCCATCTGTCTCCAATCCTGCCACCAGTGTCTCCAATCCTGCCCCCAGTGTCTCCAGTCATGCCCAGTGTCTCCAGTCATGCCCCCATGTCTTTCATCCTGTGTCGTGTCTCCAATCATGCCCCGTATCTCCATTCTGCCCCCTGTGTCTCGCATTCTGCCCCATGTCCAGCATTCTGCCCCAATGTCCAGCATTCTGCCCCCTGTGTCCAGCATTCTGCCCCCATTTCCAGCATTCTGTCCCCGTGTCCAGCATTCTGCCCCCATGTCCAGCATTCTGTGCCCCCATATCCAGCATTCTGCTCCCCGTGTCCAGCATTCTGCTCCCTCTGTCCAGCATTCAGCCCCCGTGTCTCACAGTCTGCCCATGTCCAGCATTTTTCCCCCCCGTGTCCAGCATTCTGCCCCTGTGTCCAGCATTCTGCCCCATGTGTCCAGCATTCTGCCCCGCGTGTCCAGCATTCTGCCCCGCGTGTCCAGCATTCAGCCCCTGTGTCCAGCATTGTGCCCCCCGTGTCCAGCATTGTGCCCCCCGTGTCCAGCATTCTGCCCCCCGTGTCCAGCATTCAGCCCCCGTGTCTCACAGTCTGCCCCCCGTGTCCAGCATTCTGCCCCCTGTGTCCAGCATTCTGCCCCTGTGTCCGGCATTCTGCCCCCGTGTCTAGCATTCTGCCCCATGTCCTGTATTCTGTCCCCGTATCTCACAGTCTGCCCCGGGCCCCACGGATAGCCGCTCTCAATAAAAAAAAAACGAAAACAAAAAACAAGTTCTTCTTACCTGGCCGCGCTCCTGTGGCGAAGCTCTCTCCACGCAGCTGAAAGCGCACACTCGCCGGCAACTGACAATGACTTCAGACGCCGGTGACGTGTGCGCCGATGTCAGCTGCTGGCCTGTGATTGGCTGGCAACTGGTAACTAATGCTGTGCAGAAAGTCGGTGGCTTTCTGTACTGCTATATATTGCAACTGAATTTGCTTCCTCAGATGCTCATTTAGATGAAAACTGCGGACAAGGAAACCGGATTGCGGCACTGCTTCTTGACGGTTCGGGCAACTGCCTGCTATTTTTACAAGCAGTGTCACTGAACCGGTGAGAGCCCCCTGAATCCCACCACTGCAGCTAGTGTCCCAGCAGGGTATGTTTCCACAGTCAGTAAACGCTGCGGGTTGGACGCTGAGTACATCCGCAATGTCCAACCCGCAGCGTCCAGATGTTACAGCATAGTGGAGGAGACTTCAAGAAATCCCATCGCCACTGGCTTCTCTGCGGAGATGGACATGGGGCGCGTCTTTCCAGACCGCAGCATGTCTATTTATCTTTCGGAGACGCACAGTCTCTGCAAGATAAATCTCACCAGTACAATGTATAGGACGCGGTGATTCCACACGGTTCAATGAACACATGCGGATTCACCTACGTTCAAAAGCTGGCAGCGATTTGGAAGGAGCGGACATGTGCTGCGTCCAAAGCGCTGCTGGTAACTGACCGTGGGAACCCATATATATATATAATCTTCTCACCTGTGCCTTGCCTCTCTCTTGTGTTTTCTTTCTTCTTTCATCTTTTCTCTCTCCCACTCTTATTTTTCTTTCCTTTTTGCCTCCTTCTCCCTGCTTGTCTGTGGCTCCACCCCAGTCATTTAGCCCCGCCCCTCCATGGTTCTTCACAGTCTGAGAGCTGTGCCTGTGACGCTAATGGAGGGGAGGGATCTGATGCTCTGCTCCTGGCTCTGCTAAACTGCAGCCGGCAAATCTGCACGGCCCCGCGCACCACCTACGCTCTGCTCCTCACTATGCAGAGAGGGAAGGAGCAGAGAAGGAGTGCGCGCTGCCGCGATGATACCTGGCGTTCCAGCACGCCGGCTTAGTACCAGATGAGCAGAAGTGAGGGGCCCACTCGGGGCCCCTCTCTGTTCACCGAGCCCCATACGCCAGAAAGGGCAGTGTGTCGACCCGCCACCACAATTGTGGATTACCAGGGCAATGGGGTACTCAGAGCCGAGCCCATGGAAGTCTATGGGGATGTCACAGGTAGCGGTGGCTCGGTCTGTGGCCCTGGCGGTCTGGCGTATGTTGGGGGAATATTTACAGGGGATAGATATATTTACAGTTCGTGACGCCACCTGTAGTCTCTGGTAATTTGTACCAGCGCTGCTGTAGATCTCTGAGGGGATGGTGAGGCAGCTAGATGTCGGGTCCCCTACAGGTGGGACTCTTCCCTCAGGTCGATGGTTATGGTGGGGTTGTGCAGGCATACAATTAAATAACTCAGTCTCACACCGTCAGCGTCTTTCCATACCTTTTACTTGTTAGATGGTAAGGCAGGTCCCAGGGAGGCTGATGGGGTTGATGGAGGATGAGTTTTGAGGCAACGGCTGAGCAAGGCAGGGGCCTCCTTTACTTTCCAATGATGATGAGTCCAACCAGCATAAAGCGTAGTTCACTCCCGAAACTTCAGCTATTTCAAAGCTGTACTGCCCGGTCAGTTTTGTGGTGGAGCCTTCCAGTGATGAAACTAGGTTCTTCTATGCTTGGCCTAGCTCAAAGTTCCTATTCCACCTGACCCCTGTTACGTACTGACACTTCAAGGGCTGCTTTCTGTTACCTAAGGTCCAGTAAGCCTCTGGTTTTTCTACCACTATGCGTGAAGCTATAGTGATGCTTCGGTCTCCAGTGACCGGTGACAACGTGCAGGATACTTCAATCCTAAAGCACTTCTGATTTCCTTCCACTGTGCCTTTCGACTTGCTCAAACTCTCAATCTCAGCACTAATTCTCACTCCCTCCACCTCAGGAGACACACTAGACTCCCTTGTGCTAAAAACCACACCCCTCTACACCCCTGCTGGGTGTGTCCGAAGTGTATGTGATGTCATGTAGAGCCCTTAACCATTACCTCTCCACTCATCCTCCTGGTATTGTGTACCTTAAATACCAGGGCTACACATTCCCCCATGGTAAACGACAGCACTCCCGGGCTGTGAAATACAAAGAGACAATTTTTGTTTATGCATTAAACATTAACATTAACTCGTCCCGTCCGGGAGGTAAGGATTTCTTGAACGTTGCAAACAAAACATTAAATATAGAAAAATACAAAATATTAAATAGACATGTTCATATAATAAACGGCAAGATTCTTGTGAAGGACCCGCACCAAACCTTCAACGTGGGTCCTGGGTGGGCTGCAGGACATATGAATGCAGACCTCACTCAGTGCCACACCACACGGGTTTTATGTTCAGAGGTAAGTCAAGGCTTCGTGTGAAACCATTATAAGGCACCTTAGTGCAACTATTTACAAGATAAGTTCTGGGCTGGCACAGTCCTCAGCCTCTCAGTCCATTATAAGACACATATATATATATATACTTTTTACAATATTCACATTAATTTGTTATAATTATTGCTGGTATCGAATGGGTATCTTCCCTTTTGTGATTCGCTCTGATCTACGTGGAGTAGCTTCAGGTATATTAAGTTGTGATCTGTCTGCACTGCGTAACGGCAAACTATAGAACTGCCTCAATCTTTTATGGATCTGGCAAGTGTACTGATGGCTGGGCGTGTGAGTCAAACTTCACCAGGATCCATAGTATGGGGCGCTGCTTCTGATGATCCTTCTTGAGATTCCGTTAGGTTGAGTGTGTTGCTGGAATGGTAACTCTGAACGGACTCAACTGGCACCACGGACACAACTGGAGGTAGAACTTCCTCTTGGGCTGATAACAACTGCAACACCGAACTATTACAGCATCTCCCAGTCGGGCAATCCGCAGGAAAAAACTCCCAGATCCGTGTGTATGACCTCTTCCTTTCCTTCCTCTTGATTGATGACAGGGTTCTTTTCACAAAGCTTTAAGGGTCTGGACACGATTTCAAATGGTCTCTGGACACAGTGGTTATTGTTCTTCCTCCGTCCTTACTGATGATACAAACTTTTCTGTTGTCATATTTGGAATCTTGTACAACGTAGGGTTCTTGTTCCCACTGGTTATCCAATTTGTGCATTTTCCTTTTCCTTTTTAATACCACTTCTCCAGGCATCAAAGGCTTGGCAGGAGCATTTCTGTTGTAAATATCTTCCTGTTTCTCCCGTGCCTTGTTGAGACTTTCTTCTACACAGATTTGCACTCGTCTGTACTGCTCTTGCCGATTGATGTCCCAGTTTTCAATGGCGTCGTCTGCCTCCGGTTCTACCACTCCAAGTTCTAAATCCATTGGTAGTCTTCCGGGCCTTGCTCTCATAAGATAGGCTGGAATGCAGTTAGTAGAACTTACAGGTATATGGTTATACAAGTCAACCAAATCAGGTAGTAAGTCCGGCCATCGATTTCTGTCTTCCGACGGTATGGATCTCAACAAGTCAAGGACAATATGGTTCATTTTTTCGCAAAGACCGTTGGTTTGAGGGTGGTATGGCGTTGTTCTAATTTTCTTGCACCCGTACATGTGACAGAATTCCTTGAATAAATCAGCTTCGAAAGCAGGTCCTTGATCGGTTAATACTTGCTCCGGATACCCATGCGGTCTGCAGAAGCTTGCTTGAAAGGTTTTCGCGGCCGTCACTGCAGTCTGTCCTTAACTGGAACAACCACCAGAAATCTGGAGTAATGGTCCACCATGGTCAGGGCGTATGAGTATCCAGATCTACTTGGCGACAGTTTGACGTGGTCCAGGGCCACAATCTCCAGGGGGCGAGTCGTCCGGATAGGTTGCAGGGGTGCCTTCTGACTACCGTAGTCCTTCCTTCTGAGACCACAGGGTCCACAGTTCCGACACCACCTCTCAATGGAGCTGCGCATCCCTACCCAGTAGAACCGACATCTCAACAGGGTTTCCAGCTTTCTCCAGCCAAAGTGTCCTGCTTGATCGTGGTATGCTTCCAACACCATTGGGACGTCTGCCTTGGGGACCACGATTTGCCAGACCATCTCATGGGTTCTGGGGTTGACGTATCTCCTGCACAACTTCTCACGGTATAGGAACAACCTGCTTTTCTCGTTCCACAAGAGCTTGGCTGACATAGGTGCATCCTTTTCCAAAGAGGAGCCTTCCTGTCTTAACAACTCCTTGATGCGGCTGACCACTGGATCACTGTCCTGAGTCTCTTTCCAGCTGTGATGGGGTAAAGGATTTAATGTTGCACCATACTGCTTTCTGTTGACTCGATGCTCGTGGACTACCCCATTTCGATGGAACGCAGGTAGCTCAATTTCTTCCAGGTCGTCCGATTCTTCTTCCGTATCAGAGTCATGCGGCATTCGAGACAATGCGTCAGCATTAGCATTCTTTCGACCTGCCCGGTACTTGATAGTAAACTGGTAATTGGACAACCGAGCCATCCATCGCTGCTCCATGGCACCCAGCTTGGCGGTTTCCAGGTGCGTTAAGGGTTGTTATCTGTAAACGCAGTGAACCGATTGGAGCCAGATAATGCTTAAATCTTTCAGTAATGGCCCAGACCAGCGCCAGAAACTCCAGCTTGAAGCTGCTATAATTTTCAGGATTCCTTTCAGTTGGCCTGAGTTTTCTGCTGGCATATGCGATGACTTTTTCTTGGCCATTCTGCTTCTGACTGAGAACTGCTCCCAACCCTTCATTACTGGCGTCGGTGTACAACAGGAACGGTTGGCTGTAATCAGGATAGGTTAAGATCTCATCACCTTAAGGATCTCCTTCATCTTTTGGAATGCTTCAGCCTGTTCCTTACCCCAATTAAAGGGAGGGTTTCTGCTCTTCAGGGATTGTCCTACTAGGAGGTCCTGTAAAGGAGCTGCCTTCTTCGTGTAATCTTTCACGAATCTCCTGTAGTAACCCGTTAGTCCCAGGAACTGTCGCACTTCCTTAAGGTTCTTCGGCTCCGGCCACTTCTGGATGGCAGTGACTTTCTCTGGGTCCGGCGCTACTCCTTCCGAACTGACGATGTGCCCCAAGTATTGTACCTTCTGTTTGAGTAGATGGCATTTTGAGGGTTTTAATTTCATCCCGTACCTGGACAGGGACTCGAATACTTCTGCCAGGTGCTTCAGATGATCCTCATAAGTCTTGGAATACACGATGACGTCGTCTAGGTATAGCAGCACGGTTTCAAAATTGAGATGTCCCAGGCAGTTCTCCATCACTCTCTGAAATGTTCCTGGGGCACTACTGAGCCCAAACGGCATTCTGTCGAACTCACAGAGCCCCATTGGGGTGGTGAAAGCCGTTTTCTCACGATCCTCCTCAGCCACAGCCACTTGCCAGTAACCACTAGTCAGATCAAGGGTAGAAAAGTAGTTAGCCGTTTTCAGAGCAGCTAATGATTCCTCTATGCGTGGTAACGGGTATGCATCCTTGTGTGTTATGCGGTTCACCTGCCTGTAATCCACACACATTCTCATACTACCATCTTTCTTTTTAACCAGAACTAGAGGGGCTGCCCAGGGGCTACAACTATCCCTTATCACCCCTTATCATGTAACATTTCTTTAGCCTTCTGATAATGGGCTGGGGTATAGGCCTATACCGCTCCTTGATGGGAGGATGACTGCCTGTAGGGATATGATGTTGGACTCCCTTAATTACCCAAAAATCAAGTGGGTGCTTGCTAAACACTTGGGCATACTCTTGCACCACCCGTAATACCCCTTGCTTCTGGTGAGCGGGAGTGGTGTCCGTCCCAACATGGAGTTGCTGACACCATTCCGCCACCTGAGTTGCTGGGTCATTGTCCTCCGCTATTTGACATGAGTCTAAGGACTCAGCCGGAAGAATAGAATTATTGTCGACAGCATATAGTTTAGCAATGGTTGCATAACGGGGTAAGTTTACCTCATCATCTCCCCAATTGAGAAGCCGTACCGGTACTCTTCCATTCACCACTTCTACTACTCCCCTAGCAGTCATAAGTGTAGGTCTATGTTCTGAATGGTGGGGTTCTACTACAGCTTGGTAATTCTGTCCTCTCAGACCTATGGCTGCCCTGCACCAGATAATCATTTCACTCATTGGGGGTATCACAATAGGATCCGAGTCAGTGACCCGTACATTACCAATTTCGCCGTCTGTAAGCTTCGCTTGCTGCTGACACACCAGGGCTCGGATCTCTCTTTGGATTACTCCTTTCTGCCTTGGTCGGGCAATCTCAGCGAGCTGTTGGAGCAAGAACACAACTTCTCCCAAACAATTACCGATAATGTTAGTGCCCAAAATTATATTTAAACCGTTCTCCTCATTTACAGTCTTTACTACCAGAAGCCCCTGGTCTTTCAACTCCTCTCTGCCCACCTTTA
Organism: Oophaga sylvatica; assembly: GCA_033576555.1. Taxonomy (NCBI): domain Eukaryota; kingdom Metazoa; phylum Chordata; class Amphibia; order Anura; family Dendrobatidae; genus Oophaga; species Oophaga sylvatica. The sequence goes on from JARQOD010000004.1 coordinate 462,789,278, forward strand.
CATCTACACATTTTGTCCCGAGTACTTCTACAGGAAGACCATTAGAAGCATATACGGTAAAGTCAGGGCTCGGGGGATTAAGACTGTCCATTGACCAGTACTTAGTATATAGGGCATCAGGTATTAGGGTCACTTGGGACCCAGTGTCTAACAATGCCGGAACTGCAATACCATCTAAGATGATGGACAGGTAGGGTCGCCCACCCACATACCTGCGGTTCCAGTCTAAGGGGCCTGACGGGTATTCTCCTGGGTGTTGGCCCTTGGACCCAGGTTCTGCCCGTTTAAAGGACACTGTGGAGACATATGACCTTTCCGGTTGCATCGATAACAGATGATCTCTCGACGAGGAGGGTGTTGATCAGAGGTCGCTCCTGGGGGTGGCGTTGTCCTCCTCCGGGGGGGCGACGTCTTCCTTCTTCTCCGGTGCATCCACGGGACGTCTTCTGGGCAGTCAGCTAACAAGATCTTTCCTTCCTCCTCTTTCCGCAGCTGCAGGGCACTCATTACAGCAGCCAGATTTTTAGTCAGCTGGCGCACCTCTGAGCGCAGACAATCCAATTCACTGGGAGGTGTCACCTGCGTTTTGGTTTCGGCCACTAACGGGGAACAGGGGGTTACTGCCGGTTCCGGAGTGACTTCACCCTGATGATGTTGGGTTGCCACCTCAGGTTTGCCCAGGGGCCGCAGCCCTTTTATTGCCATGTCTTTTAGGGCATCAAAGGTAGCATCCGGATGATCTAAGGACCACCAGTTTACAGTTCTGCGTTCCTCTTGGGATCTCAATCCCTGGATAAATTGTTCTTTCAGCATTTATTCTCATCGATAGCATTCAAATTATTAATCTGCTTAAGAGCTCTCAGGGCTCCTTGTAGTCGGCAAGCGTAGTCCCGGATGCTGTCACCTGGCTGTTGTGAACAGTGATAGAAGGCCATCCGGAGATCCGTTTCTGTGCGGTCTTCAAATATGGCATGCAGCTTAAGGAAGATCGCAGGTACCGACTCCTGATCAACGGTATCCCAAGTCTCCACTTCCCTCTCAACAGCGCCAGTTAGCTGCCCTATTAGCACAGCAGCTTTTTGTCTCTCGGGCATGGAGTACATTTCTAGGATGCTGCATAACTTCCGCTTGAAGCCTGCTAATGTGCCTGGCTCACCGCTGTACTGGGGAAGCCATTTCGCCCCAGGCATATATGGGAGCGTTAGTGGCATGATCGGGACTACCGGACTGGGTGCTGGGCCTGCACCCCCATCTGGCGCTACAATACCAGGCGGTGCGGGATTGGGGCCTCCGGCTGGGGCCGCACTGTCGGCCGGTTGTTGTGACATCTTAGCGCCCCCTTGGTTAAACGGAGCCTACCGGTTTCAGACGCTGCTATTTCACAGGCACAGCAGTGGGAACAGGACCTTCGTCGCAGGCGCTCTGATGTCAGAGCGTTCACTTCCTGTTGCAGGACCTGCCGCTGAGTCAGAGCCGGGGGCGTGTCCAAGACTTTGCGCGCTCTTTCAGGTACGCCCACCTTCTTCTCCAGCGCCTTAGGGCGCGAATCTGGCAGCAAATATGGCGGTATTTGGCGCCAAACAATAGCAACAGTCTTTTTCATCAAAACACTCCACAGGCACACAGGGCTCGCAATGCTGCAAGTTTCGTATCCTGTTCGTGACGCCAAAGTTTTGTGTCGACCCGCCACCACAATTGTGGATTACCAGGGCAATGGGGTACTCAGAGCCGAGCCCATGGAAGTCTATGGGGATGTCACAGGTAGCGGTGGCTCGGTCTGTGGCCCTGGCGGTCTGGCGTATGTTGGGGGAATATTTACAGGGGATAGATATATTTACAGTTCGTGACGCCACCTGTAGTCTCTGGTAATTTGTACCAGCGCTGCTGTAGATCTCTGAGGGGATGGTGAGGCAGCTAGATGTCGGGTCCCCTACAGGTGGGACTCTTCCCTCAGGTCGATGGTTATGGTGGGGTTGTGCAGGCATACAATTAAATAACTCAGTCTCACACCGTCAGCGTCTTTCCATACCTTTTACTTGTTAGATGGTAAGGCAGGTCCCAGGGAGGCTGATGGGGTTGATGGAGGATGAGTTTTGAGGCAACGGCTGAGCAAGGCAGGGGCCTCCTTTACTTTCCAATGATGATGAGTCCAACCAGCATAAAGCGTAGTTCACTCCTGAAACTTCAGCTATTTCAAAGCTGTACTGCCCGGTCAGTTTTGTGGTGGAGCCTTCCAGTGATGAAACTAGGTTCTTCTATGCTTGGCCTAGCTCAAAGTTCCTATTCCACCTGACCCCTGTTACGTACTGACACTTCAAGGGCTGCTTTCTGTTACCTAAGGTCCAGTAAGCCTCTGGTTTTTCTACCACTATGCGTGAAGCTATAGTGATGCTTCGGTCTCCAGTGACCGGTGACAACGTGCAGGATACTTCAATCCTAAAGCACTTCTGATTTCCTTCCACTGTGCCTTTCGACTTGCTCAAACTCTCAATCTCAGCACTAATTCTCACTCCCTCCACCTCAGGAGACACACTAGACTCCCTTGTGCTAAAAACCACACCCCTCTACACCCCTGCTGGGTGTGTCCGAAGTGTATGTGATGTCATGTAGAGCCCTTAACCATTACCTCTCCACTCATCCTCCTGGTATTGTGTACCTTAAATACCAGGGCTACACAGCAGTAATGCCCTGATAGCAGCCCTGCACTCCTGACATGAGCATGACAGTGTGATGGATTACTATGCAGCTGTTACACTCAGGTCAGGAGAGCCAACTGTCAGTCCGATAATGGCGATATGATCCTCGCATGAGAAATATGTCCGTCTGTCGGCCCCTTAACAAGTATAACCACGAGCAGCATTCTATTTAATAATTTCAGAATTAATTTATTATTATAAAGTTATTAAAGGCTCGGGATAATTGCAGTCATTCTGAGACTACAGCTGGCCAAATCATGATATGGTGCACCTGCTGTCATGAGACCCCAAGACCACTGGTGCGATCAGGTGGTCATGTGACCACGTTTGCTATTTGCACATGTCGACTACATAAGTTTGACTTCACTCAATAGAAGACAATTGGGAGAAGCTGAAAGAGTCATCATCACACCATGCCCTGCTCACATCAGTGATGCTGGGGCCATTACAACTGTACATAAGGGGACTCAGCTAATTATTATGTGGGCACTTAAGAAGCATTATTATTTATAGGAGTACCAGTAGGGTAGTTACTGGGTGAGAGACGGTGCTTAGCCGGCTGTCAGTCAGTGCCGTGGTGCTGTTACAGCCGCCACTTTCTATACTCAGAGCGGTGACAGAAACCGTGTCAGCATAACCCCTAAACCCCTATGACTGGAAGAGCTAGGCTGCTGGGAGGAATAAAGTTAATTTCCTCCTGGCAGAGGGGCTCTCAGTGCAGGCGCCACACAGTATCAAAACGCTATTAACGATTATACTGTGCATTGGAGGAGCAGTGGGGACATCATTCTATATATAGGGGAACTCTGGGGGACATTATACTGTATGTACGGGAGCTGCGGGCCCATCATACTGTATATAAGGGAGGTGTGTGCCTACCATACTGTGTATAGGGGAGCTGTGGGATCATCATACAGTGTATAGGGGAGCTGTGGGATCATCATACGGTGGATAGGGGAGCTGTGGGATCATCATACGGTGTATAGGGGAGCTGTGGGATCATCATACGGTGGATAGGGGAGCTGTGGGATCATCATACGGTGTATAGGGGAGCTGTGGGATCATCATATGGTGTATAGGGGAGCTGTGGGAGCTTCATAGTGTGTATAGGGGAGCTTTGGGAGCTTCATAGTGTGTATAGGGGAGCTGTGGGATCATCATACGGTGTATAGGGGAGCTGTGGGATCATCATACAGAGTATGAGGGAACTGTGGGATCATCATAGAATCATAGAATGGTAGAGTTGGAAGAGACCTCCTGGGCCATCTGGTCCAACCCCCTGCTCAAAGCTCAAAGCAGGATTCTCTAAATTATCCCAGACAGATGTCTGTCCAGCCTCTGTTTGAAGACTTCCATTGAAGGAGAACTCACCTAACTGTCAAAAAGTTTTTTCTAATATCTAATCTGTGTCTCCTCCCATTCAGTTTCATCCCATTGCTTCTAGTCTTTCCTTGTGCAAATGAGAATAAAGATGATCCTTCTACAATGTGACAGCCCTTGAGATATTTGTAGACAGCTAATAAGTCTCTTCTCAGTCTTCTCTTTTGCAAGCTAAACATTCCCAAATCCTGCAACCGTTCCTCATAGGACATGGTTTGCAGACCGGTCACCATTCTGGTGGCTCTTCTCTGAACTTGCTCCAGTTTGTTGATGTCTTTTTTAAAATGTGGTGCCCAAAACTGGACACAGTATTCCAGATGAGGTCTGACCAAAGAGGAGTAGAGGGCAATAATGACCTCACGTGATCTAGACTGTATGCTTCTGTTGATACATCCTAGAATTGCATTTGCCTTTTTTGCTGCATCACACTGTTGACTCATGTTCAGTCTGTGATCAATTAGTATACACAAGTCTTTTTCACATGTGCTGTTACTTAGCCCTATTCCTCCCATTTTGTATATGCTTTTTTCATTTGTATTGCCCAGATGTAGTACTTTGCATTTTTCCCTGTTAAAATCCATTCTGTTAGTTGCTGCCCACTGCTCCAGTTTATTTATCATACAGTGTATGATGGAGCTGTGGGATCATCATACAGTGTATAGGGGAGCTGTGGAATCATCATACTGTGTATGAGGGAGCTGGAGCTGTGGGATTATCATATGGTGTAGAGGGAAGCTGTGGGCCCACCATACTGTACATACTGTACATGGGGAATGTAAGGGACATAATTAAATGTTAAGTGGGTACTTAAACATTATTGCTATAGGGGCTCTCAGTATTGTGACCATCAAAGTTGCACATGGAGTATTATTACTTTCTAGGGACAAAATGTGAAGGGCACATGCACAGGAAATGAATATTTTCTAGGTGGCAATTTTACCATCTAGAGAGCACAAAGGAGGCATTATTACGGTGTAAGGTGCACAGTGGGGGCATTACAATGTGGGGTACTAGGAGGAGCTCTGTTTTTGTACCACACAGCAGGTGCAGTAATAGGGACACATATGGCAGCAGCGGCTCAGTATTAAGGTATCAGCAGGATGAGGAGTTGGTGCAGGTTGGGAATACATTGTGGAAACACAAGAAGCAATGGGATGAAACTGAAAGGGAGAAGATACAGATTAGATAATAGAAAAAAACTTTTTGACAGTTAGGGTGATCAATGAGTGAGACAAGCTGCCACGAGAGGTAGTGAGTTCTCCTTCAATGGAGGTCTTCACACATAGGCTGGACAGACATCTGTCTGAGATGGTTTAGTGAATCCAGCATTGAGCAGGGGGTTGGACATGAGGATTATGATTCTACATGTGAACGGTGCTGGAAATGTGAGAAGTCAGATGTGTCTTTGTTGTAATCTCTGCAGATGAGTCCTGGCTGGAGAAGTCGACATGTCGGTCTGGGCCAGATGGAATAGACGGGAAAAGTGAATGACTCCACCTGAAAGGACATGCTCTGTAAGTCACCATCTATAACTGTACTGTAATCTCTTATATGTACTGTAGGACTGGTATCTACCACTATATGTCACCATAAGGCGGTAATATTAGTGCTGGTGTTTATATGGAGATTTATGTTCAATAACAGTGCGGTTGGATCGCCCGCCAGGGCAGTGGGGTACTCGGTACCAGGCCGGTGTATCAAAGGGATGTGTCACAGCCGCAGTGACCTGGTCCGTGGCCCTGGGCGTCCAATGAAAGGGGAATATTTACAGGGGATGATAGAGTTTGTAGTAAGGTATTCGTGACGCCACCTGTGGTACCTGGTCAATGGCGACCAGCGCTGCGGTGCAGATACACTGGGCAGATGGTGAGATGCAGCAGAGTTGGTACAACCTCCCACAGGTGAGGCTATGATATCCCAGGGCAGGTAGATGTAGTAAAAGGTGGTAATGGTGCTGGGAGATGTAGCTGAGTGTAATGGGTGACGCAGGAAGAAACTGAGAAACAGTCAGCGATTTGCAGTTTCCAAAGTTTTACTTACAGTTTTGCAGGTAAAGTATCCAGGGCATTGAATACAGGTCGTACTGGAGTAGGTCGGCCTGAAAGCAGTTTAGGATCCCCTTACTACAGGTGGGATGTGAGGTCTCTTTCCTAGCGCTGCTCTCTGAGGCACTGGCTGCTATAAGCTCCGTCCAAATTCCTCTTTCTCTCTCTTATTTAAGTTGAACTTCACTCTCAAAACAGGCAGCTGTAACTGTTTCAGGAACCACTCTCTCTATGGAGGCTCCAGCTCACATGCGCTGCTGCCTTGAAGAAAAGTCTTAATTGGGACAGAGAACGTCCTCTGCCCTCCGGATTCTGCTGCAGGGACTTTACTTCACCCTCTCAGCCTCGGACTCCGGGGGTCCGGTTTCTGGCGCTCACTCTCTATAGCCCCTCTTTTCCCCAGCTTGTCTCCACACGTCTGTCCTCTCTCGTCCCTCCAGCCAGACCCTTAACTCCTCCCCCAGCCAGAATATTCCAGAGAAGCTCTCCTGAAAATCAGGTGTTAGAACTCCTCCTTCTGGTCTTGAGTAAGAAAGGTGTTGTATGCTGGGTTACCTGTTAAGGGATCCTTCTTTGCTTTCAGGCATGATATCACTCTCCCCTGGAGGGAGGCAAGGTCACTGTGGCAACCAAACTCCTGGGGTGCCACATGGTCATCTCCTGAGGTTCCCCTATACCACCATAGCTATAATCATGATTACCTGGTTAGGGGCCACAAGGAGACACAGACAGAAAGGGCCCCTGTGCAAGAACAATATATGGGCGCTTTGCAGCCCAAGAGCTCCTAAAAATGCAAAATTGCACATTCTTTGAAGGTAGATATGGGCCCCCTTACCTCTTGCGCCCATGTGCGGTTGCGCAGGTTGCTCCAATGATATGTCCTACTGTTAGGGGCCCACTCAGATGTTTCGCCCCCCCCTGAACTGAACCCCTAGCTACGCCTCTGGGGTTTTGGAAAGAGTGGAGGATGAGCTTGGATGGAGCCTAGGCAGAGTCTCAAGGGGCCTGAAAATTTTGTCAGTATGGGGCCCTGAAATTCCTGGGGGAAAACTACAGTTTGGACACACATCAGGGCTTGGAAGGGAAGGAGCGCCATTTGACTTTTGAAGAGCAAAATTGACAGGAACAAATAGTGGGCCCCATGTCACATTTACAGAGCCCCTGATGTGCCTAAACAGTGGAAACCCCTCACAAGTGACCCCATATTGGAAACTACACCTCTTCAACGAATTTATCAAGGGCTGTGGTGAGCACTTTGAACCCATAGGTGCTTCACAGAATTTGATAACGTTGAGCCGTGAAAATTTGCTTTAGCCCCAAATTTTTCATTTTCTGTTTGGAGATTTTTTAAGAAAATTGTAAGAAAATGCTAATTCGATTTCCTTTGCTTATCTTTAGAAGGCATCATACCTCCCACCTCTTTAACAAATTTCCCACTGTAGTAAGCCTCAAATGTGTCTTTTTCTTATCAATCCAAATGTAATCTAGCCTGAAGAAGGAGCCTCTGCGCTCTGAAAGCTTGCTAACATATAATTTTCTGGTTAGCCAATAAAGGTATCACTCTAAGAATACCCTTGTCATAATTGGACGGAAAAGTATTCACATCGATTTTTCTGGCTAACACGGTACCACAATATAATTTATTATTGTGCACCGAGATTTTTTAAAAACATTTTTATGTTGTTTTTTTCTTTCACAATAAAGATTTACTATTAGCATGATTTTTTTTTTGCTTTTGCTCCAATTCACCTTTTCTTTGTGTGATACATCATGAACAGAAACCACAATGCAAGTGTGAATAGATCTATGCAAATAAGACATAGCCAATGGAAACACAGCCAGCGATGTGGACACTCGCATGTTTAGACAGCACATCTACATGCAGGATATATGTACCTACTGTAGCTTATGTAGTGTATTTGAAGAGAACCAGAACACGGAAACAATCCTTATACTATAAATAATATAGTACCAGCTATATTATAAAAAAAGACATACGCACATTTACAGTCTGTTTATAGCAACCAGCATAAAACCATCAAAGCAAGGAACAAAGTATGCAATCCCTATAAATAGTGCAGGAGTTCTGGTACATAGGACAGTGGTGCCCTCTACTGAAAATTTTTGGTACAATCAAAAAATCTAGATTCTGCAATCTTGACCCTGGTCTGTAACACTACTTACTACTAATTTCTTATTATATACATTGTATAGAGCTAATATATTCTCGAACATTGTACAAAGAATAGAATCTTGTCCTTCGCAGTCATCTCTGTTGTATCCTATACTATGGTTATTGCCATGTAGTACATAGCGTTGACATTTTGACAGCACTGACTACATAAACTATAAGCTCTAGCAGCAGATGCAATATTCAGAAAAAGTTGGAGACAGTTTCAACACTGCTTGCGTCAATTCCACAGAGGTAGAAAATGCTACAGTGGTATTCACTATTGGATTTCTGCTAGTTTTGTGGAGTCACAAATTGGAGCATGTCATATTTGTACTATGATTTCTGACTTTTCACTCCTCTAAATACTTTTAAAGGGAACCTGTCGCCAGGTTTTTCTAATATCAACTAAAATCACCACCTCAAATTGGTCTATATTGCAGTCCAGAAACCTGCATATACTATAAACCCCCAACTACTCCTTCATATCCTATAATATAATTTTTATAAAGTCTACTGTTCCATATGCTAATCAGCCTGGTCCGGTCCTATGGGTGTCAGTGGTCTGGGGCCTCTGCCTCCTCTATTGGCAGAATCGCCGTACTTTTGCTTTGGTTGATGTGGATGACGCATACTAAGTCATCCACAGATCATTGCGAATCTATCGCCTGTGCAGTTGAAGCACTTTGCTGGCTGGGCAAAGCTCTGTAAAGCGCATGCACTAGCACAGAGTTCACTTCCGGTTAATAGGTAATGGTGCAATACAGGACGTTGCTAAGGACAGAGCAAAGTGTACCTCAACTGGGCAGGATCCAGATTAGCAGGAATCTGTGGATGATACAGGATGTGTCATCCACATCAATCAAGGCTGGAGGACGGTGATTCTGCCGATAGAAGAGAAGCAGACTCCAGACCACCGACACCCATCGGACTGGACCCTGTTGAGTAGCATACGGCATTGGAATCTTATAGAAGATATTTTTGGGGAATTTATGAATGAAGTTTGGGGTTTATATATAGGTTGATGGACTGCAGTATTAAACCAGTTAAAGGTGGTGGCTTTAGTTTATATCTCCCCAGCTTTTCCAAATTCCTGATTGTGTCTTGTGAACTGCTTCTGCTCTGCGTGGTATGCACCGAATCTCCCCAGCTTTTCCCAATTCCTGATTGTGTTTTGTGAACTGCTTCTGCTGTGCCTGGTATGCACCGAATCTCCCCACCTTTTCCCAATTCCTGATTGTGTTTTGTGAACTGCTTCTGCTCTGCCTGGTATGCACCAAATTTCCCCAGCTTTTCCCAATTCCTGATTGTGTTTTGTGAACTGCTTCTGCTCTGCCTGGTATGCACCGAATCTCCCCAGCTTTTCCTCATTCCGGATTGTGTTTTGTGAACTTCTTCTGCTCTCCTTGGTGTGCATTGCTTACCTTGCTTCTTGCATCCATGATGTGTCATGGAAATGCATATGTATTCCATATATTCAAAGTATATTCATATATATGCATTCACAGTTAGATAGATCTCACTTGCTAAAAATCCTGTGCTCACACATATCTATGCCAGCTATAATCAGTCGTTTTAAACGAATCTGGCCTTCATAAGGAACAAGTACATAGAGTCTTAAGGGTATGCCACACTAAACAACATCGCTAATGGGATCGCTAAAAAACGTCACTATTTAGCGATCCCGTTAGCAATGTTGTTGTGTGCGGCATGCAGCAACGACGTGGCCCCTGCTGTGATCTCGTCCGTCGTCCTGATCGTTCCGGACCCTATTCTGATCGTCGGCGTCCCGCTGGGTAAGTATATATCGCTGAGTGTGGCACCTTTTTTAGCGATTTAGCGGTACTTTTGTACCGCTAAAGTCGTTAAGGAGATCGCTAACCGCGATAGCGTCCTTAACGACATTGCTAAATGTGGCCGACACTAGCGATATTGTAAACGATCCCGCTAGCGATCTCATTAGTATGCGACGCTAACGAGATCGTTAGCGGGATCGTGTAGTGTGGCAGTACCTTTAGTAGATATCTATTGTTTACTTTTCTAGTCATGCATTCTTGCTGGGGCAAAGAGCAGTAAACAATAAATCTGCAACTTCAGCCCTTTTATCATAATTATCATAATTATCATACTTACACTAGAACAGCCAATAATCTAGCAGCTTTTAATTTTATGTTAATTGACTAACCAGCCCCTTTTTGTAAACGTATAAAACCTTGAATGAATAATAAATGTGGGGTCTTGACGAACTGCTATACTGACACTTCCGTGTGGACAGTTTAATTTCGTTCTGAGCGCTCAAAAAGACATTAAATAGAGAATTGGGAACGGCAAGCAGCAAACACTTCAGGATAGATTTATCCTAATTAAATTTCCATAACAGATGTACTCCATTCCTCCTGTGTCTTCCATGCCTATCTCTGAGTGTGCAGTCCACCCCCCCTTTTCTCACCTTTGGCTAACTCTGAACATGTGGTGCGGCTAATCATGCTCACATCCCCTCTTACTGCTGATCCATCTCAGTCCCAGATATATTCAGGGCCATGCGTCTGCACAGACATAGTCTGCACAGGCTTATTTCAAATCCCATATTTCAAATTACAGATTTCTAATTACAACACTCTGAATTAGACTTGAATTGGAGTGGAATTTGACTGTAAGGTAACGGACTATAACCCCACAACAATGTTTCGACTTCTTCTCACTTTCACCCCCATACTTCTGTATTTTGCCCGATCTCCATTAATCCCCCCACCTAGTAAGGAAGTAGTCATATCTCCCTCCATCCTCCCCAGCCATCTCACGTTCTCCTCAGAACTGTTCCTCCACATACAAGCCTTTTTCTCCAGACACACACGGCCACATCATATCCTGTCCTGCTCCCACCTTCTAACGCTCTGTCTGTTACTCCTCATTGCTGGCGACGTATCCCCAAATCCTTGTCCTCCTCAACACATCCCCACACTCATTTCTAACACCCTGCCAAGATCCTCTATATGTTCCTGCAACCATGATAACCTCATATCCATTCATCCAGCCCCCACTCCTCCGGTCCCCCTACCTGGAGCTCTATGGAACGCACGCTCAGTCTGCAATAAACTGTCATTTATCCACGACCTTTTCATCACCAACAAACTCTCCTTCCTTGCCATCACTGAAACCTGGCTCACCCCCTCTGACTCAACCTCTCCAGCTGCACTCTCTTATGGCGGATTCCATCTTTCTCACACCCCCCGCCCCAGCAAGAAACGTGGTGGAGGAGTTTGTGTGTAGCCCTGGTATTTAAGGTACACAATACCAGGAGGATGAGTGGAGAGGTAACGGTTAAGGGCTCTACATGACATCACATATACTTCGGACACACCCAGCAGGGGTGTAGAGGGGTGTGGTTTTTAGCACAAGAGAGTCTAGTAGTGTCTCCTGAGGTGAAGGGAGAGAGAAGGAGTGCCTGTCTGGAGCACCAAGATTCCTGTCGATTCAGCGAGACAGTACAGTAGTGGAGGCTAGTACAGGTGAGCCAGTTCACCTTAGCCTAGTCAGTGCTGAGATTGAGAGTTTGAGCAAGTCGAAAGGCACAGTGGAAGGAAATCAGAAGTGCTTTAGGATTGAAGTATCCTGCACATTGTCACCGGTCACTGGGGACCGAAGCATCACTATAGCTTCACGCATAGTGGTAAAAGAACCAGAGGCTTACTGGACCTTAGGTAACAGAAAGCAGCCCTTGAAGTGTCAGTACGTAACAGGGGTCAGGTGGAATAGGAACTTTGAGCTAGGCCAAGCATAGAAGAACCTAGTTTCATCACTGGAAGGCTCCACCACAAAACTGACCGGGCGGTACAGCTTTGAAATAGCTGAAGTTTCAGGAGTGAACTACGCTTTATGCTGGTTGGACTCATCATCATTGGAAAGTAAAGGAGGCCCTGCCTTGCTCAGCCGTTGCCTCAAAACTCATCCTCCATCAACCCCATCAGCCTCCCTGGGACCTGCCTTACCATCTTACAAGTAAAAGGTATGGAAAGACGCTGACGGTGTGAGACTGAGTTATTTAAGTGCATGCCTGCACAACCCCACCATAACCATCGACCTGAGGGAAGAGTCCCACCTGTAGGGGACCCGACATCTAGCTGCCTCACCATCCCCTCAGAGATCTACAGCAGCGCTGGTGCAAATTACCAGAGACTACAGGTGGCGTCACGAACTGTATATAAATCAAATCCCCTGTAAATATTCCCCCCAACATACGCCAGACCGCCAGGGCCACAGACCGAGCCACCGCTACCTGTGACAAACCCCATAGACTTCCATGGGCTCGGCTCTGAGTACCCCATTGCCCTGGTAATCCACAATTGTGGTGGCGGGTCGACACAAAACTTTGGCGTCACGAACAGGATACGAAACTTGCAGCATTGCGAGCCCTGTGTGCCTGTGGAGTGTTTTGGTGGAAAAGACTGTTGCTATTGTTTGGCGCCAAATACCGCCATATTTGCCGCCAGATTCGCGCCCTAAGGCGCTGGAGAAGAAGGTGGGCGTACCTGAAAGAGCGCGCAGAGTCTTGGACACGCCCCCGGTTCTGACTCATCGGCAGGTCCTGCGACAGGAAGTGAACGCTCTGACAGCAGAGCGCCTGCGACGAAGGTCCTGTTCCCACTGCTGTGCCTGTGAAATAGCAGCGTCTGAAACCGGTAGGCTCTGTTTAACCAAGGGGGCGCTAAGATGTCACAACAACCGGCCGACAGTGCAGCCCCAGCCGGAGGTCCCAATCCCGCACCGCCTGGTATTGTAGCGCCAGATGGGGGTGCAGGTCCAGCACCCAGTCCGGTAGTCCCGATCATGCCACTAACGCTCCCATATATGCCTGGGGCGAAATGGCTTCCCCAGTACAGCGGTGAGCCAGGCACATTAGCAGGCTTCAAGCGGAAGTTATGCAGCATCCTAGAAATGTACTCCATGCCTGAGAGACAAAAAGCTGCTGTGCTAATAGGGCAGCTAACTGGCGCTGCTGAGAGGGAAGTGGAGACTTGGGATACCGTTGATCAGGAGTCGGTACCTGCGATTTTCCTTAAGCTGCATGCCATATTTGAAGACCGCACGGAAACGGATCTCCGGATGGCCTTCTATCACTGTTCACAACAGCCAGGTGACAGCATCCGGGACTACGCTTGCCGACTACAAGGAGCCCTGAGAGCTCTTAAGCAGATTAATAATTTAAATGCTATCGATGAGAATAAAATGCTGAAAGAACAATTTATCCAGGGATTGAGATCCCAAGAGGAACGCAGAACTGTAAACTGGTGGTCCTTAGATCATCCGGATGCTACCTTTGATGCCCTAAAAGACATGGCAATAAAAGGGCTGCGGCCCCTGGGCAAACCTGAGGTGGCAACCCAACATCATCAGGGTGAAGTCACTCTGGAACCGGCAGTAACCCCCTGTTCCCCGTTAGTGGCCGAAACCAAAACGCAGGTGACACCTCCCAGTGAATTGGATTGTCTGCGCTCAGAGGTGCGCCAGCTGACTAAAAATCTGGCTGCTGTAATGAGTGCCCTGCAGCTGCGGAAAGAGGAGGAAGGAAAGATCTTGTTAGCTGACTGCCCAGAAGACGTCCCGTGGATGCACCGGAGAAGAAAGAAGACGTCGCCCCCCCGGAGGAGGACAACGCCACCCCCAGGAGCGACCTCTGATCAACACCCTCCTCGTCGAGAGATCATCTGTTATCGATGCAACCGGAAAGGTCATATGTCTCCACAGTGTCCTTTAAACGGGCAGAACCTGGGTCCAAGGGCCAACACCCAGGAGAATACCCGTCAGGCCCCTTAGACTGGAACCGCAGGTATGTGGGTGGGCGACCCTACCTGTCTATCATCTTAGATGGTATTGCAGTTCCGGCATTGTTAGACACTGGGTCCCAAGTGACCCTAATACCTGATGCCCTATATACTAAGTACTGGTCAATGGACAGTCTTAAACCCCCGAGCCCTGACTTTACCGTATATGCTTCTAATGGTCTTCCTGTAGAAGTACTCGGGACAAAATGTGTAGATGTAAAGGTGGGCAGAGAGGAGTTGAAAGACCAGGGGCTTCTGGTAGTAAAGACTGCAAATGAGGAGAACGGTTTAAATATAATTTTGGGCACTAACATTATCGGTAATTGTTTGGGAGAAGTTGTGTTCTTGCTCCAACAGCTCGCTGAGATTGCCCGACCAAGGCAGAAAGGAGTAATCCAAAGGGAGATCCGGGCCCTGGTGTGTCAGCAGCAAGCGAAGCTTACAGACGGCGAAATTGGTAATGTACGGGTCACTGACTCGGATCCTATTGTGATACCCCCAATGAGTGAAATGATTATCTGGTGCAGGGCAGCCATAGGTCTGAGAGGACAGAATTACCAAGCTGTAGTAGAACCCCACCATTCAGAACATAGACCTACACTTATGACTGCTAGAGGAGTAGTAGAAGTGGTGAATGGAAGAGTACCGGTACGGCTTCTCAATTGGGGAGATGATGAGGTAAATTTACCCCGTTATGCAACCATTGCTAAACTTCATGCTGTCGACAATAATTCTATTCTTCCGGCTGAGTCCTTAGACTCCTGTCAAATAGCGGAGGATAATGACCCGGCAACCCAGGTGGCGGAATGGTGTCAGCAACTCCATGTTGGGACGGACACCACTCCCGCTCACCAGAAGCAAGGGGTATTACGGGTGGTGCAAGAGTACGCCCAAGTGTTTAGCAAGCACCCACTTGATTTTGGGGTAATTAAGGGAGTCCAACATCATATCCCTACAGGCAGTCATCCTCCCATCAAGGAGCGGTATAGGCCTATACCCCCAGCCCATTATCAGAAGGTTAAAGAAATGTTGCATGATATGAAGAAAGCCGGGGTGATAAGGGATAGTTGTAGCCCCTGGGCAGCCCCTCTAGTTCTGGTTAAAAAGAAAGATGGTAGTATGAGAATGTGTGTGGATTACAGGCAGGTGAACCGCATAAACACACAAGGATGCATACCCGTTACCACGTATAGAGGAATCATTAGCTGCTCTGAAAACGGCTAACTACTTTTCTACCCTTGATCTGACTGGTGGTTACTGGCAAGTGGCTGTGGCTGAGGAGGATCGTGAGAAAACGGCTTTCACCACCCCAATGGGGCTCTGTGAGTTCGACAGAATGCCGTTTGGGCTCAGCAGTGCCCCAGGAACATTTCAGAGAGTGATGGAGAATTGCCTGGGACATCTCAATTTCGAAACCGTGCTGCTATACCTAGACGACGTCATCGTGTATTCCAAGACTTATGAGGATCATCTGAAGCACCTGGCAGAAGTATTCGAGTCCCTGTCCAGGTACGGGATGAAATTAAAACCCTCAAAATGCCATCTACTCAAACAGAAGGTACAATACTTGGGGCACATCGTCAGTTCGGAAGGAGTAGCGCCGGACCCAGAGAAAGTCACTGCCATCCAGAAGTGGCCGGAGCCGAAGAACCTTAAGGAAGTGCGACAGTTCCTGGGACTAACGGGTTACTACAGGAGATTCGTGAAAGATTACACGAAGAAGGCAGCTCCTTTACAGGACCTCCTAGTAGGACAATCCCTAAAGAGCAGAAACCCTCCCTTTAATTGGGTAAGGAACAGGCTGAAGCATTCCAAAAGATGAAAGAGATCCTTACAGGTGATGAGATCTTAACCTATCCTGATTACAGCCAACCGTTCCTGTTGTACACCGACGCCAGTAATGAAGGGTTGGGAGCAGTTCTCAGTCAGAAGCAGAATGGCCAAGAAAAAGTCATCGCATATGCCAGCAGAAAACTCAGGCCAACTGAAAGGAATCCGGAAAATTATAGCAGCTTCAAGCTGGAGTTTCTGGCGCTGGTCTGGGCCATTACTGAAAGATTTAAGCATTATCTGGCCTCCAATCGGTTCACTGCGTTTACAGATAACAACCCCTTAACGCACCTGGAAACCGCCAAGCTGGGTGCCATGGAGCAGCGATGGATGGCTCGGTTGTCCAATTACCAGTTTACTATCAAGTACCGGGCAGGTCGAAAGAATGCTAATGCTGACGCATTGTCCCGAATGCCGCATGACTCTGATACGGAAGAAGAATCGGACGACCTGGAAGAAATTGAGCTACCTGCGTTCCATCGAAATGGGGTAGTCCACGAGCATCGAGTCAACAGAAAGCAGTATGGTGCAACATTAAATCCTTTACCCCATCACAGCTGGAAAGAGACTCAGGACAGTGATCCAGTGGTCAGCCGCATCAAGGAA
The DNA here is from genome assembly GCA_033576555.1 of Oophaga sylvatica. Taxonomy (NCBI): domain Eukaryota; kingdom Metazoa; phylum Chordata; class Amphibia; order Anura; family Dendrobatidae; genus Oophaga; species Oophaga sylvatica. The sequence goes on from JARQOD010000004.1 coordinate 462,805,827, forward strand.
TTGTTAAGACAGGAAGGTTCCTCTTTGGAAAAGGATGCACCTATGTCAGCCAAGCTCCTGTGGAACGAGAAAAGCAGGTTGTTCCTATACCGTGAGAAGTTGTGCAGGAGATACGTCAACCCCAGAACCCATGAGATGGTCTGGCAAATCGTGGTCCCCAAGGCAGACGTCCCAATGGTGTTGGAAGCATACCACGATCAAGCAGGACACTTTGGCTGGAGAAAGCTGGAGACCCTGTTGAGATGCCGGTTCTACTGGGTAGGGATGCGCAGCTCCATTGAGAGGTGGTGTCGGAACTGTGGACCCTGTGGTCTCAGAAGGAAGGACTACGGTAGTCAGAAGGCACCCCTGCAACCTATCCGGACGACTCGCCCCCTGGAGATTGTGGCCCTGGACCACGTCAAATTGTCGCCAAGTAGATCGGGATACTCATACGCCTTGACCATGGTGGACCATTACTCCAGATTTCTGGTGGTTGTTCCAGTTAAGGACCAGACCGCAGTGACGGCCGCGAAAACCTTTCAAGCAAGCTTCTGCAGACCGCATGGGTATCCGGAGCAAGTATTAACCGATCAAGGACCTGCTTTCGAAGCTGATTTATTCAAGGAATTCTGTCACATGTACGGGTGCAAGAAAATTAGAACAACGCCATACCACCCTCAAACCAACGGTCTTTGCGAAAAAATGAACCATATTGTCCTTGACTTGTTGAGATCCATACCGTCGGAAGACAGAAATCGATGGCCGGACTTACTACCTGACTTGGTTGACTTGTATAACCATATACCTGTAAGTTCCACTAACTGCACTCCAGCCTATCTTATGAGAGCAAGGCCCGGAAGACTACCAATGGATTTAGAACTTGGAGTGGTAGAACCGGAGGCAGACGACGCCATTGAAAACTGGGACATCAATCGGCAAGAGCAGTACAGACGAGTGCAAATCTGTGTAGAAGAAAGTCTCAACAAGGCACGGGAGAAACAGGAAGATATTTATAACAGAAATGCTCCTGCCAAGCCTTTGATGCCTGGAGAAGTGGTATTAAAAAGGAAAAGGAAAATGCACAAATTGGATAACCAGTGGGAACAAGAACCCTACGTTGTACAAGATTCTAAATATGACAACAGAAAAGTTTGTATCATCAGTAAGGACGGAGGAAGAACAATAACCACTGTGTCCAGAGACCATTTGAAATTGTGTCCAGTACCCTTAAAGCTTTGTGAAAAGAACCCTGTCATCAATCAAGAGGAAGGAAAGGAAGAGGTCATACACACGGATCTGGGAGATTTTCCTGCGGATTGGCCCCGACTGGGAGATGCTGTAATAGTTCCGGTGTTGCAGTTTTATCAGCCACAAGAGGAAGTTCTACCTCCAGTTGTGTCCGTGGTGCCAGTTGAGTCCGTTCAGGAGTTACCCATTCCAGCAACACCTCAACCTACGGAATCTCAAGAAGGATCATCAGAAGCAGCGCCCCATACTATGGGATCCCCTGGTGAAGCTGACTCACACCGCCCAGCCATCAGTACGCTTGCCAGATCCATAGAAAGATTGAGGCAGTTCTATAGTTTGCCGTTACGCAGTGCAGACAGATCACAACTTAATATACCTGAAGCTACTCCACGTAGATCAGAGCGAATCACAAAAGGGAAGATACCCATTCGATACCAGCAGTAATTATAACAAACTAATGTGAATATTGTAAAAAGTATATATATATATGTGTCTTATAATGGACTGAGAGGCTGAGGACTGTGCCAGCCCAGAACTTATCTTGTAAATAGTTGCACTAAGGTGCCTTATAATGGTTTCACACGAAGCCTTGACTTACCTCTGAACATAAAACCTGTGTGGTGTGGCACTGAGTGAGGTCTGCATTCATATGTCCTGCAGCCCACCCAGGACCCACGTTGAAGGTTTGGTGCGGGTCCTTCACAAGAATCTTGCCGTTTATTATATGAACATGTCTATTTAATATTTTGTATTTTTCTATATTTAATGTTTTGTTTGCAACGTTCAAGAAATCCTTACCTCCCGGATGGGACGAGTTAATGTTAATGTTTAATGCATAAACAAAATTGTCTCTTTGTATTTCACAGCCCGGGAGTGCTGTCGTTTACCATGGGGGAATGTGTAGCCTGGTATTTAAGGTACACAATACCAGGAGGATGAGTGGAGAGGTAACGGTTAAGGGCTCTACATGACATCACATATACTTCGGACACACCCAGCAGGGGTGTAGAGGGGTGTGGTTTTTAGCACAAGAGAGTCTAGTAGTGTCTCCTGAGGTGAAGGGAGAGAGAAGGAGTGCCTGTCTGGAGCACCAAGATTCCTGTCGATTCAGCGAGACAGTACAGTAGTGGAGGCTAGTACAGGTGAGCCAGTTCACCTTAGCCTAGTCAGTGCTGAGATTGAGAGTTTGAGCAAGTCGAAAGGCACAGTGGAAGGAAATCAGAAGTGCTTTAGGATTGAAGTATCCTGCACATTGTCACCGGTCACTGGGGACCGAAGCATCACTATAGCTTCACGCATAGTGGTAAAAGAACCAGAGGCTTACTGGACCTTAGGTAACAGAAAGCAGCCCTTGAAGTGTCAGTACGTAACAGGGGTCAGGTGGAATAGGAACTTTGAGCTAGGCCAAGCATAGAAGAACCTAGTTTCATCACTGGAAGGCTCCACCACAAAACTGACCGGGCGGTACAGCTTTGAAATAGCTGAAGTTTCAGGAGTGAACTACGCTTTATGCTGGTTGGACTCATCATCATTGGAAAGTAAAGGAGGCCCCTGCCTTGCTCAGCCGTTGCCTCAAAACTCATCCTCCATCAACCCCATCAGCCTCCCTGGGACCTGCCTTACCATCTTACAAGTAAAAGGTATGGAAAGACGCTGACGGTGTGAGACTGAGTTATTTAAGTGCATGCCTGCACAACCCCACCATAACCATCGACCTGAGGGAAGAGTCCCACCTGTAGGGGACCCGACATCTAGCTGCCTCACCATCCCCTCAGAGATCTACAGCAGCGCTGGTGCAAATTACCAGAGACTACAGGTGGCGTCACGAACTGTATATAAATCAAATCCCCTGTAAATATTCCCCCCAACATACGCCAGACCGCCAGGGCCACAGACCGAGCCACCGCTACCTGTGACAAACCCCATAGACTTCCATGGGCTCGGCTCTGAGTACCCCATTGCCCTGGTAATACACAATTGTGGTGGCGGGTCGATACATTTGCTTGCTAATCTCCAATTCCTGCTCCTTTACCCATTTCCTCTCCCGCCCTCCGCTACTCTTACCTCGTTCAAGGTGCACTCCATCTGCATCTGTGTAGCCCTGGTACACAATACCAGGAGGATGAGTGGAGAGGTAACAGTTAAGGTCTCTTCATGACATCATGTACACTTCTGACACACCCAGCAGGGGTGTGGAAGGGAGTGATTTTAGTCAGTCAGTTTCCTGTCCTTGGACAGAGTAGACGTGTCCAGTTTGAGCCTGTCTTCAGTTCAGAACGTGGAGGCTGGTACAGGTGGTCTAATTCACCTTAGTCTAGTCAGAGCTGTGCCCCACTGGAAGAAAGACTGAACTAGCTATTAAGAGTTGAGCAAATCGAAGGGCAAAGTGGAAGGAAGATTATTGGAAAAGTGCGTTTGGCTTGGAAAAGTCCTGCACATTGCTACCGGTCACTGGGGACCGAAGGATCACTATTAGCTACAAGCATAGTGGTAAGAAAACCAGGGATTTACCGGACCCTAGGTCGCGGCAAACAAGCCCCTTATAGTCAGTACGTAACTGGGGTCAGGGGAAGTGAAGACTTTGAGTCTCTGCAGGACAAAATAAGAATTCAGCTCCCTCACAGAAAGGCTTCACCACAAACCTGACTGGGCAGAACAGCTTTGGATTAGCTGTAGTTATTGAGAGAACTACGTTGCAAGCTGGTTGTACTCATCATTGTGTTGAAAGTAAAGGAGGCCCCTAACTTGCTTAGCTGTTGCCTCAAAGCTCATCCTCCATCAACCCCATCAGCCTCCCTGGGACCTGCTTGAACATCTTACAAGTAAAGGTATGGAAAGACGCTGACCGTGTGAGACTGAGTTATTATTGCATGCCTGCACAATCCCTACCTAACTCCCGATCTGAGGGACCAGTCCCACCTGTAGGGGACCCGACATCTAGCTGCATCACCATCCCCTCAGAGATCTACAGCAGCGCTGGTATAAATTACCAGAAGACTACAGGTGGCGTCACGAACTGTATATAAATATCCCCTGTAAATATTCCCCAACATACGCCAGACCGCCAGGGCCACAGACCGAGCCACAGCTACCTGTGACAAAAACCCCATAGACTTCCATGGGCTCGGCTCTGAGTACCCCATTGCCCTGGTAATCCACAATTGTGGTGGCGGGTCGACACAAATTGGCGTCACGAACAGGATGCGAAACTCGCAGAATTGCGAGCCCTGTGTGCCTAAGGAATTGTTTTTGTGAGAAGGACTGTTTGCACTTTTGGCGCCAAAATCGCCATTTTTGTCGCCATATTCGCGCCCTCAGGCGCTGGAGAAGAAGGTGGGCGTACCTTCGTGGGCGTCTACCCCCCTGTGGCGCGAAGAAAATGCCTGCCCTCTCAAAGTGCTATTACAATATGCGATCCTGCCCTACAGCAAAGGAGGTCCGCCTCCTCTTCACCTTCCTGCGAGGAGGAGGAGACGCAAATCCCACCTCCACGGAAGAGACCGGATGTCTCCGCAGGAGGAAGAAAGAATCTTCTGGAACATGATGGAGGCAGGACGTGTGCAGCCGAGCTGGGAAGCGGAGGAAGGCAGGCCCCGTGCCCCAGCCAAGCTGCCACCAACTCCGGAGTTATCCGTGATCCTGCACCTGAAGCAGGCGTTGCTTGAGACGAGAGAAGAAAATGCACGCCTGAGGAAGATGGTCCAGGACCAACCTGGCTTTGAAGAAATTGAGAGACGCCGGCGCACCCTGGAACAGCGGAGGCTGTGGGACACGGTGGTCTCTCCCCTCAACGACCCCCACGATTCCAGATACCGAAGAGTCTGCTGCCCAAGGCGAAGGAGCAACCGGAGGCTGCCCCCGAAAGTACCGATCCCGATCCCACCGGTGAAGCGGTGGAAGCGAAGGAGGTTGAGGAGGTACAGCCAATCCCGGAACGCCCGCCCGGCCAAGAGGCTGCAGCAGATGATCGGTCCCCGGCAGGGACACCGGAGGGGTCCTGTCCGTCACTACCAGACGTGGACTGGGACGAAATGGCGCGCCTGGATGACGTCGCCTACACCGCCCAGTGGGAACAGGAATGGCAGAGTCGTGAGGAGAAGAAGAAACGCCAGCAGGAGGAAGAGCGGGAAACTCAGAGGAACCGTCAGCGACAATATGCCGAGCTGATTGCGGACAAAGAGAGTGTCCGGAGAGATAAAGGTACCCTGAGGGAACCGCGGCGGCAGGGGTGTGTGACTGAGTTCCAGCTCCGGAAGGGCTGGGGCTTTATCCGTGAACCGGGCCTCTACCCAGCGGTCTTTGTCAGCAGGCGTGACGTAGAATCTCACCTGCCGCAAGGCCATCCCGGGAGGGACTTAGTAAATGGAGATATCGTCACATATACGCGGCACTGGGGAATGAAGGGATGGTATGCCCTTAACGTCACCGTCGTCCGTGATCCCGTCCCAGACGCAGGTACCGTCACCATTACCGCAGCGTCCCGTCTCCAGCTCAAGCAGAATCCGGCCGTGCCCCAGCATCGCCCCCTGCAAATTCATCGCAACATGCGACCCAGTCTCAATCGCAATCCCTAACGCGGTCCATATCGCTAACTGTGATTGAAACGCAATCGGTGTCACGTGAAGAAAATGTACCCGTTGCGCCCTTGGAGGTTCGCACCAGAACTGTGGCGACCCAGACCCTGATCGCAGCACATGATTTGCTGGTCCTGGGATCAAGGGCCCATTGCATTGTTCCAGCCCCCGGGGTGGAAAGTGTATTTGCAGAAGATGAATAAATAGTAAAGAAAAAGTGGTGAGATCCCTATCGGATCTACCAAAAGTAAAAAAGTTTGAAATGTTTTATAAAGTTTTGCACAATTTATATAGTGAATATATATATTTCTACTGTAGAATGCCCGGCTGGGTAAATGGTAAATGATAAATGATAAATGGTAAATAGTAACCAGAAAAAGTTTATGCACTTTGATATTATATAATATGTCTTAGGTTTTACATTGGACTTGGAGGTTAAGGACTATGCTAACCCAGAACTTACTTGTAAATAGTTGCGCTTCGGTGCTTTCTCTTGGTTTTACATAAACCAGTCACAACTACCTCTGAAAACAAAACCCGTGTGGTGTGGCACTGAGTGAGGTCTGCAATTGGACGTCCTGCAGCCCACCCAGGACCTACGTTGAAGGTTTGGTGCGGGTCCTTCACAAGTATCTTGTATATTTATTGAATGCTATTTAATATTTGTATTTTTCTATAAAGTTTGCAACGTTCAAGATATTCTCACCTCCCGGATGGGAAGATGTTATTGTTTAATGTTTATTGCATAAACAAAATGTCTCTTTTGTATTTTACAGCCCGGGAGTGCTGTCTTTTACCATGGGGGAATGTGTAGCCCTGGTACACAATACCAGGAGGATGAGTGGAGAGGTAACAGTTAAGGTCTCTTCATGACATCATGTACACTTCTGACACACCCAGCAGGGGTGTGGAAGGGAGTGATTTTAGTCAGTCAGTTTCCTGTCCTTGGACAGAGTAGACGTGTCCAGTTTGAGCCTGTCTTCAGTTCAGAACGTGGAGGCTGGTACAGGTGGTCTAATTCACCTTAGTCTAGTCAGAGCTGTGCCCCACTGGAAGAAAGACTGAACTAGCTATTAAGAGTTGAGCAAATCGAAGGGCAAAGTGGAAGGAAGATTATTGGAAAAGTGCGTTTGGCTTGGAAAAGTCCTGCACATTGCTACCGGTCACTGGGGACCGAAGGATCACTATTAGCTACAAGCATAGTGGTAAGAAAACCAGGGATTTACCGGACCCTAGGTCGCGGCAAACAAGCCCCTTATAGTCAGTACGTAACTGGGGTCAGGGGAAGTGAAGACTTTGAGTCTCTGCAGGACAAAATAAGAATTCAGCTCCCTCACAGAAAGGCTTCACCACAAACCTGACTGGGCAGAACAGCTTTGGATTAGCTGTAGTTATTGAGAGAACTACGCTGCAAGCTGGTTGTACTCATCATTGTGTTGAAAGTAAAGGAGGCCCCTAACTTGCTTAGCTGTTGCCTCAAAGCTCATCCTCCATCAACCCATCAGCCTCCCTGGGACCTGCTTGAACATCTTACAAGTAAAGGTATGGAAAGACGCTGACCGTGTGAGACTGAGTTATTATTGCATGCCTGCACAATCCCTACCTAACTCCCGATCTGAGGGACCAGTCCCACCTGTAGGGGACCCGACATCTAGCTGCATCACCATCCCCTCAGAGATCTACAGCAGCGCTGGTATAAATTACCAGAAGACTACAGGTGGCGTCACGAACTGTATATAAATATCCCCTGTAAATATTCCCCCAACATACGCCAGACCGCCAGGGCCACAGACCGAGCCACAGCTACCTGTGACAATCCCATAGACTTCTACGGGCTCGGCTCTGAGTACCCCATTGCCCTGGTAACCCACAATTGTGGTGGCGGGTCGACACACATCTACTCCCCTTCCAACCTCAAGCTAGCTGTCATCTACTGCCCCCAGAACTAGCCATCTCCACCTTTCTCGATCACTTCACCACCTGGCTGCTTCATTTCCTCTCTTCTGACATCCCCACTATCATCATGGGTGACTAGTGTTGAGCATTCGGATACTGCAAATATCGGGTATCGGCCGATATTTGCTGTATCGGAATTCCGATTCTGAGTTCCGATATTTTTGTCATATCGGATACCGGAATCTGAGTTTTCCGACAAAGTCTATGGGAGTTCCTGTGTCACAGAACGAAGTACGTGACACAGGAACTTCCCGAAACTGTCACTGTCAGTGTCGGTCGGGTCTGTCAGGTGTCAGGACTCAGCAGAGTCAACACTTACCTGGCAGAAGATCCCCTTCCCCGGTGGTCACGTCCTCCTGGATGGCCGCCATTACCCTGTCCCTGGCGGTCACGTGTAGAATCTCGGGATAACTGCAGTGACTGCCGGGTACTGGGTAATCTTGGCAAGGGTCTCCTTGAGCCCTCGTTTCCCACCGGGAACGGAGCAGTACCGTCGACGGAAGCCAGATGGCGCGAGGAGGAAGAGGAGGAGGAGGACGACGATGACCAGGCATAACTTTTGCACCCCCATAACTTTGCGAGTAAAATAGCTACAGACTTGCAAATGGTGCCATTGGATTCAGGGTGAAAAAACATTGCAGAATATTCCAGACTATTTTGCTGGGACGCGTTGTTGGGGGTCAAAACCGGGTCAAAAGACGCGAATCCCCCCATGGGCAACTTTACAGGGGCAATCGATAAATTTGCTACATCCAATAGGTGGCGCTATAGAGTAGTTGCAGTTCTATTCCTCACTCACTGGCTAGAACTCTATAGCGGCGCCATCTATTGGATGTAGGCGCAATTACAAGGCCTGTTACAGGGGCGATCGATAGATTTGCTACATCCAATAGGTGGCGCTATAGAGTAGTTGCAGTTCTATTCCTCACTCACTGACTAGAACTCTATAGCTTCAAATCATGAAATTATACCGCACACTCTGTGGAATTCTATGCAAAATAAGAAATATTTATTTGTTATAACAAGGGGAGCAAGTGATAAAACAAAATTGATGCGATGATGACGTTTCGACTCTCCTGAGTCTTAATCACATCTTCGCTAAAAAATAAAAACAGCATATAAATATCACAAATTATAACATAAAAGGCAATCAATTACATCAACTCATAGTTCCCAAAAGATAAAACAGAAAATTAGGAAAAAATTGGGAAAAAAATTGCAAAAATGACATAGAACACAATAAGCACTAATTGGTAGTAACAATAGTGAAAATAAATGCACAAGTAGAAAATAAAATTTAGAAAAAGGGGGGGGGAGGAAAAAAGGGTAGAAGCCCAAGGCAATCCTTAATATGTACATACAGTATGAAATAGGGAAAAAAAACAAGATTACCTTCAAAGTGTCACAATTGTTTCATATGGAGTATTGAAGAGAGAATTTCTAAAGGAAAAGGTATGAAATTAGAAACAGAATAGAAGTATAGGTACTGTAAGGCCCAGGGTAGGTGGTAGGAAATACCTTGTATATATACAGTATATGCCAGATAATCCAAGAGGGAATCAAAGATTAATTTCCAGGGGTAATATTGCACCTATAATCAGAATGTCAGTAAGACACATTAATTTAGTAAAATCTAGTCACGGTGATGTAAAAGGAAAAATATTATTATGCAGTTATACACCTATCTTTTATCTTTTAGTTTAAGCGTTAGGCCGGGGTCAGACACAACTACAAAAAATCGGACCGTTTTAGTCGGTCGATTATCGGAACAAAATGAAAACATCACACATCCTTCTGGCATCCGATTTTCCTTCAAAAATGCGATTTAGTCGCATGTGTGTGTACCTTGTAACATCCGATTTTCATCTGACCACCGTTTTTTTGTCGCAGCTTTCCAAAAAGGACCAATAACGGTTTTGAGGCCTGATACTCATTTAAATCATCAGGCAGAGCTATATTTAAGTGCTCTGCTACAGGTGTGAGCCTCCCACCTTTGCACTGGTGTCATTTTGTTCCTTGTGCTTAGTGCTTTCTAGCTGCTTTATCCAAACATGAGCGACACACTCAGATTTTCTCCCACTGAGCGTGTGCTGTTCCATTGGGTTATATCCAGACGTTTTGGAGAGCCATATCCTGTAATAGCAGATCCCAGAAGACGCACCAGAATGTGGGTACATCCACTTTTGACAAGAAGGATAACTAAAGGCCATTTTCAGCGGCTATATTTGTCACTGCGTAGGCATGGAGATAAGTTTTTCCAATATTGTCGAATGAGCATAGCTACCTTTGATACGTTGCTTGACATTGTGCGCCCTGGGATCACATTTCAGGACACCAGGATGAGAAAAGCAATTTCTGCAGAGGAACGCCTTCTCCTAACAATAAGGTATGTGTGTCAACGATATGTTGATGATGTTTTCCTCGACATAGTGACTTTGCAAGTGTTTGAGCACACTTCTTGGAAACTTATAATGTGAGTAATGTATTTCTGAAGCTTACCTATCGAAATGATTGGCTTTGGTGTATTCCACAGAAGGCATGGCTTGTAATCTAATTTCCAGCATGTGTGTTCTAACTAACTCAAGCATTGTAAGTGTTGTGCATGCTGTGATTGTTGTTTTTGGTGCTTATTTCTCCATGTTCTTTGTGTGTTACAGGTTCCTTTCTACTGGGATGTCCTACGCTGCTCTGCACTTAGAATTCTTAATAGGCGATCAACAATTTCTGGCATTGTTCGGTCAACTTGTGTGGAAATTTGGAACAGACTACATGAAGACGTCATGCCTGAGCCAAAAATGAGTGACTGGTTGAGGATAGCACAGGGTTTTGAGGAAAATTGCCAGTTTCCACACTGTATAGGAGCCCTGGACGGCAAGCACATACGTGTTCGTAAACCTCCTAACTCAGGCTCCCAATTCTTCAATTATAAGCAATATTTTTCTGTAGTATTGTTGGCCTTGGTCGACACAAACTACATGTTTATAATTGTAGACATTGGTGCCTATGGAAGGACTGGAGACTCCAGAGTCTTCAATACTTCCATCATGGGTAGGCGGATACGCAATAACCAACTGGACCTACCACCAGCAAGTCAACTGACAGACTCTATTCCAGAACGTGTGCCTTATGTTATAGTAGCGGATGAGGCATTTCAATTAAGCCGTCATGTAATGAGGCCATATCCCCGTCGTTATCTCACCCATCGGCGTAGAATATTTAATTGTCGCCTGTCACGTGCTCGGCGGCTGGTGGAGTGCACATTTGGAATTCTTTGTGCTAAATGGCGGGTACTTCAATCTGCAATTCAACTCAGTGAAGACAATGTTAATGTGGTCCTCAAAGCATGTGTGGTCCTACATAATTTTTGTAGAATCCATGAATGCTCCTCACAACATGTGGGTGAGTTAGCCTCTGTGAATGTCTCTTTGCCTATGTCACCACCCATCCATCCCCGTCGTCCCCTTCAGGCCTAAAAGTACGTGATGTGTTGACTCAATATTTTGTGTCCCCTGAGGGTGCTACTGCCTGGCAAGAGGAGGCATTATTACACATGTATTGTGGCTATGTTGCTGTGTCATAAAGATATTTATGCTCACTTAATTGTATATGTTGTGTTTGTTTTTGTGTCATATTGTGTGTAAGTTAGGCACACCATAACATATTTAACTAAACAACTACATATTTAAATTATCACATACAATTAATGCGAGTCAAAACAATTTTTTATGTAGTAGATAATGTTTTGTCGCTGTAAACATAATGAACAATTACAACTGGCTCATAAATTTTTTTGTAACATATTTCCTGGGAAAATTGAAGGACTATAACAAACTATAATGTTCATAACTTAAAACAAATAGAACAAAAATACATTACACCTATAACTGGTGGTAGGTGTGGGGTGGTGAAGGTGGAGGCCCAGATTGTGAGGGCTGCCTTGACTGCTCTCCAGCCACTGTGTCACCATGAGTGGTGGCTGACTGTGTAGTTTGCTGTCTGGTTGTTGCTGGGTCTGTATGTGGGTTTGGGTAAGGGAAGGTTGGGAACTGTTGTGGGTAGTCATAATATGACTGCCCACTTCCACTGTAGCCCCCAAAATGCCCATGTCGACCATACCCATGTTGTGGCCAGCATTGAACATTGGGTATGGTCGAGTGGGCATATTGTGAATGGGCACTCTGTCCCATGGGTTGGAGCTGGGGAGCTCCGTATAAAGAAGGAGCTGCAGTAGGATGAGGAGGAGGAGTTGGGTTCTGTTGGACACAAGGAGGAGGTGGAGGAGGAGGATGATGATGAGGAGAAGGATCAGAGGCTGAAGCAGATTGTGATGGATTTGGTCCAAACAACCTTAAGACATTTTCTGGACCAACCACCCATCTGTCTAGATAATCTAGTAGGTTGCTTGGATCATTAGGCGCTGTTCCAGCATCCAAAACAATATGCAGTCCGCTTCTGATCCGCAGTCTGTGCTGTCTTGGAATAGCCCGGAGGTAACGGGCCAGACTGCGGCAAAATCCCTCCTCCCCATCATCATTTGCTACACTGGACAAATAGTCCAGAACTCCTCGGTCCACCTGCCTCCTTGTGCCAGAACCAACTCCTTCTCTTCTACGCCTGGCTCGCCGTGCCACAACTGCAGGAGGCGAAGCCACATCCAGGGGCCTACCAGGGCTGCTGCTGAGGGGAGGGTCTTGGGACTCAAGAGGCAAGCTCTCTGACTCCACTGCTGGTGGTGGTGGTGGTGGTGATGCTGCTGCTGCACTTGCTGCTGATGACGGCCCAGCCTCCTCAACATCCCCCACGGGGTCGATCACTGCCTCAGAGTCAGAAGCTGGGTCTCTCTCAGTAAGGTTTGACTCGGTGCTAGAGAATAAAAAAATTGTATTACAATTTATTCTTAAAAATAGCAATACACTTTGTACAGACATTAACTTACGGTCGCAAATCCATAGCTGGAGCCAGAAAATTCAGTCTATCATAATAGACATATTTGCGTTTACTGGTTGCTGCTGCCCCACTGCGCCCCCTCAGCTGTCTCTCTCTCCTGTAGCAGTCTCTACAGCTGCGCCAACGCCTTGTAACATCTGAGACTGAAAAAGTAACGGATAAAAAAATAAATTATACTTATCTGCCCTTGTTATGTATTTTACAAATAAATACCGTACAACTGCAATATTATTTTTTTTTGGCGTGTTAGGGGTACAGAACACCACAACATATTGTATGTAGATAAAATAACAACTTAATATTACAAGGGGTCATACATACAAAGCTCTATGACATATGTGTCACAATAATGAGCATTTATTTGTGACACAGCGATAGGATTAACAAAAGGGACACATATTAAGTACTTCACCTAGGCATTTATTGCGTAGGCACACATTTTTAAATTGAAACTTTGCGACCATTGCAGTTGGAGCTAAGTATCACACTACCACTGACGGCACCTGAACCTTCATCCTACCAGGACCTTCAGTTCGTCCCTGCCCTGTGGGATTCCCGTATATATGGGCTGGAGCATTTTAAAGTTCTCATATCCCACAGTGGCCTCCTCTGTTCCTTTTGTGGTATCTTCCTTAAGGTTTGAGAAAGACCCATTGCAGGGTCGAAACGTTACCTCTACACCTTGTTGATGCTGTGCTGTTTTCAATTTAAACTTTTTGCACTTGCATTTAAAGATTGTTGGAGTGCGGCTGTTTTTACAATTACAGGATCTAAATATTAGATGTGCTTGGAGTACTCACATAGCACTGGGGGTTCAACAGGCATAAGTGTTTTTTTGGCCACATTTATGTTTCACATATAAGGGTACAGGGACATTATAACACATTGTTGTTGGTAGATACTGAGTAGTAATACAGTATTTTAAGCGTTTTCAAGACGTTACTTACTAATGCGTTCTTGGTCCTCCATAGACCTGTCGCCAAAATCTGGAAACATCTGGGAACATATTCTCCGCCAAGCCACGTCCTTCCGCGACCGGTTTGAATAATTTGGATCCCGCTGGTTCCAAAGTTCTGGTCTCTCCTGGACCAGAACGATCAACATCTCCACATTGATGTGACTGGCCATGGTTCTGGACTCCGTGGAGGCGGTTTCCTGTTTGGGTTTGAATTTTCGTAGCCTAATTAGCATGTCAACCCTTCCTGGCAATTATCCTGATGCAATTTCCTGACACCTGGGATGGTGGTGCGATTTCATCGCAAGTCACACGTGTGGTCCGTTTGTAATCCGATTTTTCATCGCTCCCATAGACTTGCATTGGCGATAGTCGACCCACAATCGGTGACAATCGCAGCATGCTGCGATTGCACTCGGACGATTAAAACGGACCACAAAAAAGCGGATACTGGGAGCTGCTCCATAGATTAACATAGGGCAGACTGCAATACGATATTTCATCGTATTGCAGTCGTCCGATTCTGTCGCCAGTGTGACGCCGGCCTTAGAGTAGTTGCAGTTCTATTCCTCACTCACTGACTAGAACTCTATAGCGGCGCCACCTATTGGATGTAGGCACAATTACAAGGCCCGTTACAGGGGCGATCGATAGATTTGCTACATCCAATAGGTGGCGCTATAGAGTAGTTGCAGTTCTATTCCTCACTCACTGACTAGAACTCTATAGCGGCGCCACCTATTGGATGTAGGCGCAATTACAAGGCCCGTTACAGGGGCGATCGATAGATTTACTACATCCAATAGGTGGCGCTATAGAGTAGTTGCAGTTCTATTCCTCACTCACTGACTAGAACTCTATAGCGGCTCCACCTATTGGATGTAGGCGCAATTACAAGGCCCGTTACAGGGGCGATCGATAGATTTGCTACATCCAATAGGTGGCGCTATAGAGTAGTTGCAGTTCTATTCCTCACTCACTGACTAGAACTCTATTGCGGCGCCACCTATTGGATGTAGGCGCAATTACAAGGCCCATTACAGGGGCGATCAATAGATTTGCTACATCCAATAGGTGGCGCTATAGAGTAGTTGCAGTTCTATTCCTCACTCACTGACTAGAACTCTATAGCGGCGCCATCTATTGGATGTAGGCACAATTACAAGGCCCGTTACAGGGGCGATCGATAGATTTGCTACATCCAATAGGTGGCGCTATAGAGTAGTTGCAGTTCTATTCCTCACTCACTGACTAGAACTCTATAGCGGCGCCACCTATTGGATGTAGGCGCAATTACAAGGCCCGTTACAGGGGCGATCGATAGATTTGCTATATCCAATAGGTGGCGCTATAGAGTAGTTGCAGTTCTATTCCTCACTCACTGACTAGAACTCTATAGCGGCGCCACCTATTGGATGTAGGCACAATTACAAGACCCGTTACAGGTCTTATAGATTTGCTACATCCAATAGGTGGCGCTATAGAGTAGTTGCAGTTCTATTCCTCACTCACTGACTAGAACTCTATAGCGGCGCCACCTATTGGATGTAGGCGCAATTACAAGGCCCGTTACAGGGGCGATCGATAGATTTGCTATATCCAATAGGTGGCGCTATAGAGTAGTTGCAATTCTATTCCTCACTCACTGACTAGAACTCTATAGCGGCTCCACCTATTGGATGTAGGCACAATTACAAGGCCCGTTACAGGGGCGATCGATAGATTTGCTACATCCAATAGGTGGCGCTATAGAGTAGTTGCAGTTCTATTCCTCACTCACTGACTAGAACTCTATAGCGGCGCCACCTATTGGATGTAGGCGCAATTACAAGGCCCGTTACAGGGGCGATCGATAGATTTGCTATATCCAATAGGTGGCGCTATAGAGTAGTTGCAGTTCTATTCCTCACTCACTGACTAGAATAGATATAGCCTACCAAAGTTGCCCATGGGGGGTTTCGCATATTTTGACCCAGTTTTGACCCCCAAAAACGCGTCCCAGCAAAATACTCGGGAATATTCTGCAATGTTTTTTCACCCTGAATCCAATGGCACCATTTGCAAGTCTGTAGCTATTTTACTCGCAAAGTTATGGGGGTGCAGAAGCGGTATCCCCTAAAATGACCTGATATGGCCGCCTTTGGGGGAGGTGCTGTTCAGCCCCCCTTGGGCCAATGAACACAAAACTTGGTGGGCATGTAGTAGACATATAGCGGTACATGCCCACCAAGTTTTGTGTTCAATGGCACAAGGGGGGCTGAACGGCACCCCCCCAAAGGTGGCCATGTCACTAAAATGGGGAGGGGTGCCCACTTTGGGGGGTCGTAGCTCTGCCCCCTTGTGCCCCCCAATGAACACAAAACTTGGTGGGCATGTACCCCTATATGTCTACTACATGTCCACCAAGTTTTGTGTTCATTGGCCCAAGGGGGGCTGAACAGCACCCCCCCAAAGGCTGCCATATCAGGTCATTTTAGGGGATACCCCGATTTTGCACCCCCATAACTTTGCGAGTAAAACAGCTACAGACTTGCAAATGGTGCCATTGGATTCAGGGTGAAAAAACATTGCAGAATATGCCCGACTATTTTGCTGGGACGCGTTTTTGGGGGTCAAAACCGGGTCAAAAGATGCGAAACCCCCCATGGGCAACTTTGGGGGGCTATATCTCGGCTTTTGACCCGGTTTTGACCCCTAAAAACGCGTCCCAGCAAAATACTCTGGAATTTTCTGCATTGTTTTTTTACCCTGAATCCAATGGCACCATTTGCAAGTCTGTAACTATTTTACTCGCAAATTTATGGGGGTGCAAATGATGAGTATCCCCTAAAATGGGGCAGGGTTGCCCAATTTGGGGGGTCATAGCTCTGCCCCCTTTGGTCAGATCACCCTCAAACTTGATGTGCCCCTTAGTTATGACCCCCACAACAATGCTGGGGGTGTCAGTTTGAATTCCAGCAAAAAAAATTTTTTTTTTCAAAAATCGAGACCCCCTTAATGTCATTTGTGGGTTTCGCGTCTTTTGACCCTTGACCCCAAAAACGCCTCCCAGCAAAATAGTCTGGAATATTCTGCAATGTTTTTTCACCCTGAATCCAATAGTACCATTTGCAAGTCTGTAGCTGTTTTACTCGCAAAGTTATGGGGGTGCAGAAGGGGTATCCCCTAAAATGACCTGATAGGGCTGCCTTTGGGGGGGTGCTGTTCAGCCCCCCTTGGGCCAATGAACACAAAACTTGGTGGGCATGTAGTAGACATATAGCGGTACATGCCCACCAAGTTTTGTGTTCATTGGCACAAGGGGGGCTGAACGGCACCCCCCCAAATGCGGCCATGTCACTAAAATGGGGAGGGGTGCCCACTTTGGGGGGTCGTAGCTCTGCCCCCTTTGGCCCCCCTTGTGCCAATGAACACAAAACTTGGTGGGCATGTACCCCTATATGTCTACTACATGCCCACCAAGTTTTGTGTTCATTGGCACAAGGGGGGCTGAACAGCACCCCCAAAGGCTGCCATATCAGGTCATTTTAGGGGATACCCCTTTTGCACCCCCATAACTTTGCGAGTAAAATAGCTACAGACTTGCAAATGGTACCATTGGATTCAGGGTGAAAAAACATTTCAGAATATTCCAGAATATTTTGCTGGGATGCGTTTTTGGGGGTCAAAACCGGGTCAAAAGACGCGAAACCCCCAATGGGCAACTTTGGGGGGCTATATCTCGGCTTTTGACCCGGTTTTGACCCCCAAAAACGCGTCCCAGCAAAATAGACGGGAATATTCTGCAATGTTTTTTCACCCTGAATCCAATGGCATCATTTGCAAGTCTGTAGCTGTTTTACTCGCAAAGTTATGGGGGTGCAGAAGGGGTATCCGGGTATCCACTAAAATGACCTGATATGGCCGCCTTTGGGGGGGTGCTGTTCAGCCCCCCTTGTCCCAATGAACACAAAACTTGGTGGGCATGTAGTAGACATATAGGGGTACATGCACACCAAGTTTTGTGTTCATTGGCACAAAGGGGGCAAAAGGGGGCAGAGCTACGACCCCCCAAAGTGGGCACCCCTCCCCATTTTAGTGACATGGCCGCCTTTGGGGGGGGGATGCCGTTCAGCCCCCCTTGTTCCAATGAACACAAATCTTGGTGGGCATGTACCCCTATATGTCTACTACATGCCCACCAAGTTTTGTGTTCATTGGCCCAAGGGGGGCTGAACAGCACCCCCCAAATGCGGCCATATCAGGTCATTTTAGGGGATACCCCTTCTGCACCCCCATAACTTTGCGAGTAAAGCAGCTACAGACTTGCAAATGGTACCATTGGATTCAGGGTGAAAAAACATTGCAGAATCTTCCAGACTATTTTGCTGGGACGCGTTTTTGGGGTCAAAACCGGGTCAAATACGCGAAACCCCCAATGGGCAACTTTGGGGGGCTATATCTCGGCTTTTGACCCGGTTTTGACCCCCAAAAACGCGTCCCAGCAAAATAGTCTGGAATATTCTGCAAGGTTTTGTCACCCTGAATCCAATGGTACCATTTGCAAGTCTGTAGCTATTTTACTCGCAAAGTTATGGGGGTGCAAAAAAGGTGTCCCCTAAAATGACCTGATATGGCCGCCTTTGGGGGGGGTGCTGTTCAGCCCCCCTTGGGCCAATGAACACAAAACTTGGTGGGCATGTAGTAGACATATAGGGGTACATGCCCACCAAGTTTTGTGTTCATTGGCACAAGGGGGGCTGAACAGCACCCCCAAAGGCGGCCATATCAGGTCATTTTAGGGGATACCCCGATTTTTCACCCCATAACTTTGCGACTAAAATAGCTACAGACTTGCAAATGGTGCCATTGGATTCAGGGTGAAAAAACATTCATTGCAGAATATTCCAGACTATTTTGCTGGGACGCGTTTTTGGGGGTCAAAATCGGGTCAAAAGCCGAGACATAGCTTCCCAAAGTTGCCCATTGGGGGTTTTGCGTCTTTTGACCCGGTTTTGACCCCCAAAAACACGTCCCAGCAAAATAGTCTGGAAAATTTTGCAATGTTTTTTCACCCTGAATCCAATGGCACCATTTGCAAGTCTGTAGCTGTTTTACTCGCAAAGTTATGGGGGTGCAGAAGGGGTATCCCCTAAAATGACCTGATATGGCCGCCTTTGGGGTGGTGCTGTTCAGCCTCCCTTGGGCCAATAAACACAAAACTTGGTGGGCATGTAGTAGACATATAGCGGTACATGCCCACCAAGTTTTGTGTTCATTGGCACAAGGGGGGCTGAATAACCCAAAACTTTTAGTGGGGGTAGAGGGACACTCACTCTAGGGGGCCAGGGTTGTAAAAAGTTTGGGGTGCATTTTGGGGGCACCCCACATTTGACCCCCATGTCACCCGGTTTTGACCCCCAAATGGCCGCCTTTGGGGGGGTGCTGTTCAGCCCCCCTTGTGACAATGAACACAAAACTTGGTGGGCATGTACCCCTATATGTCTACTACATGCCCACCAAGTTTTGTGTTCATTGGCCCAAGGGGGGCTGAACAGCACCCCCCAAAGGCGGCCATATCAGTTCATTTTAGGGGATACCCCGATTTTGCACCCCATAACTTTGCGAGTAAAACAGCTACAGACTTGCAAATGGTACCATTGGATTCAGGGTGAAAAAACATTGCAGAATATTCCAGACTATTTTGCTGGGACGCGTTTTTGAGGGTCAAAACCGGGTCAAAAGACGCAAAACCCCCAATGGGCAACTTTGGGGGGCTATATCTCGGGAATATTCTGCAATGTTTTTTCACCCTGAATCCAATGGCACCATTTGCAAGTCTGTAGCTATTTTACTCGCAAAGTTATGGGGGTGCAAAAGGGGTATCCCCTAAAATGACCTGATATGGCCGCCTTTGGGGGGGTGCTGTTCAGCCCCCCTTGGGCCAATAAACACAAAACTTGCTGAGCATGTAGTAGACATATAGGGGTACATGCCCACCAAGTTTTGTGTTCATTGGCACAAGGGGGGCTGAACGGCACCCCCCCAAATGCGGCCACGTCACTACAATGGGGAGGGGTGCCCACTTTGGGGGTCGTAGCTCTGCCCCCTGCTGGCAATTTCTTTATGGCAAGGTGACTGCTGGACATCCTAGCTATCTGTGATGTTGCTCCTTTATACTATGGCAATTTTCTTCTTGCCTTCACCTGTCTCCTGGCAATCTCTATTTTACATTTAATGTTTTGCATTTGCTGTTTAATAAAGAATTTTGTACTATTATTTGATCTTATGACTGCTTCTTTTTTGTGGTGGTGGATTTTTCTTCATATTATTGCAGTTTGATCGTAATAATGTCCTTATGTATATCTGGAGTTGTATATTTATATCATTTTTAAATATTTTCACACATTAAACTCCATGAATATACTATGTTTGCCAGTCAACTGTTATTCATTTTTGCTGTGTTATGCACAGGATTGGATTTGGCCAAGATGGACTTCAGGGCCAAAGAGAAATGTTGGCTCAATCAGTGGACCAGGTGTACGGTGTTGGCGGGAATGTCACTCAGCAGTCAGGCAACACCCAATGGAATGATAAATTCTTGTCCATGAAAAGTTTATTATTCTAACGTTCCAAAATATGGTGGATTAGACAGTTCCTTGAGAGATATATATCTAGTAAGATGATTCCCAGAGGGTTAAGGGTCCGTGTTATCCCTGCATTCCCTGTGGATGATGACCTATTTATCAAAAAATGGGAGGAGGCATGCAGTACGTGCTCGTTGTCCTAATGCAGTTCCTTATTGATTACAATACTATCAGCATTGCTGACTTGGATAAGTCCATTGATATATTGCAAGTAGATATACGGGCCGGTTGCCAGCTGAGACTTTTCTACAATTTGAAACTGAATTAGAAAAATCTATGGATACTTTGGTGAAGAAAATTCAAGAGACCCAGTCATCTAAATTTAGTAGGGATGTTCGTGATTATCAGTCCAAGAAAGTCTATCAATGGAGGATGAAGAAAAATTTGAGTTTACAGCAAACAACATCTAATACATCTATATCATCCTCGGGTGGATATTCTGATACCTCATCTACCTCTAATGTGTCGAGTGATATTAATCGCCTCAGAGATCATTCTTACCATCCATACAAGAGGCGGGTCGATGAGCTATCAGTTCCTAAACATAATGATAAGAAGGTGATTAACCTTAGTCAGTATAAATTATCTAAAGCTGACATTTCACTACTTGAGAAGGGTCTTTCTTTTTCACCAGTTCCCACTTTTGACACTTTTTCTGTGGTGAAGGATCTCCAATTATTTGCTAGATCGTTGCTATTCGGTAGGCATTTCCATAATGATGAGTGTTTTCAACTTTTTTCCACAGAGGAGGAACAAAATGCGCTGAGAACGTTGGAGGAATTGGCGAATGAACATATACATGATGGAGGTAAGATCCCTCCTTCCATTCGCCCGCACTCCAGGAGGTTCCCCCCGTTAACGTCTTGTTCAAATGTTGATTTGTTTGTCCAGGTGGTTACTGAAAAATTACTTAAAATCTCGAGATTTAGTTATTCTGATAATCTCTCGAGAGACCAGAGGAGGAGACTTAAACATCTTCAAGATCTCCCAGATGTTCTCCCCGTTAACGTCTTGTTCAAATGTTGATTTGTTTGTCCAGGTGGTTACTGAAAAATTACTTAAAATCTCGAGATTTAGTTATTCTGATAATCTCTCGAGAGACCAGAGGAGGAGACTTAAACATCTTCAAGATCTCCCAGATGTTCTCCTAAAGCCAGCAGATAAGGGTGGTAACGTTGTCCTGTGGCCTACAGTTATGTATGAAAGGGAAGCTTTCCGTCAGCTTCATGACAATGTATGTTACAGAAAGCTTACTTACAATCCCCTTTCTGCTTATTCTTGCCAACTTGACGCAATAATCAAAAAAGCACTACAGGACGACGTTATCACCAAGGATTTATCACTGGCTCTACGGGTAGATGATCCTACTATTGCTACTTTGTACCTTCTTCTGAAGATACATAAAAATATCTCCGTACCACCTGGACGACCGATCATTTCTGGCAGGGGGAACTTCCTGGAGAATGTGAATAAATGGATTGATTTCCACCTCCAACCTCTCATGAAGTGTCTTCCTTCCTTCCTTAAAGACACTGGTGAGCTGCTTTGCAAGGTCGACGGTTTGTGTTTGGATGAGGGCTCTCTTTTGGTTTCAGCCGATGTCGAATCTTTGTACACTAATATAAAACATCGTGATGGATTAATCGCTGTTCAATTCTTTGTGGAATCATCCTCTTTATCTATTGGTATGAAACGGCTTCTGCTGGAACTACTTGAGTTCACAGTCACACACAACTTTTTTGTGTTCAAGGGGTCCTTCTACCTGCAGCTCCAGGGTACAGCCATGGGAGCAGCCTTTGCGCCTTCTTATGCCTGTCTCTTCCTGGGGCTGTGGGAGAGGGACCTCCTCCTGTCGGATGAACAGGGATTGAAGGACCGGGTCCCATTATGGACCTGTTACATTGATGATATCTTCTTCATCTGGCAGGGCACATCCGTCGACCTTCAGCAGTTCATGTCCTTCCTGAATGGCAACGATCGTAACATCCATTTGACTTTCACCTGCAATCCTGATACTATTGACTTTTTGGATGTCACCATTAGGAGAGATCCTGGTGGCAATGTTCAGACTGATATTTTTAGAAAAGCTACGGCAACGAATACGTTGCTTCATGCTTCCTCCTGTCACCCCCCACATTTGATTAAGGCGATACCAGTTGACCAGTTTTTTCGACTGCGCCGTATATGTTCCACCAATACAGACTTTGAGAGGCGTGCTGGTGAACTGAGGGAGCGGTTTTTGTCACGCAGCTACAGTAGACGCAGTATAAAAAGGGCATATCTTAAGGCCAGGCATTCCTCACGCGATGATCTACTCTATGGTAATCCACTTAAAGAAAAATCTAATGATAAGTTTAGATTTATTACCTCTTATAATTTACAGTCTGGGAGAGTTTGATCCGCGCTTGAGGATGCATGGCCTATTCTTTTGGTGGACCCAATTCTGGGTAAAATTCTACCAAAAAGACCCTCTATTACGTTTAGAAGGGCAAGAAACCTCCGGGATCATCTTACACATAGTCATTACAACAGTCAATCAGGAACTACCTTTCTTGATGCCATTCCTATTCGTGGTGGTTGTGTTCCGTGTGGGAGGTGTGTGGCATGCCCCAATGTGGATCGTTGCAATTCTTTTTCTAGTTCTGATGGTAGCAGGACCTTTAAAATCAAACAACGAATTACCTGCACGACTAGATATATTATTTACTATGCAACATGTCCATGCGGACTTATCTATGTTGGAATGACTACCAGGCAGTTTAAAGTATGCATAAGAGAACATGTTTTGGGGATCGCAGCCACAGCCGCCCACACGGATACTTCCACCCTTACGACTATTCCCCGTCATTTTAAAACTTTTCACAATTGTGATGGTACCCTTTTAAGGATTAGGGGTATTGATGTCCTAAATATCAATATTAGGGGTGGCAACCTATTTAAAAGGTTGGGACAAATGGAAACACGTTGGATTTGGACATTGAAAACAGTCCAACCGTTGGGATTAAATGAAAATAATTCATTTGTGCCTTTTTTATGATAATTCATTTTTGCTGAGCGAAATTGTCGTGTCTTGGAGTATCATCATTGTTTTTTAGTGGTTTTAACAGTAGTTAATTGTTAGCTTCTATTTTCTTTAGGAGTATCAAGTGCCTGCTATATGGATGTTATGTCCTTTACAACTTTGGATCTGGAGGATTTTCAGTTCTTCTTTATGGCATGCCTGAATATACATGGACTTTTGGATATGCTTATATGTACATGTTTATGGTCACATATCGTTATGTATCTCTGTTTATATTTCTGCCCAATTTTTGTATGCACATTACGTATGAAACTCTGCATCTGTAGTATTTACAGTATTATTATGACCATTATGCGTATATATGCTTGTTAGCAATTGGGTTTTGGTTAATTCTTGTTATGGGATACGTATATTAATGAAATGTTATATCTTGACGCATTATATGTACTTTCTTTGCTTCCATGTACTAGCTATGTTGTTATTTTTTTCTGTATTTGTGCATTCGGCTTTTACCATATGGATGATGTTCACAATCTTATTTCTTATCACAAAATTGTTTTGTTTGTTTTTGTTTTTTATTGTGATACAGGCATTTATGTGTATATATAGTGACTCAATTTTTACAGTGTGATTGTCCATTTGTAGCGCTCTCTGCTTGCGCATGCGCCGCATCCTGTGACTGGTGTGACGTCGCTTTTGCCATACATGGCCATGCTGGATCACATGGGGCCCCACGTGCTTTTCGGCTGGTGCTTTCATGGTAACGTGTATGCCGCTATGTCTCCGGATGCGGCGGTCTGCGCGTGTGCAGAGAGAGTTCTACTTCCGGGTTTTGGTATATAAAAAGCGTCCACTTTACTCCATTTAACCACGCCCCCTGAGGAAGGAGAGCAATCTCCAAAACTTTCGTCGGGGTCAGCTGTGGATCGTCCCTGCAGGTCTCCCTGTCTTTACCGTGGCATGTTTATTTTGCATTTATTTATGCATGTATACTTGTCTATTATTTCCATGCCAAGGTTTTGTGATATAGTTCAGAGTAGTCGTCAATTTGCAGTGCTTTTTGCACTTTAGACTCTAATTATACATCTGCTGGCAATTTCTTTATGGCAGGGTGACTGCTGGACATCCTAGCTATCTGTGATGTTGCTCCTTTATACTATGGCAATTTCCTTCTTGCCTTCACCTGTCTCCTGGCAATCTCTATTTTATATTTAATGTTTTGCATTTGCTATTTAATAAAGAATTTTGTACTATTATTGATCTTATGACAGCTTCTTTGTTGTGGTGGTGGATTTTTCTACCGTATATTACCACGTATTACCTCATGTTACCTGTGTATTACCTCATATTACTGTGTATTACCTCATATTACTGTGTATTACCTCATGTTACTGTATATTACCTCATTTTACTGTGTATTACCTTATGTTACTTATGATAATACCTCATGTCACCTGTGTATTACCTCATGTCACTGTGTATTACCCGTGTTCAGTAAACGTGACAGAAGTACATCAGACACTGTGACTGACAAAACATGTTCAGTACATCATGGGCAATTGGTGAATCACATGACCACATGGGCAGAGTTAACCCTGCGTCGCTGATTGGCCGCGGCCGCACCAATCAGCGACACGGGATTTCCTGGACAGACAGACAGGATAAGACTTTTATATAAATAGACTAGATGGTGGCCCGATTCTAACGCATCGGGTATTCTAGAATATGTATGTAGTTTATTTATGAAGATTTAAGAATAATGCAATGAATACACAGGATTTTTCGGGTAAAATATATACATTATCATTAAATGTTATTGCTCATAGAACTTAATACAACTGAACAAAATTATTACACAGATCATCAAAATATATAAACTATTACATGAATATCTAACTATAAATCATCGATATTGGCGCCAAATTTAAACACCGCTCTGCTGATTGGTCGCGGCCGCCGCCCGCGACCAATCAGCAATTTTGTTACTTATTACAGTGGTTTATGTTACTTACGTATTACCTCATGTCACCTGTGTATTACCTCATGTCACTGTGTATTACCCATGTTCAGTAAACGTGACAGAAGTACATCAGACACTGTAACTGACAAAACATGTTTAGTTCATCATGGGCAGTTGGTGAGTCACATGACCACATGGGCAGAGTTAGCCTTGCGTTGCTGATTGGCCGCGACCGGACCAATGAGCGACGCGGGATTTCCTGGACAGACAAACAGACAGAAGATGGGATAAGACAATTATATAGTAGATGGTCTTCCTAAGACTCATAAAGCACTCTTTCCTCCTCCATTGAGACCTGTCATTTCAGGTATTGGTTCTGTCACTGAGAGGACGGGTGAATGGTTGGAGTCATTGTTGCAGCCTTTAGTCCAGCGAGCCTGCGGTTTCCTTAAGGATTCTCAGGATGTTCTTGAACAATTATCATCTATTCAGTGGGATCCCGCTTGCTCCTGGATTAGCTGCGATGTTGTGTCAATATATACCTGTATCCCCCATACGGTTGCGCTGGAAGCGTTGAGATTTCACTTATCCCGTTACAGCAATTATTCTCAGGACTTGTGTCATTACATTTTGGATTTGACTTTTTTTCTCATGACTCATAATTTTTTTCTGTATGATAAACATTTTTATTTGCAGTGCAAGGGTGTTTCAATGGGGGCTAAATTCTCCCCATCCATTGCGAACTTGGTCATGTCCTATTGGGAGCTGAAATTTCTTTATGTTGACACGAATCCATTCATTTCTAGTTTATTTTGATATGGGAGATTTATTGACGATTTATTATTTATCTGGAGGGGCTATACCACTGCTATACCCAAATTTATTCAATATATGAACAACAATGCTTTTGGATTATCGTTCACCTCAGTTACTCATAAATCTTCCATTTCTTTTTTAGATCTGTCTTTGGTTGCCTCAGGTAATATCATTTCCACTACTACATTTTGTAAACCATTATCCGGGAATAGTATCTTACACGCCTCCAGCTGTCATCCAAGACATACCATCAAGTCCATACAAGTGGGGGAATTCACCCGCATAAAACGGAACTGTAGTGACGATACTAATTTATTGGTCGAACTTCAGGAGAGTAGTAGAAAATTAAGAAACCGAGGTTACCCAGATTGGATGTTGAACAGGGCGAAAAAAATTGTAGAGAAAAAAAAACGCCCTGATTTACTGAATAACAGCACAACATCTAAGAAATAATGGCAGAACAAACCGGTTTTATCCCTTAAATTTTGTCCACAATTTGGGGATATAAAAAGAATTGTTCTTAGATATCTTCCTTTATTAGTAGAGGATTCGTTGTTATCTAAAATTTTGGAACCAGGCTGTGCTGTGGTACCTAAACAGGCACAAACTATGGGGAACATTTTAAATAGTCATGAACATAGCAGTAATAAAAATGGTAATAAATTCACTTGGCTCAGCTGTAAGAGTTTCTATAAATGTGGTGACAGCCGATGTAGGATGTGTAAATTTGTTCTATAAAGAAAATTTTTTTCCAATACTGCTTCATCTGAACATTTTTATATTAAACAATTTTTGAATTGCAACAGTGATAATGTAATCTATATCATTAATTGTTCTATTTGTTGCAAGATGTATGTTGGCTGCACGAGCCAAAATTTGAAGAAACGTATTTCTGAGCACTTGGGTGATATATATAATTCATCTGATTCTTTTCGTACTATGTCTCAGGCTTCCAGACATTTTATCCAACATCACGAGCGCAATACTGATTCATTCCAGGTTTATGCCATTGAACAAATTTTCTCATCTCCAAGAGGAGGGGACATCCGCAAAGACTCCAGGATCGTGAAAATTTCTGGGTGTTTCATTTAGACTCCTGCCATCCGTCTGGCTTAAATCTGCGCAAGGAATAGTTATTCCATTATTGAGTTATGTATTTGCCCATTATTTCATTTATTTTTCTGTTTTTAGGAATTTGTTATTTTGTATTTTTTACTTTGTTTTTTTTTGTGTTTTTATGATATCTGTATATGTTCTATCATGTGATCTGTTTGGGGAGTGGTTTTGTCTCCACTTTGGAGGATAAATAGACTCGCCTGCACTTCTGATGCAGCTCTGACAAAGAACACACCTTGTGTTCGAAACGCGTTGCTGCGTTATTGCCATTGTGCCTGCGGCATGTTTTCTAATTGATTTTGAATAAATGGTCTATTTTATATCGGATGGACTACCTCCTCTTTTTTTCTCATTGCCTCCCAAGTTGGTCCTCTTGGAGTCCGCGCTGTTACACGCTGAAAACAGGTGAGCTGGTCTACACTTTCATTTGCTTTCATGTAAATTATGCAACACCAAAAATTTACAATTCTCTTGGTGGTCAGGGGCTACCCGCATTATCACCTGGGTCCAAAACTGGGGTTTATTCTCCGCCAAAGGGGTAGCATCAATACCCAGCAAAGGAATAGGAGTCTGCAAGAGTACCATGGGAAAACCACAACGTTTGGCAAAGTCAAAATCTATCAGGTTCAGGGCTGCTCCTGAATCGACAAAAGCCTGAGCAGAAAATGAGGATTAGGAGCAGATCAAGGTAACAGTCAAGAGAAATTTAGACTGTGCATTGCCCAAAACAAATGAGCGCGCAAAACATCTTCCCCGCTTAGGGCAGACGGAAATAGTATGAGAAGCGTCCCCACAATAGAAGCACAACTTATTACGCTTTCAAACTGTAGTGTTGTTGTGCAGATGAAGGGAACTCCAGAAGGCCACACAGAGATGCTGGATGGTAGGTTTAAACAGCCATACTTTATTTTCGTTCCTCTCTCCTGCTCCCCTTACCCAGGACTTCCTGCTCCTGCCTTGTCTCCTCCTCCCCATTACATCATTGTTACTAGGCAGAAACTGAAACAAGGATAACAGCAAACCAATCACAGATATAGTAACAACATCACACAAACTTCTCGACGTTGAGCCCCAGAAACAACCCCATCACATTGCATGGGCTCAGAGGTTTGTTCGAAAGGTATTGTCACGTTGTGACAATGCATATCTATGCTTTAACCCTTTGCTCCTTTTCACCCTAATTGAGCTGGGATACTGTTATCCGTTACCTGTATGGATGATGCTCAGTTCCCAGCTCCGCTGCGTAGCCGTGCATGCGTGGGTGTCTCCGCTGCGCTGCATGACTACCCGCATGTGCGGTCCCTGGCTATTGCTGTGGAAGCTAACCGTAGCTCAAGGTCCTCTGCAGTGGTGCATGACTTACTACGTGTGTTTAGGCTGCAGCCATTTCCAGGTGCCCTTGCTGTGCTGAATTGTGTTTGGCTGCATAGGGTGCGCGGGCCACACCTGCTCTGCTTTTATCAGGGTTAGTGTGTGTACTTGAAATGCTGTCCCCAGCCAATTGCTGAGGGGCAGTTCATATATAAAGGCTCCCTGCCCTATGGGCGGGGCCTTAGCTACTCACATAGCTTCTGAATCTTGCCATGTTTGTTGTGTGTTCCTGTACCCGTCCCTGCGCCTATCCTGGAGACGGTAATTCCAGGCTTGAATCCTAGATCCTGTACCTGTCCTGTACCTGACTGTCTGAATTGTGTCTGCTGTGTTATGTTCCTGAATCCTTCTGTGTCTTGAACACTGTGCCCAATGACTGTGATCTTTTGCTAACTGACTTCCTTTGATACAACCTGGGTTCATCTTGGAAGGAGGAGTCTGGTGTGGGTGTGCTGAGTTTCTGTTACTCTGTGCTCAGCTTGTTTTTGGTGCAATCCCCGGCCGGCTCCAGTTGAGCCTTGCGGGGCTTACACCAGACCGCTTGGATTCCTTTTTAGATCGCTTCCACATGTCCGGATCCGATCCTTCCCTGCCTGATGTCCGGAGCCTGCCGATCGTTGCCAGATGTCCTGAGCCTGATACTGCGGCCTCATGTCCGGAGCCTGATGTCTACAGGCCGATGTCCGGAACCTGTCGATCGTTGCCAGATGTCCGGAGTCCGATGCCAGTGTTCTGATATTCCTGGGATCCAATCCGTGTTCCGGTGTCCGTGTTCCTGATGTCCAGTCCGTGTTCCTGATGTCCAGTCCATGTTCCTGATGTCCAGTCCGTGTTCCTGATGTCCAGTCTGTGTTCCTGATTCCGTGTTCCTGATTCAGTGTTCCTGATTCCGTGTTCCTGATTCCGTGTTCCTGTGATCCGGTCCATGTTCCTGAGATCCAGTTCGTGTTCCTGAGTTCGTGATTCTGATGTCCTCATGTGTCCTGTCTACGTTCTGATGACCTCATGTACCCTGATGTCTATGTCCTGATGTCCCACCTATGTGTGCCGCGGTGATCCGTTGGTACCTTGGAATCCTCTGGGTGATACCCTTCTGGAAGGTGTGGAATCGGGAGCCTTGCATAATCATGTTTGATTTATGTACTGTGTGTCTTCACTTATTTACTTTAGTAAACTTTACTTCCCTATACCTGAAGTTGTGCAGTGTAATCAAGTTCTATGTGTCTCTTCATTGTCCACATGCTCAGCTGCCACAGAACCCCGGTCTCTGCCCTTCCCTAGTTTGGGTAGGCCTGGGTCCCCCTCTGCGGTATGGAGGGTCCATATTGCGTCCCCGGGGGAAGCCCGCCCCACGACATGGTGGTCGGTCTGCATGGAGGCGATTATGGGCTGGGCCGCTTCTCGGCGGCTGCAGCCAATCGTGACAGGTATCACCACCTCTCGCATATTTCTACGTTCACGTAAACGTCTGTCAATTTGAATGGCTAATGACATAGAGTCGTTGAGACCAGAGGGGACAGGAAATCCCACCATAACATCTTTTACGGTTTCTGCCAGACCCTTCCGAAAAAGAGCCGCTAGGGCATCATCGTTCCATTTAGTAAGGACTGCCCACTTTCAAAATTTCTGACAATATAACTCTGCCGCTTCCTGATCTTGGTTCAATGCCAACAAGGTTTTCTCAGCTTGATCAATAACATTAGGTTCATCATACAACAACCCCAGAGCCTGAAAAATCACATCAACATTAGCCAAAACAGGGTCCCCAGATGTCAGGGAAAAGGCCCAGTCCTGAGGGTCGCCGCGCAACAGGGAGATGACAATTTTAACCTGCTGCTCCGCGTTCCCTGAGGACTTAGGTTTCAAGGCAAAAAACAACTTCCAATTATTCTTAAAGTTCAAAAATTTAGACCGATCCCCAGAAAATAAATCAGGAAGCGGGATCCTAGGTTCCACAGCAGAGAACTGAGTGAGATAGACAGAAATTCCCCGAACTTCAGCAGCGAGCTGCTCAACACGATCAGACAACTGCTTAATCTCCATTGAAGAAAAAATCCTCCTACGGCCCCCAGAGAAAAAGAAGAAAAAATATATAAAAAATTCTGAAAAGTTTTTTTTTTTTTTTACTATACTTTCCTAATTTGGAGTACCCTAGAATTACAGGTGATTCTGTTATGATTTGGTAACCGAGGAGGACAGTAGCAAAAATAGGTCAGGCAACCAGAAACCCAGAGAGGTTGGCAACTGGCGGACTGCAGACCCCTAAACTGACAGCACAACTAGAAGTAGCCGTGGGACGTACCTATGGTGCCCTAGATGCCTCGACACAGCCGGAGAGCTAACTAAGCCTAAAGAGAGAAAGGGGAAAGCTAACTGCCCTGGAGTAGAGGCCCAAAGAAATAGGTAGCCCCCAACATATACTGGCGGTGAGACAAGATGAAATACAAACACAGTCAGAAAATAGAGTAAGCAAATTCTGGGGCCCAAACTGTCTAGATAGAACATGACAGGAAAAAAGACTGTCTGCAATCCAGCAAATACTCTAAGAAAAATTCCAACACCTCTGATATGCAAAAATACTGAGGCCACACAATCTCTCCCCCGCTAGATCAGAACTCTGGTGTGAACTGGTAGCAACCCAGAAGACACTGGAAAACCTGGCTGTACTGAGTCCAGAAGGGCAGAAAACAAAGAAAGACAAAAGGGAACACAAATGCCACAGAAATAAACAGCAAATAACTTATCTGAAAGTTGCAAGACAAAGCAGGATACAAGATGACTTCCAAAAGGGACCAGGAAGAAGCAAATCGCCGGCAAGGATTATGGGAAGGTTGCTCACTTATATCTCCCCAGTCAGTATCACCTGATTGGCAATCATTGCCCCCAGCTGATAGACTTCTGTTAGCCAAAGCAGCTTCATTACTATCAGCAGCCACTAGGGGGAGCCCAAACTCAGAAGTCAGATTCAGAGTGTTCACAACACTATAGTTTTATTGCAATGTTGTATAGTCTGACCTAATACTGTTCTGTAATCGCTGAGAAAAATGATTTTCTAACTTACATGTCCCTATGTGTCACGCTGTCTAGCAGATGTATAAATATATAATGTCAGTAATCTATCAAGTGGGACAACATTCTATATAACAAATAAATAGGTAACATTAACATGTATATATAGCACAGTATTACCTGACATAATATCCTGTGGGTCAATACTGGATCCTTTTCACGCTGTCTCTGGCTAGAGGTGGACCAGGGTCTATGCTGACCCTAAACTGGGGTCCTGACTAGTCCCTCTACCTGGAGGTACTGTTAATGGTACAGAGGTCCAGGCCACCAGCGTAAACCCTGTCTCCTATAAATCCCTGACCACTGTAATCTAGTCCTTAGAAGGACCCTGATTACCACCATAGGGAATGGACAGGTAAAGGTTAACAAACAGTATAGACAAACGAGACAGACAGGGGATAAAGTAAATACTGTCTTGCATACAACATTAAAACACAGAGGGAACACCAAAGGTCTAGGAGATAAACTATAAGCAAGGTGAGGAGAAACAACAAAAGAGCTCTTAGCTTAAGTCTTCTCAGCACCGATCCTATCTGCAGTCTGTATGAATGCTTTCACCGGCCACTAACCAGCAGACTGGCAGCTATATAAAGGAAGCTAATTAGAACATAATCAAAAGCAGCCGGGCGAGGCTGGACCTAGTCTTAGCAAAGAGCTAGGTAAAATTAACTCCCTCATTACCAAACACAAAGAAACAGCAACTCAGCTGCGAGAAGTCAGAATGTGCAATCACGACAATCTTCGTGGCGATGCACCCATGACACTATGCTAATTAGGGTGATGTCTTCAGAAGTGCAAACACTCTGGGCGTTCATTTCCTCCCTCGCTCCAATTCCAAGCACACTCCCGGAGCTTGAAATCTGTTTGCTGTTTCTTCCTGGTGTGACGCTGCAGCGCATAATTTCCGGTTCTGTGCAGTGTGGGGGTGTATTGGGTGTACTAGTCGGCTCCGGAGCATGCGTACTGCACATTCTGAACCTGGTCAGCTCACCCAATACTCCCCTACAATGGATAGGACCAGAAATTACGCAAACGTGCGTCATACCAGGAAGAAACAGCACACAGATTCACAGATTTCAAACGCCGGGAGTGTGCTTGGAATTGGAGCGAGGGAGGACATGAATGCCCAGAGCTGGGACTGGGCGGGCCCCTAGGTACTCCGAGCCCCAATGCAGCTGTGACCCCTGCGATCTTGGTAGTTACGCCCCTGCTCAGCACTATTTCTAACCCTAAGAATATGGGAATCATAGCTGCAGGAGTATAGGACATATACCTGCCGGAATATTGGATGTGTACTTGCCAGAGTATTGGATGAATACCTGCAGGAGTATTGGATATATACCTGCCAGAGTATTGGATGTATACCTGCAGGACTATAGGACGTATACCTGTCAGAGTATTGGATGTGTACTTAACACAGTATTGAATGAATACCTGCAGGAGTATTGGATATATACCTGCCAGAGTATTGGATGTATACCTGCAGGAGTATAGGATGTATATCTGCAGGAGTATTGGATGTGTACTTGCCATAGTATTGGATATATACCTGCAGGGGTATTGGACGTATGCCTGCCAGAGTGCCGAAGTATTGGATATGTACCTGCCAGAGTATTGGATGTATATCTGACAGAGCATTAGATGTATACCTGCAGGACTATTGGACGTATACCTGCCGAAGTATTGGATGTTTACCTGCCAGAGTATTGGATGTGTACCTGTAGAAGTATTGGATGTACACATGTCAGAGTATTGGATGTATACCTGCAGGAGTATTGGATGTATACCTCCTGGAGTACTGGATGTATACCTGCAGTAAAATTAGACGTATACCTGCCAGAGTATTGGATGTATACCTGCAGGAGAATTGGACGTATTCTTGACAGAGTATTAGATGTACACCTGCCAGAGTATTGAATGTATAACTCCAGGAGTATTGGACGTATACCTGCCGGAGTATTGAATGTTTACATGCCAGAGTATTGGATGAAATGCCTGCAGGAGTATTGGATATATACCTGCCAGAGTACTAGATGTATACCTGCAGGACTATAGGACGTATACCTGTCGGAGTATTGGATGTGTACTTAACATAGTATTGGATGAATACCTGCAGGAGTATTAGATATATAACTGCCAGAGTATTGAATGTATAACTCCAGGAGTATTGGACATATACCTGCCGGAGTATTGAATGTTTACCTGCCAGAGTATTGGATGAATACCTGCATGAGTATTGGATGTATACATGTCAGAGTATTGGATTTATACCTGCAAGAGTATTGGATATATACAGTACATGCCGGAGTATTGGATGTTTACCTGCCAGAGAATTAGATGTATACCTCCTGGAGAATTGATGTATACCTGCCAGAGTATTAGACATATACGGGTCAGACTATTGGATGTATACCTGCAGGAAAGTTGGACACATACCTGCCGGAGTATTGGACATATACATGTCAGAGTATTGGATGTATACCTGCAGGAGTATTGGGCGTATACCTGTCGGAGTATTGGATGTATACCTGCTGGAATATTGGACGTGTTCATGTCAGAGTATTGGATGTATACGTGTCAGAGAATTGGACATGTACCTGCAGGAGTATAGGATGAGTACCTGCCGAAGTATTGGAAGTATACCTTCTAAACTATAGTAAATATAACTGCCAGAATGTTATTTGAATACCTGCAGGAGTATAGGATGTGCACCTGCGGGAGTATTGGACGTATATGTGCCGGAGTAAAGGAAGCATAACTGCCGAAGTATTGGAAGTATACCTGCCGGAGTATAGGAAGTATACCTGCCAGAGTATTGGATGCATACTTGCTGGAGTAATGGATGTATACCTGCAGGAGTAGTGAACAGCCGTATGTACAATACTTTCCTGCTGTTTTTACCTCTGTTTTGGAGCACGGCTGTTTTGAGTCCCACCATTAGGGTTGAGCATTCCGATACTGCAAGTATCGGGTATCGGCCGATATTGGCTGTATCAGAATTCCGATTCCGAGTTCCGATATTTTCGTCATATCGGATACCGGAATCGGGATTGTCACTGTCACTGTCAGTGTCCGTCGGTCGGGTCTGTCAGGAGTCAGCGGCACTTACCCGGCAGAAGATCTCCAGCGGTCACATCCCGGACTGCTTAATGGCCGCCATCCTCTTCTCCCCGGCGGTCACATGCAGTTTCTCGCGATAACTGCAGTGACTGCTGGGTAATCGCGGCCGTAAAGCAGTCCGATGACGTCACCGCCGGGGAAGCTGGTAAGCAGCTGTGCTGCGTCGGGATGTCAGGCTCTGCCTGTCATTGCGATGTAGCAGAGCTGGATCGTCGTGGGACTGTCGTTATGGACTGCGTCGGACAGGTGGTATACTGTTGGTTTGTTTTTTTTCTTTTTTTACAGGAGATGGATGGCGTCGCAGGAATGAGAGAGTAATAAAA
Organism: Oophaga sylvatica; assembly: GCA_033576555.1. NCBI lineage: Eukaryota > Metazoa > Chordata > Amphibia > Anura > Dendrobatidae > Oophaga > Oophaga sylvatica. Next base: position 462,840,912 of record JARQOD010000004.1, read on the forward strand.
TAAATGAAAACTGTGTTGTCTCTTTTATTTCATTAAAAGACTTTTTTCTTGCTGTGTCTTTTTTTTAAACATTTAAAAACTTTGGGATTAATAATGGATCGGTGTCTTATTGACGCCTCTCCATTATTAACCGGGCTTATTGTCACCGTGCAATCAACGTTGACATTAACCCCTTATTACCCCGCTTGCCACCGCTACAGGGCAAGTGGGAAGAGCTGGGTAAAGTGCCACAATTGGCACATCTTTTGATGCGCCAAATGTGGGGCTGCTGTAGCCTGGTATTATCAGGCTGTTGAGGGCCAAAATCCATGGGCCTTGACAGTCTTTTAATACCAGGCCGCAGCAGTCTGCATTTTACTTGGCTGGTTAACAAAAATAGGGGGACCCCTACGCCGTTTTTTTTTTCGAGGGGATCCCCTATTTTTGTTAACCAGCCAAGCTAAGCAGACTGCTGTGGCCTGGTATCAGGCTGGCAAGGTCCATGGATATTGGATCCTTACCAGCCTGAAAAACCAGGCCTCAGCGGTCTGCTTCATCTGGCTGGTTAACAAAAATAGGGGAGACCCCACGCCAATTTTTTTCGAGGGGATCCCCTATTTTTGTTAATCAGCCAAGATATGCAGACTGCTGTGGCCTGGTATTATCAGGCTGGCAAGGTCCATGGATCTTGGCTCCTTAACAGCCTGAAAATCCAGGCCTCAGCGGTCTGCTTCATCTGGCTGGTTAACAAAAATAGGGGGGACCCCAAGCCATTTTTTTTTCGAAGGGAACCCCTATTTTTGTTAATCAGTTCCCTCTGACGTCACTGATTGTGTCCCTGGCTGACCTGAAGTGAAAGTGGAAAGCAATCAATTAAGCTTTCCACTTAAGGGCCCGTCTCACATAGCGATATCGCTACCGAGATCGCTGCTGAGTCACTAGTTTTGTGACGCAGCAGCGAGCTCACCAGCGATATCGCTGTGTGTGACATTCAGCGACGATCAGCCCCCCTGCCGGGTATCGCTGATCGTCGCTGAAATGTCAGGACCTTTTTTTGATCGCTGGTTGCCCGCTGACAGGCACGCATCGCTGCGTGTGACAGGCGGGAGACCAGCGATCCGCTGGTAACCAAGGTACACAGCGGGTTTACAGGCGCGGGGCTGTGCCTAGAAACCCGCTGTGTACCTTGGATACCAGCGCCCTGATGCAGGGAGCTGGTATCCAAGGTACACAGCGGGTTTCCAAGCGCTGCGCGGTGCCTGGAAACCCGCTGTGTACCTTGGTTACCAGCGGATCGCTGATCTCCCGCCTGTCACACGCAGCGATGCGTGCCTGTCAGCGGGAAACCAGCGATCAAAAAAAGGTCCTGACATTTCTGCGACGATCAGCGATACCCGGCAGGGGGGCTGATCGTCGCTGAATGTCACACACAGCGATATCGCTGGTGAGCTCGCTGCTGCGTCACAAAACTAGTGACTCAGCAGCGATCTCGGTAGCGATATCGCTATGTGAGACGGGCCCTTAAGCGATGTTACCCGCAGTGTCGCTGTCCCAGATCGCTGCCTGAGCTGCCTGTTTGGCAGCTCAGCAGCGATCATGTAGCGATACACCAGCGATCCTGACAAGTGCATATCGTTGTCGGGATCGCTGGTGTATCGTTATGCGACACCCATCCTTTACTCTCCTGTCAGCCAGGAGAGGAACTCATTCATTTGGGGGTTTACTGTGAGGCTGCAGCATTAGCTGCGGTCCCTGCAGTAAACATTAACCCTTTCTGAAGGATTACACCGTGGGACCTGACTGTGCATGGGATAGGTAAGAATAATTTTGCTTTTTTATTTTATTTTTATTACAGGAAATGGTTTTTGCAGTAAAATAAAAGATGGTCAAAAACATGTGTCTTTATTTCATTAAAATGATTTTTAATTAAAGTGTGTGTGTTTTATTTTTATTTCATGCAATAGGATTAATAATTGATAGTTGTCTAATTGACAGCTCTCAATTATTAACCTGGCTTAAGGTCACCTTTCAATAGCAAGGTGGCTTTAACCCCATATTAACCCATTCGCCACCGCTACAGGGCAATGGGAATAGACGGGCAAAGTGCCAGAAAGGGCGAATCTAATTATAGATTTGTCTTTCCTGGGGTGTCTGGGGGCAGATGTTAGTAGCCGGGGGGGGGGGCCAAAAATAATGGTCCCTCTCTGGGCTATTATTATCTGCCCCCACTCACTGGCTTTGTCTGTCTGGTTGCGAAAATAGGGCGGGAGCCCACGCATTTTTTTCAGCAATTTTACACCTCATATATATATATATACATGTCATTGAATTTGTGACACATATATATATATATTTATATTTGTAGTTCATACACTTCTACATAGTATAATAGCCGCTAATTCAATTGCCGGCTTTTGTGAAAATGCAGAACCCGACATGAAATGACACTTGGTGTACATAGGGTTAACCATGTCCTTTGCTATCTGATTTGCACAATTACATCAGTGTATGTGTGCAAAATTTCACACCTGTAGGGGTTAATTAAAGGTGTAAATTCGTTGTAAAAAAAACGGACTTTTTTGCTACGAATTTACACCTTTAATTAACCCCTACAGGTGTGAAATTTTGCACACATAGACTGATTTAATTGTTTGTGCAAATTAGATAGCAAAGGACATGAAAAGACATGGTTAACCCTATGTACACCAAGTGTCATTTCATGTCGGGTGACCCGACATGAAATGACACTTGGTGTACATAGGGTTAACCATGTCTTTTCATGTCCTTTGCTATCTAATTTGCACAAACAATTAAATCAGTCTATGTGTGCAAAATTTCACACCTGTAGGGGTTAATTAAAGGTGTAAATTCGTAGCAAAAAAGTCTGGTTTTTTTACAACGAATTTACACCTTTAATTAACCCTACAGGTTGAAATTTTGCACACATAGACTGATTTAATTGTTTGTGCAAATCAGACAGCAAACGACATGAAAAGACATGGTTAACCCTATGTACACCAAGTGTCATTTCATGTCGAGTGCTTCTGTCTTTTCACAGAAGCCGGCTTTACCCGGCAATTGAATCAGAGGATATTTTACTATGTAGAAGTGTATAAACTATACATATATGTATATATATATGTCACAATGACATGTATATATATATATATATATGTATTCTATGTGTGTATATTTAGTGTTTACAAGGAAAGAATGGGGTTTTTTTAGTTACGATATTTTGTTCCCATAGACTTACATGGGACTTCCGGTATCGGGTATCGCCGATATTTTATTGGTATCGGCGATACCATTCCGATTCCGATACTTTTGGATATCGGAAAGTATCGCTCAACTCTACCCACCATGGATTATGGAGCTAATAAACCTTTCTTTGCTAAACTAAATCATTGCCTGTGTGAACATGGCATAATGCCGACCTCAAGCACTACCTGAGTGGTTCCCTACAATGCCCTTATAGAAAGTTTAGGAGGGTTGATCCTCCTGACAGATTCCCTTATAAGGAGACCCATAGGGGAACTATTAATATTATAAGGAGACCTAGAGGGGTACTATTATATTATAAAGAGACATTAGTGGGAACGCTCATACATTTGTATTATCGATAGTAATAAATTTTGATTTTCTGCAATGGTGGGCAGGGTCATCTTTGTAATAGAGACCCCCCCATCTTTGTTAGTGGGTGTGGGAGAGCAGCGTGGGTCTGTATGCTTCATATGCCAGAGCTGGATGCAGTCCCAGTCTGTCCCTGTTCCCAAAATAAAGATACATATTTTATCCCTGAAATCTGAATTTATTATTGACACAATTTGTTATAATATTTATTCTGTATAACAAATATAAATAATTTTTAACAACATGAAAATAGCCCAACTGGTCAGAAAAGTAAAGCTCCCTTTTCCCTTTCCTCGATGCCGGCATCTGGTACTGATGCTGAGCCTACATTGTTGCCTCCTTAGAGATACTAGCCAACTTCCTTATAAGGTAAGATGCCCCTTTAGAATCAGAACAAGATTCCATAATGACATCACAATTAACCATCACTACTTACACAAGTGTTTACACTCCCAGCGTCACTTTGACAACCTGTTGTCATTGCTGTTTGTGATAAGCTGCATAGCTCGTCATATACTTTGTGATTGTGATTGGATTTACTTGAAATGTCTGAAATTTCTTCAGACAAATTTCAGGTGTTAGCACTACTCCAGGGGATTCTCACCACCTATGACCCTGACATTGTGCTACCACTTCCCGATGGCGTCCTCAGCTTCACTTACCGGCTGGTTATGGAGCTAGTGAGAGACTGCTTGACCAAATACCACCAAGGTCGAATAAGCTTAGAATACCTTAAGCATTTACAGCAGAACATCTGGACATTGGTGCAACAGGTAAGTAGCAGATAATCTGCACAAATCATATAAATATAATAATAATAATGAAATACAAGATTAAGTTTAACCTGAACCAAATACCCAGAATAACCGGGGAAATGAAATACATCCTACAAGCTTCATGACAAGGGAAAAGGTGGGATCTAAAGAGTTAATAGAAGTAGGGTGAGAAGGTTGTGGATTGTGGAATGGGGGGAGGAAGAATTGGATGGTTAACACTTTAAGGATCAGGATTATTTTTTGTCTTTCTGCTCTCATTTTTTCATAACTTTCTTTCAAGAGCCATAACTTTGTTATTTTCCCATTGACATAGACGTGTAAGGACTTGTATTAAAGTGACGAGGATCTTCAGCAGACCCCCAGGTGTCACAGTAAGTGGTCCCCTACGATCACATCATAGAGGGTGGATGAGAGCCAGACAGCGGTGCGCCCATCATATAAATGCTGCTTTCAGACATTGGCTGCATCATTTCAATTTTTAGCAGAAAAACTGCCGTTAACAGAATGCAGCGCCATCCGCGGCTGTTACAGACAGCTGCCGCTATGTAATATAGCGGTATATTCCGTGTGATTAGGGAGCTCAGCTCCGGAGCCCCCTTCGCATGTGAGGACCCCTTCCCAGAATGGGAATAACATGTACATTTGAGGGAAGAAGTTATGGAGGAAAATAAAAAGAAGAAGGTTGGGGATATACCTCTTCTTTGCAGTTTCATGTTCCAGCATCCAACCAGCCCATATTTATATATATATATATATATATATATATGTATATTATATATATGAGGAGATTGGGAGGAAAGGAATGAGGATGTAAAAGACGGTACTTGATAAGTAGGGGTCTTGGGGAGATAGGATTGTCTTTTTATCATCACAGTCTGTGTCTGGTGGTTCTGTTAAATGTGAGGTCCTTTGGACGGAGGTTACTGCTGGGGAATAGTGACTTCGGGTACATCCCAATATAACTAGTGGAGTTATGTCCTGTGAAGATAGGGGGTATTATTATGGAATATTAATACCTTACTCCTTGTGCCAGTGCGGTGCATGTAGGGGCTAATTCTGAATTAGGTGTTTGTTTTCTTCTGGTATAGCCCTATTAGCTATACTGTGTATATATGATTGCTGGGTCGCCATTGTTGCAGTCACCCCATGTTTGGAGTGTAAGGCTGCTGTGGCCATTTTCCACATGTCCCAGTCAGCCATGTGTGTTATTTCCATACACTGGGTACCGAGGGAGAACGTGGAGATGTAAAGGTTTTCAGGTGACCGGTTCCCTTGTCAGCGTTCATGTAGTGCTTGTAGTGCTGAAAGCAGGGGTAACATGGTGGCATAAATATTTGCCCCTTTTCACATGTATAGCGCCATGGAATAAATGGCGCTATAAAAATGTATAATAATAATAATAATAAATGTCCTCTTCCATTCTGCACTTTCTCTGATGATTTTCCTTTCTTGTTTCTTCTCATCTCTATAGGCTGAAGAAAAATCCCGTAGTGAAGAATTGGGATATATTAAACAACTGGCCCAAAATGTCCTGCTTGTACTGGAGTATCCAGCCTACTCACCGGAGCGTCTGGTAAGGATCCTTCATTTTCTACATCTCATATCCATGTTGTCTGATCGTCTCCAGATTAATAATAAATGTCCACAATGGCGCTAAAAAGCTGCAGACTGCACAAGCAGCAAATAATGCGGTAAATCAGAGTAACACCAAATATGAGTACTTGTAATTGATATAGGCAGGTTATTGGCCATATAATACAGTATAGTGATGGGATTGCAGGAGTAATGTAGAGAAATGCCATATATGATGACAGGGGCAGGAGAATATACCTGCAGTTATTGTCACACTCCACATCCTGGATTTATTGCTTTACATGCAGTTTACACCTTACCTGACACATACTGAACTGTGGCTCAATCTCCGATGACTATAGGCGACAACTGCTCCTATCAGCGGCATCATCTTTATTAATAATTGTTTGCACCTGTCCTCATACATTATATCTGCAATCCTGTCATTATTCTGTATTATATGGTTAATAACCCGCCTACATGAATTAGCACAAGTACACATTCTTGGTTTTGTTCTTCTCCAGATTGCCAGTCATAGAGCAGAAGGTCAGATGTATGATATCAGACGCCTCCTTGTCCGCTCCAGGCAGACACAGGATATTTTATGGCAGCCTGTCTCTGCGGCTCCATCATCTGTGATGACAGTCTGTACTCAGCGGTGTGAAGTTTGTATTTCTGCCTCTGTCTCACACAATTATCACAATCTTCCTTCTTGTAAATGCTGCAGTTCTGATACAGTAAAGATGTATATCTTTGTACCGTGTTAGCCAGTAGATAGAAAAATATTTAGACTTGAGAGTCCTCAATGGTTGATACCTTTTAATGGCTAACTGAAAAGATGGTAACAAATTGCAAGCTTTCGAGACTACTCAGGTTTCTTCATCAGGCTAAACTAATACAAAATCTGAAGAATCTCGAAAGCTTGCAATTTGTTACCATCTTTTCAGTTAGCCATTAAAAGGTATCAACCACTGAGGACTCTCAACTCTAAGGCTAAGTGCACACGATCAGGAATAATTGCGTTTTTTTCGCGGTTTTTCCGCGGTTTTCCGCGGTAAAAACGCGATAAAAACGCAAGCATTAAGCATCCTATACATGTTAATTGATTCCGCATGTTTTGGCCACATGTTGCGTTTTTTTCCGCGAAAAAAACGCTTTGCGGAAAAAATAGCAACATGTTCATTAATTTTGCGGAATGTAAGCGGTTCATGTGCGGTGGTACCCAGGGTCTGGAGGAGAGGAGACTCTCCTCCAGGCCCTGGGTACCATATCCCTGGTAAAACAATAATTAAAATAAAAAATAATGATATTCTCACCTTCCGGCGGCCCCCGCAGCCTTCCCGCGGCCCCCGCAGCCTTCCCGCCTTCAGCGACGCTCCTGGCAACTTCCGGTCCCAAGAGTCCTTTGCGAGAATCACCCAGATGGCATAGCGGTCTCGCGAGATGCTACGTCATCGGTGTGATTTGTCGCAAAGCATCCTTGGGACCGGAGTTGCCGGGAGCGTCGCTGAAGGCGGGAAGGCTGCGGGGGCCGCCGGAAGGTGAGAATATCATTATTTATTTTTTTTTATTATTTTTACATTAGATCTTTTTACTATTGATGCGGCATAGGCGGCATCAATAGTAAAAAGTTGGTCACACGTGTCAAACACTATGTGTGACTCGTGTGACCAACCTGTCAATCAGTTTTCCAAGCGATGCTACAGATCGCTAGGAAAACGCTAGCATTCTGCAAGCTAATTACGCTTGCAAAACGCTATTATTCTGGCGGGAATCAGCATAAAAAAACGTGCGTATTTCCTGCGGGAGAAGTGCGGGATTGCCGCGGAAATTTCCGCGGCAATTCCGCAACGTGTGAACTTAGCCTTAATGCAGTTCTGATAGACGTTATTAGAGAACAGTTGTATATCCAAGTCCCTTATATATTAATGTGGATTTACTGGAGGGAGCGGCCGTGTATAGTCCGTCCTATACAGAAATTATCATGTAAATCCAGTATTACTCCTTCCTGCCTTATATATATGGTAATTTGGTGTTTGTGAAATGTTATATTAATTGTATATATTATGTCCATCAGGAAACATCAAAAGATGACTCCGAAGAAACACAAAACCTCCATATTGCCGACCCTGATACCCGTCAGCCGGGGCTAAACCCTGATCTGATGGAAGGTAAGCCGATCATCTAATATTTACATTCAATATCAAGTTATAGAGGACGGCAGAGAATATGGAGATTTACTCTTCATCCTCTGTATGAGGCCGGTAACGGCTCATGGACCCCCTATAGACTATAATGGAGAGGACTCGTGTAATTCGACTTCTCTCCTCTGGGCTCTTCTCAGCCCCCAATCACGTCATTGTTATGACTCAATCAGATCCTGAGCAATCACACATTTTTGGTACAGTATATATAGATATGCCATAATTATATACTGTGTGTGCAGAATATCCATACACCTCGTTTATTTCTCCATGTCCAGGGGGCTCATAATTTCCTTCATTACATAATAATAATCTTTTTTTTTTTTTTTGCATGGATGTGTTATATAATAAGTGCTGATATAGACTAATATATGACATCTCTTCATTATTTCATCATTACTTTAGGAATAACTGTTCCGGCAAATACTGATGGAGGAATATGTGAGACACCAGAGATCATCCAGGAATCTGCCAGTGTAAGTATCAGAGGGACGTCTGTGTATCATCAGATGACGGGTGTGAATTACACATCCCATATGATACCACATATGATAATGGGATATCGCTGTTCTTCCTGTAAATCAGACCTATTGTGTGTGATGATGGCATTATTATTCTGCCCCCTCTGTGTGATGTCCCCTATCCTCCCCTGCAGTACAATGATATCTGTGTTTGGGGGATATCCCCCTAGAATATAATAGTGTCTGTGGGGGTCCGGCTTGTATCACATCCTCTACATCTGCTGCAGTGTAATCAGCGGGTACATAATGTAGAAGTGAGACCTTCCTGCATCTGGAGCTGATACGTTTCTCCAGCTTCTGTGTCTTATTGTCATTTCTTATTCCTTTTTAGGCCTTGATTGAATCACATAATCCCTGGCGGTTACCTTGTAAGAACGACTATAAGCCGATCAAACTGATCAACTGTGGAGCCTTTGGGTGAGCTTTATTCTGGTATAATATTTATTTCCCAGGGCTCCTTATGACGATGCCTATGTCTCTGTGTCCTGCCCATGCAATGTTCCCATAGAGAAGTTAAATGAGTCCACATCACTGTCCACATCTGTCACTATTCAGGTCAGGTAGGATGTGACAGGGATGAGGACCCCATTGGTGATCATTTATGGAGTGTTATTTTATGTAATTCTAGACATGAATTTCTTGTGATGGCCACACATCTAGTATTAACCCTTAGTGCAGGAGATCACTTGATGAGTTCTATAGACAAATTGTTAGTAAAGATTCATAATAAATCTTGGATTTTCCTCCTCTCAGGGCCGTCCACTTAGTGCGTCATAAAGACTCAAACCAAGTATGCGCTATGAAGAAAATGGACATACAGAAGCTTAAAGAGCCAAGGAGACTTGAACGAGCCTTTCTGGAGAGGGACATCTCAATCTTCGCCGATTGTCCCTTTGTGACCTCCATGTTCTGCTCCTTTGCTACTAAACGTCATCTGTGTATGGTCATGGAGTATGTACCAGGTAGAACACATTTATTGTACTGTATCTATATCCATCCTCATTGGCTTAAACCTAGCACCTTATATATAACCAGAATGTGCTCACAAGGACGGGTACATGTTCACATTGCAATTACTATAACGTATCTGTTACCAAGATGCCTGAAAAACCATTGATCACTGTGAACGGCTCCCCTGTATGTCCTCACTGAGCATGGCAGCAATTTCCGCTATGCATAAAAGGAAAATTTCTCTTTACCTGAACAATTGTTATAATTAGGAACTTTCACAGGGAAATAAATTAGAGAATAGTAGATGAGGCCCAGCTATGTCTCTTTGTAGGGTCACTGTGTAGTAAATGTGTAGCCCTGGTACACAATACCAGGAGGATGAGTGGAGAGGTAACAGTTAAGGTCTCTTCATGACATCATGTACACTTCTGACACACCCAGCAGGGGTGTGGAAGGGAGTGATTTCTAGTCAGTCAGTTTCCTGTCCTTGGACAGAGTAGACGTGTCCAGTTTGAGCCTGTCAGCAGTTCAGAAAGTGGAGGCTGGTACAGGTGGTCTAATTCACCTTAGCCTAGTCAGAGCTGTGCCCCACTGGAAGAAAGACTGAACTATCTATTAAGAGTCGAGCAAATCGAAGGGCAAAGTGGAAGGAAGATTATTGGAAAAGTGCTTTTGGCTTGGAAAAGTCCTGCACATTGCTACCGGTCACTGGGGACCGAAGGATCACTATTAGCTACAAGCATAGTGGTAAGAAAACCAGGGATTTACCGGACCCTAGGTCGCGGCAAACAGCCCCATATAGTCAGTACGTAACCGGAGTCAGGTGAAATAGGGACTTTGAGTCAAGCGCAGACAAAAGCAAGAACCTAGTTTCATCAATTGGAAGACTTCACCACAAATCTGACTGGGCAGAACAGCTCTGGAATAGCTGAAATTAAAGAGGGAACTACGCTGCAAGCTGGTTGCACTCATCGTTATTGGACAGTAAAGGAGGCCCCTAACTTGCTTAGCTGTTGCCTCAAAGCTCATCCTCCACCAACCCCATCAGCCTCCCTGGGACCTGTCTTACCATCTTGCAAGTAAAGGTATGGAAAGACGCTGACCGTGTGAGACTGTGTTATTTATCTGCACCCGACTTCACTGACTTCATAGACTTTGAGGGACCAGTCCCACCTGTAGGGGACCCGACATCTAGCTGCATCACCATCCCCTCAGAGATCTATAGCAGCGCTGGTACAAATTACCAGAATACTACAGGTGGCGTCACGAACTGTATATAAATCTATCCCCTGTAAATATATCCCCAACATACGCCAGACCGCCAGGGCCACAGACCGAGCCACAGCTACCTGTGACAAACCCCATAGACTTCCATGGGCTCGGCTCTGAGTACCCCATTGCCCTGGTAACCCACAATTGTGGTGGCGGGTCGACACAAAACTTTGGCGTCACGAACAGGATACGAAACTTGCAGCATTGCGAGCCCTGTGTGCCTGTGGAGTGTTTTGATGAAAAAGACTGTTGCTATTGTTTGGCGCCAAATACCGCCATATTTGCCGCCAGATTCGCGCCCTAAGGCGCTGGAGAAGAAGGTGGGCGTACCTGAAAGAGCGCGCAAAGTCTTGGACACGCCCCCGGCTCTGACTCAGCGGCAGGTCCTGCAACAGGAAGTGAACGCTCTGACATCAGAGCGCCTGCGACGAAGGTCCTGTTCCCACTGCGGTGCCTGTGAAGTAGCAGCATCTGAAACCGGTAGGCTCCGTTTACCAAGGGGGCGCTAAGATGTCTCAACAACCGGCTGACAGTGCGGCCCCGGCCGGAGGCCCCAATCCCGCACCGCCTGGTATTGTAGCGCCAGATGGGGGTGCAGGTCCAGCACCCAGTCCGGTAGTCCCGATCATGCCACTAACTGTAATGTATGTGGTACAGTTCATATAGCGTCTTGTGCTTGGGTGCGATGAAAATACTTGAGACACAGGTTGATAAAGAAAGTCTTGTATTGCTTCATACAAATTGGCAAAAATAAACACACAGGTTGCAAACACAGAAGCAGGAGACACAGCAGGCCAGAGTAATCTAAGTTCATTAATAACTCTCCACAACAGATTCAGATCTTCTTCTATGTTACCGCAAGTCCATGCAAATGTGAGGCTTCCAAGAGCAGAGTTCAGAGTCCACAAGTGCTTCAGAGTTCCTCAGTAGGAATGGCTGGAGTACAAGGTCCAAGGCTTCAGGAGTCAGAACACAGGTTCACTGCAGGCTAGATTCTGAAGCACTGATTGCTCAGGTGTGGCTGTTTAAGAAGCAAACGGAGAGAATCAGGGCGGGAACATGCAAGCTGGAAAACTCCATTTTAACTGAGGGCAAGATAGCTGCAGCAAAACAGAAAGCAAAATGGCCGACGAACAAACTGAGTTTCAGAAACAGATACACAGAACCTTACATTACTCCCCCCTTAGGGGCAACCTCCGGATGACCTCAGACCAGGCTTGTGTGGGTACCTCTGATGAAACTGACGGAGCAAGCGAGGAGCATTAACGTTATTGACTGGCTCCCATGAGTTGTCCTCCACTGGGTAGCCCTGCCATTTAATCAGATATTGTAACTGGTTTCTATACAACCTGGAATCTAAAATCCTTTCCACCACAAATTCTTCCTGACCATCGACTAGCACTGGGTCAGGGCAAGGAGAAGAACGTCCAGGAAACGTATTGGGTGTCGCAGCCTTTAGTAGGGATACATGAAAGACAGGGTGGATTCTCATAGTTCTGGGCAATTGAAGACGACAAGCAACGGCACTTATAATCTTACTGATTTTATAGGGTCCAATATACTTATGTCCCAACTTAGACGATGGAATCCTTAACTTAAGATTTCTGGTTGACAGCCAGACCAGGTCTCCTACCTTAAAAGCTGGTGCAGGTTTACGAAATTTATCTGCTGCCTTCTTGTACCTTTCCTGAGCCGATTCCAGATTCTCCTTTAGAAGATCCATATTCTTCTGTAAAGTCGTGACTCTTTCAGCCACTGCTGGCAAAGGCGTCTCTATGGGAAATCGTGGTAGAATGTTAGGATGATAACCTAAATTAGAGTAAAAAGGAGACTGTTTAGTGGAGGCACTCTGAGAGTTGTTGTAAGAGAACTCAGCCAATGGAAGAAGATCCACCCAATCATCCTGTAGGTGGCAGATAAAGCAGCGGAGATACTGCTCCAGGGTTTGATTGGTTCGTTCGGTTTGTCCATTAGTCTGGGGATGAAAAGCAGAAGAAAGGTTTACTTTGATGTCCAATGCTGCACAGAAATTTTGCCAAAACCTAGAAGTGAATTGCACCCCTCGATCCGAAATAACCTCATCCGGTACTCCATGTAAACGAAACACATCTTTAATCATCAAATCTGATGTCTGTTTTGCAGTGGGTAAGCCGACACAAGGGATAAAATGAGCTGCCTTTGTTAAACGGTCAACCACCACTAGAATAGTGTTCTTCCCTTGAGAGGTTGGTAATTCCACAATGAAGTCCATAGAAATGGATCCCCACGGGCGGGACGGGGTGGGAAGAGGCTGTAACAGACCAGTTGGTGAAGAGCGAGGTGTTTTGCATCTTGCACAAACCTCACACGAAGTGACATAGTCCAAAACATCCTTCCTACAAGTGGGCCACCAAAAGAAACGAGAAAGAAATTCCTGTGTCTTTAGAATTCCTCTATGCCCGGCTATTTTGGAATCGTGAATGAGTTGCAATACTCTCAATCTGACTGTTTCAGGTATATACAGACGTTGTCCCAGAATCCACACACCATTCTTAAAGACAAGACTTACGTCCCTTGGGGGTTGAGCCAAAAAAGAATCCGCATGGTATGCTTCCTTGATGTCTTTAATTAGGTCTTGATGATGAATCACTCCTAGGAATCTAGAGTCAGGAAGAATAGTCTTAGGAGGAGTAATTGGACGTGTCTCTGCTGAGTAAATCCTAGAGAGTGCATCAGCCTTTCCATTGCGCGATCCTGGTCTATAAGAAATAATAAAATTAAATTGGTTTAAGAAAAGATTCCAGCGAGCCTGGCGAGGAGTCAGGCACTTAGCCGACCTGATAAACTCAAGATTACGATGATCTGTCAGAACGACTATTTGCTGTGCAGCTCCTTGAAGAAGGTGTCTCCATTCTTTGAAGGCGGCAATAATGGCCAACAACTCTCTATTGCCCACATCGTAGTTCTTCTCAGCCGAAGACAACTGCTGGGAAAAGAAGGCACAGGGATGCAAGACATTCTTCTCACCTGTTCTCTGAGAGAGTATAGCTCCCACGGCACAGTCTGAAGCATCCACCTCTATTATGAAGGCAAGCTCTGGGTTGGGATGTACTAGGATAGGTGCAGTGGTAAATTTATCTTTTAGACGGGAAAATGCTTCCTGGGCTTGGGGAGTCCAGGAGAACTTAGACTCTTTCCGGGTAAGTTGGGTGATAGGTGACACTACCTCAGAGAAATTTCTAATGAAACGTCTATAGAAGTTTGCAAACCCGATGAAGCGCTGTACCTCCTTCACATTTTTAGGACTTGGCCAATCATTGATGGCTTGGGTTTTACTTCCATCCATACTAATTCCTTGTGTAGACAGTACATACCCCAGAAATTGAATTTCGGTCTTATGGAATTCACACTTTTCAAGCTTGATGTAAAGATGATTTTGTCTTAGACGTTCCAAGACCATTCTCACATGTCCATGATGTTCCTCTGTGGAGTTAGAAAAAATTAAAATATCATCCAAATAAATTACCACGAATGTATCTAGGAGATCCCTGAAGATGTCATTCACCAAGTGTTGGAAAGTGGCTGGGGCAGTACTCAGACCAAAAGGCATAACCAGATATTCAAAGTGTCCATAGCGTGACCTAAATGCAGTCTTCCATTCATCCCCAGGTCTAATACGGACTAAGTTATAGGCCCCACGAAGATCTAGTTTAGAAAAAATTTTGGCATGACGCACTCTCTCCAATAACTCAGGGATTAAAGGCAATGGATAACGGTTTCTAATAGTAACCTTATTGAGTTCCCTATAGTCTACGCATGGTCTCAGGGATCCATCTTTCTTCTTTACAAAGAATATGGGTGCCCCTGCAGGAGATGAAGAGGGGCGTATGAAGCCCTTGGCTAGATTTTCGTCTATGTATTCTTTTAAAGCCTTCACTCGGGCCCCGCCAGGGGGTAGATCTTACCAAAAGGTATCTCTGCTCCAGGCAATAATTCAATTGGACAATCATATGGACGGTGAGGAGGAAGCTGGTCAGCGTTCTTCTTGTCACATAAATCCACATAGTCCTGGTATACAGCTGGTAGTTCAGGGACAGACATGGTTCCTTTAGGAACAGAGCAAGCTGAAATTTTTGACTCATCTGTTTCTCTGGAAAGTGTAATTCCTTGGTCTCCCAGTTAATGGTAGGATTCTGAGCCTGCAGCCATGGTAGCCCTAGAATAATGGGAAAGTGAGGAGAAGAGATAAGCATAAAGGACAGTTTCTCTTGATGATCTTTACCCATAAGAACCTTTAAAGGCTCTGTTTCCTGATCCACTGGTCCAGAGGTCAGCAGGGAGCCATCCACAGTTTCCATCTGTACTGGAGCAGCCTTCTTCACTGAACGTATTCCCTGTTTTAGAGCAAAGGAGACATCCATAAAATTTCCACTTGCACCTGAGTCGATCATAGCAGAGCTAGACACCCAGGCTGAGTCAACCCAGAGTTTGATGGAAAGAAACAGTGAGAATTGTTTTTCTTACAACTCAGCTGGGACACCGCTGAGGAAACTTGAAAGATGGCAGCATTTACACAGTCAACGTCCTCAGAGGTAACGGAGTTTAAGTCCGAGAAATCAAGGTCTGTTGCTGCAGCTCTCTCTGGAGCCTGAGGCTCGGACCTGACAGATCCCCTCTCGCAACACTCACAATGAATGAGTGCTGCAGTAGTCTTGCGAGAACGGCTGGGACAGTTAATAATAAAGTGCCCTGACTTACCACAATAAAAACATAGATTCTCCTTAAAACGATGTTCCTTGCGTGCATCACTAACCCGTCGTAGTAAAGAGTCTACTTGCATGGGTTCAGGTTCAGGTTCCCGTGTAATCCTATTCAAAGGTTCCTTAGCTGGAGAGGAAGGTAGGAAAAGGTTAGTACGATTGCTTTCGAACCATCTCTCCTGCCTGCGTTCAGTTAAACGAGTATCAATACGGATGCAGTAGTTAATAAAGTCACCTAACGCAGTGGGAGGGTCGGCACGAGCAAGTTCATCCTTAATCAGTGGGGATAACCCCTTTCGAAAAATAGATTTTTTGGCGGAATTGTCCCAGGTGGTATCAAGGGCCCATTTCCTGAAATCCAAGGCATATTCAGCTACCGAGTGCTTACCTTGGCGCAAAGCTAATATGGCTGCTTCAGCTGTTGCACCTCGATTGGGGTCATCAAACACCTGCCCCATGGCTGAAATAAAATCATCAAGGTGATTCAAACAATCATCCTCAGTCTCAATCAGAGGGTTTGCCCATATCAAAGCCTTGTTGGTAAGCAACATAATTATAGTAAGCACCTTAGATCGTTCAGTAGGAAATTGTGAAGCATGTGCAGAAAAAAAAAGATTACATTGATTAACAAATCCCCTGAATTTTTCACGTTCACCACCAAAACGAAAAGGGGGCAACTTGGGAATCCCAGAACTCGGGGACACGGCAGGAGCCTGGACTCGCCCCTCCAGAACCTCAATCCTGGCTCGCAAATCCTGAGTAGTCTGTCCAACCACTTGCAAATTGTGATTATTTAGGTCCTGAAGATTTGTAAGACGGGTCTTTATATGCTGCAAATCTGCAAGGATATTATCAGTCACTCCACAAAGTTCCTTTATACGGGCCTCCATTTTCCAGATCTTTTAAGACAGGATACTGGAAGAAGAGGAGAGAGAGAAAAAAAAAAACAATAGTGTTCACCTGTGGCAACACTGAAGAAAGAAAAAACTTTAAGGGAACTGCTCACCTGGAATGGTTGTGAGAAGTCACAACCACTATCATCACAGAAAGCTTTCAACCAGACATCTGATATCCAGAGTTTCAGCAGACAAAAAGAGAAGAGAAAAAAAAAAAAAAAAAACAATAGTGTTTACCTGTGATAACACTGCAGAAAAAAAACTTAAGGGAATTGCTCACCTGGAATGGTTGTGAGAAGTCACAACCACTGTCATCACAGAAAGTACAACCGGAACATCCGATATCCACAGTACAGCAGACAAGCCTTTCCAGACCCAGCAGACACTAACGTTTGGCTTCAGAATCTTGTAATGTATGTGGTACAGTTCATATAGCGTCTTGTGCTTGGGTGCGATGAAAATACTTGAGACACAGGTTGATAAAGAAAGTCTTGTATTGCTTCATACAAATTGGCAAAAATAAACACACAGGTTGCAAACACAGAAGCAGGAGACACAGCAGGCCAGAGTAATCTAAGTTCATTAATAACTCTCCACAACAGATTCAGATCTTCTTCTATGTTACCGCAAGTCCATGCAAATGTGAGGCTTCCAAGAGCAGAGTTCAGAGTCCACAAGTGCTTCAGAGTTCCTCAGTAGGAATGGCTGGAGTACAAGGTCCAAGGCTTCAGGAGTCAGAACACAGGTTCACTGCAGGCTAGATTCTGAAGCACTGATTGCTCAGGTGTGGCTGTTTAAGAAGCAAACGGAGAGAATCAGGGCGGGAACATGCAAGCTGGAAAACTCCATTTTAACTGAGGGCAAGATAGCTGCAGCAAAACAGAAAGCAAAATGGCCGACGAACAAACTGAGTTTCAGAAACAGATACACAGAACCTTACACTAACGCTCCCATATATGCCTGGGGCGAAATGGCTTCCCCAGTACAGCGGTGAGCCAGGCACATTAGCAGGCTTCAAGCGGAAGTTATGCAGCATCCTAGAAATGTACTCCATGCCTGAGAGACAAAAAGCTGCTGTGCTAATAGGGCAGCTAACTGGCGCTGCTGAGAGGGAAGTGGAGACTTGGGATACCGTTGATCAGGAGTCGGTACCTGCGATCTTCCTTAAGCTGCATGCCATATTTGAAGACCGCACAGAAACGGATCTCCGGATGGCCTTCTATCACTGTTCCCAACAGCCAGGTGACAGCATCCGGGACTACGCTTGCCGACTACAAGGAGCCCTGAGAGCTCTTAAGCAGATTAATAATTTAAATGCTATCGATGAGAATAAAATGCTGAAAGAACAATTTATCCAGGGATTGAGATCCCAAGAGGAACGCAGAACTGTAAACTGGTGGTCCTTAGATCATCCGGATGCTACCTTTGATGCCCTAAAAGACATGGCAATAAAAGGGCTGCGGCCCCTGGGCAAACCCGAGGTGGCAACCCAACATCATCAGGCTGAAGTCACTCTGGAACCGGCAGTAACCCCCTGTTCCCCGCTAGTGGCTGAAGCCAAAGCGCAGGTGACACCTCCTAGTGAATTGAATTGTCTGCGCTCAGAGGTGCGCCAGCTGACTAAAAATCTGGCTGCTGTAATGAGTGCCCTGCAACTGCGGAAAGAGGAGGAAGGGAAGATCTTGTTAGCTGACTGCCCAGAAGACGTCCCGTGGATGCACCGGAGAAGAAAGAAGACGTCGCCCCCCCGGAGGAGGACAACGCCACCCCAGGAGCGACCTCTGATCAACACCCTCCTCGTCGAGAGATCATCTGTTATCGATGCAACCGGAAAGGTCATATGTCTCCACAGTGTCCTTTAAACGGGCAGAACCTGGGTCCAAGGGCCAACACCCAGGAGAATACCCGTCAGGCCCCTTAGACTGGAACCGCAGGTATGTGGGTGGGCGACCCTACCTGTCCATCATCTTAGATGGTATTGCAGTTCCGGCATTGTTAGACACTGGGTCCCAAGTGACCCTAATACCTGATGCCTATATACTAAGTACTGGTCAATGGACAGTCTTAATCCTCCGAGCCTGACTTTACCGTATATGCTTCTAATGGTCTTCCTGTAGAAGTACTCGGGACAAAATGTGTAGATGTAAAGGTGGGCAGAGAGGAGTTGAAAGACCAGGGGCTTCTGGTAGTAAAGACTGCAAATGAGGAGAACGGTTTAAATATAATTTTGGGTACTAACATTATCGGTAATTGTTTGGGAGAAGTTGTGTTCTTGCTCCAACAGCTCGCTGAGATTGCCCGACCAAGGCAGAGAGGAGTAATCCAAAGAGAGATCCGGGCCCTGGTGTGTCAGCAGCAAGCGAAGCTTACCGACGGCGAAATTGGTAATGTACGGGTCACTGACTCGGATCCAATTGTGATACCCCCAATGAGTGAAATGATCATTTGGTGCAGGGCAGCCATAGGTCTGAGAGGACAGAATTACCAAGCTGTAGTAGAACCCCACCATTCAGAACATAGACCTACACTTATGACTGCTAGAGGAGTAGTAGAGTGGTGAATGGAAGAGTACCGGTACGGCTTCTCAATTGGGGAGATGATGAGGTAAATTTACCCCGTTATGCAACCATTGCTAAACTACATGCTGTTGATAATAATTCTATTCTCCCGGCTGAGTCCTTAGACTCCTGTCAAATGGCGGAGGACAATGACCCAGCAACTCAGGTGGCGGAATGGTGTCAGCAACTCCATGTTGGGACGGACACCACTCCCGCTCACCAGAAGCAAGGGGTATTACGGGTGGTGCAAGAGTACGCCCAAGTGTTTAGCAAAAATCCACTTGATTTTGGGACAATTAAGGGAGTACAACATCATATCCCTACAGGCAGTCATCCTCCCATCAAAGAGCGGTATAGGCCCATACCTCCAGCTCATTATCAGAAGGCTAAAGAAATGTTGAATGATATGAAGAAAGCTGGGGTGATAAGGGATAGTTGTAGCCCCTGGGCAGCCCCTCTAGTTCTGGTTAAAAAGAAAGATGGTAGTATGAGAATGTGTGTGGATTACAGGCAGGTGAACCGCATAACACACAAGGATGCATACCCGTTACCACGTATAGAGGAATCATTAGCTGCTCTGAAAACGGCTAACTACTTTTCTACCCTCGATCTGACTAGTGGTTACTGGCAAGTGGCTGTGGCTGAGGAGGATCGTGAGAAAACGGCTTTCACCACCCCAATGGGGCTCTGTGAGTTCGACAGAATGCCGTTTGGGCTCAGTAGTGCCCCAGGAACATTTCAGAGAGTGATGGAAAACTGTCTGGGACATCTCAATTTTGAAACCGTGCTGCTATACCTAGACGACGTTATCGTGTATTCCAAGACATATGAGGACCATCTGAAGCACCTGGCAGAAGTATTCGAGTCCCTGTCCAGGTACGGGATGAAGTTGAAACCCTCAAAATGCCATCTACTCAAACAGAAGGTACAATACTTGGGGCACATCGTCAGTTCGGAAGGAGTAGCGCCAGACCCAGAGAAAGTCACTGCCATCCAGAAGTGGCCGGAGCCGAAGAACCTTAAGGAAGTGCGACAGTTCCTGGGACTAACGGGTTACTACAGGAGATTCGTGAAAGATTACACGAAGAAGGCAGCTCCTTTACAGGACCTCCTGGTAGGACAATCTTTAAAGAGCAGAAACCCTCCCTTTAATTGGGGTAAAGAACAGGCTGAAGCATTCCAAAAGATGAAAGAGATCCTTACAGGTGATGAGATCTTAACCTATCCTGATTACAGCCAACCGTTCCTGTTGTACACCGACGCCAGTAATGAAGGGTTGGGAGCAGTTCTCAGTCAGAAGCAGAATGGCCAAGAAAAAGTCATCGCATATGCCAGCAGAAAACTCAGGCCAACTGAAAGGAATCCGGAAAATTATAGCAGCTTCAAGCTGGAGTTTCTGGCGCTGGTCTGGGCCATTACTGAAAGATTTAAGCACTATCTGGCCTCCAATAAGTTCACTGCGTTTACAGATAACAACCCGTTAACGCACCTGGAAACTGCCAAGCTGGGTGCCATGGAGCAGCGATGGATGGCTCGGTTGTCCAATTACCAGTTTACTATCAAGTACCGGGCAGGTCGAAAGAATGCTAATGCTGACGCGTTGTCCCGAAGGCCGCATGACTCTGACACGGAAGAAGAATCGGACGACCTGGAAGAAATTGAGCTACCTGCGTTCCATCGAAATGGGGTAGTCCACGAGCATCGAGTCCACAGAAAGCAGTATGGTGCAACATTAAATCCTTTACCCCATCACAGCTGGAAAGAGACTCAGGACAGTGATCCAGTGGTCAGCCGCATCAAGGAGTTGTTAAAACAGGAAGGCTCCTCTCTGGAAAAGGATGCACCTATGTCAGCCAAGCTCCTGTGGAACGAGAAAAGCAGGTTGTTCCTATACCGTGAGAAGTTGTGCAGAAGATACGTCAACCCCAGAACCCATGAGATGGTCTGGCAAATAGTGGTTCCCAAGGCAGACGTCCCAATGGTGTTGGAAGCGTACCACGATCAAGCAGGACACTTTGGCTGGAGAAAGCTGGAGACCCTGTTGAGATGCCGGTTCTACTGGGTAGGGATGCGCAGCTCCATTGAGAGGTGGTGTCGGAACTGTGGACCCTGTGGTCTCAGAAGGAAGGACTACGGTAGTCAGAAGGCACCCCTGCAACCTATCCGGACGACTCGCCCCCTGGAGATTGTGGCCCTGGACCACGTCAAATTGTCGCCAAGTAGATCTGGATACTCATACGCCTTGACCATGGTGGACCATTACTCCAGATTTCTGGTGGTTGTTCCAGTTAAGGACCAGACCGCAGTGACGGCCGCGAAAACCTTTCAAGCAAGCTTCTGCAGACCGCATGGGTATCCGGAGCAAGTCTTAACCGATCAGGGACCTGCTTTTGAAGCCGATTTATTCAAGGAATTCTGTCACATGTACGGGTGCAAGAAAATTAGAACAACACCATATCACCCTCAAACCAACGGTCTTTGCGAAAAAATGAACCATATTGTCCTTGACTTGTTGAGATCCATACCGTTGGAAGACAGGAATCGATGGCCGGATTTACTACCTGATTTGGTTGATTTGTATAATCATATACCTGTAAGCTCAACTAACTGCACTCCAGCTTATCTTATGCGAGCAAGGCCCGGAAAACTACCAATGGATTTAGAACTTGGAGTGGTAGAACCGGAGGCAGACGACGCCGTTGAAAACTGGGACGTCAATCGGCAAGAGCAATACAGAAGAGTACAAATCTGTGTAGAGGAAAGTCTCAATAAGGCACGGGAGAAACAGGAAGATGTTTACAACAGAAATGCTCCTGCCAAGCCTTTGATGCCTGGAGAGGTAGTATTAAAAAGGAAAAGGAAGATGCACAAACTGGATAACCAGTGGGAGCAAGAACCCTACGTCATACAAGATTCTAAATATGACAACAGAAAAGTTTGTGTCGTCAGTAAGGACGGAGGAAGAACAACAATCACTGTGTCCAGAGATCATTTGAAATTGTGTCCAGAACACTTAAAGCGTTGTGAAAAGAACCCTGTCCTCAATCAAGGAGAAAGAAAGGAAGAGGTCATACACACCGATCTGGGAGATTTTCCTGCGGATTGGCCTAGACTGGGAGATGCTGTGATAATTCCAGTGTTGCAGTTTTATCAGCCACAAGAGGAAATTCTACCTCCAGTTGTGCCTGTGGTGCCAGTTGAGCCCGCTCAGGAGTTACCCATCCCAGCAACACCTCAACCTGTGAAATCTCAAGAAGGATCATCTGAAGCAGCGCCCCATACTATGGGATCCCCTGGTGAAGCTGACTCACACCGCCCAGCCATCAGTACGCTTGCCAGATCCATAGAAAGATTAAGGCAGTTCTATAGTTTGCCGTTACGCAGTGCAGACAGATCGCAACTTGATATACCTGAAGCTACACCACGTAGATCAGAGCGAACCACCAAAGGGAAGTTACCCATTAGATATCAGCAGTGATTATAACGAATTCATGTGAATATTGTGAAAAGTCTATATATATATATGTGTTTTTCCCTATTATGTCTTCGTTTAACAATGGACTCAGAGGCTGAGGACTGAGCCAGCCCAAAAACTGTATCCTGTAAATAGTTGCACTAAAGTGCCTTTTTAATGGTTTCACATGAAACCTTGACTTACCTCTGAACCAAAAACCCGTGTGGTGTGGCACTGAGTGAGGTCTGCATTTGGATGTCCTGCAGCCCACCCAGGACCCACGTTGAAGGTTTGGTGCGGGTCCTTCACAAGTATACCGTATATTTATTGAATGCTATTTAATATTTGTATTTCTATATATAATGTTATTGTTTGCAACGTTCAAGATATCCTCACCTCCCGGATGGGACGAATTAATGTTATTGTTAATGTTTTCATGCATAAACAAAAATGTCTCTTTATATTTTACAGCCCGGGAGTGCTGTCGTTTACCATGGGGGAATGTGTAGCCCTGGTACACAATACCAGGAGGATGAGTGGAGAGGTAACAGTTAAGGTCTCTTCATGACATCATGTACACTTCTGACACACCCAGCAGGGGTGTGGAAGGGAGTGATTTCTAGTCAGTCAGTTTCCTGTCCTTGGACAGAGTAGACGTGTCCAGTTTGAGCCTGTCAGCAGTTCAGAAAGTGGAGGCTGGTACAGGTGGTCTAATTCACCTTAGCCTAGTCAGAGCTGTGCCCCACTGGAAGAAAGACTGAACTATCTATTAAGAGTCGAGCAAATCGAAGGGCAAAGTGGAAGGAAGATTATTGGAAAAGTGCTTTTGGCTTGGAAAAGTCCTGCACATTGCTACCGGTCACTGGGGACCGAAGGATCACTATTAGCTACAAGCATAGTGGTAAGAAAACCAGGGATTTACCGGACCCTAGGTCGCGGCAAACAGCCCCATATAGTCAGTACGTAACCGGAGTCAGGTGAAATAGGGACTTTGAGTCAAGCGCAGACAAAAGCAAGAACCTAGTTTCATCAATTGGAAGACTTCACCACAAATCTGACTGGGCAGAACAGCTCTGGAATAGCTGAAATTAAAGAGGGAACTACGCTGCAAGCTGGTTGCACTCATCGTTATTGGACAGTAAAGGAGGCCCCTAACTTGCTTAGCTGTTGCCTCAAAGCTCATCCTCCACCAACCCCATCAGCCTCCCTGGGACCTGTCTTACCATCTTGCAAGTAAAGGTATGGAAAGACGCTGACCGTGTGAGACTGTGTTATTTATCTGCACCCGACTTCACTGACTTCATAGACTTTGAGGGACCAGTCCCACCTGTAGGGGACCCGACATCTAGCTGCATCACCATCCCCTCAGAGATCTATAGCAGCGCTGGTACAAATTACCAGATACTACAGGTGGCGTCACGAACTGTATATAAATCTATCCCCTGTAAATATATCCCCAACATACGCCAGACCGCCAGGGCCACAGACCGAGCCACAGCTACCTGTGACAAACCCCATAGACTTCCATGGGCTCGGCTCTGAGTACCCCATTGCCCTGGTAACCCACAATTGTGGTGGCGGGTCGACACATATACAGTTGTGGGGAAGTGATAGGAACAGAAAGTTTAGTATAAGAGTGAACTCAGTCAAGGAAAGAAGTCAGGACACCGCTCTAGTCAAGGTGATCTTCCCTGGAGTGTGTGTGTAGAAGAGGAAAACAGAGAAGCAGACAATTAGAGAAGGAAAATGACTAAAGAGAAGAGCTTGAGCCGTGACTGTGGAATACTCCTAGTAGGCGAGTTAGGGAAGGGAACTCTGGTTCAGCAACTTGTGAGAGATCCTATGGGACTCAGAGAATGCAAAGTGTCAGCCAAGGCTTGAAAGCTGTGGGTCTATGAAGAGACAAGTCGGCGAGGCTGAGGGCACATACATTAAAGAAGTTAGCCACAGACACTTCTTTTACATGGTTCCTGAAAGTGGACTGAAGCTAGAGAAAGTAGGAAGACGCAGCTGAAGAGGTATAGCTGTCTAAGAAGTTTGAAAGCCCCTAACTGTGATAGTGAAAAGTTTCACCACTTGTGCCGCTGAAAAATGTTTGTTGAAGACATGTCACTGTATTATAACCCAGGAAGATGTCTGCGTCTCCTGCCGTGCTTTTTTTGATCAATGAAATGAACAGTAAAGTTAAACTTGTTTTTATACACCGTTGTGGTCTCTCATTTGTGGGGTCTCTGGGAACCACAGCCACGCTAAGTGTGGCGGACCAGAGGAGCCAAGAAGTGTCCACTGCCTCAACAGCAACACACACTGGAAACAGGCCCCTGTTTTCTGTAATGTGCTCAGGTGTCAGACTCACGACACTCGCCTACGGCTACCACCCTGAGCACCATTTCATAGTATACACTCTATTATTATTATTATTTATTTATATAGTGCCATTAATTCCATGGTGCTGTACATGAGAAGGGGTTACATACAAAGTTATAGATATCGTTTACAGTATATCTCTATGTATGAGATCCTGCCCCAATGTCTTCGCCAATTTCTTTTTCACCTTAATCATGTGTAATTTACATTGTAACAAACCCTCACCTGTCATATTTGCTTTCCCCTGTAGGAGGAGACTGTGACAAACTTTTAAAGGACAGAGGTCCTTTTCCTGTCAACCTGGCCCGTACATACATTGCGGAAACGATTTTTGCTGTGGAATACCTGCATAGCTATGGTGTGGTGCACCGAGACCTGAAGCCCGAGAAGTAAGTGACCCTTATAGTATAATAATGGGGAAGAAGGTTAAAGTTTCTTTTACAGTTTAGGGGTTATTACTTGGGGCTGACTTCCTCTTTTCCTTCACAGCCTCCTGATAACATCAACAGGACATATTAAAGTCACTGATTTTGGACTTTCAACACTCGGTCTCATGAAACCGACATCAGACATCTACAAAGCTCCAATTGAGGACATCACCAGCGAGTTCCTTGATGATGAGGTCAGCTTTACTTACAGGACCTTCTACTTCACAAATCTCATCTCTTTCTCCTTCTCTGATACTTTCTCATCTAGAAAATGTTTCCACTTATGTTATTTGTTACATTTATATTTATTGATCATCATCTAATTTTTCTGCTGGTTTCCAGATTGTTGGCACCCCTCATTACATGGCTCCAGAAGTCATCTTAAGGAAACGATATGGCAGGCCTGTTGACTGGTGGTCAGTAGGGATCATCCTATATAAATTTCTTCATGGATTTGTACCATTTCATGGAATTTCCCAAAGGGAGATTTTACTCAGTGTCATCGGGGGTAAGTAAAATAATCTGAATGCTGCGATGTCACAGTTATTTGGTTTAATTGGTTTTGAGATTTAGTTCCTAGCTTTGTTAAGGAAAATGGTTTATATGAAAATAAATG
Source organism: Oophaga sylvatica (assembly GCA_033576555.1). Classification (NCBI taxonomy): domain Eukaryota; kingdom Metazoa; phylum Chordata; class Amphibia; order Anura; family Dendrobatidae; genus Oophaga; species Oophaga sylvatica. Next base: position 462,866,878 of record JARQOD010000004.1, read on the forward strand.
AAAAGGTTTTCTCTCCTGTAATATTTGCTTTTTATATAACAGATGAATTAATTTGGACATATGATAAATACGTTGCTCCAGGTGATGCTCGGGACATGATCACTGGACTGCTCAGAAAAAATCCAGCACATAGACTTGGAACAGGTAATATTGTAATATTATTATTAATGACTTATTATACCTCTGTGACCAGACAAAGGGTTGAGTCTGTAAGTATCAGAACTGAGGTTCTCTTCCTACTTTCAGTACGTTTCCTTCATTTTGGCTACATTACATCTTCAGTTTAGATTAATATAAACTATACAGATATGGACCAGTGTCTTTGACTATCACTTTCTTTCTTGTGTTCCTTTTCCAGGAGGAGCAAATGAGATAAAAAATCATCCATTTCTATCTTGCTTAAGTTTTCACAATCTTCCAAGTCAGAAGCCCCTGCACTGTCTTTATCTAGAATCAGATGAGGACACCAGCTACTTGAATAGTAAGTCAAATAAGACGTCATCTGCCTGAAACTGCAGTGTGTCTTGTCTTTCATGTTTCAATTATTTCCCATTATAATTAGTGATAGCGTGGTGTCTGTCTGACCATGGTATTATACTAATAATCATTTATAACTTTTCTCCTTTGCAGCTCGCTTTAAGAAACACCAACATATGGACTCAGAGGATGGGGACACAAGTAAGGACAATGACTGTCCAGAAGTCCAAAATTTTGTATCATCGTCTCAAAGGTTTTCTAAAGTAAGTATGTGAACAATAAAATGTATAAAACCTATAATTAGAAAAAAGTTTAAATATACATGTATTTTATATTTCTCTGTTTGTTTTAGCTATATGCCAAAAATACAAGGATGAACAAGGAAGAAAAAGTGAGAGAACAACAAAAAACAGAGAAAGTAGAAGAGGGGGAAAGCAGACAAGGTAAGTGTAACAATAAGCTCCATGTGGTATGATGTCAGTGAGAAGAATTCATGTGGAGTAGATTTTATCTGTCAGTTGTGGGATTGTCACATGTACGATGACTGACAATGATCCCGTACCTGTGTATGGAGAAGATTCCTCTACCGTCTGACTACAGTGACACTACAGTAGTATCCTCTAATATGGAGTCCCATTACTTACATGAGTTTTACATCTTTTCTCATAGGTTCGATCTTTCGCTGGATGATATCATCCTGCTGGCGTGGATTCTCCGGGGCTGCTCGCGCTGTCACAGAAAGCTGCATTTTTGCCTGCTGTCGCCAGAGCACCATAAATAGTGAACCCCTATATCTAGAACTATGAAGAAAGTGCAGCACGTCCACCATCAGTGCTGTACCTGTGTGGAAGAAACATCTTCAAAAATTGAAGGCTTCTTCAAGAACATCTTTTCATTCTTTCCTTCAATGCTTAATTTAAAAATATAAATAAAAATGTAAAATTGATTTATGTCATTTTGAATCTAATTATAATGGTGATATTAAATGCATACCAGTACGATACATGTCATCAATGTCTGAAGGGTGGGACACCAAACATGAGAAGATTGGTTCTATATTTCCAATTAATCCTTTAATCTCTGGCCAATAGAGGAGGAGAGCAACACAGATTCTGTTATTCCTAAGGGTATGTGCACATACCACTTTATAGACGCCAGCATCCCCACTGAGTTTATTCTAGGTAAACACTGTAGGAAAACGTAAGCGGTGGTTTTCCTCAGGCATCATTTTTTGTAATTTTTGCAGTTGGTGTTTTTTTTTTAACTATATACAGTAGGGAACGTCTTCTAAACAGAAGCAACCAGCAGAATGAACAAGATACTTGCTCATAGATTTCGAAGCCGGAAGCAAAAAAAACACAGTTGAAAAAGACTGAAACATACAGTATGCACTGCAAGCTGTTTTTACATCACATATGTTCAATCATTTTATTTTTCATTGAGTGCTTTTCATGAGGGATCCATGCAAAATCCACCAGAAAATAACCTTGTGTGCACAGACCTTAATAGTGGCAACCAATCTGGAGGAAAGCATGTTCACTGGTTTTGCAAGAACTGAGACGCTTTAACCTCAGTCAGGGCCAGCGACAGCACCTGGCCCCCCTGGACAAGTGCTGGGGCCCTGAGCAGAGGACACCAACGCGCTATGGGGGCTCGCTGCTTGTGCTAGTGCCGACGCTCTAAAGTGCGCACCCTCCGCTTACTCAGGCCCCCGGCACTTGCAATACTTAATTTGAATTTTCAGTGCAGAGAACCATAACACGATATTTCATTTATTTATTTTTCATTTATAATTGGAGCAATATATTGGGTTCATCATATGGGGACCATCATATATGGAGCACCTTATGGGGCTCATTACATATTGAGCATCATATGGGGCCCATCATATACTGGAGCATCATATGGGGCCCATCATATATGAAGCATCTAACTGTGCACATTATATATGGAACATCTTATGGGGCCCATTATATACTGGAGCATTATATGTAGCCCATAATAAACTGTATGGCGCTCTATATGGGACCTATTCTGTATGGAGCTTTATATGGGGCCCATTCTGTGTGGAGCAATATATGGGACCCATCATAAACTGTATGGAGCAGTATATGGGGCCTATTTTGTATGGAGTATTATATGGGGCCCATTCTGTATGGAGCATTATATGAGGCCCATCATAAACTGTATGGAGTATTATATGGGGCTCATTATGTATGCAGCAATATATGGGGCTGATTATGCTGTATGGAGCATTATATTGGCTCATTATACTGTATGGAGCATTATATTGGGTCTCATTATTTTGTATTCAGCAATATATGTGGCTCATTATACTGTATGGGGCCCATCATATACTGTATAGAGCATTATATGGGGCCAATTATATATGGAATAATATATAGGGGACCATCATATACTGGAGCATTATATGGGGCCCATCATATACCTTTTGAAACATTACATGGGGCCCATTCTGTATGGAGCATATGGGGCCCTTCATATATTGTATGGAGCATTATTTGGAGCCCATTATGTATGGAGCAGTATGTGGGGCTCATTATACAGTATGGAGCATTATATTAGGCTCATTATACTGTATAGAGCAATATATGGAGGCACAAATATCAGTTACATAGACTTCTATTGTCAGAAAAATATAAGGATAGTAACACGGGTAGTTAACTCAAGGATGGTGGAGGCCTGCCAGTCTCGGAGGCCTACTGCTACAGGCAACACATATAAAGGAGACCCAACCAGGCGTATTTATTATTTATTTATTTTACTCATTTATATAGTGCCATTAATTCGACAGCGCTTTACAGACATTATTGGCACTGTCCCCGATGGGGCTCACAATCTAAAATCCCTATCAGTATCTCTTTGGAATGTGGGAGGAAACAGGAGAACCCGGAGAAAACCCACGCAAACAAGGGGAGAACATACAAACTCCTTGTAGATGTTGTCCTTGGTGGGATTTGAACCCAGGACCCCATCACTGCAAGACTACAGTGCTAGCCAGTGAGTCACTGTGCATAAACATTTCAAAAAATTAGAGGCAGACACCACCAAAGTGGCATAAATTTCGCCAGATTAGAAATAGTATAATAAGGACCAACACATCTTCCACTACAGCCAACCCAGCAGATGGAGACCTAATCAGGAATCTTAAAATTTCAAAAACATTCAGGCATGACACCACTGAAGTGGCATCAATTTCACAAGAGTAGAAATAGTTTAATGAGGAGCGACATCTCTTCCATTACAGCCAAACCAGTAGATGGAGACCCAATCAATAGTGTTCACATTTCCAACAATTAGTGGCAGACACCAACAAAGTGGCATCCATTTCAACAGAGCAGAAATAGTACAGGTGCTTCTCACAAAATTAGAATATCATCAAAAAGTTAATTTATTTCAGTTCTTCAATACAAAAAGTGAAACTCATATATTATATAGAGTCATTACAAACAGAGTGATCTATTTCAAGCAGGGACGGACTGGCCATCTGGCAATTCTGGCAAATGCCAGAAGTCCCCGCCTGATGGTGGGCTGCCTTGTCTGCTACGTTGTTAACAGAATCGGTGTTCTCAAGACGCCCATACTGTTAAGAGTAGAGATGAGCGACTTTCTCTTTTTTCGGGTCAGGTCGGGTTTCATGAAACCCGACTTTCGCAAAAGTAGGGTCGAGCGAAATCGTCCGACTATCGTGAAAAGTTGGGGTTTCGACCGAAAAACGAAACCCAATGCAAGTCAATGGGGAAGCAAAGTCGATAGGGAGTGGAGGACAGTAAACACACCTACAGTGGCCATTTGAATGGCAACAACATCAATCATTATTACTTAAGCTTGGCAACCCTACTTTACTTTATAATAAAGGTTACGCCTTGAAAAAGTGGTTATTTGGCTCAACTTGCGGGGGGGGTAGGGATGGCTCCCGATTTTCGTGGGCCCCGGGCCAAAGAGTGTCAGTGTGCCCTTTAACACAAACCACAATTCATGATGGTCCGATACGGCACAGAAATATAAGTATAGTACAATGACAAATACTTCACTTCTTACATTACATGACTGATATCTATGTTAAAATCTTCAATAGGTCAAAAAATGGACACTATATTCCTTCATACAGTATTATGGCCACCACATTGTGCGACATACAGAATAATGAGCCCCATATATTGCTCCATACCGAATAATTGATCCCATATAATGTTCCATACAGTATATGATGAGCTCCACATAATGCTACAGCATATGATGGTCCCCATATAATGTGCCATACGGTATAGGACGGTCCACATAGAGTATAATGAGCCCCACATATTGCTCCATACAGTATAATGAGTCGCATATAAAGCTCCATACAGTATATGATGAGCCCCATATATTGCTCCATACAGAATAGGCCCATATGATTATCTAAACCTACACCATTGTCCCCATGGCCAATCGGGACATGCCCCTCAGCCAATATATAGACATAAAAACCAAAAAAAAACAGGGAATAGAGATTGCTATCCCAATTGTGGTAAAGTTTAACTATATTTTTTAGGAGTCAGGAATACTCTATATAAACCACAAAGGAGGGGTCTTTACAAAAAGTACATTTTTATTATAGCAAAATATTTTATAAATAGACAAGGTATAAGGAGGACAAACAAGGTGAAAATAATAATGAATGCTGCTAACCGAAAAAGGTTTGCAGCCATAGAGAAACAGACGTCATCAATATAAGTCATCAATATAAGTAAAATACATAATAAGCAATGAGTGAAAATACCCAATAATGTGCTAATAGAACATGTAATGCATTCAGCAGAAAACTCTGGCAAGATGTTTATGAATAAATTCAGCCAAAAAATCTAATGAGAGACTGCCTTGCAGCCACAATAGAAACCACTTACTAGATTACCTGAAATGACATGCATATACAGGGAAGTGGAGTCTAGTCAGGATATAAACAAATATATAGGGCTGATCATGGCGATGAGGAAAGACCTGCTGAACAATGTATAAGCAAAGAAAGTATTGCTTCAGAGTTCGAAATTACCTTGCGACATTATAGGAGCAGCTCCAAAGATTGCTGGGATGGCGTGTGAGAAGGCCCCGACGCGCGTTTCACCGCACTCGGATTCGTCATATGATGCTCCATACCCTATATGATGCCCCATAAATAATGAACCACATATGATTCTCCAGTATATGATGGGCCTCATGGATGATGCTCCAGTGTCTTATGGGCCAAAAAATGCTCCATATATTGTGGGCCCCATTATTCAGGTTCCAGTGTGTAATGGGCCACGTAAATGCTTCTCCAGTGTCTGATCTGCCCCATTTAGAATTCTCCAATACATGATGGGCCCCATGGATGATGCTCCAGTGTCTTATGGGCCAAAAGAAAGCTCCATATATAATGAGCCCCATTCTTAATGTTCCAGTGTGTAATGGGCCACGTAAATGCTGCTCCAGTGTCTGATCTGCCCCATTTACAATACTCCAGTATACGATGGGCCCCATGGATGATGCTCCAGTGTGTTATGGTCCAAAAGAAAGCTCCATATATAATGGGCCCCATTATTCATGTCCCAGTGTGTAATGGGCCACGTAAATGCTGCTCCAGTGTCTGATCTGCCCCATTTACAATACTCCAGTATATGATGGGCCCCATGGATGCTGCTCCAGTGTCTTATAGGCCAAAACAAAGCTCCATATATAATGGGCCCCATTCTTAATGTTCCAGTGTGTAATGGGCCACGTAAATGCTGCTCCAGTGTCTGATCTGCCCCATTTACAATACTCCAGTATATGATGGGCTCCATGGATGATGCTCCAGTGTCTTATGGGCCAAAACAAAGCTCCATATATAATGGGCCCCATTCTTAATGTTCAAGGGTATAATGGGCCCCGGAAATGCTGCTCCAGTGTCTGATCTGCCCCATTTTGAATGCTTCAATACAAGATGGGCCCCATGGATGCTACTCCAGTGTCTTATGGGTCAAAAGAAAGCTCCATATATAATGGGCCCCATTATTCATGTTCCAGTGTGTAATGGGCCACGGAAATGCTGCTCCAGTGTCTGAAACTGCCCCATCTACAATACTCCAGTATATGATGGGCCCCATGGATGCTACTCCAGTGTCTTATGGGTCAAAACAAAGCTCCATATAATAATGGGCCCCATTATTCATGTTCCAGTGTGTAATGGGCCACGGAAATGCTGCTCCAGTGTCTAATCTGCCCCATCTACAATACTCCAGTATATGATGGGCCCCATGGATGCTGCTCCAGTGTCTTATGGCCAAAACAAAGCTCCATATATAATGGGCCCCATTATTAATGAACCAATGTATAATGGGCCCTGGAAATGCTGCTCCAGTGTCTGATGTCCCCCATTTACAATACTCCAGTATATGATGGGCCCCATGGATGATGCTCCAGTGTGTTATGGTCCAAAAGAAAGCTCCATATATAATGGGCCCCATTATTCATGTCCCAGTGTGTAATGGGCCACGTAAATGCTGCTCCAGTGTCTGATCTGCCCCATTTACAATACTCCAGTATATGATGGGCCCCATGGATGCTGCTCCAGTGTCTTATAGGCCAAAACAAAGCTCCATATATAATGGGCCCCATTCTTAATGTTCCAGTGTGTAATGGGCCACGTAAATGCTGCTCCAGTGTCTGATCTGCCCCATTTACAATACTCCAGTATATGATGGGCTCCATGGATGATGCTCCAGTGTCTTATGGGCCAAAACAAAGCTCCATATATAATGGGCCCCATTCTTAATGTTCAAGGGTATAATGGGCCCCGGAAATGCTGCTCCAGTGTCTGATCTGCCCCATTTTGAATGCTTCAATACAAGATGGGCCCCATGGATGCTACTCCAGTGTCTTATGGGTCAAAAAAAGCTCCATATATAATGGGCCCCATTATTCATGTTCCAGTGTGTAATGGGCCACGGAAATGCTGCTCCAGTGTCTGATCTGCCCCATCTACAATACTCCAGTATATGATGGGCCCCATGGATGCTACTCCAGTGTCTTATGGGTCAAAACAAAGCTCCATATATAATGGGCCCCATTATTCATGTTCCAGTGTGTAATGGGCCACGGAAATGCTGCTCCAGTGTCTGATCTGCCCCATCTACAATACTCCAGTATATGATGGGCCCCATGGATGCTGCTCCAGTGTCTTATGGGCCAAAACAAAGCTCCATATATAATGGGCCCCATTATTAATGAACCAATGTATAATGGGCCCTGGAAATGCTGCTCCAGTGTCTGATGTCCCCCATTTACAATACTCCAGTATATGATGGGCCCCATGGATGCTGCTCCAGTGTCTTATGGGCCAAAAGAAAGCTCCATATATAATGGGCCCCATTGTTCATGTTCCAGTGTGTAATGGGCCACGGAAATGCTGCTCCAGTGTCTGATCTGCCCCATTTATAATGCTCCAATACATGATGGGCCCCATGGATGATGCTCCAGTGTGTTATGGGCCAAAAGAAAGCTCCATATATGATGGTCCACATTATTAATGATCCAGTGTAAAATGCTCCCCATATATTCCTCCAAACATTTTTAAAAATTAAATACCTCTCCGTGTGTCCTGCTCTACTCTGGACTCCTCAGCATCGCCATTGAGTCGCACAGCCAGAGCTTTGGGGTACTCGGCACCGAGCCCGTTGATATCTATGGGGAATGTCACGGGTAGCACAGCTCGGTCCGTTGCCCTGGGCGCTCACTGCAATGTGGGATATTTACAGGTGACTTGAATGATGATATGGGAATTCGTGACGCCACTTGTGGTACCTGGTCAGAATGACCAGCGCTGCTATGCAGATCCACTGAAGGGTTATTATTGTGCAGCTAGATGTTAAGCCTTCCACAAGTAAGGCTGAATTCTCCTCCAGGGCAGATAAATGTGTGGGATTGCAGGACAGACGGGGACCCGACAGTCAGGGGTAATAAGGGAGACACACACATAAGTCACTTTGGTACCTTTACTGAGATGTTGCAGGCACTTCCCGGAGCACTGTAGGGTGAAGGGTGCACATTCAGATTCCTCCACTGGTAGGTGTGTGGCCTCCTGTTCTCTGCCTTTTTGTAATGAAGTCTTGGCCTGCATGTAACTGGGCCAAGCTTAGTCTCCGTCTTGTACCTGGCTGACCTTGTGATTGGACCTTCTCACTGAAAGTACACAGTCTCTGCTTGCAGCGTCCTGCTTGCCAGACTCTGTCCTCCTGATCCTGTTACGTATCAGCTCTGTGGTACTCCTGGGACTTGTAGTCCTCCAGGAACTCAGGTGTTCTCCTAATGGGTCGTGGAGATCCCTATAGGCTCGGACCCCGGTGTCCGGTAATACTTGCTGAGGTAAGCTCCGAAGGCTTTTCTACTCCTGTTGCAGCTCTTCCCACTCGCCTTCGGCCTACCTGGACCCTCACACGATCACACACTGGCAGTTGGTGGGCTGCCTCTTCGCCGCTCTCTAAGAGTCGGCACGCTTTCTGCTGAGCTACACTCCTAGATTCAGCTCTGACTAGGCTGGAGTGATTCCTCTGTATCACTCTTTACTAGACTCCACTTGCTCTGAACTGAATAACTCTGCAGCCTCTCTAACCTCAGCTCTGCACTTCCCTTTCTGCAGACTGACTGAGTTCTCTGAGGTGGCTGCACTCTCTGAGATGGCTGCACTGAACTAAACTGAAACTAAACTGAAACTTCTTTTTATATGTCTAACACAGCTCCCTCTGGTGGTCTTTGGGGATAAATGAACGTGTGTGAATGTGCATAATGACCTCTAGTGGTATCTTCTTTCAGTGCACCCTTCTGGGAGATGTGGATTCAGTCGCAGCTGGGCTCCACATTCCCCCCTAGTAGAACTCAGCACTCCGGGGCTGAAATACAAAAACAAAGAACAATAAATATTGCATAAATAACTCTTCCTTTACAGGAGGTAAGGCACTCTTGAACTGTTGCATAACGGTAAATGAACAACTATGTACATTAGTACAATGAGCGATTGAGGAGTTGAGCAACCATAAAAGTCCCCGTCTCTTTTGGAAAAGGATGCTCAAAAAGGGGAAGAGAAAACAAGTAAAAATAATGTCCATTCACTTGTTTCAATATCAAAAGGAAAACAGATTAATAAATAGCGGTATAATAAAGCATATTATAACGACAATATATACATTGATATACAGTGGTTCTTGATAATTATTTACATGTGTTAGGTCCTACTCTCTGTACCTAACAGGTAATTGCCCCCTTGTTATGCGTACTGACCTACGTGGTGTAGTGGTAGGTGAGGTGTCAGTTACCCTGTTATTCCTGCGTGCAGGTAGGTTGTAGTACTGCCTTAGCCTCTCTAGGGATCTGGCAAGTATACTGTGAGCTGGGTGAACTGGCTCGACTTCTGCAGGGGATCCTTCTTCCTGAGATTCAGCTTCTTGGGATTCCGCTTCTTGGGGTTCTGCTAAAGCAGGTTCTTCTGGAGCTGACTCTACTGCAACAACTGGTGCAACTGAATGTAGAGGTTCTCCTTGTGGTTGATAGAATTGAAGTACGGGAATAATTACAGCTTCTCCATTTCTGGGCCAATCCACGGGGAAATCTCCTAAGTCTGTATGTATGACTGCTTCATCACTCTCTTTCTGATGGACAACAGGTTCTTCCTCTTGAAGCTTTAACGGATTTGGACACAACTTTAGGTGATCTCTGGATACGGTTGCAGTCGTTCTTCCTCCATCCTTGCTAATTATGCACGTTTTCTTGTTGTCAAACCTTGAATTCTGTACGATGTAGGGCTCTCTTTCCCATTGATCGTCGAGTTTATGTACCCTCCTCTTTCAGCACGATTTCACCAGGTGCGAAAGGTTCAGCTGGTGCACTTTTGTTGTATCGGTCTTCTTGTTTATCCCTTACTCGATTGAGACTATCTTCAACGCAGGCTTGTACTTTTCTGTACTGTTCCTATCACGAATACCGCACTGCACTTGCTCACTGAGCCAGTGCGCGTGTCCTGAATAAGACAGACTGCACTCAAAGATACCTGTGGAGCGGGGCAGTAGCGGTGAAGATGCGTGCTTCAGACTAACAGGACCCTAAGCACGTGACTGCCAAGGGGCGGCACCGGCCACAGGTCTCTCAGAGAAGGCAGTAACAGACAGAGATTGTTTCAGGCCAGAGGACCTTAAGCACGTGACTGCTGGTGGGCGTGGCCTAAGCTCCAGAGAGCTATGAGCAGAAGGAAAACTCCTAGAAGGGTAACTACGGGACAGAGTTACCAAGGGGCATAGACAAAACGGATAGTCAGGATAGCCAGGTCATACACAGAGGGAGCAACGCAGTACAAGTGGAGCAGGCAGAGAATAACCAGAACGTAGCCAAGGGATCAGAAAACCAGAACGGGCAAATACACAGTACCAAGACAGTAGACAAACTCACAACGAAGAGACGGACCGGGTCAAAACCAAACAAGCAACAAGATCAGGCACAAGGCACAGGCACACAGGAGGTCAACTAACTCAGCCGAGGGCAGGAGTATAACTGACACCAGACCTAGGTCAATTGGCAACTAAATAGCCGCCCTCTGCCAGAGAGAGGCTGAAACCATTAACCCCAGTCTGTCCAGGACGGGGCAAAGACAAAACCCCGTCCTGGGTCATGACAGTACCCCCCTCTCAACGGGGGGCCACCGGACCCCCGGGTTTCTCAGGACACCTGGCATGAAAGGCCCGGACCAACTGATCCGCATGAACAGATCGGGCAGGAACCCACGACCGGTCCTCTGGACCGTAGCCTTTCCAATGTATCAGATACTGAAGAGCACGACGGACAAACCTAGAGTCAAGAATTCGTTCCACCTCGTACTCAGACTTCCCATCTACCAAAACCGGTGGTGGGGAAGACAACGATCCTTCCCTACAGGACCCCACAGGTTTCAAAAGGGCCCTATGGAAAACGTTGGGAATCCGTAGAGACGGAGGGAGACGCAACCGAAATGCCACCGGGTTAACTGCTTCCGTAATTTCATAAGGACCAATAAATTTAGGTCCAAGTTTCGCAGAGGGGACCTTGAGCCTTATATTCCTAGTGGATAACCATACCTTATCCCCAACCTGGAACACCGGCCCCACAGACCGTTTTTTGTCAGCAAAAAAATTATATTTAGACTGAGCCTTCGTAATGTTCCTTTGGACCTCCTGCCATAACTCCCCCAACCGCTGTATTGTCCCATCCGCCCCAGGACACCCAGAGTCCAAACGGGAGAACTCCCCAAAATGTGGATGAAACCCATAATTGCAGAAAAAGGGAGATGTGCCCGTAGACTGGTTAGTACGGTTGTTAAACGCGAACTCAGCCAAAGGTAACGCAGTACACCAATCATCCTGTCGGGCTGAGGTCAGGCAACGCAGGATTTGCTCTAAAGACTGATTGGTCCGCTCAGTCTGCCCATTAGTCTCTGGATGATAAGCGGATGAAAAAGACAGATCAATACCCAACCTCTTACAAAATGTCCTCCAAAATCTGGAAACAAATTGTACCCCCCTATCAGACACCCCATTCAAGGGTACCCCATGCAACCGCACCACATGCTCAACAAACAATCTGGACAACGTTTCTGCATTAGGTAAAGCCGACAAGGGTACAAAATGTGCTTGTTTACTAAACCTGTCCACCACTACCCAAATGACGGTATTACCCTTGGAAGGAGGAAGGTTGGTGATAAAATCCATGGACAAATGGGTCCATGGTCTATCAGGAATTGGCAGTGGCACCAATTCCCCGGTCGGCCGGTTATGGGGGGTTTCGCATGGGCACATACCCCACAAGCAGACACAAATTCCCCAACATCAGAGGCTAAAGAAGACCACCAGAATATCCTAGAGATGGCCCTCCGGGTAGCCGAGATTCCAGGATGTCCACCCAGAACTGAGTCGTGGAATTCCCGAAGGACCCTGAGACGAAACTGAACTGGTACAAAAAGTTTATCCACCGGCTTAGCCGGAGGGGCAAGAGACTGAGCTTCCCGAATCTCCTGCTCCAACCCAGCAGAAACAACTGCCACCACCACCCCAGGCTGAAGAATGGAGGATGGAGGTTCGGGGGGAGACACCGTATCCAGACTGCGTGACAAGGCATCAGCCTTGACATTTTTGGATCCTGGCCGAAAAGTGATGGAGAACTGGAATCTGGAAAAAAAAAGCGACCATCTTGCCTGTCTAGGAGTCAACCTTTTAGCAGACTCAATGTAAGCTAGGTTCTTGTGGTCCGTAACCACAGTAATAGGATGGACAGCACCCTCCAAAAAATGCCTCCATTCTTCAAAGGCCAACTTCACGGCCAGAAGTTCTCGATTCCCAACATCATAGTTTCTCTCCGCAGGAGAGAATTTCTTAGAGAAAAAGGCACAGGGTCTCAAATTAGTCAAAGTGGCGGGTCCCTGGGACAACACTGCCCCCACCCCCACCTCCGAGGCGTCCACCTCAACAATAAATGGTTCAGACGGGTCCGGTTGAATAAGAACCGGAGCAGACATGAAACATTTTTTTAAGAACTGAAACGCCGCCACCGCTGCGGCTGACCAATTCTTGACATCAGCCCCCTTTTGAGTCAGATCTGTGAGAGGTTTAACTACCTGCGAGAACCCCCTTATAAACTTGCGATAGTAATTTGCGAATCCTAAGAAACGCTGCAGAGCCTTCAAATCACGAGGTTGTACCCAATCAACAATGGCCTGCACCTTATTAGGATCCATGCGATACCCCTCAGCAGACACAATGAACCCCAGAAATGACAGTTCCTGAACAAAGATGAACATTTCTCTAGCTTAGCAAAGAGACAGTTCTCCCGGAGCCTTTGGAGAACTGCCCGAAGATGATCATAGTGAGTTTGTTTATCAGGCGAGTAGATAAGAATGTCATCCAAATACACAACCATAAAACGCCCAATAAAGTCAGAGAACACATGATTATAAAATTTTGGAAGACTGCTGGTGCGTTGGTCAGACCGAAAGGCATGACCAAGTTTTCAAACAACCCTTCAGTAGTGAGAAAAGCAGTCTTCCACTCATCCCCCTCCCGGACCCGGATAAGGTTATATGCCCCCCGCAGATCCAATTTCGAAAACCACTTAGCCCCAGACAACTGGTTGTACAAATCAGGAATAAGTGGAAGGAGGTAAGTATTTCTCACAGTTATCTTATTTAACTCTCGAAAATCGAGGCATGGGCGCAAACCACCGTCTTTTTTCTTAACGAAAAAGAACCCCACCGCCATGGGGGAAACAGAAGGACGAATGTGTCCCTTACGAAGGCTCTCGGAAATGTATTCTTTCATAGCAGCCCGCTCGGGACCCGAGAGGTTATACAAGCGGGCCTTGGGCAATTTAGTACCTGGAACCAGGTCAATGGCACAATTAAATGGGCGGTGTGGTGGTAAAACTTCAGCCTCTTTTTCAGAGAAAACGTCCGCATAGTCCTTCAGGTACTCCGGAATACCTTCCAGACCAACGGACGACACAGACACAGTAGCAAGACATCTTTCAGAACAATTAGATCCCCATTTAACAATATCACGGGAATCCCAGTCAATAATCGGGTTATGCCGTTGCAACCAGGGAAACCCTAACACCAGACCAGCAGAGAGGTTATCCAAAACAAAACATGACATACGCTCCTGGTGAAGGGCCCCCACCCTGAGGGTGAATTCTTCAGAGACAAAATGGACACCGTCCTTGGTGAGAGGTGTAGAATCAATGGCCATTATTTTTATAGGAGTCTCCAACCTAACTGTCCCTAATCTACAGCTGGCCACCAGCTTAGAGTCAATCAGGATCAAGGATGACCCACAGTCCACAAAAGCTGAAGTAAGGAAAAAGCAGTTTTTCACACCAAGTTCCACCTTTAACAGTATCTTAGAAAATGAAGGAAAGGGTACCTGAGAGTCTGAGTGACCTCCACGATGATCACCCAGACTCAGTCGCTTGTTAGTCGGTGGGCAGGAGGGACAGTTCTTTTTCCAATGTCCAGGATCACCGCAGTAAAAACACAGCTTTTCTAAACGCCTCCGTCTCCTTTCTTTCTCTTTGAGGTCGATGGCTCCCATCTCCATGGACTCCAATACAGGACTGGCTCCCCTTCCACTGGAGAAAAATGGTGTCTCAACCTGCATCACACCTCTCGCCCGCAGCCTGCGATCCATTCGGACGGCCTGCGTCATGGCGTCCTCCAGAGAATCAGGCGGAGGGTGAAGTGCCAAGGCATCTTTCAGACGTTCAGACAGGCCTCTACGGAACAAGCCCCGGAGGGCGGCATCATCCCAACAGACCTCAGCAGCCCAGCGTCTGAACTCTGAGCAAAACCACTCGGCTGAGTGCTTCCCCTGACATATACTCATCACCATGTCCTCAGCCATCAGCACTCGATCAGGCTCATCATAAATATGCCCCAGGGCCTCAAAAAATGCATCCACAGTCATTCTTTCAGGGGCAGTGGTAGGAAGGGAAAAAGCCCAAGCCTGGGGGGCTCCCCTTAACAGAGACATAATGACCCCCACCCTCTGACTTTCATCCCCAGAAGAGTGCGGTCTTAAAGAAAAAAAAAGCTTACAGCCCTCTTTGAAAACTTTAAATTCCTTTCTATCTCCGGAAAAGGTATCTGGTAATTTAACTGGGGGCTCTGGGGAAACTAATGTAACATCTTGAACCCCTGTCCCATGAGCACCAGATGATAAAGCCCCCTGCACAGTGTCAGCCATCAGCTGCTGAGACTGAGACAGTGCTCGTTGTTCCTCATTCAGTGTCTGAGACATCTGAGTCAGGTGCTTTACCTGCTCAGAAAGGGCATACATAGGATCCATAACACACACAGGAAGAAAAAAAAAAAAAGGTAGCGGTCAGTTATAATATCACGAACACCGCACTGCACTTGCTCACTGAGCCAGTGCGCGTGTCCTGAATAAGACAGACTGCACTCAAAGATACCTGTGGAGCGGGGCAGTAGCGGTGAAGATGCGTGCTTCAGACTAACAGGACCCTAAGCACGTGACTGCCAAGGGGCGGCGCCGGCCACAGGTCTCTCAGAGAAGGCAGTAACAGACAGAGATTGTTTCAGGCCAGAGGACCTTAAGCACGTGACTGCTGGTGGGCGTGGCCTAAGCTCCAGAGAGCTATGAGCAGAAGGAAAACTCCTAGAAGGGTAACTACGGGACAGAGTTACCAAGGGGCATAGACAAAACGGATAGTCAGGATAGCCAGGTCATACACAGAGGGAGCAACGCAGTACAAGTGGAGCAGGCAGAGAATAACCAGAACGTAGCCAAGGGATCAGAAAACCAGAACGGGCAAATACACAGTACCAAGACAGTAGACAAACTCACAACGAAGAGACGGACCGGGTCAAAACCAAACAAGCAACAAGATCAGGCACAAGGCACAGGCACACAGGAGGTCAACTAACTCAGCCGAGGGCAGGAGTATAACTGACACCAGACCTAGGTCAATTGGCAACTAAATAGCCGCTCTCTGCCAGAGAGAGGCTGAAACCAGTAACCCCAGTCTGACCAGGACGGGGCAAAGACAAAACCCCGTCCTGGGTCATGACAGTTCCTGTCTGTTTGTGTCCCAGTCTTCAGTAGTCACATCTGCTTCTGGTTCTACAACACCAAGCTCCAGATCCATGGGCAGCTTTCCTGGTCTGGCCCGCATGAGATAAGCTGGGGTGCAATTGGTGGAACTCACAGGTATGTGATTGTACAGATCTACCAGGTCAGGTAGTAAGTCCGGCCACCGATTTCTCTCCTCGAGTGGTACAGTCTTCAGCAGGTCAATGATGATGTGATTCATCTTCTCACAGAGACCATTGGTTTGGGGGTGGTACGGTGTGGTTCTTATCTTCTTACACCCGTACAAGTGACAGAACTCTTTGAACAATTCGGCCTCGAAGACTGGGCCTTGGTCAGTTAGCACCTGCTCAGGATATCCGTGTGGTCTGCAGAAATACGCTTGGAACGTCTTTGCTGCTGTCTCTGCCGTCAGATCTTTGACAGGGGCGACCACCAGGAACCTGGAGTAATGATCCACCATAGTCAGGGCATAAGAGTATCCTGACCGGCTGGGTGACAACTTGATATGGTCCAGGGCCACGATCTCCAAGGGACGATTCGTCTTGATGGGTTGCAGGGGTGCCTTCTGACTACTGTAGTCCTTTCTTCTGAGGCCACAGGGTCCACAGTTCTGGCACCACTTCTCGATGGAGCTGCGCATTCCCACCCAGTAGAAACGACACTTCAACAGGGTCTCCAGCTTCTTCCAGCCAAAGTGTCCCGCTTGATCGTGGTAGGCTTCTAACACCATCTGGATATCTGCTCTGGGAACTACTATTTGCCATACCATCTCATGGGTCCTTGGGTTGACGTACCTCCGGCACAGCTTCTCACGGTAGATAAACAGCCGGCTTCTTTCATTCCACAGCTGCTTTGCTTGTAGAGGCGCGTCCTTCTCCAAGGAGGAACCTTCCTGAGTTATCAGCTCCTTGATACGGCTGACCACTGGATCGCTGTCCTGAGTCTCCTTCCAGCTGTGGTGAGGTAAAGGATTTAACGTCTTACCATGCGGCCTCCTGCTGGCTTGTTGCTCGTGGATCATCCCATTCCTGTGAAAGGCAGGTAGTTCAATCTCTTCCAGATCATCCACTTCTTCTTCTGTGTCCGATTCATGAGGCATCCTGGATAGGGCATCTGTGTAGCCCTGGTGTGAAGGCACACGCAGTACCCTGGAGAATGTGTGGAGAGATAGCAGTTTAATGCTCAATGAACATTCATTTCAGCACACACTTAGACGCGCCCTCAGGTATACAAAGTCTAGTCACATGTAGCATTCAGGGAGTGTGCAGTGTGAGGAGGGGAGTCGAGTTCAGTCAGTCAGTTTCCTGTCTTCGGACAGCAGAGACAAGTCAGTCTAGCCTGGACTCGAAGGAGTCAGGAAGTGCAGTCTGTGCAGTAAGAGGGAAGTGAGTTGCAGATATACTTCAGTCTCCTGTCCCAAGGACGGTGAAGGTTCAGAGACGTGCTCCTGCCTGGAAGATTACTGAGAGTCTGGCAACAAGCTCAAGAAAGGAATTAAGTAAGGGACTGACTTTGTTAACCTGTGAAGTGAGAAATGCTTATGCTACCAGCGAGGACAAGGCGAAAGGCACAGTGGTAGAAATTCTGAGTGCAATAGGATTGGAGAAGTCCTGCACGTTGTTACCGGT
The DNA here is from genome assembly GCA_033576555.1 of Oophaga sylvatica. Taxonomy (NCBI): domain Eukaryota; kingdom Metazoa; phylum Chordata; class Amphibia; order Anura; family Dendrobatidae; genus Oophaga; species Oophaga sylvatica. The sequence goes on from JARQOD010000004.1 coordinate 462,884,618, forward strand.
CACTGGAGACCGAAGCATCACCATAGCTTCATGCATGGTGGTAGGAAACCCAGAGGCTTACCGGACCTTAGGTAGCGGAAAGCAGCCCCTAAATAGTCGGTACGTAACTGGGGTCAGGGGGAGTGAGAACCTTGAGCCTGATCAGCAAGAATAGGAACTCAGCTCTCTCACAGGAAGGCTCCGACCACAAAACTGACTGGGCAGTACAGCTTTGGAATAGCTGGAGTTATAGAGGGAACTACGCTTCATGCTGGTTGTACTCATCGTTGTGAAAGTAAAGGAGGCCCCTAACTTGTCCAGCTGCTATCTCGAAATACATTCTCCTTGGATCAGCCTCCCTGGGACCTGCCTTACCATCTTACAAGTAAAGTATGGAAAGACGCTGACCGTGTGAGACTGTGTTATTTACTTGCATGCCTGCACAACCCTGCCTTAACTATCGACCTGAGGGAAGAGTCCCACCTGTAGGGGACCCGACATCTAGCTGCCTCACCATCCCCTCAGAGATCTACAGCAGCGCTGGTATAAATTACCAGAAGACTACAGGTGGCGTCACGAACTGTAAATATATCTATCCCCTGTAAATATTTCCCCAACATACGCCAGACCGCCAGGGCCACAGACCGAGCCACCGCTACCTGTGACAAACCCCATAGACTTCCATGGGCTCGGCTCTGAGTACCCATTGCCCTGGTAACCCACAATTGTGGTGGCGGGTCGACACAAAATTGGCGTCACGAACAGGATGCGAAACTCGCAAAATTGCGAGCCCTGTGTGCCTATGGAATTGTTTTTGTGAAAAAGAACTGTTTGCACTTTTGGCGCCAAAAATCACCATCTTTGTCGCCATATTCGCGCCCTCAGGCGCTGGAGAAGAAGGTGGGTGTACCTTCGTGGGCGTGTACCCCCCAGTGGCGCGAAGAAAATGCCTGCCCTCTCAAAGTGCTATTACAATATGCGATCCTGCCCTACAGCAAAGGAGGTCCGCCTCCTCTTCACCTTCCCTGCAAAGAGGAGGAGACGCAAACCCCGCCTCCACGGAAGAGACCGGATGTCTCTGGTAGAAGATGAAGAAATCTTCTGGAACATCATGGAAGCAGGACGTGTGCAGTCGAGCAGGGAAGCGGAGGAAGGCAGGCCCCGTGCCCCAGCCAAGCTGCCACCAGCACCGGAGTCATCCGTGGTCCTGCACCTGCAGCAAGCATTGCTGGAAGTTAAAGAGGAAAATGCACGACTAAGAAAGATGATTTCGCCACAACCTGGATTTGAAGAGATCGAGAGACGCCGGCGTACCCTGGAGCAGCGGCGGCTGTGGGACGCGGTGTTCTCCCCCTTCGATGATCCCCTATGTCTGGAGTTACCAAAACTTCTGCTGCCCAAGGCAAAGGAGCAACCGGAGGCTGCCCCCGAAAGTACCAATCCTGATCCCACCGGTGAAGCGGTGGAGGCGAAGGAGGTTGAGGAGGTACCGCCAGTTCCGGAACGCCCGCCCGGCCAGGAGGCCGCAGCAGATGATCGATCCCCGGTAGGGACACCGGAGGGGTCCTGTCCGTCGTTACCAGACGTGGACTGGGACGAGATGGCGCGCCTGGATGACGTCGCCTATACCGCCCAGTGGGAATGTGAGTGGCAGCGTCGTGAGGAGAAGCAGCAACGCCAGCAGGAGGAAGAGCGGGAAGCTCAGCGGAATCGACAGCGGCAACATGCAGAGCTGATCGCGGACAAGGAGAGTGTCCGGAGAGAGAAAGGTACCCTGAGGGAACCGCGGCGGCAGGGGTGTGTGACAGAGTTCCAGCTCCGGAAGGGCTGGGGCTTCATAAGAGAACCGGGCCTCTACCCAGGGGTCTTTGTCAGCAGACGTGATGTAGAATCCCACCTACCGCAAGGTCATCCCGGGAGGGACTTAGTTAATGGAGACATTGTTACATACACACGGCACTGGGGAATGAAGGGATGGTATGCCCTTAACGTCACCATCGTCCGTGACCCCGTCCCCGACGCAGGTAACGTCACCACTACCGCAGCGTCCCCGTCTCCAGCTCAAACAGCACCAGGCCGTGCCCCAGCATCGCCCCCTGTAGGCTCATCGCAAATGGAAGCAATGTCTACATACTCTTCGTCATCTAGTCATCCTTCTGCATCGCAACTTGCGACCCAGTTTCCATCGCAATCTATGACACGATCGATATCGCTAACTGTAACGCAAATTGAAACGCAATCGGTGTCTCGCAAGGAGAAAGTACCCGTTGCGCCCCTAGAGGTTCGCACGAGAACTGTGGCGACCCAGACCCTAATAGCAGCACACGACTTGTTAGTTATGGGATCTAGGGACCATCGCATTGTTCCAGCCCCCGGGGTGGAAAATGTATTTGAAATAATTAAACAGTAAAAGAAAAACCGGTGAGATCCAGATAGGGGTCTACCATAAGTAATGTTGTAAAAAGTTTAAGAATGTTTGCCAATTTTTGCACAAGTTAAATGTGTATATAACGTATATATATATTGCCAAAAATAGAATGCCCGGCTGGGTAATCAGATAAAAAGTTTTTGCACTTTATTATGATGTGATTTGATATAATGTGTCTTTGTTTTACAATGGACTTCGAGGTTGAGGACTGTGCCAGCCCAGAACTTATCTGTATATAGTTGCGCTTCGGTGCCTAATCTTGGTTTTACATAAAACCAGCACAATTACCTCTGAATACAAAACCCGTGTGGTGTGGCACTGAGTGAGGTCTGCATTCGGATGTCCTGCAGCCCACCCAGGACCCACGTTGAAGGTTTGGTGCGGGTCCTTCACAAGCATATTGTCTATTTATATGAAAATGTTATTTAATATTTGTACTTTTCTATATATAATGTTTTGTTCGCAACGTTCAAGAAATCCTTACCTCCCGGATGGGACGAATTAATGTTTAATGTTGATGTTTAATGCATAAACAAAATTGTCTCTTTGTATTTTACAGCCGGGAGTGCTGTCATTTACCATGGGGGAATGTGTAGCCCTGGTGTGAAGGCACACGCAGTACCCTGGAGAATGTGTGGAGAGATAGCAGTTTAATGCTCAATGAACATTCATTTCAGCACACACTTAGACGCGCCCTCAGGTATACAAAGTCTAGTCACATGTAGCATTCAGGGAGTGTGCAGTGTGAGGAGGGGAGTCGAGTTCAGTCAGTCAGTTTCCTGTCTTCGGACAGCAGAGACAAGTCAGTCTAGCCTGGACTCGAAGGAGTCAGGAAGTGCAGTCTGTGCAGTAAGAGGGAAGTGAGTTGCAGATATACTTCAGTCTCCTGTCCCAAGGACGGTGAAGGTTCAGAGACGTGCTCCTGCCTGGAAGATTACTGAGAGTCTGGCAACAAGCTCAAGAAAGGAATTAAGTAAGGGACTGACTTTGTTAACCTGTGAAGTGAGAAATGCTTATGCTACCAGCGAGGACAAGGCGAAAGGCACAGTGGTAGAAATTCTGAGTGCAATAGGATTGGAGAAGTCCTGCACGTTGTTACCGGTCACTGGAGACCGAAGCATCACCATAGCTTCATGCATGGTGGTAGGAAACCCAGAGGCTTACCGGACCTTAGGTAGCGGAAAGCAGCCCCTAAATAGTCGGTACGTAACTGGGGTCAGGGGGAGTGAGAACCTTGAGCCTGATCAGCAAGAATAGGAACTCAGCTCTCTCACAGGAAGGCTCCGACCACAAAACTGACTGGGCAGTACAGCTTTGGAATAGCTGGAGTTATAGAGGGAACTACGCTTCATGCTGGTTGTACTCATCGTTGTGAAAGTAAAGGAGGCCCCTAACTTGTCCAGCTGCTATCTCGAAATACATTCTCCTTGGATCAGCCTCCCTGGGACCTGCCTTACCATCTTACAAGTAAAGTATGGAAAGACGCTGACCGTGTGAGACTGTGTTATTTACTTGCATGCCTGCACAACCCTGCCTTAACTATCGACCTGAGGGAAGAGTCCCACCTGTAGGGGACCCGACATCTAGCTGCCTCACCATCCCCTCAGAGATCTACAGCAGCGCTGGTATAAATTACCAGAAGACTACAGGTGGCGTCACGAACTGTAAATATATCTATCCCCTGTAAATATTTCCCCAACATACGCCAGACCGCCAGGGCCACAGACCGAGCCACCGCTACCTGTGACAAACCCCATAGACTTCCATGGGCTCGGCTCTGAGTACCCCATTGCCCTGGTAACCCACAATTGTGGTGGCGGGTCGACACACATCAGCGTTGGCATTCTTGCGGCCCGCTCGGTACTTGATTGTGAATTGGTAGTTTGACAGCCGAGCCATCCAGCGTTGTTCCATGGCTCCCAGCTTGGCTGTTTCAAGATGCGTCAAGGGGTTGTTATCAGTGTAGGCAGTGAACTTGCTGGAGGCTAGGCAGTGCTTAAACCTCTCCGTGATAGCCCAGACCAGTGCCAGGAACTCCAACTTGAAGCTGCTGTAGTTCTCTGGGCAGGGCCGGCTCCAGGTTTTTATGGGCCCCGGGCGAAAGAGTCTCAGTGGGCCCCTTTAACGCAGACCACGATTCATGATGCTCCGATACTGCAGAGAAATATGGGTATAGTACAAGACCAAAGATTTCACTTCTTATTATAATTACACGAGTGATATCTATTGTAAATTCTACAATAGCTCAGAAACTGTCGAATCCTCACAACACACAGTACAGACCGGACAGTATAGTCCTCCATACAATATTATGGGCCAAATATAATGCTCCATAAAGAATATTGGACCCCAAATAATGCTCCATACAGAATACTGGACCACATAAATTGCTCCATACAGGATACTGGTCCCTATATAATGCTCCATACAAAATATGGAGCTCTCCTCTGCACTGTGCTGCGCTCTGCACTGTTACGGCTCAGGAAAGGGCGCTGTGGAAAGACGTCATCGCGCCCTCTGACCTGAGACATCACAGTGCAGAGCTGCAGAAGACACCGGAGCTGCGGAGGCACGGGGAGAGGTAAGTATTGTGCCGGCTGCCGGGGCCCTGAGCAAGCGGGGGGGCCCAGTGGCGGCGCTAACACCGCTCTCCTCCACTAATGGGCGCCAGCAGAGGTGTATCTAGGTTTTCTGGCACCCAGGGCAAGAACTCAGTTTTGCGCCCCCCTCCACACATACCCCCTAACCCTAATCTCCCCTTCACACTGAATAATCTCCCCTTCACACTAATAATAAATCCCCCTCACACTGAATAATCCCCAACACACAAAATAATCCCCCCTCTACACAAATACCCCCTCCACACTGAATAATCCCCCCTCCACACAAATAATAAATCCCCCTTACACTGAATAATCTCCCAACACACAGAATAATCCCCCCTCCACACAAATAATAAATACCCCCTCCACACAAAATAATCCCCCCTCCACACAAATAATGAATACCCCCTCCACACTGAATAATCCCCCAACACACAAATAATAAATACCCCTCACACTGAATAATCCCCCAACACACAAATAATAAATACCCCCTCCACACTGAATAATCCCCCAACACACAAATAATAAATACCCCTCACACTGAATAATCAATCCCCCAAAACACAGAATAATCCCCCCTCCACACAAATAATAAATACCCCCTCCACACTGAATAATCCCCCCTCCACACAAATAATAAATACCCCCTCCACACTGAATAATCCCCCCTCCACACTGAGTAATCCCCCCACACAGAATAGATCCCCTCCACAAAGAAGGAATTCCACCCACACACAAGCAAAGAATAAATCATCCCCCTTCTACGCTGAATCTTCAGCTGCACAGCCACAGGAGGCAGGAGCACTTACATCAGATCTTCTGCTCTCTTCTGCCTGCCGGAAAGTGACTTCAGCAGCGTGATCACATGACATGATCATGCTGCTGACGTCGGCTTCAGTTGTACTCGCGTCTGAAAGACGCAAGCACACTTGTTCACTGGACTCTGGGAGCCAACGTGCTGCAGCTTCTTTGTGCCGGCTGTCAGCTTGACAGCCGGCACTGAGAACAGCCGATTCCCAGTCCAGAGGGCGGCAGAATACAGCTGCCAGAGGAGACACTGCGGACCGCCGCATTAGGCGGTCCGACTGCGCCCCCCCTAGATACTCCTCTGGGAGCCGGCGTGCCCAAGGGCGAGTGGGCCCCCCCGCCGGCTTAGGGCCCCGGCACTTGCCCGGGTGTGCCGGGTTCTGACGCCGGCCCTGTCTCTGGGTTCCTCTCTGTCGGGCGGAGTTTCCTGCTTGCATAGGCGATGACTTTCTCCAGGCCATTTTGCTTCTGACTGAGGACAGCTCCCAATCCTTCATTGCTGGCATCAGTATACAGCAGGAACGGCTGGCTGTAGTCAGGGTAAGCTAGGATCTCATCACCTGTCAGGATCTCCTTCATTTCCTTGAACGCCTCAGGCTGTTCTTTACCCCAATGGAATGGAGAATTTCTGCTCTTGAGGACTGTCCCACCAGGAGGTCTTGCAGAGGCGCTGCTTTCTTGGTGTAATCCTTCACAAACCTCCGGTAGTATCCTGTCAGTCCCAGGAACTGTCGCACCTCCTTGAGATTTTTCGGCTCCGGCCATTTCTGAATGGCGGTGATCTTCTCGGGGTCTGGCGCTACTCCTTCTGAGCTGACAATATGTCCCAGATACTGTACCTTTTGTTTGAGCAGGTGGCACTTTTAAGGCTTCAGTTTCATCCCATACTTGGACAGTGACTCGAATACCTCTGCCAGGTGCTTCAGATGATCCTCATACGTCTTGGAGTACACAATTACGTCGTCCAGGTACAGCAACACGGTTTCAAAGTTGAGATGTCCCAGGCAACTCTCCATCACTCTCTGGAACGTTCCCGGGGCACTGCTGAGTCCAAACGGCATCCTGTCAAACTCACAGAGTCCCATTGGGGTGGTGAAAGCCGTCTTCTCCCGATCCTCCTCAGCCACAGCTACTTGCCAGTACCCACTAGTGAGGTCAAGGGTGGAAAAGTAATTAGCAGTCTTTAGTGCGGCTAAGGATTCCTCAATGCGTGGTAAAGGGTATGCATCTTTATGTGTAATGCGATTTACTTGTCTGTAATCCACACACATTCTCATGCTTCCATCCTTTTTCCTGACTAGGACTAGAGGTGCTGCCCAGGGACTACAACTATCCCTTATCACCCCTGCTTCCTTCATATCACGCAACATTTCCTTGGCTTTCTGGTAGTGTGCTGGAGGCAGGGTGGATAAAAATCAATGATTTTTTTAAAAAAATCAAAAAAATCGGATTTTTTTTGATTTAAATCAGATTTTTTTGATTTAAATCAGATTTTTTTGATTTAAATCGGATTTTTTTTCAATAAACTGCTTTTTGAGGAAAATATTTTACCATGCAAAGGTTCTTCCATCATGAGATAAAGCTGAGTTGTTTAACTCAGTAGAATAAAGGCTGTATATGTGTAACATTCACAATGCCATGCTCTTCCAGAGGTTTCTGTAGGATTAGTGCCAGTGGGCAGTTTCTCTCCTATATTATCACAGACGCTCGCTTTACTTACGCAGTTCTCAAAACTGAATTTGACTCCGCAGAGGTCCCAGCCTCTTCTTCACGGCAAAAATGTTACAACATGAACAGAGTTGAGAAAAAGACCTTAATCCTATTGTTCTACAAACCTATATGAATACAGAATCAACCCCTTCAGTGCCAAGTCCAAGAAGTTAGACAATATGTTTCTGATTGTTTGGAGTGGAATAGATCTGCACAACACAAGAAGAATGTGAATCTAAAGGCTGGGTCTCACATAGCGATACACCAGCGATCCCGACAACGATATGCACCTGTCAGGATCGCTGGTGTATCGCTACATGATCGCTGCTGAGCTGCCAAACAGGCAGCTCAGGCAGCGATCTGGGACAGCGACACTGCGGGTAACATCGCTTAGTTACCCGCAGTGTACATTGGATACCAGCGCCCTGATGCAGGGAGCTGGTATCCAAGGTACACAGCGGGTTTCCAAGCGCTGCGCGGTGCCTGGAAACCCGCTGTGTACCTTGGATACCAGCTCCCCTGCATCAGGGCGCTGGTATCCAAGGTACACAGCGGGTTTCTAGGCACAGCCCCGCGCCTGGAAACCCGCTGTGTACCTTGGATACCAGCGGATCGCTGCTCTCCCGCCTGTCACACGCAGCGATGCGTGCCTGTCAGCGGGAGAGCAGCGATCAAAAAAATGTCCTGACATTTCAGCGACGATCAGCGATACCCAGCAGGGGGGCTGATCGTCGCTGAATGTCACACACAGCGATATCGCTGGTGAGATCGCTGCTGCGTCACAAAACTAGTGACTCAGCAGCGATCTCGGTAGCGATATCGCTATGTGAGACGGGCCCTTAAGTGTGAGGAGGAGGAAGGGCAAGCAGACAAGAAAATGAAAGTGAAACTTTGAGCACAATACTGCAGCATAGCCACAGACAGACAAGTCAGGTCAGGATTATTTTTCTCCTTCCTAAGTACAACAGAACAGTGGTGTCCAAATATGAATGATTAACCCATTAAACTGGGGAGAAAAAAGTAATATAAAAAGTGATTCTAAAAATCTTCATCTACTTGCATGTTAAAGTAGCAAGAACTAGTTTAGGTAGAAACTTTGATTTAAATCACTGATTTAAATCAAGCCTTACTGACTAGTGATTTAAATCGTGATTTAAATCGTGATTTAAATCAGTTTGATTTAAATCAAATCCACCCTGGCTGGAGGTATAGGCCTGTACCGTTCTTTAATGGGAGGATGATTGCCTGTGGGGATGTGATGTTGAACCCCTTTAATTTTTCCAAAGTCAAGTGGGTGTTTGCTGAATACCTGAGCATACTCCTGAACTACTCGGTATACTCCTTGTTTCTGGTGGGCTGGAGTGGTGTCTGTCCCGACATGGAGCTGCTGACACCAATCCTCCACCTGGGTGGTCGGGCCGTTATCCTCCACTGGTTGTGGGGAGGTTAAGGGCTCCGTTTTGTGAATGGAGTTATTATCCACAGCATGTAACTTAGCAACAGTGGCATAACGTGGTAATTTGACTTCATCCTCTCCCCAGTTGAGAAGATGCACTGGCACCCTCCCATTATGTACCTCCACTATCCCTCTGGCAGTCAAGAGTGTAGGTCTGTGTTCTGAACAATGGGGCTCTACTACTGCTTGGTAGTTCTGTCCTCTCAGACCTATTGCTGCTCTACACCAAATAAGCATTTCACTCATTGGGGGTATCACAATGGGGTTCGGGTTGTGTGGCCCAGCTGCGCTTGGTACACATGTCTCCAGGAGGATGCACAGGAAGGTAATTGTAAAAACCTGATATTCATTCACATCTCACACTTCCCAGGAGCCACCAGAGGGAACACCTTAGATTCAGGTATTTAGGGGCGTGGAGAAATGCAGCAGTAGGCATTCTAGCCAGACAGCTATTCTAGTTGTTGGTTTTACCTCAGAGAAGAGATCAGAACGGCAGTTACCTCAGACAAGCTGTGAGGGACAGATTAGTTCTCCTCAGGACACCAGAGTGAGAGGATTCCTGTCAGAGCTCAGTCTGAGCTAGAGTGAGTTAGTTCAAGTTCTGGTCTTGGAGGGAGAGGAGAGAAGACTGATTCCTGACAGAGCTCAGGTAGTTCATCTTGAGCCGAAGTGGAGGCTAGTACGAGTGGAGGAAATCACTCTAGCCTAGTCAGAGCTACATCTGAAGCTGTTATCTCAGAACAAGCTGACTGTGTTCCCTAAGAACGTGGAATGTGACTCTCGGAGCTACAGCGTGTATACAGTCTGACGGAACGTTCTGTGAGCTGCTCTGGACAGAGTTTAGAAAGGAAAGAAGGAAGGGGACTACAGCAGTTATAACATCGAGTCAACTGAGAGCAGGTCAGTGAGCATTGGAAGGAAAGCTGACAACTACACCTACTGCTACCCGTGCTTATGTTAAGGGTAAGAGCAGGGCGACAGGCGAGTGGTGAAAGAAGGACAAGTGACTTAGGTGACAGATCACCTTCACTAAATTGACCGGACACCGGGTCCAAAGCATTGCTAGTACTTCACGGCTAGTGATAGAAAACCGGAAGCCCTGCTGGACTTCAAGTCGCAGAGGGTAGCCCTAAATGTCGATACGTAACAGGAGTCAGGGGAAACAGGACGGAGTTGGTCTGATCAGCCACAACGGCTTAGTTCTTTCCAACATCTGGTCACCAGAGATAGAAAAGGCTCCACCCAGGGCTGCCACTAGGAATTTCGGGGCCCCATACTGGCAAAATTTATGGGGCCCCCCTTGAGACTCCACCCCCAGTTCCGCCTCCACCCTAGCTCCTCCTCCACCACGCGAACCATCCAAAATCCCTCCGCCTTTTCTTGGAAAAACTCCACTTCTGCACCACGCCCTCACCAATGACACATTAACATCAAATCACATGCATAGACATCAGCTTTTGTTTTGACCAAAAGATTTTTTTAAGCCTGCCACCACGACAAGGTAATATGGGTGAAATGGTGTGCACTCAAGTCTAGTGTACAGGAGATGCTGGTGAATTGGTCCTAAGCGGCACCAACAAATATAGGAAGAGCAAAATTCACCGCACACTACAATTGATTACTATGCAGAAAAATATTTTTATTTGAAAAATTATCCAATCCAAAAGAAGAAAGTGCCAGTGCCGTAATAATAATAATATGTACAATATACAGATACCCAACGTTTCGACCCTCCCGGATCTTAATCATGGGGTACTAGAGAAAAATAGAAGAAACATAGTGTGAGGCAATTATATACAGTGATTACATATACATATATAACATATATACAGATATGGGCTGGATCATATATAATTGATTGCGAAAAATGTCATGTAGATAATAATCCAGAAAGTAGAATATATTGTTAAAGTACATATGGAGCCTCATTATACAATCTCAACATGGAGATACATAGAGTAACGATTTATATAATCATAGTAGAACAAAAGCACAATGATATAAGAAACAAAGAAGTAGCGCATTTCTACCTTGTAAAATTAGTACAACAGAGATATGGCACATAGTAGAGGCAATAAATTCCTTGTAAATTCCCTTATAGCAGAGCCAGATGCTGCAGATAATATCAAAATGATTAATTAAATAAATATAGGGAAATAGGTGTCACCATCATTGAAATGTCAGAGATTACCTGCTGTGTACAAAGAGCAGGAGTTAAATGTATCCAGAATAGGGTAAAGTCTGTCCTGAGCGGCGTCCTGATAGCCTGTACAGGGCAAATGGAACACAAATTATAGCCCATTATAGTGGCAGATGGAGTGGACTATTTAAATGAAAACATACCTTTGGAGGTGGATGAAATGAGAATATAGGCGGCGCACCTGCTCCCTGCCGTGTACAGAAAGTAGGGGTTAAATGTGCCCTGGATGGGGTTAAAACATGTCCTGGATGGCGTCCACAGAGCCTACATGGGGTAAATGTGGCATAAGTTGCAGCCCAGAGTGATGGCAGATGGGGTGAACCGCTTTGAATCAAAGACATACCTTAAGAAGCGAATGTACAGGTTTACAGGCGGCGCTCCTGCGCCCTGCCTTGTCTGCTGGGTGACCAGGTGTATGGGAAGGAAGCAAATGGGGGTTTAAATGCGGCGCCGTGTACCGCCGGACCGGAAGTGCGTCATCCGGACCGGAAGTGACACGGCGCCACATGCAGGCCTCTAGTCTCCTCCCCCTAGATTTTGTCTCTTATACAGATTAGTGTCTCTCATAGTCCTGCTTATATTTGCCTTTTCCCACCGAAAACATGGTGGCCGCTACCGCTATCGCGCATGCGCGATTACATCAGATCATGTTGCGCCGTGTCACTTCCGGTCCGGATGACGCACTTCCGGTCCGGCAGTACACGGCTCCGCCTATTTCCCTATATTTATTTAATTAATCATTTTGATATTATCTGCAGCATCTGGCTCTGCTATAAGGGAATTTACAAGGAATTTATTGCCTCTACTATGTGCCATATCTCTGTTGTACTAATTTTACAAGGTAGAAATGCGCTACTTCTTTGTTTCTTATATCATTGTGCTTTTGTTCTACTATGATTATATAAATCGTTACTCTATGTATCTCCATGTTGAGATTGTATAATGAGGCTCCATATGTACTTTAACGATATATTCTACTTTCTGGATTATTATCTACATGACATTTTTCGCAATCAATTATATATGATCCAGCCCATATCTGTATATATGTTATATATGTATATGTAATCACTGTATATAATTGCCTCACACTATGTTTCTTCTATTTTTCTCTAGTACCCCATGATTAAGATCCGGGAGGGTCGAAACGTTGGGTATCTGTATATTGTACATATTATTATTCTTCTTTTGGATTGGATAATTTTTCAAATAAAAATATTTTTCTGCATAGTAATCAATTGTAGTGTGCGGTGAATTTTGCTCTTCCTACCACGACAAGGTAGAATCTATTGGCAGGGCCCTACTCTACTCTAACCTCTTAAACATTCGGTAACTTTTTTTTTGTATATTTTAATTATCTTTCTTCAAGGGAATGTGTCACATACATTTTTTTTTAACTAATTGAAATCATATATATATATATATACACACTGTATTTCTGATTGCAGATTATTGTATTCAGTTAATGATTGGCCCCATATAATGCTCCATAAAAGTTATGCCCCCATAAGATGCTCCATATATTTTATGCCCCATATGATGCCCCATAGATTTTATACCCCCATATGATGCTCCATAGATTTTATGCCCCCATATGATGCTCCATAGATTTTATGCCGCCATATGATGCCCCATAGATGTATATGCCCCCATATGATGCTCCATAGATTTTATGCCGCCATATGATGCCCCATAGATGAATATGCCCCCATATGATGCTCCATAAATTTTATGCCCCATATGATGCTCCAAAGATTATGCCGCCATATGATGCTCCAAAGATTATGCCGCCATATGATGCTCCATAGATTATGCCGCCATATGATGCTCCAAAGATTATGCCGCCATATGATGCTCCATAGATTTTATGCCCCATATGATGCTCCATAGATTTTATGCCGCCATATGATGCCCCATAGATGAATATGCCCCCATATGATGCTCCATAAATTTTATGCCCCATATGATGCTCCAAAGATTATGCCGCCATATGATGCTCCAAAGATTATGCCGCCATATGATGCTCCATAGATTATGCCGCCATATGATGCTTCAAAGATTATGCCGCCATATAATGCCCCACAGATTATGCCGCCATATGATGCCCCAAAGATTATGCCGCCATATGATGCTCCAAAGATTATGCCGCCATATGATGCTCCAAAGATTATGCCGCCATATGATGCCCCACAGATTATGCCGCCATATGATGCCCCACAAGATTATGCCGCCATATGATGCCCCAAAGATTATGCCGCCATATGATGCTCCAAAGATTATGCCGCCATATGATGCTCCATAGATTATGCCGCCATATGATGCTCCAAAGATTATGCCGCCATATGATGCTCTATAGATTTTATGCCCCATATGATGCTCCATAGATTTTATGCCCCATACGATGCTCCATAGATTATGCCCCATACGATGCTCCAAAGATTATGCCGCCATATGATGCCCCACAGATTATGCCGCCATATGATGCTCCATAGATTATGTCGCCATATGCTCCAAAGATTATGCTGCCATATTATGCTCTATAGATTTTATGCCCCATATGATGCTACATAGATTTTATGTCCCATACGATGCTCCATAGATTATGCCCCATATGATGCTCCAAAGATTATGCCGCCATATGATGCCCCACAGATTATGCCGCCATATGATGCTCCAAAGATTATGCCGCCATATGATGCTCCAAAGATTATGCCGCCATATGATGCCCCATAGATTATGCCGCAATATGATGCTCCATAGATTTTATGCCGCCATATGATGCCTCATAGATGTATATGCCCCCATATGATGCTCCATAGATTTTATGCCCCATATGATGCTCCATAGATTATGCTGCCATATGATGCTCCAAAGATTATGCCGCCATATGATGCTCCATAGATTTTATGCACCCATATGATGAGCAGCGGGGGGGGGGGGGGTCGGCCACACGCAGCAATCCAACAGGGCCCCAGCCCAGGGCAGGCAGGAGGGGCCCGCAGCATCCACCAACAGGGTCCCCAGGCCCCCTGTTGCTGGATGCTGCGCCTGCGGGCCCCCCCGCCTTCCCTGGGGGCCCATTTGGTGGATGCTGGGCCCCCCCTTCCTGCCCTGGGCCCTGTTGGTGGTGCGTGGTGGATGCTGGCGCTGCGGCTGTCCTGGCCGGGCCCCCCTGCGACAGACTACTCACCCTGCTGAGCTTGCCTGCCGCCTGCACCCGGTCCGGTCCGCCGCTCCCAGTCACTTGGCAGTGTGTGTCTGGCACAGCACACCGACGTGACACGCTGCTCGCTCTGCTCCAGAATGAGGAAGTGGAGCAGAGCAGCGTGTGACGTCACGGCTGGACCATGATGCATCAGGGCGGGCTGTAGCTTAAAGCTACAGTGCCTGCCCATTTAATTTACCAGCCAGGAGGTCAGGACTGGGGACAGTGGGGAATATAAAGCAGCGAAGTGCTGCGCCTGCTGCCGGACCGTGCTGCCAGCGTGCTCGGGCGGCGGGCGGGCCCCCCTAAAGCAACGGGCCCCATACATTAGTAAGGGCTGTAATGCCCTGATGGCGGCCCTGGCTCCACCACAATGTCGACCGGGCGTAGCTGTTATACATAGAGTTGAACTTCGCTTCACGCAGGTTGGAAACTCACACTTTAAAGGGAAAGGAGGCCTTAAACTCACTCAGCGATTACCTGAATGTGCATTCTCCACCCTGACCAGCTTCCCGGGACATACCTGCAAATACCACCAGTAAAGGTATGGAAAGAGACTGATTTGTGTGTGACTGCCTTATTGCTTGCACCCCTGCACCACCATATACCTTTGAGGGATCCAGTCTCGCCTGTGGGAGACTTAACACCTTGCTGCCAAATAACAACCCCTCAGAGGATTAACCCTGCAGCGCTGGTCACTCTGATCAGAAACCACAGGTGGCGTCACGAACTATTACTAAAATCCCTGTAAATATCCCCCATTGAATGAGCGCCCAGGGCAACGGACCGAGCTGTGCTACTAGTGACATCCCCCATAGACTTCCATGGGCTCGGTGCCGAGTATCCCATAGCCCTGGTACCATGTGCGACTCATCTTTGGCGTCACGAACAGGATACGA
>JARQOD010000004.1:462900289-462943360 GCA_033576555.1 Oophaga sylvatica
AAATTTTAACCCGCGCATTCCAAAATCGGCAAAAAAATTTTTGGGCCGGGTAGGAATCTGCACCGTTGTACAGGCAAAAATTTTTGCATGCCCGACATCTCAACCCCAGGACATCAATAGTGTTGAAGGAAATTTTTAACCCCCGCCGTTTTGGGTGGTTTTTTATGTGCAGAATAAATTTTTTTTAACAAGTCTATTTTTTTACAGCTAACGCAGTTTTAAATTTAACCCCCGGCGAACCCGGGTACTACGCTGCTTTAAAAATAAGGTACCCCAAATAAATTAAAAAAAACATTATAAAATACCGAAAAGAAAACCCCAATTATTAAAAAAATTTGTTGAATAAAATTCTAAATTTTTTTTAGTATTATCCCAAAAAAAAAAAAATCATCTATGAACCTTTTATAAAAAAATGAATTTTTCGCCGATATCGTTTAAAATAAATATTTTTCAAAACTCCTAAAAAGGTTAGTACAGGTGCTACCTAGAGCCCATCGCGTCCCTTTCTAATGCCTCTAAAACTGGCACTGTTGCCACGGGCTCTCAAAACACACAACTAAATCAATTTTTTCCTACCCAAGACTGAAAAAAAAAAAGCTTACAGAAATTGGGGGAGGGGAAAAAAAGAGGGGAAAAATGGTACTTGCAATAAAAAAACTATCCTCTACCGATATGTTTGACTTTAACATCTTCATTTTTTTGGGGTTCTAAGTAACCCAAAAAGGACCCCTGGGTCGCGGCCCCAACCCCCCGGGGGGCGAGCGGACCAGAAAACCCACCGCCTATACAGAAGTGTTAGGGGCCCCCCAAAAGGAAGATGGAACCACAAGGGTGGAAACCCAAAAGGGGGCGATTTAGGCAACACAGGGAAGTAAAGAGGAGGACCAGATGAGGAGGGAGTATATGTGAGCAGGAGATACCCAGGAACAGAGAAGTACGGGAGGCAAGCGGGACCAGGAGGACCTGGGCCTGGCAAGGGCTTGATGCTGCAATAGAGGAAAAATAGGGCCAAAATGAGAGTGGTGCAAGGAGATGGACACACGGCTAGGAGAACACAGGAGGCCAACAGAGTGTAGGGACAGAAGGACAGCGGCGGACACAGGGCAGGCAGGTATGGATGAGACACAGGGCAGGCAGGCAAGCAGAGACACAGGGCAAACAGGCAGAGACACTGGGGAGGCAGTTAAGGCTGAGACACAGGGCAGACAGGCAAGGCAGAGTCACAGGACAGGCAGGTAAGGCAGAGACACAGGGCCTGAGGACGAGGAAGGACGCCAGGCAAGAGATGCTAGCGCCAATGAGTATGATAACACCGTTGAAATACCAGGTGGACGCCGCCATGATGGGGCGGAGCCCTCGGGTCAGGACCTCCCAGGGAGACTAGCGGCGGAAGCACTACCACACATGCGCGAACCACCGACGTGCCGTGACCCCGAGAACACAGGTGGGGAGCGGCAAGAGAGCGCATCGGGGACGCGCCGGGAAGCGGAGACACACGGGTGAGTTCAGGAGGCTATGACACAATTTATCTCCTTCTCTACCAAAGAGAAATTCATAATCCCTTACATTTTGAATTGTAACTGAATTTGTAATATACGTCATTGAGTGTCTCTGTGGCAAACAGTATGTTGGGAGGACCACTCAACCACTTCACCTCCGACTTAATTCACATCGTCATAACATAAAGGCTTGCTTACTCATGGTCTCTCTAGACATTATGCCTTTGTACATAACAAAAATTTTAAATCTCTTAAGATCAGTCCAATAGACCATATTCCAGTACACATTCCGAATAGAATTTTGAAGCTGAATAGGAAAGAGGTATATTGGATCTACAAACTTAGGAGCTTGAAACCACAGGGCTTGAACGAAATTACTGAAGCTTATATCTAATATACGCAGTCCCTTTTATAAATAATAATAAGTAGAGTTGAGCGAAACAGGTTGGTCAGATTCAAAAATCGCCGACTTTGGCCATAGCGTGAGGTCGGCCATGCGGTCGTCGACCCGCATCGGTTTTCCCAGAATGCTTGCAGGCGCCTTTTCTCAGCCAATGAGCAAGGACGCACACTGTGGGCAACGAGATGATGACATGGGCAGCGGCCACCACCATTTTACAGAAGGGCATTGCAGTGATTGGCTTGCTTTGTGTGGCGTCACAGTGGCTATAAAAGCCCTGACCGCCGACCGCCATTTTACTTCTGCCGATCTTAGCGTTTCTCAGTAGGGAGAGAGTTAGGCAGGAAACAAAAGAGATTCTGTGCTTGTGCTGATATCAATTGTGCTGTACAGTTAGTGTGCAGTGACAGGGGAGGATTTTGTTGTGTGCAGCAGCACTGGCTATTAGGCTGCCTGCCAGTGACATGGGAGGATTTTCTTTTGTGCAGCAGCAGAGCTGGTTAATAGGCTGCCTGCTAGCTGTATTGCTGTGTGTACCCTGCTGTGCAGGCTGCTTTTTACACAGCACTAATACCTTTTTTATTTTTGTCTGCTCAGTTACCGAGCGTTCATTTTTTCCCACACTGTAAAGAGTTGTACGCACCTCACACACTACCGTGTACCGGCTGGTGTCACGGACAAATACATGCTGACTATCTGTATGTGACTCCGGAAATATATACGGAGATTTACAATTACCACTAGACTGTATACAGCTGTACGCTTATGATACAGTACCCTTTTTCTGTTTTTTGTATTCTGGTCTAATCCATACTGAGTGAGCGTCTGTGTGTTACTCCGGAAATGTAAAATTACCCCAATACTGTATACACCTGTACGCTTGTCATACAGTACCCTTTTTCTGCTTTTTATATTCTGGTCTAATCCATACTGAGGCTGTGAGCGTCTTTGTGTTACTCCGGAAATCAATACGGAGACTTACAATTTACCCCTATTCACCTGTTCTCTTCAGATACAGTCCCCTTTTTCAGTTTTTATATTGTGGTCTAATCCATACTGAGCCTGTGAGCGTCTGTGTGTTACTCCGGAAATCAATACGGAGATTTACAATTTACCCTATACACCTGTTATCTTCAGATACAGTCCCCTTTTTCAACTTTTTATATTGTGGTCTAATCCATATTGAGCCTGTGAGCGTCTGTGTGTTACTCCGGAAATCTATTCGGAGATTTACAATTTACCCCTATACACTATGTGAGACAGTGAAGGAATATGTGTCGAATGGGGTGTACATTTCACCTAGGTACTGTGCTGTATGGTATAAGGGAAATGTGTGGCTTTGTAAACCTAGTGGTAGAGAAAGGTCACTACACCTTACATTCAGTACACACTTGCAGCTCAGGCCTGAAACCATTCAGCTGTTAATTAGGAGACCAGAAGTAGGTGTCTGCGAACACAGTCAGAGAGCTCGTTTAGTCCGGACACAGGAGGGGTCCAGGCACAGAAGGTGTCTCCAGGAGTTTGAGCTATCTCAGTCTGGGTGCTCGATGTACCCCGGACACAGGAGTAGTCTCAGTGAGAATCCATGCGGATAGCTGCTGAATAGGAGGGGAGCTCTCTCAAGCCTGGACGTTGAAGGTGCCTTCAGACACAAGGAGGAGACTCTGTGAACCTCAATGCTGGTAAATGCTGGTAAATGCTGGTAAATGCTGAACATATGTGTTGTTTTGGCCCCGGCTGGTAGAGTTGGGACCCGGATAGATAGGGAAATCTATCTAAGTGTAGTAAGTGGCTAGACAAGCCTAGGTCTTCTGTTTATGATTGTTTTATATCTGTTTGCTGTGGACTTTAATAAAGCTGGTTGC
This sequence comes from Oophaga sylvatica, assembly GCA_033576555.1. Lineage (NCBI taxonomy): Eukaryota > Metazoa > Chordata > Amphibia > Anura > Dendrobatidae > Oophaga > Oophaga sylvatica. The sequence goes on from JARQOD010000004.1 coordinate 462,904,054, forward strand.
GGCCAGTTTTCACCAGAACTGCTGTCTGAATGAACTGTTTCCGTGCCACTCTGTCTACCCGGACGGCGATCCCAGAGCTATATCCCCTGAAAAGCTTACAACCTGTTATCTTCAGATACAGTCCCCTTTTTCAGCTTTTTATATTGTGGTCTAATCCATACTGAGCCTGTGAGCGTCTGTGTGTTACTCCGGAAATCTGTACAGAGATTTACAATTTACTCCTAGACTATATACACCTGTTATCTTCAGATACAGTCCCCTTTTTCAGCTTTTTATATTGTGGTCTAATCCATACTGAGCCTGTGAGCGTCTGTGTGTTACTCCGGAAATCTATACGGAGATTTACAATTTACCCCTATACACCTGTTATCTTCAGATACAGTCCCCTGTTATGTTTTGGTAGCTGAGGAGGGCAGGAGAAAAAAAACCGCAAAGGCAGCCAAACACCAGAGAGGTTGGTATCTAATAGGTTGCAGACCCCTAAACTAACCGCACAACTAGAAGCAGCCGTGGGACGTTCCTATGGTGCCCTAGATGCCTCGTCACAGCCGGAGAGATTAGCTACCCCTGTAGATGGAAAGAGGAAAGCTAACTGCCCCGGAGTAGAGCCCTAAAGTATTAGGAAGCTCCCAAACATATAATGGCGGTTAGACAAGAGAAAAACACGAACACAGACAGAAAATAGAATGAGCAAACGCTGGGGCCCAAAACTGTCTAGATAGGATAGTACAGGAGAGAATACTGTCTGCAACCCAACAAAACCCAAGGAAAAATTCCAACACTTCTGATTCCAAAAATGCTGAGACCACACGGTCTCGACCACCTATATCAGATCTCTGGTGTGAACATGCAGCTACCCAGCAGCAAACTATCACAGGAACAGAGCACAAGTGCAAACACAAAAAGTGAACAGAGACCAGCACAAGCCCCCGAAGGGGACCCGGCTGAAGTCAAAAGCAAGGCAGCAAAAACAAGGGAAATCAAACCACAGAAAAAAAAACAGAAAGTAACTTATCTGAATGATAGCAGGAGACAGCAGAAAAGCAAGCTGAATTCCAACCTAGACCAGGAAGTAATAATTGATCAGCGGCGAGGATCATGGGAGGCCAGCTCACTTATATCAGGCCAGTCCGTCCCCCCTGATAACCATTCATCCATTGCAGGTGGTGAACTCTTGCTGTTCAACATAGGTTCAATACCCTCAGCAACCACCAGAGGGAGCCTCAGCTCCAAAGTCGTCTCCAACATGTTCACAACAGTACCCCCCTTGAGGAGGGGTCACCGAACCCTCACGTGCGCCACCAGGCCGATCAGGATGCTCGTTGATAGGCACAGACCAGTCTCTTAGCATAAATGTCTGAAGCAAACACCCAAGAATTGTCCTCCTGACCATAACCTCTCCACTTAACCAAGTACTGGAGTCTCCGCCTAGCAAAACGAGAATCCAATATCTTTTCAACCTCATACTCCAAATTACCCTCAACCAAAAGAGGGTCAGGAGGGTCAGCCATAGGAACCACTGGTTCGACAAACCTCTTCAATAAAGATTTGTGGAATACGTTGTGAATCTTAAATGTCACTGGAAGAAGCAAACAGAAGGAAACGGGATTAAGAATTTCCATGATCTTATAAGGTCCAATGAACCTTGACTTAAATTTTGGAGACGCAACTTTCATAGGGATATTTTTTGAGGACAACCAAACCAAGTCCCCCACTTTAAACCGAGGACCATCAGTCCTATGCCGGTTGGTAAACCGCTGGGCCTTCTCCTGAGAGAGAGACAACTTATCCACTACTTGGTCCCAAATCTGCGGCATTCGCTCTACAATAGAGTCAACACCCAGACAGACAGAAGCCTCCGCCTGCCCCGAAGAAAATTGAGGATGAAACCCGAAATTGCAGAAAAAAGGAGACATCAAGGTGGCAGAGCTAGCCCTATTATTAAGAGCAAACTCAGCCAAAGGCAAAAAAAAGACCCAGTCATCTTGATCAGCAGACACAAAACATCTCAAATAAGTCTCCAAGGTCTGGTTTGTTCTCTCGGTTTGTCCATTGGTCTGAGGATGAAAAGCAGAGGAGAAAGATAATTGAACACCAAGTTTAGAACAAAATGTCCTCCAAAATCTGGAAACAAACTGGACTCCTCTGTCAGACACAATGTTCTCCGGAATGCCATGTAACCGAACCACGTGCTGAAGGAACAAAGGCACCAATTCGGAGGAGGAAGGTAACTTAGGTAATGGCACAAGATGTATCATCTTGGAAAACCTATCACAGATCACCCAGATAACGGTCATTCTCTGAGAGACAGGGAGATCGGAAATAAAATCCATAGAGATATGGGTCCATGGCCTCTTGGGCACAGGGCAATGGCATTAACAAACTACTAGAGCGAGAGCAAGGTTTGGACCGAGAACAAGTCCCACAGGACTGCACAAAGTCCCTGACGTCATGAGACAAAGTAGGCCACCAAAAGGACCGACTCACCAAATCTCTGGTACCATAAATACCGGGATGGCCAGCCAACGTGAAGCAATGAATCTCAGACATAACATTCTTCTTCCACTGGTCTGAGACAAACAATTTCCCAACAGGGCAGCGTTCAGGTTTACCTCCTGAAATTCCTCCAGAGCCAGTCTCAAATTGGGCGAGATAGCGGAAAGAACCACACCCTCCTTCAAAATAACAGCAGGCTCAGTTACCTCAGGAGAATCCGCAAAGAAACTCCTCGAGAGGGCATCCGCCTTAACATTCTTAGTGCCCGGGAGAAAAGAGACCACAAAATTAAAACGTGTGAAAAACAAGGCCCACCTGGACTGTCTAGGATTAAGTAGCTTGGCTGATTCGAGATAAACCAGGTTCTTATGGTCCGTGAGGGCCACCACCTGATGTTTGGCTCCTTCCAGCCACTGTCTCCACTCTTCAAAAGCCCACTTCATAGCCAATAACTCCCGATTTCCCACATCATAATTACGTTCAGCTGGGGAAAAATTTCGAAAGAAAAAGGCACTAGGGTTACTCTTAGAGGTCTCCAGATCCCTTTGGGACAAAATGGCACCTGCACCAATCTCAGAAGCATCAACCTCCACCTGAAATGGTAGAGAAACATCAGGTTGCCGTAGAACAGGAGCAGAAGTGAATCTCCGCTTAAGCTCCTGAAACGCAGAAACTGCCTCAGGAGACCAATTCACTACATCAGAACCCTTTTTGGTCAAATCAGTCAGTGGTTTCACAATACCAGAGAAATTACATATACATTTACGATAAAAATTAGCAAAACCCCAAAATCTCTGAAGAGCCTGCAGTGTAGTGGGTTGAACCCAATCACAAATGGCCTGAACTTTGACCGGGTCCATTTCAATAACAGACGGAGACAAAATGAATACCAGAAATGAAACCTTCTGTACGCCAAAAATACATTTTGATCCCTTCACATACAGTGCATTTTCTCTCAAAATCCGAACATATTCTACATGAGAATCCCAGTCATTGGAAAAAATCAAGATATCGTCCAAATAAACTATCAGAAATTTATCCACGAAATCCCTGGAAATATAATTCATAAAGGATTGGAAGACGGAAGGGGCATTAGTGAGCCCAAAAGGCATCACTAGGTACTCAAAATGCCCCTCTGGGGTATTAAACGCCGTCTTCCATTCATCACCGTGCTTGATGCGAATAAGATTATACGCCCCCCTGAGGTCAAGCTTGGTAAACCAACTAGCACTTTTCACTCAGGAAAATAGGTCAGAAATCAAGGGTAACGGATATTGGTATTTAACAGTGATCTTATTCAGGAGACGATAGTCAATAACCAGCCTCAATGAACCATCCTTTTTGGCCACAAAGAAAAAGCCGGCGCCCAAGGGTGAAGAGGATGGTCTGATATGATCCTTCTCTAAAGACTCCTTGATATAAGATCACATAGCATCATGCTCAGGTACAGATAAATTAAAGAGTCGACCCTTGGGAAATTTACCACCAGGTACTAACTCAATAGCGCAATCATAACTCCTGTGAGGAGGTAAGGATGCAGACTTACTCTCACTAAACACATCAGAAAAATCAGTCAAATAGTCAGGGACATCTTGAGACTGGGGAGAGGCAGAGAAAACAGGAGTGTCAGTACGAACACATTGGCAACCCCAACTGGTCACAGACACAGATTTCCAATACAAAACAGGATTATGAGTCTGTAACCAAGGAAAACCCAGTACAATAATGTCATGTAAATTATGTAACACCAAAAATTTGCAATTCTCTTGGTGGTCCGGGTCAACCCGCATTATCACCTGGGTCGAAAACTGGGGTTTATTCTCCGCCAAAGGGGTAGAATCAATGCCAAGCAAAGGAATAGACTTCCGCAGGGGTATCATGGCAAAACCACAATGTTTGGCAAAATCAAAATCCATCAGGTTGATAGCTGCTCCTGAATCAACAAAAGCCTGAGCCGAAAATGTGGACATGGAGCAAATCAAGGTAACAGTCAACAGAAATTTAGTCTGAACACTACCCAAGACAACTGAGCGTGCAAAACGTCTTCCCCGCTTGGGGCAGACGGAAATAGTACGAGAAGCGTCATCACAGTAGAAACACAACCTATTACGCTTTCGAAACTCATGACGCTGTGCCCCAGAAGTCACTCCATCACACTGCATGGGCTCAGGGGCTGGCTCGCAAGGTAACACAATCTCACACATATTTCTGCGCTCACACAAACGTCTGTCAATTTGAATAGCTAATGACATAGAGTCATTGAGACCAGAGGGAACAGGAAATCCCACCATAACGTCTTTTACAGTCTCTGCCAGACCCTTCCGAAAAAGAGCTGCCAGAGCATCATCTGTCATGTGTGCATTGCCACGAAGATCGTCGCGGTTGCACATTTTGACTTCTCACAGCTGAGCTGCTGTTTCTTTGTGTTTGGCAGCTAGGGAGTTAATTCTGTCTGTGCTCGGTGCTGGGACTGGGTGCAGTTTCTCCCAGCTGCAATTGATTATTTGTTGATTGGTCTCCTTTAAATTTCTGGTTGTCTGCTTGGGGAGTTGCCAGTGAAACCTTCATGCAGACCACAGATAGGAATGAATCTGTATAGACTTTAGTTGTGAGCTCCTTAGTTGTTCTAAGCTCAACTTGGTTAGAGTTTATTTCCCAGACCATTTATGTTCCTTTGGTGTTTGAGTGTGTATGCAAGCGAGTGTTATCCTGTCTGTCTTATATGTCTAATCTGTGTATTTAGCTAAGATCAGCCCATATCCCTTTGGTGGTAGTCAGGATCCTTCTTAGGACTGATTACAGGGTTCAGGGTCTGATAGGAGACAGGGTTAGGTTGGAGACTTGGACCTCTGAACCATTATCAGTACCTCCAAGGTGAGGGATTAGTTAGGACCCCAGTTTTAGGGTCAGGTTAGACCCCGGTCCTCCTCTTTCCTGTGACAGCGTATCAAGTCCTCAAGATTAACCCTGAGTTCAGCAGATATCGTGTCAGGTAAATCTATTCTATACTTACATGCTGATGTTGCTATACTAGTTGTTGTATAGAGTGTTGTTCCTGTATTAATAGTTTACTGACATTGTATACATATCATTAGACAGCGTGACATTTTCACTGGCCATAAAAATTATCTCCAGTTACCATGGATCCAGTAGCCCAGGGATTATCCATGGAGCTGACGGACATTAAGTCCAAAGTTTTGTCTCCCCTGGAGCAAACCAGAGTTGAACCTAAGGTTGCTCTCCCGGACAGGTTCACTGGTGGGCGAGACAAATTTTTCACCTTCCGGGAGGCATGTAAATTGTATTTTCGGCTTCGGCCTCGATCATCAGGGAGTGAGGAGCAGAGAGTGGGAATTGTTATCTCACTTCTGCAAGGGGACCCTCAATCCTGGGCATTTTCCCTTCCTCCGGGATCCCCGGCTCTACTGTCTGTAGATCAATTTTTTACTGCCCTGGGATTGGTATATGATGACCCAGATCGGGTCTCTCTTGCTGAGACAAAATTACGTAAGATACAGCAGGGAGATCGTCCGGCAGAGGAATTGCTTCTGAGTTTCGTAGATGGGCCACAGATACTCAGTGGAATGACCCAGCTCTTAGGAGCCAGTTTTGTCATGGGCTTTCTGATAAATTAAAGACGTTTTGGCTCAGTATGAGTCTCCTCCTTCTCTGGAGGCTGCTATGGCCTTAGCTATCCGTACTGATAGACGGCTTCGGGAGAGGGGTGAGGTAACCCCACTCCCTGTTGTTTCTCCACCTACCACTAAAGTCCCTTATGTTGAGGTTCCCCTTGTCTGTTTGGATGAGCCTATGCAGTTGGGAGGGACATCATTTCGTAGGAGGGGATTGGCGGTACGCCGCAGGACTAGAAGATGTTTTTTCTGCGGGAAAGAGGGACATTTTGTTGGAGAATGTCCATCCCGTGCCTTGTTGAGCCAAAAGTCGCCGGAAAACTGTTAATCCCAGGTTGTGTGGTGGACGACAACCTGGGAGTATGTATTTCATCCGCCAGTTCTTCTCAGTTCCTTGTACTAGTGGAGGTGGTAGTTGGTACGAGAGTGGAGAGATTGTTCTTCTTGATAGTGGTTCCGGGGCTAATCTGGTTGACGCTCAGTTTGCTCAGGCTCAAGGTATGCATCTGAGTGTATTGGTCAAACCGATCCCTATATTCTCCATTGACGCCAGGCCTCTCGGCCAAGGTAGCTTTGTTCATGAGGTTCATAACATTGACCTTCGGGTAGGGGCAATACATAGGGAACAATTATCTTGTTATGTGTTGGAGGGTCTACCTACTCCCATTGTGTTGGGACTTCCTTGGTTGGTTAAACATAACCCTGTGATTAATTGGCAGTCCAGAGAAATAAGCCAATGGGGTGAGTTTTGCAAAAGCAACTGCATGAACACAGTCATCAGTGCGGTCGTGCCTAGTACATTGCCTCCTTTTTTGGAGGATTTTGGGGATGTTTTCTCTGAGGAGGGGTGTCAGGAGTTGCCTCCTCATCGCGTGTATGACTGCTCTATTAATCTCCTTCCTGATGCAAAGTTGCCTAAAGCTAGGTTGTATAATCTTTCTGGTCCTGAGAGGCAGGCTATGAAAGATTATATTTCTGAAAGTCTGGCCAAAGGGCATATTAGACCTTCATCTTCCCCAGTAGCCGCGGGGTTCTTCTTTGTGAAGAAGAAAGATGGAGGCCTACGCCCTTGCTTGGATTTCCGCGAACTTAATCGGATTACTGTTCGAGATCCGTATCCACTACCTCTTATTCCTGATCTCTTCAATCAAATTGTTGGCGCCAAATGGTTTTCTAAATTGGATCTCAGGGGGGCGTATAATCTGATTAGGATAAAAGAGGGGGATGAGTGGAAAACGGCGTTTAACACGCCGGGGGACATTATGAGAACCTAGTCATGCCTTTTGGTCTGACTACTGCACCAGCAGTATTCCAACATTTTGTTAATGACATTTTTCGTCACCTTATGGGGCTGTTTGTGGTTGTATATTTGGACGACATTTTAATTTACTCGCCAGATCTTGTGTCTCATCAGGAGCATGTGAGACAGGTGTTGCAGATCTTGCGAGACAATAAATTATACGCCAAACTGGAGAAGTGTGTATTTGCCGTACAGGAACTTCAGTTTTTGGGTTTTTTGGTGTCAGCCTCCGGTTTCCGTATGGACCCTGAAAAGGTGAGAGCAGTGCTTGAATGGGATCAGCCAGGGGATCTTAAGGCTCTGCAGCGTTTTTTGGGGTTTGCTAACTACTACCGGAAATGTATTTGTAATTTCTCATCTGTCGTCAAACCTCTCACTGACATGACAAGAAAAGGGACGGATTTTTCTAAATGGTCGGACAAAGCTTGCCAAGCCTTTTCCTCTTTGAAGAAATGTTTTGCTTCGGCACCCGTTCTCATCCAACCAGATGCATCTCAGCCGTTCATTGTGGAGGTGGATGCGTCTGACGTAGGGGTGGGTGCTATATTGTCCCAGGGTCCGTCCCCTGGTAAATGGCATCCGTGCGCTTTCTTTTCTAAGAAATTGTCGTCCGCCGAAAGGAATTATGATATCGGCAATAGGGAACTTTTGGCCATTAAGTTAGCTTTTGAAGAATGGCGTCATTTTTTGGAGGGGGCAGTCCACCCGGTTACCGTTATTACTGATCACAAGAACCTGTTGTATTTGGAATCCGCTAAGCGTCTGAATTCCAGACAAGCTCGATGGTCGTTGTTTTTTACCAGGTTTAATTTTGTCGTCACTTATCGCCCAGGGTCTAAGAATGTAAAGGCTGATGCCTTGTCTCACAGTTTCCCAGGGGCCGGGAAAATGGATGACCCTAGTCCTATCCTTCAGGAGGGGGTGGTAGTGTCGGCTGTATTTTCTGAGCTTGAGGAGGAGGTGTTAGAGGCTCAGGGGGACGCCCCTGCAGGACCTCCAGGGAGACTGTTTGTCCCAAATCTGTTGAGACAAAAGGTTATTGAGGCACATCATAATTCTGCTCTAGCAGGACATCCAGGGAGTAAGGCTACTTTAGATCTCCTTTCTCGCCGGTTTTGGTGGCCTAATGCTAATAAAGATGTTATAACTTTTGTCGCGTCATGTGGGGTGTGTGCTCACTCTAAAACCCCACATACCCGTCCGTCTGGGACCCTTTTACCCTTGAAACTTCCGGAGCGTCCATGGACTCATTTATCTATGGACTTCATTACGGATCTTCCTCCGTCGTCAGGGAATACTGTCATACTGGTGGTTGTTGACAGGTTCAGTAAGATGGCACATTTCATTGCTCTTCCTGCACTCCCTAATGCTAAAACTCTGGCGCAGGTGTTCATTAGGGAGATCGTTAGACTTCATGGGTTGCCTTCTGATGTGGTGTTAGATGGGGGTCTCAGTTTGTGTCCAAATTTTGGAGGGCATTTTGTTTACGTCGGGGGATGCAATTGTCATTTTCCTCGGCTTTTCATCCGCAGACCAATGGTCAGACAGAGCGTCTGAATCAGAGCTTAGAGACATATCTCCGGTGTTTTGTCTCAGAGAACCAAGAGGACTGGTCTTCTTTCTTGCCTCTGGCAGAGTTCGCTCTTAACAACAGGCGGAGCGAGTCCACTGGTAAGTCCCCGTTTTTTGGGGCATATGGTTTTCATCCCCAGTTTTGTACTTTCAATGGGGGGGGCCCTTCTGGGGTTCCTGAGGAGGAGCGTTTCTCGTCGTCACTTGCTTCTGTGTGGAGAGGTGTATTGAATAATCTGAGTGCGATGGGGAACCGTTACAAACGTATGGCTGATAGGAGGAGAGTTTCTGGTCCAGATCTGAATGTGAACGATCTGGTATGGTTGTCTACCAGGAATATAAAACTTAAAGTGCCCTCCTGGAAACTGGGTCCCAGATTCATCGGGCCGTACAGGATCAGTTCCATAATTAATCCTGTGGCATTTCGTCTGGACCTCCCTCCTACGTTTAAAATTCATAATGTGTTCCACAAGTCATTACTTAAAAGGTATGTGGCACCAGTCATACCGTCACCTCTACCTCCTCCTCCTGTGTTGGTCAATGGTAACTTGGAATTTCAAGTATCAAAGATCATTGACTCACGTCTGAATCGCCGGTCCCTTCAGTACTTGGTGCATTGGAAGGGGTATGGTCCAGAGGAGAGGACGTGGGTCCCTGCGTCTGATGTTAACGCAGATCGTTTGGTTCGGACCTTCCACAGAACTCACCCGGGCAGGCCTGGCCCTGAGGGTCCGGAGGCCCCTCGTAGAAGGGGGGTACTGTCATGTGTGCATTGCCACGAAGATCGTCGCGGTTGCACATTTTGACTTCTCACAGCTGAGCTGCTGTTTCTTTGTGTTTGGCAGCTAGGGAGTTAATTCTGTCTGTGCTCGGTGCTGGGACTGGGTGCAGTTTCTCCCAGCTGCAATTGATTATTTGTTGATTGGTCTCCTTTAAATTTCTGGTTGTCTGCTTGGGGAGTTGCCAGTGAAACCTTCATGCAGACCACAGATAGGAATGAATCTGTATAGACTTTAGTTGTGAGCTCCTTAGTTGTTCTAAGCTCAACTTGGTTAGAGTTTATTTCCCAGACCATTTATGTTCCTTTGGTGTTTGAGTGTGTATGCAAGCGAGTGTTATCCTGTCTGTCTTATATGTCTAATCTGTGTATTTAGCTAAGATCAGCCCATATCCCTTTGGTGGTAGTCAGGATCCTTCTTAGGACTGATTACAGGGTTCAGGGTCTGATAGGAGACAGGGTTAGGTTGGAGACTTGGACCTCTGAACCATTATCAGTACCTCCAAGGTGAGGGATTAGTTAGGACCCCAGTTTAGGGTCAGGTTAGATCCCGGTCCACCTCTTTCCTGTTTCAGCTCATCAAGTCCTCAAGATTAACCCTGAGTTCAGCAGATATCGTGTCAGGTAAATCTATTCTATACTTACATGCTGATGTTGCTATACTAGTTGTTGTATAGAGTGTTGTTCCTGTATTAATAGTTTACTGACATTGTATACATATCATTAGACAGCGTGACATCATCATTCCATTAGTAAGGACTGCCCACTTTCAGAATTTCTGACAGTACAGCTCAGCGGCTTCATGACCCTGATTCAATACCAACAAGGTTTTTTCAGCTTGATCAGTAATATTAGGTTCATCGTACAATAACCCCAGAGCCTGAAAAAACACATCAACATCATTCAAAACAGGATCCCCAGGTGTCAGGGAAAAGAGCGTCTGTGTGTTACTCCGGAAATCTATACGGAGATTTAAAATTACCCCAACACTGTATACAGCTGCACGCTTCGGATACAGTACCATATAGCTGCTGGTATTTTTGTTACATTTTCCAAAACATGAGGAAGTATGGTGGAAGAGGCCGCAGACGTGGGCGGGGGGGGGCCAGCTGGTACTGATGGTGGTGGTGGTGCATCTGCTGGAAGTGCCAAAAGCACAATAGCACCTAAGGCAGGAGGTGTTGAGCCTGCAGCAACGTCTGGCTCCAGAAGGTCTGGAAGGCTCCCTTTTCTGGGAGTAGGTAAACCGATTTTAAAGCCGGAGCATCAGGAACAGGTTATGGCTTACATTGCCGAAACAGCCTCCAGCTCTATCGCCTCCTCTTCTGAAGTTTAAAAAAATGCAAGCACTGAGTCGTCAGTACAGGCTCCTGGTCAGGAACAACACCTTTCCTTGTGTCCTTCACCCCAACCAAAAGTGAAGGATGTGGCAGGCCACACTTCAGATTACTCCATGGAGCTCTTTTCACATACCATGCCTGGATTATCAAGTCAAATCCTTAATTCCCCAGTCCAAGATGAATCTGACATGGAGTGCCCTGATGCACAGCCACTGCTAGATGATTCTGCTGGTACATTGACCCACAGCACTACATTGCCCTCGCAGTCTACTGAGCCTGATGAAACTCAGGTGCCCCTCCCCGCATACTTTACCACCTTACACGTTGACAGAGAGGAAGGTGCAGATGAAATTGAAGAGGAGGTGATGGATGACCCAGTTGTTGACCCAGATTGGCATCCATTTGGGGAAAGAGGGTGCCGCTGGCAATAGCTCAGAAGAGGAGAAGTATACGCAGCAGGCATCGACATCGCAGCAGCGGTTATCTGGCAGGCCCGTAGCTGTCCAAAAACATGTTAAAAAAACAAAAAGAGTTGCAGGACAGCTTGGCCAGATGGTCCAATTAGCACAGCGTGCAAGTCCTGAAAATTTATACCATAGTAGGAAGAGTGCAGTGTGGCGCTTTTTTGACCAAAATCCTATTGAAGAGGCAAAGGTTATCTGTAAGAAGTGTGAAAGGACCTTTAGCCGAGGGAAAAATCTGCGAAATTCGAATACCAGTTGCATGCTTAGACATTTAATGACCATGCACTTGCAAGCGTGGACGGACTACAAAACCTCAGGCAGCACATGTGCACCTGCTCCAACTGAAGGTATCCAGCAACGCTCCATCCCTTCCCCCACTGTAAGCCCACCAGTTAGCACACCACCAGCAAGAAATGTTGAGGTGTCGTCGCAAGGCCAAAGCAGTCAGGGAATCACAATGTTTTTGCAACGAAAGACTGAATCTAGGCCATCACCACCACCAAAACCATCACCAACCTCCTCTCAGTCCGTCATGTCCACCGCTAGTTCCCTCATATACAGCTCTCTAGTCCAGCTCACCCTAGCAGACACTCTGGGTAGGACAAGAAAGTACTCATCCTCTCATCCGCTGACACTGTCTTTGAACGCCTACATTGCCAAACTGATCTCATTAGAGATGATGCCCTTCCGTTTGGTTGAAAGCGCAGCGTTCCGAGAGCTCATGGTCTACGCTGTCCCACGCTATGACCTACCCAGTCGGCACTTCTTTTCTAGAAAAGCCATCCCTGCCCTCCACCTGCATGTGAAAGACCGCATTGTCCATGCACTCAAACAATCAGCCGTAATTTTGTGGCGGCCATAGCCCTGGCAAAACTCAGACACATACCTTGCCTGGCTCACACCTTGAACCTGGTGGTGCAGTGCTTCCTAAGTAATTATCCGGAGTTAACAGCCCTGCTCCATAAGGTGCGAAAGACTGTGCTCGCACATCCGTCGCTCGCCCGTAGACTCCAGTCGTATGCAGAGGCTGCAGCGATCGCTCCACCTCCCCAAGCACCGCCTAATCATAGATGTTGCAACAAGGTGGAACTCCACCATGCACATGCTTGAGAGGCTGTGCGAACAGAGGCAGGCTGTAATGCATTTGTGGGAGGATACACGGACAGGCAGTTTGAGGGCAGACATGGAGTTGTCGGGTGTGCAGTGGTCAAAGCTGAAAGACCTCTGTAAAATCCATCAGTGTTTTGAGGTATGCACACGGCTGGTAAGCGCAGACTACGCCATCATAAGCATGAGCATCCCACTTATGTGTCTGCTCATGCAAACTTTGACGCACATTAAGGATCAGGCGTCTGCAGCAGAGGAGGAAGAGGAGGGAAGCCTTGATGACAGTCAGCCATTGTCTGCTTAGGGAACTGTCCTGGACGAGGTGGAGGAGGAAGAGGAAGAAGAGTAGGAGGAGGGGGATGATTATTTTGGGGAGGAGGATGCTTCTCAGGGGCAAGCGAAAATGTTGGCTTGCCAAGGTCAGTTACAGGGTTTGTGCGTGACTGGAGGGATATGGATTTGGCAGAAAGTGCTCCTCCACCCACCACTGTCAGTGCATCATTGACACCTGGAACATTGGCCTACATGTGTGATTATGTCTTGCGGATCCTAAAAAGGGACCCCCGCATTGCCAAAATGATGAAGGATGACGACTACTGGTTGCCCAGCATCCTCGATCCACGCTATTAAGGCAAATTACAGAACATCATGCCACAGGAGAACCTAGAGGTAATATTGGCGAACAAACAAGCAACTCTGGTAAACCATTTGTTAGAGGCATTCCCAGCCCACAGCAGTGGTGCAGGTTCTACCACAAGCCGTAGTGGGCCAAATGGAAGAGGTGGTCGTGGTGCACACAGCCGAAGTGGCATTGGAGACAGGGGTTTCATGACCATGTTGTGGACTGATTTCTCAAGTACCGCTCACATGACTGTTAATACTGAATCGATTAAAACAGACAGGAGACAGCAGTTGTCAACTATGGTTCAAAATTACCTCTCCTCCCCTATCGATGTTCTCCCTCACAGTTCATTCCCCTTTGACTACTGGGCCTGTAAACTGGACAGCTGGCCTGACCTGGCAGAATATGCCTTACTGAAGAAAGAGTCTTCAGTGCTGCTGGATCAATCCTGACAGAAAGAAGGACCCGGCTGTCGACCCAGAATGTAGGTAATCTCACCTTCATTAAAATGAACCATGCCTGGGTTTCAAAGGATTTTGTACCACCTTCCCCTGATGACACATAGGTTGCCAGCAAAATGGCTCGCTTTGTCCTCCTCTTCCTCCGACTTCTCCAATTCCTCCATTTGCAGATGCTGAACATCCAGCCTACACCTCAACATATGCCAGTCTTTGCACCTCAATAACTGGGCTGTACCCCCCCAGGGGCGGCATCACCACCTGGAGCACCCGGGCAAGTGCCGGTTTGCCCTGAGCAGGTGGGGGGCCACTCGTGGGCGACAGCACTGGAACAGGGCCCCTAATAGTACATAGTTAATAAGGTTGAGGGAAGACTTTAAGTCCATCTAGTTCAACCCATATCCTATCCTAAGCTGCCCTAACATGTTGATCCAGAGGAAGGCAAAAAAAAACCCACGTGGCAAACAGTAAGCTTCACATTGGGGAAAAAAATTCCTTCCCGACTCCACATACAGCAATCAGACTAGCTCCCTGGATCAATGCAGTATCTAGGAAACTAGTGAATATAGCCTGTAATATTATACTTTTCAAGAAAGACATCCAGTCCCTTCTTAAATTTTAGCAGGGAATCACTCATTACAACATTAGACGGCAGAGAGTTCCATAGTCTCTCTGCTCTTACAGTAAAGAATCTACGTCTGTGATTATGACTAAACCTTCTTTCCTCCAAACGTAGAGGATGCCCACTTGTCCCCGTCACAGGTCTAAGAGTAAAAAGATCATTAGAAAGGTCTTTGTACTGTCCCCTCATATATTTATACATTGTAATAAGATCACCCTTAAGCCTTTGTTTTTCCAAACTAAATAACCCCAAGTGTAATAACCTGTCCTGGTATTGCAGACCCCCAGTTCTCTAATAACCTTGGTCGCTCTAAACCCCCTGAACCCGTTCCAGTTCAGCTATGTCTTTCTTATACACCGGAGACCAGAACTGCACACAGTATTCTAAGTGTGGTTGCATTAGTGACTTGTATAGAGGTAAAATTATGTTCTCCTCATGAGCATCTATGCCTCTTTTAATGCATTCCATTATTTTATATGCCTTTGCATCAGCTGCCTGACATTGGCCACTAAATGTGAGTTTGTCATCCATCCATACACCCAGGTCTTTTTCAGTGACAGTTTTGCCCAGTGTTTTACAATTAAGCACATAATTATACATCTTGTTTGTTCTACCCAAGTGCATGACCTTACATTTATCCCCATTAAAGCTGATTTGCCATTTATCAGTCCAAGCTTCTAGTTTACATAAATCCTCCTGTAATATGTCAGAGACACTGGTGTACTATGAGGGGCCCTGTCCCAGTGCCGTCACCAACAAGTGGGCCCCCCTGCTTGCTCAGGGCCCCAGCACTTGCAATACTTACCTCTCCCTGCTCCACCGCTGAGACGTCTTCCACGTTTCCTGACAGTTACATTCAGGTCAGAGAAAGCGATGACGTCATGTCTGTGCGGCTTCTGCCTGAACAGTCACAGTGCAGAGAGCTGGAAGATGGCGACGCTGAGGAGTCCAGAGTAGAGCAGTGCCAAGCGAGGAGAGGTATTTACTTTTTTTGGGTAAATCAAGTTTATTTAGGTATTTATACACATCAATCATTAATAACCGGAAGTGAAAAGAACATACCTCTTCTACTATCACATGGAAAAAAAAATTATATAGCAACTATAACTTTTCCCCAGAAAGTCATACAAAAACAAATGTTGGATGAGCGCCTGAGGTGTTTGCTCACGTAGGCAATTATCATCACAGTATTACTTTGTTTATAAATCTTGAAGAAGAAGGTACCTAGACTAAGACTCTAGGTCTACAAAAGAAAAGAAGATAGAGAAGAAACAAGGGGGAAAGAAGGCAAAATAAAAAAAATGGGGAGGGGGAAGGATTTTAAGGAGTGGGGTAGGAAATGTGGCTCCATCCAGTAGGTAAACTGATATGACCCATCATCTATGGGTCTATCAACCAAGAGTCCAATTCTGATGATTCTCTAAACATAACCCAGGGGGCCCAAGTGTTATGTACCTTTTCCTGTGGTACCATTCAGTTGTCCTATCAGCTGTTCCATTCTATATATGTCGTAGAGTTCCATCACCAAATCAGAACGCAAGGGAACCTTTTTCCTGTTTCCAAGATCTAGTAATCACGTTCCTGGTAGCAGTGAGAATATGTCTAAGAAGACCTTTCTTAAATCTAGAAATCGAGGAGCTACACAAGGACAGCAAGGCCACCTCCATTGTGGGTATAATTTTGGTTATAATCTATTGAAGAGATCAAAGGACGCTAACCACAGTTTCTGTATGAGTGTGCAGTGCCACCAAATGTGTACAAATGAACCTCTATCTTTTAAGCATCTCCAGAACGTATCCGGTGTTGTTGGATAAATTAAGTTTAATTCTGATGGTCATCTGTACCACCTCAACAAGATTTTGTAGCTCCTCTCCTGTGATGTCGAACAGAGTAATGACCTGAATGTGCATAAGTGAATCTTTGTTCTTTCTTCAACTGATAAGGGTCTGCCCAAATCAATCTCCCATTTTGAAAAAAATGCTGCTCGATGGGGTCTGCCCTTCTTGGAAGGTTTTGTATAATAAAGAGATAGTGTGATCTATAGAGTTTGTTAATAAACAAAGAGTCTCAAACGGAGATAATATTCAGTACGGATTGGATTATTTGGCTAATTTAATAATAAACCTCTTTATTTGTTCATAAAAGAACCATGCACCTGTTGGCGGCTCCTTGTCCCGAAAAATGTCCTGGAGAGACCTCATCCCTCTCCTTGTAACATAATCATGGACTATGGGGCCTGAAGCTCTATTTTTATGTAGATAAGTGTCTCTTTTTAATCCTGCAGGAAAGGATGGATTGTCATATATAGGAGTTAGGGGGCCAGCAGACGAAGAAACTCCCAGCTCTCGACTCCCTCTTTTGATAAATGATATCATGTTTTTGGTGAGGAAGGGTAAAGGTATATCCAGTTCTTCCGTTGGGGACCAAATAACTATACGGGAGTCACGTCCATTAAGATCATTTTCTATTGTAACCCACTTTTTTTTGTTTTTTATTATGAAACAGCTCTAAAATACATGTACCAATTGCTGCTTGACTATACATAGCAAAATCTGGCAGACCTATTCCCCCTTCTTGCTTCGATCTACTTCACAAAAAGTATGAAATATGTGCTCGTTTTTTGACAAAATTAAATGAGTAATCGCTTTTTTAAGACATGAGAAAAAGGAGGCAGGTAAATACAAGGATTGTTTGGAAATAATGTAGGAGACGGGGTAATAGATCCATTTTAATAGCGCTCACTCTTCCTAACCAAGATAAAGATAGTTTATGCCATTTTTCTAAGTCGAACTCAGCTTTATGTAAAGCTGTCTTAAAGTTTGCTTCACAAAAATTAGATACTTTGGTGGTGATTTTTATTCCAAGATAGGTTAGAAAATCTGAACACCACTTAAAGGGAAATGAAGCTGCCAAACTCTCTCCACCTCACTTGGTTGGATTGAGATATTGAGAATCTCCGATTTGTGGGTATTAATTTTGAAATTGATCAGACGACAAAATCTATGTAATTCTGAGATAATATTTGGGAGACTTATAGTTGGGGAAGAGACATACAATAGGACATCATCTGCAAAAAGTGCCACTTTGTGCTCTTCTGATTGGGCTTTTATGCCTCTAATGGAGGGATTATTCCGCATTGCGGTTGCTAGATGTTCCATAGTGAGTATATAGAGCAAAGGTGAAAGAAGACAGCCTTGCTTCGTGCAGTTCCTAATTAAAAATGTGTTTGAAAGTGCGCCATTCAATTTAACTTGAGCACTGGGAGATGAGTACAGGGCAGAAATTCTACGGAGCATACTTTCTTTTAAGCCAATTCCTTCTAATGTTTGAAATATAAAATCCCAGTGCACCCTGTCGAAAGCCTTTTCTGCGTCAATCGACAGAATGCACATGGGTTCCTCATTCTTGACCGCCCCATCAATCAAAGAAATAGTTCGGATGGTGGTATTTCATTTTTTTAAATGTTTGTAGCAATATATGGGGAGCATTATATACACTGGAGAATTATATATGGGGCCCATCATACACTTGAGCATCAAAGATAGGGCCCATTAGAAACTGTAGCATTATATATGGGGCCCATCATACACTGTAGCATTATAAATGTGGCCCATCATACACTGGAGCATCATCCATGGGGCCATCTGTCATGTGTGCATCGCCACGAAGATCGTCGCGGTTGCACATTCTGACTTCTCACAGCTGAGTTGCTGTTTCTTTGTGTTTGGCAGTGAGGGAGTTAATTCTGTCTGTGCTCGGTTCTGGGACTGGGTTCAGTTTCTCCCGGCTGCAATTGATTATTTGTTGATTGGTTTCCTTTAAATCCCTGGTTGTCTGTTTTGGGAGTTGCCAGTGAAATTCTTCATGCAGACCACAGATAGGATTGAATCTGTATAGACTTAAGTTAAAGAGCTCCTTAGTTGTTTTAAGCTCAACTTGCTTAGAGTTTTATATCCCAGACCATTTATGCTCCTTCTGTGTTTGAGTGTGTATGCGAGTCTGTGTTTTCTCCAGTCTGTCCTATATGTCTAATCTGTGTATTTAGCAGAGATCAGCCCATATCCCTTTGGTGGTAATCAGGGTCCTTCTTAGGACTGATTACAGGGTTCAGGGACTGATAGGAGACTAAGTTAGGCTGGAGACTTGGACCTCTGAACCATTATCAGTACCTCCAAGGTGAGGGATTAGTTAGGACCCCAGTTTTAGGGTCAGGTTAGACCCCGGTCCTCCTCTTTCCTGTGACAGCGTATCAAGTCCTCAAGATTAACCCCGAGTTCAACGGATATCGTGTCAGGTAAATCTATTCTATATTTACATGCTGATGTTGCTAAACTATATGTTGTATAGAGTGTTGTTTCTGTAAGAATAGTTTACTGACATTGTACACATATCATTAGACAGCGTGACATTTTCACTGGCCTATAAAATTATCCCCAGTTGCCATGGATCCAGTAGCCCAGCTGGCTCTGCAGTTGCAGGGATTATCCATGGAGCTGACGGACATTAAGTCCAAAGTTTTGTCTCCCCTGGAGCAAACCAGATTTGAACCTAAAGTAGCTCTCCCGGACAGGTTCACTGGTGGGCGAGACAAATTTTTCACATTCCGGGAGGCATGTAAATTGTATTTTCGGCTTCGGCCTCGATCATCAGGGAGTGAAGAGCAGAGAGTGGGAATTGTTATCTCGCTCCTACAAGGGGACCCTCAATCCTGGGCATTCTCCCTTCCTCCGGGATCCCCGGCTCTACAGTCTGTAGATCGATTTTTTACTGCCCTGGGTTTGGTATATGATGACCCAGATCGGGTCTCTCTTGCTGAGACAAAATTACGTAAGATACAGCAGGGAGATCGTCCGGCGGAGGAATTTGCTTCTGAGTTCCGTAGATGGGCCACAGATACTCAGTGGAATGACCCAGCTCTTAGGAGTCAGTTTTGTCATGGGCTTTCTGACAAATTAAAGGACGTTTTGGCTCAGTATGATTCTCCTCCATCACTGGAGGCTGCTATGGCCCTAGCTATCCGTACTGATAGACGGCTTCGGGAGAGGGGTGAGGTAACTCCCGCCCCGGTAGTTGCTCCACCTACTACAAAAGTCCCTTATGTTGAGGTTCCCCTTGTCTGTTCAGAGGAGCCTATGCAGTTGGGAGGGACATCATTTCGTAGGAGGGGATTGGTGGTACGCAGCAGGACTAGAAGGTGTTTCTTCTGCGGGAAAGAGGGACATTTTGTTGGGGGATGTCCATCCCGTGCCTTGTTGAGCAAAAAGTTGCCGGAAAACTGTTAATCCCAGGTTGTGTGGTGGACGACAACCTGGGAGTATGTATTTCGTCCGCTAGTTCTTCTCAGTTCCTTGTACCAGTGGAGATGGTGGTTGGTACGAGAGTGGAGAGATTTTCTGTTCTTCTTGATAGTGGGTCCGGGGCTAATCTGGTTGACGCTCAGTTTGCTCAGGCTCAAGGTATGCCTCTGAGTGTATTGGCCAAACCGATCCCTATATTCTCCATTGACGCCAGGCCTCTCGGCCAAGGTAGCTTTGTTCATGAGGTCCATAACATTGATATTCGGGTAGGGGCGATACATAGGGAACAATTATCTTGTTATGTGTTGGAGGGTCTACCTACTCCTATTGTGTTGGGACTTCCTTGGTTGGTTAAACATAACCCTGTGATTAATTGGCAGTCCAGAGAGATAAGCCAATGGGGTGAGTTTTGCAAAAGTAACTGCATGAACACAGTCATCAGTGCGGTCGTGCCTAGTACATTGCCTCCTTTTTTGGAGGACTTTGGGGATGTGTTCTCTGAGGAGGGGTGTCAGGAGTTGCCTTCTCATCGCGTGTATGACTGCTCTATTAATTTACTTCCTGATGCTAAGTTACCTAAAGCTAGGTTATATAACCTTTCTGGTCCTGAGAGGCAGGCTATGAAAGACTATATTTCGGAAAGTCTGGCCAAAGGGCATATTAGACCTTCATCTTCCCCAGTGGCCGCGGGGTTCTTCTTTGTGAAGAAAAAAGATGGAGGCCTACGCCCTTGCTTGGTTTTCCGCGAACTTAATCGGATTACTGTTCGAGATCCGTATCCTCTCCCTCTTATTCCTGATCTCTTCAATCAAATTGTGGGCGCCAAATGGTTCTCTAAATTGGATCTCAGGGGGGCGTATAATTTGATTAGGATAAAAGAGGGGGATGAGTGGAAAACGGCGTTTAACACGCCGGAGGGACATTATGAGAACCTTGTCATGCCTTTTGGTCTGACTAATGCACCAGCAGTATTCCAACATTTTGTTAATGACATTTTTCGTCATCTTGTGGGGCTGTTTGTGGTCGTATATTTGGATGACATTTTAATTTACTCGCCAGATCTTGTGTCTCACCAGGAGCATGTGAGACAGGTGTTGCAGATCTTGCGAGACAATAAACTATACGCCAAACTGGAAAAGTGTGTATTTGCTGTACAGGAACTTCAGTTTTTGGGTTTCTTGGTGTCAGCCTCCGGTTTCCGTATGGACCCTGAAAAAGTGAGAGCAGTGCTTGAATGGGATCAGCCAGAGGATCTTAAGGCTCTGCAGCGTTTTCTGGGGTTTGCTAACTACTACCGGAAATTTATTTGTAATTTCTCATCTGTTGTCAAACCTCTCACTGACATGACAAGAAAAGGGACGGATTTTTCTAAATGGTCGGACAAAGCTTGCCAAGCTTTTTCCTCTTTGAAAAAATGTTTTGCTTCGGCACCCATTCTCATCCAACCAGATGCATCACAGCCGTTCATTATGGAGGTGGACGCGTCTGACGTAGGGGTGGGTGCAATATTGTCCCAGGGTCCGTCCCCTGGTAAATGGCATCCGTGCGCTTTCTTTTCTAAGAAGTTGTCGTCCGCCGAAAGGAATTATGATATCGGCAATAGGGAACTTTTGGCCATTAAGTTGGCTTTTGAAGAATGGCGTCACTTTTTGGAGGGGGCAGTCCACCCGGTCACCGTCATTACTGATCACAAAAACCTGCTGTATTTGGAATCTGCTAAGCGTCTGAATTCCAGACAAGCTCGATGGTCGTTGTTTTTTACCAGGTTTAATTTTGTCGTCACATATCGCCCTGGGTCTAAGAATGTTAAGGCTGATGCCTTGTCTCGCAGTTTCCCAGGGGCCGGGAAAACGGATGACCCGATTCCTATCCTTCAGGAGGGGTGGTAGTGTCGGCTGTATGTTCTGAGCTTGAGGAGGAGGTATTAGAGGCTCAGGGGGACGCCCCTGCAGGACCTTCAGGGAGACTGTTTGTCCCAAATCAGTTGAGACAAAAGGTTATTGAGGCACATCATAATTCTGCTTTAGCAGGACATCCAGGGAGTAAGGCTACTTTAGATCTCCTTTCTCGCCGGTTTTGGTGGCCTAACGTTAATAAAGATGTTATAACTTTTGTCGCGTCCTGTGGGGTTTGTGCTCGCTCTAAGACCCCGCATACCCGTCCGTCTGGGACCCTTTACCTTGAAACTTCCGGAGCGTCCATGGACTCATTTGTCTATGGACTTCATTATGGATCTTCCTCCGTCGTCAGGGAAAACTGTCATACTGGTGGTTGTTGACAGGTTCAGTAAGATGGCACATTTCATTGCTCTTCCTGCCCTCCCTAATGCTAAAACTCTGGCGCAGGTGTTCATTGGGGAGATTGTGAGACTTCATGGGTTGCCTTCTGATGTGGTGTCAGATAGGGGGTCTCAGTTTGTGTCTAAATTTTGGAGGGCATTTTGTTTACGTCGGGGGATGCAATTGTCATTTTCCTCGGCTTTTCATCCGCAGACCAATGGTCAGACAGAGCGTCTGAATCAAAGCCTTGAGACTTATCTTCGGTGTTTTGTCTCAGAGAACCAGGAGGACTGGTCTTCTTTCTTGCCTCTGGCAGAGTTCGCTCTTAACAACAGGCGGAGCGAGTCCACTGGTAAATCCCCGTTTTTTGGGGCATATGGTTTTCATCCCCAGTTTTGTACTTTCAATGGGGGGGGCCCTTCTGGGGTTCCTGAGGAGGAGCGTTTCTCGTCGTCACTTGCTTCAGTGTGGAGAGGTGTATTGAATAATCTGAGTGCTATGGGGAACCGTTATAAACGTATGGCTGATAGGAGGAGAGTTTCTGGTCCAGATCTGAATGTGAACGATCTGGTATGGTTGTCTACCAGGAATATAAAACTTAAAGTTCCCTCCTGGAAACTGGGTCCCAGATTCATCGGGCCGTACAGGATCAGTTCCATAATTAATCCTGTGGCATTTCGTCTGGACCTCCCTCCTACGTTTAAAATCCACAATGTGTTCCACAAGTCATTACTTAAGAGGTACGTGGCACCAGTCATACCGTCACCTCTACCTCCTCCTCCAGTGGTGGTCAATGTAACTTGGAGTTTCAAGTGTCAAAGATCATTGACTCACGTCTGAATCGCCGGTCCCTTCAGTACTTGGTGCATTGGAAGGGGTATGGTCCAGAGGAGAGGACGTGGGTTCCTGCGTCTGACATTAACGCAGATCGTTTGGTTCGGACCTTCCACAGAACTCACCCGGGCAGACCTGGCCCTGAGGGTCCGGAGGCCCCTCGTAGAAGGGGGGGTACTGTCATGTGTGCATCGCCACGAAGATCGTCGCGGTTGCACATTCTGACTTCTCACAGCTGAGTTGCTGTTTCTTTGTGTTTGGCAGTGAGGGAGTTAATTCTGTCTGTGCTCGGTTCTGGGACTGGGTTCAGTTTCTCCCGGCTGCAATTGATTATTTGTTGATTGGTTTCCTTTAAATCCCTGGTTGTCTGTTTTGGGAGTTGCCAGTGAAATTCTTCATGCAGACCACAGATAGGATTGAATCTGTATAGACTTAAGTTAAAGAGCTCCTTAGTTGTTTTAAGCTCAACTTGCTTAGAGTTTTATATCCCAGACCATTTATGTTCCTTCTGTGTTTGAGTGTGTATGCGAGTCTGTGTTTTCTCCAGTCTGTCCTATATGTCTAATCTGTGTATTTAGCAGAGATCAGCCCATATCCCTTTGGTGGTAATCAGGGTCCTTCTTAGGACTGATTACAGGGTTCAGGGACTGATAGGAGACTAGGTTAGGCTGGAGACTTGGACCTCTGAACCATTATCAGTACCTCCAAGGTGAGGGATTAGTTAGGACCCCAGTTTTAGGGTCAGGTTAGACCCCGGTCCTCCTCTTTCCTGTGACAGCGTATCAAGTCCTCAAGATTAACCCCGAGTTCAACGGATATCGTGTCAGGTAAATCTATTCTATATTTACATGCTGATGTTGCTAAACTATATGTTGTATAGAGTGTTGTTTCTGTAAGAATAGTTTACTGACATTGTACACATATCATTAGACAGCGTGACACCATCATATACTGGAGCATCATATGGGACCCATCATACACTGTAGCATTATAAATGGGGCCCATCATACACTGGAGCATCAGCCATGGGGCCCATAATATACTGGAGCATCATATGGGGCCCATTATATATGGAGCATTATATAGGCCCATCATACACTGGAGCATCATCCATGGGGTCCATAACACACTGTAGCATTATAAATGGGGCCCATCATACACTGGAGCATCAGCCATGGGGCCCATCATACACTGGAGCATCAGCCATGGGGCCCATCATATACTGGAGCATCATATGGGGCCCATCACACACTGGAGCATTACAAATGGGGCCCATCATACACTGGAGTATCATCCATGGGGCCCATCATACACTGTAGCATTATAAATGGGGCCCATCATACACTGGAGCATCATATGGGGCCCATTATATATGGAGCATTATATAGGCCCATCATACACTGCAGTATCATCCATGGGGCCCATCATATATTGTATGGAGCTTTCTATGCGACTCATTATACTGTATGGAGCAATATGTGGGGCTCATTCTACTCTATGGTGAGCGTCCTATACTGTATGGCACATTATATGGGGACCAGCATTATGTGGAGCTCATCATATACTGTATGGAACATTATATGGGACCAATTATTTATGGAGCAATATATGGGGCTCATTATTCTATATGGCGCACTATGTGGTGGCCATAATACTGTATGGAGGAATATACTGTCCGGTTTTCGAGCTTTTGTAGAATTTAAAATAGATGTCAGTCATGTAATGTAAGAAGTGAAGTATTTGTCATTGTACTATACTTATATTTCTCTGCCGTATCGGAGCATCATGAATTGTGGTATGTGTTAAAGGGGCACACTGACACTCTTTCGCCCGGGGCCCACGAAAACCTGGAGCCAGCCCTGCCCCCCCCCACAACTTTAGCCAAATAACCCCAGTTTTCAATGCGTAACTATTATTATAAAGTAAATTAAGGTTGCCAAGCTTAAGTAATAAGAATTGATGTCATTGGCATTGAAATGGGCACTGTAGGTGTGTTTACTGTCCTCCACTCACTGCGGACTTTGCTTCCCCATTGACTTGCATTGGGTTTCGTGTTTCAGTCGGACCCCCGACTTTTCCCGATAGTCGGTCGATTTCGTTCGACTCGACTTTTGAGAAAGTCGGGTTTCATGAAACCCGACTCGACCCTAAAAAAGGCAAAGTCGCTCATCTCTAATAATAAGAAAAAAATTTAGTTTTTTAATATTTATATGTATATAATTTTTTATCAAGTATTTATTTATTTGCAGTACTTTTTAGGCTAAGTTCACACGTTGCGGAATTGCCGCGGAAATTTCCGCGGCAATCCCGCACTTCTCCCGTGGGAAATACGCATTTTTTTGTATGCGTATTCCCGCCAGAAACTAGCGTTTTGCAAGCGTAATTAGCTTGCAGAATGCTAGCGTTTTCCTAGCGATCTGTAGCATCGCTTGGAAAACTGATTGACAGCTTGGTCACACGAGTCAAACATAGTGTTTGACAGGTGTGACCAACTTTTTACTATTGATGCCGCCTATGCCACATCAATAGTAAAAAGATCTAATGTAAAAATAATTAAAAAAATAAATAAATAATGACATTCTCACCTTCCGGCGTCCCCCGCAGCTTTCCCGCCTTCAGCGACGCTCCCGGCAACTCCCGGTCCCAAGGATGCATTGCGACAAATCACCCCGATGACGTAGCATCACGCGAGACCGCTACATCATCTGAGTGATTCTCGCAAAGGACTCTTGGACCGGGAGTTGCCGGGAGCGTCGCTGAAGGCGGGAAGGCTGCGGGGGCCGCCGGAAGGTGAGAATGTCATTATTTATTATTTTAATTATTGTTTTACCAGGGATATGGTACCCAGGGCCTGGAGGAGAGTCTCCTCTCCTCCAGACCCTGGTTACCACCGCACATGAACCGCTTACATTCCGCAAAATTAATGAACATGTTGCTATTTTTTCCGCGAAGCGTTTTTTTTCGCGGAAAAAAATGCAACATGTGGCCAAAACATGCGGAATCAATTAACATGTATAGGATGCTTAATGCTTGCGTTTTTTTCGCGTTTTTACCGCAGAAAATAACGCAAATATTCCTGAACGTGTGCACTTAGCCTTATAGAGATTGTTTTATGCATATTTAATCCTGTGCATTTCCTGTTGGAATACTGTGATTTTAGAGCTAATTGGCCAGTATGTTAAAATACCTCAGCTTCAGTTGTGTAATCCTTTGGTAATCTCAGCTTGAATTATGCCTTATAACAAACTTCTATGTCGTTTACTGATGTCTCTCTGAGGCTTGAACTCGCAGTGGGTTTGGTCTTCTAGCATTCCTTGTAGTTGATTAGACAGCTTCATTTTCTAGCTGATAACTCCGCTGACAATGATTTACATCCCTATGAGCCCACTTTCCCTATTAACCTTCTAAATATATGCCTGCACAAATGGATAAATGACGCTTCTCATATATATATACATATATATATGAATGTATTTTTTTTTTACTTCCCCCTATTTTTCCTAATTATTGCTAACAAAAAAAGTTACTGAGTTTTCCTTTCTTTTAGTAAAAAATCATTTTTATACGGTTGTCGTTCATGAAGTTATATTCATATGTTCGTTCTATTTGTAATTATAATGTAATCGCAATTTTTTGATATTCGTATACTGTTAACAAGGTTCTTTCTATATAGATTCATCTTGACATGTATTTAATTTTTTAATAGACCCATTCTGACAAAAAAAAAATTTCAGAAATGGTAAGGAGATTTGCTCTGTTTGTGATCTTGATTTGTTGCCATTCTTGCCCTTGTAGTCTTGCGACTTTCCACTGCACTAGAGGTATGAATGGAAAACTTCTCTTTTTTCCTTGATAATTATATATATAAAAATTTCTTATTTTTATTGATACGACATTATTATAATTTATTATAAACAGACATAATTCATTTCATATTTTAAATATTTATAAAAAAAAATTAAATATTAAATATTTTTTATGCACTAACTTCGTTGTATCACCGTGTAAAGTAAATACATCGAATCTCTGGGAAAAAAACATCTGTCCACATAGTGGCTTGTATTTAATGTGACCGTCTCTGAACTTGAATGTCTCTGCTCTGCGGGTTCTTGTCTACCTTGCTCCTTTTTGAAGAAAGTCGGGATGCGCTCATGTCCCTTTTTTTCTCTTAATAATTTTTTAACTTCTGTTCTGTTAAACTGTGAAATGAAATGTATTATTGATTAGGAAAGGTATTTTTAATGCATATGTCTACTAATAAATTGATTTTGATATTGTTAACCCATTGATAACTTTGACATCTTTCTTGTGTCATCTGACCAGTTGGCCTTTTTTGAATGGAGTATGTATTTGAACCCTGTAAGCTTATGATGTCTGCACATTGTATGTGGTATGTCCTGACGAAGGGATCACTTGAACCCCGAAACGCGTTGAATAAACCACTTTGAATCCCTTAATTACTCCTGGATTTTATCTATTGCGGCAGTGCGGGGATAATCCTTATATCCTACTGAACGTATGACTGTATCAGGTTGAGGATGGACCTGTGGATCTGCTGCAGCCGTCACTTCCACCACTTCCACATGCCTGTTCTTCTTTCCCACCATTCATTTCTTGGTGTTCCTTTTTTGTGTAACGTGGGATAAGACCCTATTGCGCTTTGTGTCTCCCTGCTTCTTCCTAAAAGAAGAAGATGAGAGACACCAGACCCAACAATGCAGATGAGCTGAAGGCTGCTATCAAAGCAACTTGGGCTTTCATAACACTACGCTGCACTGATGCAAATGGAGCCCCGACCAAGTACTGAGTGCATTTACTGAACATACATTTCAGCAGGCCAACATTTCGGATTTTAAAATCATTTTTCCAAGCTGTTGTTATAAAGTATTCTAATTTACTGAGATAATGACCTTTGGGTTTTCACTGGCTGTAAGCCATAATCATCAACATTACCAGCAATAAACACGTGAAATAGATCACTCTGTGTGTAATGACTATATATAATAGGAGTTTCACTTTTTGTATTGAAGAAGTGAAATAAATTCACTTTTTGATGATATTCTAATTTTGTGAGATGCACCTGCAATAAACAACACAGTCTTATCCTTAATAGAAAAGATTGTCTAAAGGGAACCTCTCCGTACCGTGCCATGGTGGTTTGACACGGCTCTCCCTTATGACCCTGAAGAGAAAAACTAACAGAAAGCCAATACCAATAAAGTGCTATAGTGCAAATACAATAGCCTATATCTATTTGAAGAGACCATATAGATAATGGTTCTCGCTATGATATACAGTACTTTCCAAGGCATCAGTCAAAAAGAGACCATATAAGTTTATAGCAGAAAGTAATAAACTGTTGGTGATTTTTTTGTAAGATAGCACCACTAGTAGACCAAAACAGGGGATCCGACCCACACAATATAGGGTCACCAAGAGTTGAAAGGAACCTTTTTAATATATAAGGTAATCAAGCGATTAGTCATCTTTTATATTTTATTCTGGACTTAATACTATGGACATTCATATTTATATAATTATTATTATGAAATTTTTGTATTGGTTGGTGCCTATGAATTTTTTATGTATTCTTTGTCTATCATGTAATTTATTTGTGCTTACTACAGATCATGTATTGCATTACACTTTGTGGCCTATTTATATTTTGGACATTTGTGCATATATTACCTGTTTGGGATCTTCTTATTGCTTTTTATGTCAGTTGGTACTTATAAGTTCTATGCACCTTTTCTGTATTATGTTTATTTGCATATATTTTTTCATATTGCACTTTTGAGTATTTATTAGCAAGTGATTCTATTAAGGCAGAACACTCTATATGTACTGTATATTTATATATTTATATTATATGCGTATTTTGCACTTCTCACTATTTTTTGGATTCTGTATAATTATTACTGTTTTAGCCAATATATATATTGTGTCATTTGGCTATTGGTTAATATCTAGTGATCTTATGCAATTCCTTTTTTATTTTTAAGATTTCAGGATGTCATTAATTCTATATTTAATGTATCCATTAGTCACTATGTCACTTTTTACTCATTGCACTTTATTTGGCACCTTTGTTAGGATATATGTATTTGATGCACTGGTTCACTTTATTGGGTATTTGTCTAATGCATTTAAGATTTTTCTGGAAATTTAATAAATTGCATTTAAGTGCACTCACATCGTATATATGCACTTTTATTCTCGGTTCCTTATTTCTGAATTACGCACCTACACATTGGTATTGTCCCCGTTTTAATACCTTTGTGTCTTCACATGTTTATTGGCTTTGGTCTGTCCCAGTGTACGCATGCGCTATGAGACCCAGACCCCAGCAAACTCCCATATGTGCCGACATAGTGATCGCTTGCATTCCACGCTAGCGTACCACAGAGCACTTCCGGGAAGTTTAGTTGTACCGGGGGCGTGTGTTGTGAATGTGTTAGAAATGAATTCTGAGCAGAAGCTCCCTCTGGTGGTTACAAACAATACTGAACCATTCAATGAAGATTGGCAATCAGGAGTTACAGACTGGTCTTATATAAGGGAGGTTCCCTCCCATCATGGTTGCCGGTGATCAATTGTTCTTGTCTCAACTGTGGTTCCTGCTTCACTTGGAAGCTTGCTGAGTCTTGCCTCTTCTCCTGCTCTCAGATAAGATATTTTCTGTTTTTATTTCTGTGCTTGCTTTTTGCATTGTTTCCTGCACTTTTGTGGAGGTCAGCCAGGTCCCTCCGGGGGCTTGTGCTCCTCTCAGTTTGTCTGAGCCACTGTTGTTTGTTCATTTGCCTTTTCCAGTTTTTTCAGTGGCTGCGGCTTAGTTTTGTTACACCAGAGAACTAATTTAGGTGGTAGAGGTCGTGTGATCTCAGGTGTTTTTGCAATTAGTAGAGTTGGTATTTTTTAGGGTTTTTTGTATCACCGGCCCAAACTGAAAATTACACTGTATATGGTACTCACAGAAGGGAAAAATAGTAAAAGGAAAAAGAAAAAGGGAAGTTGTCAGAAAATTTTTTTTTTCTGTTTGTTGCATTTTTCCCTCTTTTTCTCTGGGTGCTGAGGAGAAATTATTATTTTTTTCTCTCAATGGAGTTTGCACAGTTGTCTGGCCGTGTGGATCAGCTTGCCACTGAAGTTCGGAGTATTGCTACCTATCTTGCAGGGTTGCCGGTTGTGGAACCTAGGATCCCCATGCCAGATTTATTTTTGGGGATCGAGCTAAATTTCTGAATTTCAAAAATAACTAAGTTGTTTTTTGCCTTAAAACCTAAGTCCTCAGGGAACGCAGTACAGCAGGTTCAAATTGTCATCTCTCTCCTGCGCGGCGATCCTCAGGATTGGGCTTTTTCCCTGACACCTGGGGACCCTATTTTGAGTAATGTTGATGCATTTTTTCTGGCTCTGGGGTTATTGTACGATGAACCTAATGTCACTGATCAAGCTGAAAAAAACTTGTTGGCATTAAATCAGGGGCTTGAGAATGCTGAGTTGTACTGTCAGAAATTCCGAAAGTGGGCAGTCCTGACCAAATGGAATGACGATGCTTTGGCAGCCCTTTTTCGGAAGGGTCTGTCAGAGAATGTAAAAGATGTTATGGTGGGTTTCCCTGCTCCCTCTGGTCTCAATGATTTTATGTCATTAGCGATTCAAATTGACAGACGTTTGCGTGAGCGTAGAGGTATGCGTGGAATAGTGTTTATAACGCTTCCCACGGCTGCGGGGCGTTGGGACATGGCATAGCTTGCCTAACTAGCCAATGCTCCCACGCCGCCAGTCCACGACGACGTGAGGCATGCGTCCCAGACGGTAAGAGAATGTGGACCCACTGGACCACGGAGGGAGACCCGAGCCTGTCCGGATCAGGAAGGGCAGCGACCGGGATCCGTGGCAGCTGAGCATGTGGGCAAGGTGGCGACCTGCAGGACTAGACAACACCGCACAACTTCAGGTAAGAAGAAACATAAAGTTTACTTAAAGAAACACAGTACATAAACAGAACATATGACCGGGCTCCCGATTCCGCACATCAGAGAAGGTACACGACTCAGGATCACAGACGAGTGCTGGAGGA
This sequence comes from Oophaga sylvatica, assembly GCA_033576555.1. NCBI lineage: Eukaryota > Metazoa > Chordata > Amphibia > Anura > Dendrobatidae > Oophaga > Oophaga sylvatica. Next base: position 462,934,938 of record JARQOD010000004.1, read on the forward strand.
CATCACGGGTAGATGCAGTCCAGGCTTATCTGGCACGGGCATACTTGGGCGGCCTCTCTCTCAGGCCTCAGGCGTAGCACAGGCTCAGCAGGAGAACATCAGACACCGACCTCAGACAGACTTCAGATGATGGCGGGGTCATCACGGGTTGATGCAGTCCAGGATCATCTGGCACGGGCATACTAGGACGGCCTCTCTCTCAGGCCTCAGGCGTAGCACAGGCTCAGCAGGAGAACATCAGACACTGACCCAGGACAGACGTCATCACAGGGTAGACCAAGGAGGAACCGGCGGGACATCGGAACATCAGGAACACGGACTGGATCTCAGGGACACTGGAACACGGACAGGACATCGGGAACAAGGATTTGGATCTCAGGGAGTCAGGAACACGGACTGAAACATCAGGAACACGGATTGGGTCTCAGGGAGTCAGGAACACGGACAGGAACACGGATTGGATCTCAGGGAGTCAGGAACACGGACTGGAACATCAGGAACACGGACTGGATCTCACGGAGTCAGGAACACGGACTGGAACATCAGGAACACGGACTGGATCTCAGGGAGTCAGGAACACAGACAGGAACACGGATTGGATCTCAGGGATCGGACTCCGGACATCTGGCACCGATCAGCAGGCTCCGGACATCTGGCAACGATCGGCAGGATCCGGACATCAGGCAGGAAGGATAGGATCCGGACATCTGGAAGTGGTCATCGGACATCGGATTTCAGGCCGTGGTCATCAGGGAGGACACGGTCCTCGGACTCCGGACATCTAGTATCGATCTGAAAAGGAACCCCAGCGGTCTGGTGCAAGCCCCGCCAGGCTCAACGGGAGCTGGCCGGGAATTGCACAGAAGCTGAGCACAGAGTAACAGAAGCTCAGCACACACCGGACTCCTCCTTCCAAGATGAACTCAGGTTATATAGCAAGGATTCACAGTCACTGGCACAGGGTTCAGGACACAGCAGGATTTCAGGAACATAACACAGAGGACTGTTATGTTTCGGTAGCTGAGGAGTGCAGGCAAAAAAGGCAATACACCAGAGCAGTTGGAATCTATGAGATTGCAGTACCCTGACTAACCACAACAACTAGAGGCAGCCGTGGAGCGTTCCTACGTTGGTCCTAGACGCCTCGTCACAGCCTGAGAAACTAACTACACCTAAAGATAGAAATAGGAAAGCTATCTGCCCCGGAGCAGAACCCCAAAGATAATAGAAAGCCCCCAAACATGTAATGGCGGTTAGACAAGAAGAAATACAGACACAGACAGAAAATAGCATGAGCAAACGCTGGGGCCCAAACTAACTAAATAGAAAAGGATAGGAAGGGTACTTACTGCAATCCCAGAAAACCCTGAAAAGCACCAACTCTACTAATTTCAAAAACACCTGAGATCACACGACCTCTACCACCTAAATTAGTTCTCTGGTGTAACAAAATCAAAACAGCAGCCACTGAAAAAACTGGAAAAAGCAAAGGTACAAACATCAGTGGCTGAACTAAACTGAGAGGGCAAAAGCCCCCGGAGGGGACCCTGAAGGCCCCCACAGAAGTGCAGGACAAAATGCAAAAATCAAGCACAAAAGACAAAAAGAAGAAAATGTCTTATCTGTTAGCAGGAGATGCAGACACGACACAGCAGGCTACAAAGGAAAAAGGAATCAAGGATTCAGACCAGAACAATTGATCACCGGCAACCCTGATGGGAAGGTGACTCCCTTATATAAGACCAGTCAGTAACACCTGATTCCCAATCCTCACAATCTTCACTGGACAGACCAGCACAGCTTGTAACCACCAGAGGGAGCCTCTGCCCAGAACTCATCCCAAGCCCACTCACAACAGAGGACACAGTTCAGACAGTCAGGTACAGGATGCGATCCAGGATCAGGGGTTCAGGTAGTTAGACACAGCAGGAACAGGCCTGGATATACAGCCTCCAGGAACGGCGATCTGGGTAATCAGCCCCCAGCATAGGCGGAAACACAAGACACAGTTCAGACATTCAGGTACCGGGTTAGATCCAGGATCAGGGATTCAGGAAACAAGATACAACAGGAACAGGCCTGGATATGCAGCCTCCAGGAACGGCGATCTGGGTACTCAGCCCCAGGCAGAAACACAAGACAGGACAAGAGGAATCAGCTCTCCAGAGCTGATCAAACTCAGAGCAGGAGCTGAACACACAACCACATACGGCTAGGTTCAGGGATTCAATGTGGATTCAATGTGAAGCTCTGGCAACGCCCACTAGGGCTGGGGAACTTTATATATGAACTGCTTCACAGCGATAGGCTGGAGCAGTAATTCTAGTACACACCCAATCCTCATAAAAGCAGGACAGGTGTGGGCCGCGCCCCCTATGCAGAGCCAGACAACTCATTACAGAGGAACAACTGACAGTGGCTGCTGCCACACACGTAGTAAATCATGCACCATTGCAGAGGACTTTGCAACCTACGGATGGTCTTCACAGCAGGCCAGGCGCCTGACAGAAGCTGCTGCCACACACGTAGTAAGTCATGCATCACTGCAGAGGACTTTGCAACCTACGGATGGTCTTCACAGCAGGCCAGGCGCCTGACAGAAGCTGCTGCCACACACATAGTAAATCATGCACCATTGCAGAGGACTTTGCAACCTACGGATGGTCTTCACAGCAGGCCAGGCACCTGACAGAAGCTGCTGCCACACACGTAGTAAATCATGCACCATTGCAGAGGACTTTGGAACCTACGGATGGCTTCTGCAGCAGGTCAGGGACCGCACATGCGGGTGGTCATGCAACGCAGCGGAGACACTCACGCAAGTACGGCCACGCAGCAGAGCTGGGAACTGAGCAGCATCCATACAGGTAACAGACAACAGTATCCCAGCTGGTTAGGGGGAAAATAGCAAAAGGGTTAATGCAAAAGACATGCAGAGTAACGCTGGAAAACAAAGTACAGACAATACCAGCGTTACAGTATCCCCCTCCTCAGGCCCCCTCTTCTGAAGACCCAAGTAAAAAAAAATTCCCCAGAAAATTCACTTGGGTTTGGTGGTAAGTCCCACAGTTCACAATATGGCAGCAGAGTTCATAGCTCGAAAAGTCCGAACCGCTGACCAAGCGGGTAATCGAGCCATCTAGTCCACTTACCATGTGGGGACCAAGCAGTCTAGTTCGTACATCAGGTAGAGCTTGGAGAAAGTCCTGCAGACCACACATGCTCAGCGGAGTCCATGGCCAGAGCTTTCTATAACGCTTCCCACGGCTGCGGGGCGTTGGGACATGGCATAGCTTGCCTAACTAGCCAATGCTCCCACGCCGCCAGTCCACGACGACGTGAGGCATGCGTCCCAGATGGTAAGAGAATGTGGACCCACTGGACCAGGAGGGAGACCCGAGCCTGCCCGGATCAGGGAAGGGCAGCGACCGGGATCCGTGGCAGCTGAGCATGTGGGCAAGGTGGTGACCTGCAGGACTAGACAACACCGCACAACTTCAGGTAAGAAGAAACATAAAGTTTACTTAAAGAAACACAGTACATAAACAGAACATATGACCGGGCTCCCGATTCCGCACATCAGAGAAGGTACACGACTCAGGATCACAGACGAGTGCTGGAGGACATCACGGGTAGATGCAGTCCAGGGTTATCTGGCACGGGCATACTTGGGCGGCCTCTCTCTCAGGCCTCAGGCGTAGCACAGGCTCAGCAGGAGAACATCAGACACCGACCTCAGACAGACTTCAGATGATGGCGGGGTCATCACGGGTTGATGCAGTCCAGGATCATCTGGCACGGGCATACTAGTATGGCCTCACTCTCAGGCCTCAGGCGTAGCACAGGCTTAGCAGGAGAACATCAGACACCGCCCAGGACGAACGTCAGATGATGGCAGGGTCATCACGGGTTGATGAAGTCCAGGATCATCTGGCACGGGCATACTAGGACGGCCTCTCTCTCAGGCCTCAGGAGTAGCACAGCTCAGCAGGAGAAACATCAGACACTGACCCAGGACAGACGTCATCACAGGGTAGACCAAGGAGGAACCGGCAGGACATCGGAACATCAGGAACACGGACTGGATCTCAGGGACACTGGAACACGGACAGGACATCGGGAACACGGATTTGGATCTCAGGGAGTCAGGAACACGGACTGGAACATCAGGAACACGGACTGGATCTCAGAGAGTCAGGAACACAGACAGGAACACTGATTGGATCTCAGGGAGTCAGGAACACGGACTGGAACATCAGGAACACGGACTGGATCTCAGGGAGTCAGGAACACGGACTGGAACATCAGGAACACGGACTGGATCTCAGAGAGTCAGGAACACAGACAGGAACACGGATTGGATCTCAGGGATCGGACTCCGGACATCTGGCACCGATCAGCAGACTCCGGACATCTGGCAACGATCGGCAGGATCCGGACATCAGGCAGGAAGGATAGGATCCGGACATCTGGAAGTGGTCATCGGACATCGGATATCAGGCCGTGGTCATTAGGGAGGACACGGTCCTCGGACTCCGGACATCTAGTATCGATCTGAAAAGGAACCCCAGCGGTCTGGTGCAAGCCCCGCCAGGCTCAACGGGAGCTGGCCGGGAATTGCACAGAAGCTGAGCACAGAGTAACAGAAGCTCAGCACACACCGGACTCCTCCTTCCAAGATGAACTCAGGTTATATAGCAAGGATTCACAGTCACTGGCACAGGGTTCAGGACACAGCAGGATTTCAGGAACATAACACAGAGGACACAGTTCAGACAGTCAGGTACAGGATGCGATCCAGGATCAGGGGTTCAGGTAGTTAGACACAGCAGGAACAGGCCTGGATATACAGCCTCCAGGAACGGCGATCTGGGTAATCAGCTCCCAGCATAGGCGGAAACACAAGACACAGTTCAGACATTCAGGTACCGGGTTAGATCCAGGATCAGGGATTCAGGAAACAAGATACAACAGGAACAGGCCTGGATATGCAGCCTCCAGGAACGGCGATCTGGGTACTCAGCCCCAGGCAGAAACACAAGACAGGACAAGGGAATCAGCTCTCCAGAGCTGATCAAACTCAGAGCAGGAGCTGAACACACAACCACATACGGCTAGGTTCAGGGATTCAATGTGGATTCAATGTGAAGCTCTGGCAACGCCCACTAGGGCTGGGGAACTTTATATATGAACTGCTTCACAGCGATAGGCTGGAGCAGTAATTCTAGTACACACCCAATCCTCATAAAAGCAGGACAGGTGTGGGCCGCGCCCCCTATGCAGAGCCAGACAACTCATTACAGAGGAACAACTGACAGTGGCTGCTGCCACACACGTAGTAAATCATGCACCATTGCAGAGGACTTTGCAACCTACGGATGGTCTTCACAGCAGGCCAGGCGCCTGACAGAAGCTGCTGCCACACACGTAGTAAGTCATGCATCACTGCAGAGGACTTTGCAACCTACGGATGGTCTTCACAGCAGGCCAGGCGCCTGACAGAAGCTGCTGCCACACACGTAGTAAATCATGCACCATTGCAGAGGACTTTGCAACCTACGGATGGTCTTCACAGCAGGCCAGGCGCCTGACAGAAGCTGCTGCCACACACGTAGTAAATCATGCACCATTGCAGAGGACTTTGGAACCTACGGATGGCTTCTGCAGCAGGTCAGGGACCGCACATGCGGGTGGTCATGCAACGCAGCGGAGACACTCACGCAAGTACGGCCACGCAGCAGAGCTGGGAACTGAGCAGCATCCATACAGGTAACAGACAACAGTATCCCAGCTGGTTAGGGGGAAAGGAGCAAAAGGGTTAATGCAAAAGACATGCAGAGTAACGCTGGAAAACAAAGTACAGACAATACCAGCGTTACAGTGTTGCCTTGTGAACCAGCTTCTGAACCCATGCAGTGTGATGGAGTGGTTTCTCGGGCACAGCGTCATGAGTTTCGAAAACGCAATGGGTTATGTTTCTACTGTGGTGACGCCTATCATGCTATTTCAGTCTGCCTTAAGCGGGGAAGATGTTTTGCACGCTCAGTTGTCTTGGGTAGTGTTCAGACTAAATTTCTGTTGACTGTTACCCTGATTTGCTCCCTGTCCACATTTTCTGCTCAGGCTTTTGTTGATTCGGGAGCAGCTATTAACCTGATGGATTTTGATTTTGCTAAACATTGTGGGTTTCCCTTGATACCCCTACGGAAGTCTATTCCCCTACTGGGGATTGATTCTACCCCTTTGGCTGAGAATAAACCCCTGTTCTCTACTCAGGTGATAATGAGGTTGAACCTGATCATCAGGAGAGTTGCAAATTTTTGGTGCTGTATAATCTGCATGACAATATTGTACTAGGTTTCCCTTGGTTACAGTCTCATAATCCTGTTTTGGATTGGAAATCTGTGTCTGTAACCAGTTGGGGCTGCCAATGTGTTAATGCCAACACTCCTGTTTTTTCTGCCTCTCCCCAGGCTCAGGATGTTCCTGACTTTTTGACTGATTTTTCTGATGTGTTTAGCGAAAGTAAATCTGCATCCTTGCCCCCCATAGGAGCTATGACTGCGCTATTGAATTAGTGCCTGGTAGTAAATTCCCTAAAGGTCGCCTGTTATGTTTCGGTAGCTGAGGAGTGCAGGTAAAAAAGGCAATACACCAGAGCAGTTGGAATCTATGAGATTGCAGTACCCTGACTAACCACCACAACTAGAGGCAGCCGTGGAGCTATCCTACGTTGGTCCTAGACTCCTCGTCACAGCCTGAGAAACTAACTACACCTAAAGATAGAAATGTCTTATCTGTTAGCAGGAGATGCAGACACGATACAGCAGGCTACAAGGTAAACAGGAATGAAGGATTCAGACCAGAACAATTGATCACCGGCAACCCTGATGGGAAGGTGACTCCCTTATATAAGACCAATCAGTAACACCTGATTCCCAGTCCTCACAATCTTCACTGAACAGACCAGTACCGCTTTTAACCACCAGAGGGAGTCTCTGCTCAGAACTCATCTCAAACCCATTCACAACAGTACCCCCCCCTTAAGGAGGGGTCACCGAACCCTCATTTGAGCAACCAGGTCGGTCAGGATGAGTTCTATGATACGCACGGATGAGTCTCCTAGCATGGATGTCCGAAGCAAACACCCAAGAATTGTCTTCCTGACCATAACCTCTCCACTTAACCAAATACTGGAGTTTCCGTCTAGAAAAACGAGAATCTAATATTTTCTCAACCACATACTCCAGATTGCCCTCAACCAAAACAGGGTCAGGAGGCACAGCAGCAGGAACCACTGGCTCAACAAACCTCCTCAACAAGGACTTGTGGAACACGTTATGGATCTTAATTGTCCCTGGAAGAAGCAAACGAAAAGAAACAGGATTAAGAATCTCAATGATCTTATAAGGTCCAATGAACCTAGGCTTAAATTTAGGAGATGCTACTCTCATAGGAATATTCTTTGAGGACAACCAGACCAAGTCCCCCACTTTAAACCGAGGACCATCAGTCCTATGCCGGTTAGCAAACCGCTGGGCCTTCTCCTGAGAGAGGGACAACCTCTCCACTACCTGGTCCCAAATCTGTTGCATACGCTCCACAACAGAGTCAACACCTGGACAGACAGAAGCCTCCGTCTGTCCTGAAGAAAATCGAGGGTGAAACCCAGAATTACAGAAAAACGGAGACATCAAAGTGGCAGAGCTAGCCCTATTATTAAGAGCAAACTCAGCCAAAGGTGAAAAAGAGACCCAGTCATCCTCATCAGCAGACACAAAGCATCTAAGATAAGTCTCCAATGTCTGGTTTGTTCTCTCAGTTTGACCATTGGTCTGAGGATGAAATGCCGAGGAGAAAGACAATTGAACACCCAGTTTAGAACAAAAAGTCCTCCAAAATCTGGAAACAAACTGGACTCCTCTGTCAGACACAATGTTCTCAGGAATGCCGTGTAAACGAACCACGTGCTGAAGGAACAACGGCACCAATTCAGAGGAGGAAGGCAACTTAGGTAATGGCACAAGATGTATCATTTTGGAAAACCTATCACAAATTACCCAGATGGTGGTCATTCTCTGAGAAACAGGAAGGTCGGAAATGAAATCCATAGAGATATGGGTCCATGGTCTCTTGGGCACAGGCAATGGCATCAACAAACCACTAGAGCGAGAGCAAGGCTTGGAGCGAGAGCAAGTCCCGCAGGACTGCACAAATTCCCTGACATCACGAGACAAGGTAGGCCACCAAAAGGACCGACTAACCAAGTCTCTGGTACCAAAAATTCCGGGATGCCCAGCCAATGCGGAACAATGAATCTCAGACATCACACTCTTTTTCCACTGGTCCGGGACAAACAATTTTCCAACAGGGCAGCACTCGGGCCTATCCTCCTGACACCCCTCCAGAGCAAGTCTCAAATT
>JARQOD010000004.1:462943460-462968997 GCA_033576555.1 Oophaga sylvatica
GGGGGTTTCTACTGTTTAGGTACATCAAGGGCTCTGCAAACACAACATGACGCCCGCAGAACATTCCATCAAAGTCTGCATTACAAAATGGCGCTCCTTCCCTTCCAAGCACTCCCATGCGCCCAAACAGTGGTTTCACCCCACATATGGGGTATCAGCGTACTCAGGAAAAATTGCACAACAACTTTTTGGGTCCAATTTCTCCTGTTACCCTTGGGAAAATAAAAAAATAGCGGGCTAAAGAATCATTTTTGAGGAAAAAAATGATTTTTTATTTTCACGGCTCTACGTTTATTAATTTCTGTGAAGCACTTGGGGGTTCAAAGTGCTCACCACACATCTAGATAAGTTCCTTAAGGGGTCTAGTTTCCAAAATGGTGTGATTTGTGGGGGTTTCGACTGTTTAGGCGTATCAGGGGCTCTCCAAACGCGACATGGCGTCCAATTTCAATTCCAGCCAATTTTGGTTTGAAACAGTCAAACGGCGCTCCTTCACTTCCAAGCCCTGCCGTGCGCCCAAACAGTGGTTTACCCCCACATATGGGGTATCGGCATGCTCAGGACAAGTTGCACAAAAACTTTTGGGGTCTTGTTACCCTTGGGAAAATAAAAATTGAGGTGAACAGATCGTTTTTGTGGAAAAAATATGATTTTTTATTTTCACGGTTCTATGTTATAAACTTCTGTGAAGCACTTGGAGGTTCAAAGTGCTCACCACACATCTAGATAAGTTCCTTAGGGGGTCTAATTTCCAAAATGGGTCACTTGTGGGGGGTTTCCACTGTTTAGACACATCAGGACCTCTACAAACACGACATACGTCCAGCCAATTCTGCGCTGAAAAAGTCAAACGGCGCTCCTTCCCTTCCAAGCTCTGCCTTGCACCCAAACAGTGGTTTACCCCCACATATGGGGTATCAGCATGCTCAGGACAAATTGCACAAAAACTTTTGGGGTCTTGTTACCCTTGGGAAAATAAAAATTGGGGTGAAAAGATTGTTTTTGTGGAAAAAATATGATTTTTTATTTTCACTGTTCTATGTTATAAACTTCTGTGAAGCACTTGGAGGTTCAAAGTGCTCACCACACATCTAGATAAGTTCCTTAGGGGGTCTAGTTTCCAAAATGGGGTCACTTGTGATGGGTTTCCACTGTTTAGACACATCAGGGCCTCTACAAACGCGACATGGCGTCCAGCCAATTCTGCGTTGAAAAAGTCAAATGTTGCTCCTTCCCTTGCAATCTCTGCCGTGCGCCCAAAAAGTGGTTTACCTCCACATATGGGGTATCGGCTTAATCAGGAGAAATTGCACAACAAATTTTGTGGTTCATTTTTTCTTTTAACAGTTGTGAAAATAAAAAAAATAGGTTCCGAAGTAAGGTTTTTGCAAAAAAAGTTAAATGTTAATTTTTTCCTTCCACATTGCTTCAGTTCCTGTGAAGCACGTAAAGGGTTAATAGACTTCTTGAATGTGGTTTTGAGCACCTTGAGGGGTGCAGTTTTTAGAATGGTGTCACTTTTGGCTATTTTCTATCATATAGACCCCTCAAAGTGACTTCAAATGTGAGGTGGTCCCTAAAATAAAAATGGTGTTGTAAAAATGAGAAATCGCTGGTCAACTTTTAACCCTTATAACTTCGTAACAAAAAAAAGTTTTGGTCCCAAAATTGTGCTGATGTAAAGTAGACATGTGGGAAATGTTATTTATTAAGAAATTTGTGTGACATATCTCTCTGATTTAAGGGCATAAAAATGTAAAGTTTGAAAATTGTTAAATTTTCAAAATTTTTGCCATATTTCGTTTTTTTCATAAATAAACTCAAGTCATATCAAAGAAATTTTACCACTAACGTGAAGTACAATATGTCATGAAAAAACAGTCTAATAATCAGCGGGATTCGTTAAAGCGTTCCAGAGTTATAACCTCATAAAGTGACAGTGGTCAGAATTGTAAAAATTGGCCCTGTCATTAAGCTGCAAAATGGCTCTGTCACTAAGGGGTTAAATAAAACTAGTAAAACTGAGTTGCTCATTTAGTCCAGCAGGGGACATAGATTCCATAAAACAATCCACCTCGTTTCACGCTGTAGAATCCTCGCTAGGGTCTTTATTACTTCCTCCTGAAACTGAAGGAGTGTGCCAGTTTGGCATGCACATCATGTCATGTCTGTTATGTGCACGGCCAACAGCTTTTTGTACCACACTTTTGTTTTCCACATGGCACTAAAACCCTGGAAAACTTGATCCCATGGTTTTATTGTACCCCAGAATGCGGTTTTGTTTGGGTGTTGATGTAGAAGTGTTCCGCACAGCGGTGGGGGTGCTGCCATTTTTATGTATTGCGCTCAAGAGGACATCACTCTTGTCCTTACACTTGACCAGCAGGAGGCTGTCTCCACACTGGGCTCTGCGTTTGCCATTTCTGAACAGATGTCCACTTACAGTGGCTTGCAAAAGTATTCAAACACCCCCCCCCAGCATTTTTCGTGTTTTGCTACCTTTCACAGGTTTTTTAATGTTGGTATCAGTTCATGTAAAGAACATGCCTACAACTGAAACCATTTGGTTTTCTTTTTATTGTGAAGCAAACAATAGGACAAAATAGATGAAAACTTCAGCGTGCATAACTATTCACCCCCCTAAAGTCAGTTCTTTGTAGAGCCTCCTTTTGCAGCAATTGCAGCTGTAAGTAGCTTTGGATAAGTCTCTCTGAGCTTTCCACATCTTGCCACTGGGATTTTGCTCATTCCTCAAGGTAAGGCCAGTTTCACACGTCCAGATATTTCCGGTACCGGTAAACACGGCACCGGAGATATCCGTGTCCGTGCAAATACGTTGTATATCCTTGTGGCACACGTACCGCATCAGGACCACACGGACGGCACAGACAGCCACAGTAAGCGCTGTCCCCTGCCTGTGGTGCTGAAGCTGCATTTCATTATTCTCCCTGCCCTGCCGGCAACAGCGAGCAGGGAGAATAAATGAAAGAAAACCCCACGTGGGGTCTCCCTTAGTTTTGGAACCAACCTGGCAAAAAAGCCTAAAAACAGCAGCCCGCAGCTGCACAGAAAAGGTGCATTTATTAGATGGGAAGCAGGGAGCAGAGACTCAGTGACCTTTAAAAGACTTTATTCTAAGTGTGTGTGTGTGCTTATTTAACCCTTTATTTACTATAGGATTAGTAATGAATAGCGCTTACTTAGCTGTCCGTGCGCACGGAGGACTGTGTGAACAGTTCTCTGTGTGCGGGACGTTTTGGGTCCGTGATGCCGGAGAAAAACGGATGTCAGCATATTTTGCACACGGACACACGGTCCGTGAAACACCGCTGACATCTACATAGACATTCATTTTAATGTGTCTACGTGTGTCAGCGTCTCCGATACGTGAGAAAACTGTCACTACACGTACCGGAGACGCTGACGTGTGAAGCTGGCCTAAAACTGCTCCAGCTCCTTCAAGTTAGATGGTTTCCTCTGGTCAACAGCAATCTTCAAATCTGACCACAGATTCTCAATTGGATTCAGGTCTGAGCTTTGACTAGGCCACTGCAAAACATTTACGTTTCCCCTGAAACCACTCGAGTGCTACATTAGCAATCTGCTTGTGTCATCGTCTTGTTGGAAGGTGAACCTCTATTCCAGTCTCAAATCCCTGACAGACTGAAACAGGTTTTGCTAAGGAATATCCCTGTATTTCACATCATCCAACTTCTCTTTGACACAGACCATTTTCCCTGTCACGGCTGCTGAAAACCATCCCAACAGCATGATGCTGCCACCACCAGGTTTCACTTGTGGGGATGATGTTCTTGGGGAGAGGAGCTGTGTTGGTTTGGAGTCAGGCATAGCTTTGTAATGGTGGCATCCATCTTAAAAAAGAACATTTCATCCATTTCCTGTATAAAGTTCTAACGCAATAGTTTTATTTTGTAATTTCTGAAAAGTTACATTTTCTGCATGCACTAGCCTTCAGACTATTTCTGGACATTGTTTTAATCTGAAAGTTTCTATTTGTAGCCTTGCAGCTCACATAAACAAGGTTTATGGCAGTATACAATGATGTTAGTTAGGCCTCTAACGTCCGCCAAAGAGTGAAAATGGAAAAACGGATGAAAGCGGATCACTTTTGTGACGGATCCGCCATGAACTTTTCAACCCGGAAAAATAAATTTTCTATGTGGAAAATACATGTACGCATGTCCGGAGAGAGAGAGAGAGAGACCCCGGACAGTTTTGTCAGCATTTTCAATGGTTTTCTATAGAGGCGACGGATCCGCTGGCGGATTCCGTCAAAGGATGCCAGCGGATCCGCCGCCCATAGGCGGCCATTATACAAAATGGCGGATGCGGCGGATCCATTTTGGCGGACCGAAAAAAAACGTTGCATTGGACGTTTTTCTGAAACGACGGATGCCAAATTTTTGGCTGATCCATCAAAAAATGGACCTACTGGACGACCATCCGTCAAAATCCGTCACTAATGCAAGTCAATGGGAAAAAAGCGGATCCGCCCCCAAAAAATAGCGGATCCGTTTTTTTCACATTTTGACGGATTTTGACTGACGTCGCACGACTGAAGTGTGAAAGAGGCCTTAGAAATGAATATTCAGCTATGTAGAGGATTGAATTATAACCAACCAGTAGTGAGATGTTAATACAAACCAATGACAGGCTTATATTTTTGTTACGCCCAAAAAGACGGTGTATAAATATGTATTAACTTCCCCTAATAAATGGGGAATCTTGTCATACAGAAAACGGATCTGTAACTTCATTCCCTCTGTCGACGGCATTCATCAGGCTGACCCCTGCCCGGCTGGTACTCACACTTGGCTGTGACAGCATTTACCTTGGTGGCCAAAAGCGGTCGGACCTGCAGTGCACACATCAGAAGAGCCGCCACAGCGGCCGACATTAGAGAGCTACACGTAAAAGCTGAAGGAACTGTGGTGATGTCATTATCACAGGCCTTCACCATTTATCAGCTCCGCCCCCTTATCACATGACGATGACGTCACCATGGGTCCTTCAGCTCAGACAGCGGCTGCATCTTCACCGCAGGAGCACGGCCAGGTAAGAAGAAAGTTTTTTTTTTATTTATTATTGAAAGCGGCAATATGTTTCCCCAGCAGGATGGAGACACACAGGGACAGGATAGAGACACGGTGGCAGGATGAAGACACGGGGGCAGATTGGAGACACGGGGGCAGGATGGGAGACACATGGTGCAGAATGGAGACACATGGGGCAGGATGGAGACAAGGGGCAGAATGAAGACACATGGGGCAGAATGAAGACACGGGGCAGGATGAAGACAAGGGGCAGATTGGAGACACGGGGGAAGGATGGGAGACACATGGTGCAGAATGGAGACACATGGGGCAGGATGGAGACAAGGGGGCAGAATGAAGACACATGGGGCAGAATGAAGACACGGGGGCAGGATGAAGACAAGGGGCAGATTGGAGACACGGGGCAGGATGGAGACACACGGGTCAGAATGGAGACACATGGGGCAGAATGGAGACACATTGGGCAGAATGGAGACAGAGGGCAGGATGAAGACAAGGGGCAGATTGGAGACACGGGGCAGAATGGAGACACGGGGCAGGATGAAGACAAGGGGCAGATTGGAGACACGGGGCAGATTGGAGACACACAGGGGCAGGATGGAGACACGGGGGCTAGATGGAGACACGGGGCAGAATGGGGAAACACGAGGCAGAATGGAGACAGATGGAGCAGGATCATAGGACAGATGGGGCTGGATGGAGAGATCATATGGGGCAGGATGGGACATCACATGGGCAGAATGGATAATCATGAGGGCAGGATGGGAGAACATATGGCTGGAGTCAGGAATGAGACACACGGGGGCCAGGATGGGGGGATATTACCATAGGGCTAATTAAGGGATATTATTACTGCAGTGATGTATTTATTTTATTTTTTGAGTATACTGTTTTAAATGTGGGCGCGGTCCTGTTACTGTGCAGAGCGACACTGTCACCTTTTTTTCTTCATCTGGTGTAGTTTAGATTTTGGGGAAAAAATGAAGTAATGTGTTCTGCAAGTGGAGCTCTAGATAACTGTTATTTCCTGCAGAGACGAGACCTAGCTGGAAGTGACGGCGGTCTGTGCTGGATGAAAGATGAAAAGTGAAGATGAAGGTCTTCACCCAGAGACATCACTGGTGAGTCAGTGTTACCTGTACACTGACACTATACACTGTATACTATATACAGTGGTCCTGTGTACAATGTCACCAGTGATCACTGTAGTAAAATGTCCACTGACACTATATACAAAGCTCCTGTGTATAATGTCACCAGTGATCACTGTATTACCTGTACGCAGACACTTCATACTAAGTACAGATCTCCTGTGTATAATGGCACTTATGGTGATATTAGTATTGTGTTGTTTTTTTTTTATTAATGCTCAGTATTGTAGTATTCACTCATTATGTGGTGGTAATATGTTGTCCGGCAAAGGTGTGGTCGTATTTGTTCCTTGTATGTGCTATTATTCGGTCACTATGTGGTGGTAATATGTGGTCTGGTCATGGTGTGGGGTGTGGCGGTATTTGTCTCTTGTATGTGGTATTATAGGTCACTGTGGTGGTAATATGTTGTCAGCATTGGTGTGGCATATTTGTTCCTTGTATGTGCTATTATTCGGTCACTGTGGTGGTAATATGTGGTCTGGTCATGGTGTGGTGGTATTTGTTCCTTGTATGTGGTATTATTCAGTCACTGTGGTGGTAATATGTGGTCTGGTCATGATGCGATGGTATTTGTTCCTTGTATGTGGTATTATTCGGTCACTGTGGTGGTAATATGTGGTCTGGTCATCGTGCAGTGGTATTTGTTCCTTGTATGTGCTATTATTTGGTCACTGTGGTGGTAATATGTGGTCTGGTCATGATGCGATGGTATTTTGTTCCATTGTATGGTTGGTATTATTATTTCGTATCACGTCTGTGGTGGTAATATGTGGTCTGGTCATCGTGCAGTGGTATTTGTTCTTGTATGTGCTATTATTTGGTCACTGTGGTGGTAATATGTGGTCTGGTCATGATGCGATGGTATTTGTCCCTTGTATGTGGTATTATTCGGTCACTGTGGTGGTAATATGTGGTCTGGTCATGATGCGATGGTATTTGTTCCTTGTATGTGGTATTATTCGGTCATCGTGCAGTGGTATTTGTTCCTTGTATGTGACATTATTCGGTCACTGTGGTGGTAATGTGGTCTGGTTATGGTGTGGCGGTATTTGTCCGTTGTATGTGGTATTATTGGTCACTATGTGGTGATAATATGTGATCTGGTCATGGTGTGGCTGTATTTGTTCCTTGTATGTGATATTATTGGTCATTTTAAGAACTGAAAAATAAATAAAAATATACCTAAATTGTATTGGATATTTTAACAAATGAGTAATAGGATAGCGTAGGGCTCAGCCAAAAGAGTCTACCTTGTCGTGGTGGCGTCGGCTTAAAAAATCTTGGCCAAAACAAAAGCTGCTGTTGGTGAGAAGTGGAGTTTTTCCAGAGAGAGCGGTGGGGCTGTGGACAGTTCGAGGGGTGGAGCCTGGATGGAGTCTCAAGGGGGCCCCAAAAATTTTGCCAGTATGGGGCCCCGAAATTCTAGTGGCAGCCCTGGACGCGTTGCACAAAAATTGGATCACAAAATTGTTTATACACAGATTGTAATGTATCAAAACAGGTAAAAAGCCAAGGGGATGAACACTTTTGCAAGCCACCATAGCCAGCTCTGGAGGCCTCTCTGTGCACAATGTCACCTGCTGTGGTACAGTGTGCTGCTGCTGACCCAGTGGTCGTGCACTTCCCGCTCTGGTCATCTGCTGTGCTTCCACCAGTATTAGGGATCAGCTTGTGGGTGAGCTGCGGCCCTGGCCCCACTGCATATTTGGCGCAGAGCAGATAGAGACTGCTCCACTCCTGACAACAACCTGTCACAGAAGTCACGTGGCGCAGGCAAATCGTGGTCATGTGACCATGTCGTCATGTAAGAGCATCCAGGGCAGGCAGCTGCTATGGACCATGCGCTGGAGTAGTCCGTGCTGACCACGTGCTCATATACTACAGCTTGTAAGAAAACCGTGCGCCCTGCTGCCTCCCTCGCTTCTGAATGCACCTCGTCAGGCACAGTATCCGCTCCAGAGTTACCCGGTTACCACGTGACTTGGCAGGAGCGAATAACCTGCTTTACTTTCCTAATTATTATTGTAATGAATGATAGGTTATCGACGCTGCCAATCAAAAAAACAGCCAATTATATGCGGCCATATAAAAACCTCAGCTCAGATCCGACACCAATAAAGAACAGCTAATACGAATAGCCTCTGTGACCCGCAGCCAATCAGTGCTTAGATAGAACCGTTTGCTTTGTTATCTTAAACGGCATTGATCCGCGTAAAGCCCGCCCAGTTTATGTCCCAACCAGTCAGCTGATGGCCCTGCCCCCAAGGCCAATCAGGATGAGGGTTTCATGGCTGGTGCTAATAGATTTGCCAGGACTTCAAGCGCAATAAAAAGGTGAGTAGCAGTGTTAGTGCTGAGTGGGGGAGTGGCGCTGGGTGTGTGGGCCGCCACCATAGGAGCGTGGGGGCTTTGTGCCGTCCGCTGGGACCCCGTGTACCACCCCGGGTATAGGCGGCATAGCTGTAACTGAGGGCAGTGTGGAGATTACCTGGCGTATGGGCGCACAGTCCTGGGTGCACGGGGGGGGGCGAACACCCCTGCGGGAGCCATAAACCGCATGATGGCCCCAGCAATAGGTGCTGCTCCAGCACGGGAGCGAGCCGCTCCTCAGGACCTGAGCCACTGGCCACCAGTATCAGTGGTCGCTGGACAGGACCCCTGAGAGCCAGCTCTCACCTGGTGGCCTGAGCATGTGGGGCTGGCTGATCCTCAGCTGAGCCCGGGCTGCCATCAGGTAAGGGGGGCTTCTCAGGCGTACCGTCCTGTGGCTAAGCCTTGGGGACTTTCACTGCGTAGGCTGGGTTCACACATTGCGCCATTTTTTTCTACCAGTAGCGTCTCCAGTTTTCGTGATCTCGGGTTGGGTGACGGCTTATTTTTTGTGGGCCGAGCTGACATTTTTACTGATACCATTTTGGCGCAGATACAATCTTTTGATCGCCCGTTATTGCATTTTAATGCAATGTTGCTGCGACCAAAAAAAAAGTAATTCTGGCGCTTTGACTTTTATTCTCACTACGCCGTTTAACGATCAGGTTAATCTTTTTTTTTTTTTTTTGGCGATTCCAAATATGTGTCTGATTTTTTTTTTTTTTTTTTTTTTTTTTTTTTTTATTATTTTGAATGGGGTGATTTGAACTTTTATATATATATATATGTATATAATATTTTTAGAATATTTTTTCACTTTTGGCATGCTTCAATAGGCTCAATGGGAGAATAGAAGCTGCCATGACCAGATCGGCTCTGCACCACCTGTATGTAGCAGAATACCTCACTTGCTGTGTGTGCCGACGACTGGGCGACGCTCATAGCAAGCCGGCACTGACAGCTATAGAGGTGACCTCTGGTTGTCATGACAACCCATCGTTCACCCGCGATCATGTGACGGGAGTCACCAATAGGCGAATTTCTGGCACGACTGCGGAGAGTGCATGTTAAATGCTGTTGTCAGAGTTTGACAGCGGCATTTAACGGGTTAATAGCCGCGGGTGGATCACAATTTCACCCGCAGATGTTTCGGGCACATGTCACCTGTTCAAAGCAGTTGACATGCCGGGAAAGATGTGGGAAGAAGTTCCATCGAAGTTATTTAAAAAAAAAAAAAAAAAAAATTGTGGACAGGATGGTCAGCGAGCAACGCGATTCGGACATGGTTGTTCTTTATTAAGCTTATTTAGAAGTGACCCAGCAGCAGACTTAACCCCTTAGTGACAGAGCCATTTTGCAGCTTAATGACCCGGCCAATTTTTACAATTCTGACCACTGTCACTTTATGAGGTTATAACTCTAGAACGCTTTAACGAATCCAGGTAATTCTGAGAATGTTTTTTCGTGACATATTGTACTTCACGTTAGTGGTAAAATTTCTTTGATATGACTTGTGTTTATTTATGAAAAAAATTGAATATGGCAACAATTTTGAAAATTTAGCAATTTTCAAACTTTAAATTTTTATGCCCTTAAATCAGAGAGATATGTCACACAAATTTCTTAATAAATAGTTGTGAATACTTCTCCGTCCAATTATGACAAGAGCATTCTTAAAGTGATACCTTTATTGGCTAACCAGAAAATTATATGTTCGCAAGCTTTCAGAGCGCAAAAGCTCCTTCTTCAGGCAAGATTACATTTGGAATAATAAGAAAGACACATTAAGGGCCTTCCAAATGTAATCTTGCCTGAAGAAGGAGCTTTTGCGCTCTGAAAGCTTGCGAACATATAATTTTCTGGTTAGCCAATAAAGGTATCACTTTAAGAATGCTCTTGTCATAATTGGACGGAGAAGTATTCACATCGATTTTTCTGGCTAACACGGTACCACAATATAATTTATTATTGTACACCTTAATAAATAGTTATAAGGGTTAAAAGTTGACCAGCGATTTCTCATTTTTACACCATTTTTTTTAGGGACCACATCACATTTGAAGTCACTTTGACGGGTCTATATGATAGAAAATACCCAAAAGTGACACCATTCTAAAAACTGCATCCCTCAAGGTGCTCAAAACCACATTCAAGAAGTTTATTAACCCTTCAGGTGCTTCACAGGAGCTGAAGCAATGTGGAAGGAAAAAATTGACATTTAACTTTTTTTGCAAAAGCTTTACTTCGGAACCTATTTTTTTTATTTTCACAAGTGTTAAAAGAAAAAATGAACCACAAAATTTGTTGTGCAATTTCTTCTGAATACGCCGATACCCCATATGTGGGGGTAAACCACTTTTTGGGCACATGGCAGAGGTCGCAAGGGAAGGAGCGCCGTTTGACTTTTTCAACGCAGAATTGGCTGGATGCCATGTCGCGTTTAGATAGCCCCTGATGTGCCTAAACAGTGGAAACACCCCACAAGTGACCCCATTTTTGAAACAAGACCCCTTAAGGAACTTATCTAGATGTGTGGTGAGCGCTTTGAACCGCTTCACACAAGTTTATAACGTAGAGCCGTGAAAAAAAAAAAAATCTTTTTTTTCCACAAAAAAGATCTTTTAACCCCAATTTTTATTTTCCCAAGGGTAACAAGACCGCAAAAGTTTTTGTGCAATTTGTCCTGAGCATGCTGATACCCCATATGTGGGGGTAAACCACTTTTTGGGCACACGGCAGAGGTCGCAAGGGAAGGAGCTCCGTTTGACTTTTTCAACGCAGAATTGGCTGGACACCATGTCGCATTTGTAGAGGCCCTGATGTGTCTAAACAGTGGAAACCCCCCACAAGTGACCCCATTTTGGAAACTAGACCCCCTATGGAACTTATCTAGATGTGTGGTGAGCACTTTGAACCCCCAAGTGCTTCACAAAAGTTTATAATGCCTGGGTGTGAAAAAAAAAAACAATTTTCCACAAAAATGATTTTTTAGTCTCAAATTTTTTATTTTTCACAAGGAAATTGGAACCTAAAAGTTGTTGTCCAATTTGTCCTGCGTACGCTGATACCAAATATGTGGTGGGGGGGAAACTGTTTGGGTGCACGGCAGGGCTTGGAAAGGAAGTAATAAAGTTTTGGAATACAGAAGTTGATGGGGGTCATGTTCCATTTGCAGTGCCTCAGATGTGCCTAAACAGTGGAAAACCCCCACAAGTGACCCCATTTTGGAAACTAGACCCCCTAAGGAACTTATCTAGATGTGTAGTGAGCACTTTGAACCCCAAAGTGCTTCACAGAAATTTATAAACGCAGAGCCGTGAAAAAATATATTTTTTTTTCCTCAAAAATGATTATTTTAGCAAGCTATTTTTATATTTTCCCAAGGGTAATGAGAAATTAGAACCCCAAAATTGGTGTGCAATTTGTCCTGAGTACGCTGATACCCATATGTTGGGGTAAACCACTGTTTGGGCGCACGGCAGGGCTCGGAAGGGAGGGAGCGCCATTTGACTGTTTGAACGCCACGTCGTGTTTGGAGACCCCCTGATGTGCCTAAATGGTGGAAACCCCTCAATTCTAGCTCCAACCCTAACTCCAACACGCCCCTAATCCTAACCCTAATTCCAACCCTAATTGTAACCCTAACCCTAATTGTAACCCTAACCCTAATTCCAACCCTAACCCTAATTATAACCCTAAGGCTGGGTTCATATTGCGTTTTACCAGCCCGTTCAACACATAGCGTTGACGGGCTGGTAACGGTATAGCATAACGCGATCGCGTTATGCTATACCTGCTAGCGCAGAGGAATCAGCAGATGATTCATCTGTGCTAGCGGTGACGGAGCCCAGACGCTGCAACCAGCGTCCGAGGCTCCGTCACTGAATAACGGCACGTCGCGAACGCATGCCGCTTTACGACATGCGTCGCGATGCGCCCTCACATGGGGATGAATGGCAGCGCTAACGGATTGCGTTATACCGCGGTGTAACGCAGTCCGTCTATCGGACTGCCATAACGCAGTATGAACCCAGCCTAACCCTAATGCTAACGCTAACCCTAATTATAACCCTAATGGAAAAATTAAAATAAATAAAATTTCTATATTTTATTATGTCCCTAACTAAGGGGGTGATAAAGGGGGGGTTATGTACTGTTTTTTTTATTTTGATCACTGTGATGTGCACCCGCCATTTTTTATTTTTTTTTACTGGATGAAGACGCTGTGGAAGACGGGGAGGATCGGAGGACACAGGGGCCACAGGAAGGTACAGGGGGGGAGATCGGTTGTCCCGGGGACCCTATTTCTCTCCCCTCTGATGTGCGAACACATCAGAGGGGAGAGAAATTTAGAAGCAGGATCGCGACTGTGTTTTCTTTTGCGATCGCCTTTATATGGTGATCGCAAAAGAGTAGTGACTGTGGGGGCCCCTATTATGTTTTCTGGGGTCTCGGCTACTCCAGGCAGCCGAGACCCCAGAGAAAATTGCCCAACCCCCCCCCCCGGCACCTCGCGGCGGGCGCACTGAGCATGCGCCCGCCATTTTCTCGGCATCGCAGCATGGCGGCGGCACCGGGGGAGACAGGAGGGCCCCAAGACCACCGGGGGCCACAGTGGGGGTCCCGGGGACCCTATTTCTCTCTCCTCTGATGTCCGATCACATCAGAGGAGAGAGAAATGAAAAGGCACAAAGGATTATTTTTTTTAGTTGCGATCGCCGTTATAGGGTTAATAACGGTGATCTCAACATCGGGATCAGTAAAAACCGACCCGATTCATGTTCTCTGGGGTCTCGGCTACCCCGGTAGCCGAGACCCTGGAGAAAATCCGACTGTGGGGGGCGCTATTCACTTTTTCCACAGCACCGTTAATTAACGGCGCTGTGGTTTAAGTACCCTTAATGACCGCCGTTAAAAGGCGTATCGGGTTAAATAGGTGAAATCAGACAACACACATGAAAAAAAAATTAACTAATTAAGACCGACGAATACTGAGGAAAAAAGGAGACCAAAAGGGAATTGACGAAATTGGAAGGAATCAAAAATACGGAACAAATATAAATTAATATCTGATGTACATATATAAAACAAAAAGATAATATGAAGATATAAAAATATCCAAATTCTACTAATGATAAGCTATTTCATTTCTCAAGGTTAATCCCAGAGGAAATCAGGTACAAGATCCAGAACGCTTCTCTTACCAATAATCGCCTTCGCATATCACCACCTCGAGACGGTCTAATAATTTTCTGAAAACCAAACACTTTAAAGGATGAAAGATTACCACCTGTAATGTCTGTTATTATTAATGTCATTGATATGCTCATTAATGTGATCTTTCAGTTTGCGCCGTACATCCAGTGCTCTGCTTATTACAGGCGGTACAGTCAGTGGCACAGATGACGTGATCAGTGTTACAATTAATAAATTGTTTAATACTGAAATTCTGACTATTGTCAGAATTGGAAAAAGAAGAGCACTGGCGAGCAAGACTGCATGTTCTGCACCGTCGGGCTCCACAACAAAAGGAGCCTTTGAAATAAACCCAGGTGCCGCCTGCAGATTTGGCTCTAGACTAAAGACTAGGAGAAAGTCGCTTTGCCAGCGAGGGTGCTTTATTTTGGCAACTACTAAACATCCAGATTTGAGAATATAACAGAGAGGATATCATCCTCAAAAAGTAAAGGTAGATGTTTTAATATAATTTTTTAATATCAAAAAATTGTGGACTGTACGGTGTGGAAAAAACTGGTTTGTGTGAATAAATAGTGGCGTTGTGATTAGGCTCTTTGGGGCGAAGCAATGAAGATCTACTCTTTTTGTCCGACATAGACTGTGCTCTTTTTTAATATCCAGGGGGATATCCCAGTTTGGCGATTCTGTAATTCAACTGCCTGCTTTGAAAACTGCAGTGGGATTGCTACAATTTCGTTTGATACGAATGTATTCGCCTGTAGGATACGCTTTGGCTACATGTTCAGGATGACTATTACCTGCTGGTGGTTTTCTAAAAATAGAAGAGACAATGAATTCATCCATCACATCAGTGAGCTCCAAATCCAAAAAAAAGTTATCTTAGGCTAGTTTCACACTAGCGTTGCACTGACCTGCATCGGTCAGCGCACGGCCGCCGCTAAGCTCCACCCCCGGCCGCGCCTCCTCCCGATCGCTCCGCCTATGGGCGCATGACGCTGCATGCAACCTGCGTACCCTATCTTTAGCATTGGGTACGCAGGCCGTGCGCAGGTATGCGTTTGCCGGCGCATGCGTCCTTTTGACTGTGCGCCGAGCGCACCAAAATGCAACACGGTGCGTTGGGCGCAGGTCGACGCACCGTCAAAAGGACACATTAGCCAGCAAACGCATACCTGCATACGGCCTGCAAACCCAATGCTAAAGATAGGGTGCGCAAGTCGCCTGCAGCGTCATGCGCCCATAGGCGGAGCGATCAGGAGGAGGCGCGGCCACGAGCGGAGCTTAGCAGCGGCCGTGCGCTGACCGATGCAGGTCAGTGCAACGCTAATGTGAAATGAACCAGCCTTAGAGAGATGATGACTGATGGTGAAATGTAAATTAAATTAATTAGAATTGATGTATTTACCAAAGAGTGTATGGCAGACACATCGCCACCCCAAATAAGGAGCGTATCATCGACATATCTGCCATACCACTCAATGGATCCCAAAAAGGGACTGTTGGGAGTGTACAAAAATAATTCCTCCCGATATGACTTCACTACGTTTGAGAAAGGAAGGGGAGAATTTGACCCACATCAACACTCCTCGATGTTGTAAATAATGAGAACCATCAAATAAAAAATAATTGTGGGACATAAGAAATGAGGTAACTTGAATAATATAATTTTGGAGAGTTGGATAATTGCTATTTTTGTTAAGGTGAAAGGTTAATGTCTCAAATGCTATATGGAATAGAGGTGTTCAAAGAAATTACATCGCATGTAATCCGAGAAAATTTTGATGACCATTTCATTTTAGAAAATAGTTCCAGAATGTCATTAGAATTTTTGATAGACCCAGGAGAACGTTGGGATAAAGGTTGCAAAAGGGAATCCAACCAGTTACCCAAAATTTTGTTTGCAGAACCAATTCCATTTCTAATGGGTATCATAGGTGGTGGGTTGGTCCTTTTATGTATTTTGGGCAATGCATGTAGGATTGGGGTGACAGGATCTTTTACAATGAGATAGTCTGTTTTTTGTAAGAACCCCCTAAGCAAAAACCTTCCTTAATCAAATCAGCAGTATGTTGCGAGTAATTAGAAGTCGGATCTGATGACAATTTATAATAAGTGGAACGATCTTCCAACATACTGTTGATTTGAGATGCATAAAGATCTTTAATCCATTATGACCATAACACCTCCCTTGTCAGACATTTTAAATATTAAAGGGAATCTGTCACCCATTTTTTGTGATATCAGGTAAGGATATCACCCAATTGTGTGTCCAATAAGTATTCTAGTAGTACCTTTCATAGCCCCTGACCCCCCCACCTTTGATGCAAAAATACCTTTTTAGGCCTGTTTCACATGTCCTGATATTTCCGGTACAATCAGTATCGGAGATATCAGTGTCCGTGTGTGTACTATGTGCGGCACACGTGTGCCGCATTAGTACCACACGGACACACGCACGGCCGCCGGGGAAGTAGCGGCTACAGTAAGCGCTGTCCCCCTGCAGCTGGTGCTGAAGCCGGCAGACATCATTCTGCCTGCGAGCAGAGGAGAACTATGAGCGTTATATTAATACACCGCTCTTCGTTCTCCTCTGCTCGCAGGCAGAGCAGGAGGAATTACAGCCGGCTTCAGCACCAGCTGCAGGGGGTCAGCGGCTTAAGTAGCCTCTACTTCCCCAGCGGCCGTCCACGCATACGGAGGACTGTGAACAGTTCTCCGTGTGCACGTGTCCTGGACGATTTCAGGTCCGTGTCAAAACGGACATGTCTGCGTATTTGGCACATGGACACACGGACTGTGTGAAAACACACACGTGCATAGACACAAAGAATATAATGTGTCTATGTCTGTACGTGTGAAAACTGTCACCACACGTACTGGAAACACGGACGTGTGAAACCGGCCTTAATCTGTCTTTCGATGTATGCAAATCGCCGCGGCTCGATGGGCGGGGCTTAATCTCCCCCCCTCCTTTCTTCTTATTAGTACGTTCACGTAGGGTTTCCGCGCGTGCGCATTGAAAAGGGACTTTGCATAACTGTGGGCAAAGCATAAAATTAGTATTGCGCATGCGCCGGTATTTTGCATCACTTTCTATGCCCCGGAAGTCTTCCAAGGCACACTGTCTGTTCCGGGGCATATAAAGTCTCATCCTTTTGTATCCGGTTTTTGACGGATTTAAAAACGCCCTTTTGGGGTTAAAAACATGACCTATATATACACTGTTCCTATAGCTCATCTTGTTGTATAGGAGCAAGTGCCGGTTGGAGAGAAGAGCAAGTTTATGCTGAAGATGGACGTTGTGATAGGAAACATTCTGAAGAATTTGGTGGATTTCACGGCGGAGGCGAATCGTCTGAAAGCGATTGTTCTGGAGAAGGAAAGAAATAGACTGCAGCGACATCGTCGACGACGCCGTTTCTGGATCCACCCCATCACAGCCCAGAGAATGACACGTGGGGTGTTTTCTACACTGTACATAGAGCTACGAGGATACCCTCAGAAAAAGGGCCATGAATATATTGATATTGCATACCCCTCGCTGAAAGTGCTTGTCTGTGATACTTACCGTCTTGCATCTGGTCCCGGCTGCATCATGGCCACAGATTTTTGGGGTCATGCTGTTGGTGGTGGTGCTGGTCTTGCCTCCTGTCCTCTCCTGCGGCTGGCTCCATATCGTCCTCCTGCTTTCTTCGCTGGCTGCATGGTTATGGCTGAGGGTGGTCCGACAAACATTGTTTATATAGGTTGGCTGTGGGCTGGGCTACAAAACCCAAACCAGACAAAAAAAACGGATCCGGCAAAAACCGGATCCGGCGCATTGCGGCGCTCATAGACTTTCATTGTAAAAAAAAAAACCCCTGAAGCGCCGGAGACAAAAAACGTTACATGAGACGTTTTTCCCAGACGCCGGATCCAGTGAAAAACGGACGCGCCGCATGCTAATGCGGCGCGATCCGGCACTAATGTTAGTCTATGGTAAAAAACCGAATCCGGTTTTTTTTTTACCGGATCCAGTTTTCAAAAAACATGCCGGAACTCGCCTGATTGAAAAAACCTGATGTGTGAAACAGGCCTAAGAAAGAAGTCTCATTTGCTCTGGTGTGAATGTTCGTGACGATAAGTTTAGAACATTAAGCTCTGGGTTTAAGGTTAAAGATTCCTCTGTTGGCGGGTGGTCATACCTTGCAGTTTTCCGATGTTTCCGTCCGCCGTGTCTTGTGGGTTTCTTAAAAAAACATTCCTGTCCTTATCTAGGGTGGCGATGTCTCTGCCATACCACTTGTTAGTAAATACATCAATACTAATGAATTTAATTTACATTTCACCATAGTCATCATCCCTCTAAGAACTTTTTTTGATTTGGAGCTCACTGATGTGATGGATGAATTCATTGTCTCTTATTTTTAGAAAACCACCAGCAGATAATAGTCATCCTGAACATGTAGCCAAAGCGTATCCTACAGGCAAATACACTCTTATCAAACAAAATTGTGGCAATCCCACTGCAGTTTTCAAAGCAGGCAGTTGAATTTCAGACTCGCCAAACTGGGATATCCCCCCTGGATATTAAAAAGAGCACAATCCATTTCGTACAAAAGAGTAGATCTTCATTGCTTCGCCCCAAAGAGCCTAATCACAACGCCACTATTTATTCACACAAACCAGTTTTTTCCACACAGTATAGTCCACAATTTTCTGATATTAAAAAATTGTCTTAAAACATCTACCTTTACTTTTTGAGGATAATATCCTCTGTTCATATTCTCAAATCTGGATGTTTAGTAGTTGCCAAAAAAACTACCCTCGCTGGCAAAGCGACTTTCTCCTAGTCTTTAGTCTAGAGCCAAATCTGCAGGCGGCACCTGGGTTTATTTCAAAGGCTCCTTTCGTTGTGGAGCCCGACGGTGCAGAACATGCAGTCTTGCTCGCCAGTGCTCTTCTTTTTCCAATTCTGACAATAGTCAGAATTTCAGTATTAAACAATTTATTAATTGTAACACTGATCACGTCATCTGTGCCACTGACTGTACCGCCTGTAATAAGCAGAGCACTGGATGTACGGCGCAAACTGAAAGATCACATTAATGAGCATATCAATGACATTAATAATAACAGATATATATCCTCTGCATCTAAACATTTTATGGAGGCACATGGTGGTAATCTTTCATCCTTTAAAGTGTTTGGTTTTGAGAAAATTATTAGACCGTCTCGAGGTGGTGATATGCAAAGGCGATTATTGGTAAGAGAAGCGTTCTGGATCTTGTACCTGATTTCCTCTGGGATTAACCTTGAGAAATGAAATAGCTTATCATTAGTAGAATTTGGATATTTTTGTATCTTCATATTATCTTTTTGTTCTTTTTTTTTATATATTTATGTCAGATATTTATATTTGTTCCGTATTTTTGACTCCTTCCCATTTTGTCAATTCCCTTTTGGTCTCCTTTTTTCTCAGTATTCGTGGATCTTAATCAGTTAATTATTTTTCATGTGTGTTGTCTGATTTCACCTATTTAAGACTGCTGCTGGGTCACTTCTAAATAAGCTTAATAAAGAACAACGTGTCCGAATCGCGTTGCTCACTGACCATCCTGTCCACAATTTTGTTTTAAATAACGTCAATGGAATAAAGATTATATTTGAGGTTTCACCAGAAGCTGGAGTTTCTTCTCTTTCTCTATACGCTCTCTTAGAGGACTAATCATGTTCCTGTATTATATAATAAATATAACTCTGGCACTCCGGGGATCAATGAACAAAGAAATTTTATTCCATGTCAACTGGTGACGTTTCGGTCATAACTCTGACCTTCATCAGACTGGAAAACATGTACAAGAAAATGAAGATCGCAAGTTTATATAACATATAATAAATATATAATGATCAATAGAACAGCAAACACTTGTCAAGATGGGCGAATATAATAGGTACAAAGAACCAAATAATTATAGGACTAATTGTGGTATATCATAATGATCGTAATGACACTGAGAGTAAACATGTCTCATAGATTTATAAACATAGTCCGGTTTTGTAGGAATGATTGAAAAAATATACAGAAATTATAGAGAAAATAATGAATGATAATCATAGAGGAGGTAGTGTAATAGTGAGATATTATATATAGAATTTAACTCATAGCTCACCCGTTTATATGCAAGATATGGAGAATCCCTTGAAGGAGTATAGAATACCGGTATAGTGGAATATATAATTATCTATGTAAAAAATAGAAGTTTGGTATATGATATCGTATTGGCAACGCCATATCTAGATATATAAAGAAAGATAGTAATGGGAAAACTCTTACCCTTGAAGTAATAGTAAATAGATTGGGTATAGCAGTGCTGAAGCAATCAGATGCTCGATTGAGCGCTCCTAAACAGAAATCACTCGAGTAATTATGCAATATGGTGCCCACATTAGTCAGAAACTTGCAAAGGATTGAACCTTACCGCTGGTGCATCGGAGGTGAAAATCGAGGAGTAGCGCCTGTGAAACGTGGCTATCTTGCCTGAAGGTAGTGCGCTCTGAACGCCAAAACCACGTGTAAGGAAAATATGGCGATCTGACCGGAAATGGGTGTCTGTCCACCAAATGTGATGTCATGGTGGAACGCAAGTGAAGCGCATGACGCGGTGACGCACCGGAAGTGACGACTCCTTGATAGTGACCGCTGGTGGAACGCTCTGTGGAACGCAGGGCTGTTCCTGACATCGTGATTCAAGAAATATCTGGACATTGAGAAGGTGAGTATATAGGTGAGATAGAGGATCAATTTGTGACCTAAGGAGATACGAATGAATAAGAAATCGATAAGAGATGAATTACAACATAAATCACATAAAATAGCAAAATAGTAAACATAAGTATATAAATATGAATTGCCTGGAATAAGTCAATGAGACACTAATAATCATATTAACACAAAAAAATACAGGAAATAAGTTATGAAAATTCCATGTTTACTATTTTGCTATTTTATGTGATTTATGTTGTAATTCATCTCTTACCGATTTCTTATTCATTCGTATCTCCTTAGGAGTCGTCACTTCCGGTGCGTCATGCGCTTCACTTGGTTCAATCCTTTGCAAGTTTCTGACTAATGTGGGCACCATATTGCATAATTACTCGAGTGATTTCTGTTTAGGAGCGCTCAATCGAGCATCTGATTGCTTCAGCACTGCTATACCCAATCTATTTACTATTACTTCAAGGGTAAGAGTTTTCCCATTACTATCTTTCTTTATATATCTAGATATGGCGTTGCCAATACGATATCATATACCAAACTTCTATTTTTTACATAGATAATTATATATTCCACTATACCGGTATTCTATACTCCTTAAAGGGATTCTCCATATCTTGCATATAAACGGGTGAGCTATGAGTTAAATTCTATATATAATATCTCACTATTACTATTACACTACCCTCCTCTATGATTATCATTCATTATTTTCTCTATAATTTCTCTATTTTTTTTCAATCATTCCTACAAAACCGGACTATGTTATAAATCTACTAGCTGTAGTACCATCCGGCTTCGCCCGGTTAATTATAATGCTGTAGCTGTACAAAATAGACTAGTTAACAAAATTTATTCTGCCATAAAAATCCACACCAAAACGTGCGGGGGTTAAAATTTCCATTCAACACATAGGCTATGATGCTCCTGGGGTTGAGATGTGCGGGCATGCAAAATTTCATGCCCGTAAGTACAACGGTGCAGATTCCTATCCCGGGCCAAAATTATTTGCCGATTTGGAATGCGCGGGGTTAAAATTTCGACTCAAAACCTAGCCTATGACGCTCCCGGGGTCGAGACGTGCGGGTGTGCAAAATTTCATGCCCGTAAATGCAGATTCCTATGCCGGACATACACACAAGCATTCAGCTTTCTCCCATTATGTAGATAGGGCCAAAATTGTTTGGCAATTTGGAACGTGCGGGGGTTAAAATTTCCATTCAACACATAGCCTATAATGCTCCTGGGGTTGAGATGTGCGGGCATGCAAAATTTCATGCCCGTAAGTACAACGGTGCAGATTCCTATCCCGGGCCAAAATTATTTGCCAATTTGGAATGCGCGGGGTTAAAATTTCGACTCAAAACCTAGCCTATGACGCTCCCGGGGTCGAGACGTGCGGGTGTGCAAAATTTCATGCCCGTAAATGCAGATTCCTATGCCGGACATACACACAAGCATTCAGCTTTCTCCCCATTATGTAGATAGGGCCAAAATTGTTTGGCGATTTGGAACGCGCGGGGTTAAAATTTCGATTCAAAACATAGCCTAGGACGCTTTCGGGGTCGAGACGTGCGGGCGTGCAAAATTTCATGCCCGTAAGTGCGACGGTGCGGATTCCAATCCCGGACAAACATACCCACATACATACACACATACATACATTCAGCTTTATATATTAGATGAGACATGTTTACTCTCAGTGTCATTACGATCATTATGATATACCACAATTAGTCCTATAATTATTTGGTTCTTTGTACCTATTATATTCGCCCATCTTGACAAGTGTTTGCTGTTCTATTGATCATTATATATTTATTATATGTTATATAAACTTGCGATCTTCATTTTCTTGTACGTTTTCCAGTCTGATGAAGGTCAGAGTTATGACCGAAACGTCACCAGTTGACATGGAATAAAATTTCTTTGTTCATTGATCCCCGGAGTGCCAGAGTTATATTTATTATATTATATGGGCCTGGTAACCCTAATTTCTGAGCACCCACATTTTATAGAGGAGTGACGTGCATGATATTTACATCATGTTCCTGTATTATGCCGAATTCACACACCATTCTTTTTTTAGTGTGCTTGAGCCATTTTTGGTCCGTGTCAGTTTTTACAGTGTTTGTCTTGATTGAATTTTATTTTCTTCATTCAAAATTAAAACAAAAAACAAACTTCATCAACTACTCAGTGGAAAAAAGGACAGCACTTGAGTGACGAGAAGATTAGATCAGCAAATCATAGTAAATTAGGCCAACAGATGTGTATATACTAGTTAAAATTAAAGGGGTGGTCGGGGGAAAATAACATCCTCCTTGTAGGTAATAACTGATCTGTGGAGGTCTGACCGGAGGGACCTGCAGTGATCAGAATGGGTAAGTGAAAGAGCATGTGCACTGCCGATCCATTCTGTTTATTAGTGAGCGTCCCAGGAGTCAGCCTGCCACAAGTCAGTATTTTATCACCTATCCTATTGGTTTTATTGGATAACCCCTTTAATGTGCCCTTGCTTCCTCTGTAAAAACAAGCAAAAAAAAATATTGCTCCCTTTAGACTGTAGAGTTTCCCTATGCGCGGTGTAATGTTTCATTTGTCCTGCAGAGGCACTACGGGTAACTGAGCAATTGCTTCTCATCATTGATGGATTCCTCGCACCACTCCTATACTTCTGTGCTTTCTTGTGGCAACTCTCCACCAAGTCACTAGAAAATCCAATCTACATAGCCATGACCCTAAAATTGTTCATTTTATTATATGTTCGGTAGAATATATAATAAAGTAACAGCCTTAATCAAGCACAAATAGCCCTATCGAGTTACGTATGCTGCTGGACCAGTAGTCCATTCTTCCCATGATCCCTACATCATTGGCATATAGAGACCATGTGCAATTAAAAACCCCATTGTTAAATTCAGTATTTGAGATTATTCATAGTAGACTTCAAGAAGGATATGCCATCAGTATGTTATCTTAGTGGGTTCTACCCACGATCAGCAGAGAACAAGCTCCTCTGTATTCTCATGGAAGTGCTCTGTTGTCTCTGCACAACCTTATGCATGATCACAAACTACAATACCAATCCCTGCACAATGGATTGGAGCAGGGTGGACAGTTAATGTTCCCGAGGGGCCACATGAGAGGCCGTGACTGTTGTGGAGAGCTGAACCAATAGGAAGAAATTAATTCTGCTCAATATTAATATCAATATATTAATTATAATTATTATATTATTGATAATTATATTAATTGTATCTCTTAATATTGAGCAGAATTAAGTACGCTGACATCTCCTTTATATTGGTTGAACCCTAATAGAGCCCCTTCTATATACTGTATGAGCCCCCACAGTCCTTTATATACTGTAAGTCACCACACAACCTCCCTATATACACTGCGTGAGCCCAACACTGCCTCCCCATATACAGCATGAACCCCACACAGCCTTCCTATATACTGTTGAGCCCATACAGAGCCTCCCTATATACAGCATAAACCTCACACAGCCTCCCCATATACTGCATGAGCCCCACGTAGCCCCCCCAAATCACACAGCCTCACCATGTGCAGCATGAGCCCCACACAGCTTCCCTATATTCAGTATGAGCCCCACACAGCCTCCCCATATACAGCATGTGCCATATACAGCATGACCCCCACACAGCCTCCCCATATACAGCGTGAGCCTCACACAGCCTCCCCATGTCGGCTTGAAGCCCCCATAGTCTCCCCATGTCCAGCATGAGGCCCCCATAGCCATGCCATATCCAACCTAAGGCCCCCATAGCCTCCTCATGTCCAGCGTGAGGCCCCCATAGTCTCCCCATGTCAAGCGTGAGGTCCCCATAGTCTCCCCAAGTCCAGCGTGAGGTCCCCATAGTTTCCCCATGTCCAGCGTGAGGTCACCATAGTCTCCCTATGTCAGTGGGAGGCCACCATAGCCACCCATGTCCAGCGAGAGGCCCCCATAGCCACCCCATGTCCAGCGGGAGGTCCCCATAGCCTCCCCATGTCCAGCGTGAGGCCCCCATAGTCTCCCCATGTCCAGCGTGAGGTCCCCATAGTCTCCCCATGTCCAGCGGGAGGCCCCCATGTCCAACGTGAGGTCCCCATAGCCTCCTTATGTCCAGCGTGAGGCCCCCATAGACTCCCCATGTCCAGCATGAGGCCTCCATAGCCTCCCCATGTCCAACGTGAGGCCCCTATATCCTCCTCATGTCCTGCCTGAGGCCCCCCATAGTCTCCCCATGTCCAGTGTGAGGCCCCCATAGCCACACCATGTCCAGCGTGAGGCCCCCATAGCCATGCCATGTCCAGCGTGAGGCCCCCATAGCCTCCCTATGTCCAGCATGAGGCCCCATACCCACCCCATGTCCAGCGTGAGGCCCCCATAGCCATGCCATGTCCAGCGTGAGGCCCCCATAGCCATGCCATGTCCAGCGTGAGGCCCCCATAGCCTCCCCATGTCCAGCGTGAGGCTCCCATAGTGTCCCCATGTCCAGCTTGAGGCCCCCATATCCTTGCCATATCCAACCTAAGGCCCCCATAGCCTCCCCATGTCCAGCGTGAGGCACCCATAGTCTCCCCATGTCCAGCGTGAGGTCCCTATAGTCTCCCCATGTCAAGCGTGAGGTCCCCATAGTCTCCCCATGTCCAGCGTGAGGTCACCATAGTCTCCCCATGTCAGCGGGAGGCCCCCATAGCCATGCCATGTCCAGCGTGAGGCCCGCATAGCCTCCCCATGTCCAGCGTGAGGCCCGCATAGCCTCCCCATGTCCAGCGTGAGGCCCCCATAGCCTCCCCATGTCCATCGTGAGGCCCCCATAGCCTCCCCATGTCCAGCGTGAGGCCCCCATAGCCTCCCCATGTCCAGCGTGAGGCCTCCATAGCCTACCCATGTCCAGCGCGAGGCCCCCATAGCCTCATGTCCTGCCTGAGGCCCCAATAGCGTCCCCATTGCCAGCGTGATGCCTCCA
>JARQOD010000004.1:462969097-462980920 GCA_033576555.1 Oophaga sylvatica
GCTGGACGTATGTCGTGTTTGTAGAGGTCCTGATGTGTCTAAACAGTGGAAACCCCCCACAAGTGACCCCATTTTGGAAATTAGACCCCCTAAGGAACTTATCTAGATGTGTGGTGAGCACTTTGAACCTCCAAGTGCTTCACAGAAGTTTATAACATAGAACCGTGAAAATAAAAAATCATATTTTTTCCACAAAAACGATCTGTTCACCTCAATTTTTATTTTCCCAAGGGTAACAAGACCCCAAAAGTTTTTGTGCAACTTGTCCTGAGCATGCCGATACCCCATATGTGGGGGTAAACCACTGTTTGGGCGCACGGCAGGGCTTGGAAGTGAAGGAGCGCCGTTTGACTGTTTCAAACCAAAATTGGCTGGAATTGAAATTGGACGCCATGTCGCGTTTGGAGAGCCCCTGATACGCCTAAACAGTCGAAACCCCCCACAAATCACACCATTTTGGAAACTAGACCCCTTAAGGAACTTATCTAGATGTGTGGTGAGCACTTTGAACCCCCAAGTGCTTCACAGAAATTAATAAACGTAGAGCCGTGAAAATAAAAAATCATTTTTTTCCTCAAAAATGATTCTTTAGCCCTCTATTTTTTTATTTTCCCAAGGGTAACAGGAGAAATTGGACCCAAAAAGTTGTTGTGCAATTTTTCCTGAGTACGCTGATACCCCATATGTGGGGTGAAACCACTGTTTGGGCGCATGGGAGTGCTTGGAAGGGAAGGAGCGCCATTTTGTAATGCAGACTTTGATGGAATGTTCTGCGGGCGTCATGTTGTGTTTGCAGAGCCCTTGATGTACCTAAACAGTAGAAACCCCCTGCAAGTGACACCATTTTGGAAACTAGACCCCCCAAGGAGCTTATCTAGATGTGTGGTGAGCACTTTGAACCCCCAAGTGCTTCACAGAAATTTATAAACGCAGAGCCGTGAAAATGAAAAATCATTTTTTTTCTCAGAAATGTTTTTTTAGCCAGCTATTTTTTATTTTCCCAAGGGTAACAGGAGAAATTAGAACCCCAAAATTGGTGTGCAATTTGTCCTGAGTACGCTGATACCCCATATGTTGGGGTAAACCACTGTTTGGGCGCACGGCAGGGCTCGGAAGGGAGGGAGTGACATTTGACTTTTTGAAAGCCACGTCGTGTTTGGAGACCCCCTAATGTGTCTAAACAGTGGAAACCCCCCACAAGTGACCCCATTTTGGAAACTAGACCCCTTAAGGAACTTATCTAGATGTGTGGTGAGCACTTTGAACCCCCAAGTGTTTCACAGAAATTTATAAACGCAGAGCCGTGAAAATGAGAAATCATTTTTTTTCTCAAAAATGTTTTTTTTAGCCAGCTATTTTTTATTTTCCCAAGGGTAACAGGAGAAATTAGAACCCCAAAATTGGTGTGCAATTTGTCCTGAGTACGCTGATACCCCATATGTTGGGGTAAACCACTGTTTGGGCGCACGGCAGGGCTCGGAAAGGAGGGAGCGCCATTTGACTTTTTGAACGCCACGTCGTGTTTGGAGACCCCCTGATGTGTCTAAACAGTGGAAACCCCCCACAAGTGACCCCATTTTGGAAACTAGACCCCTTAAGGAACTTATCTAGATGTGTGGTGAGCACTTTGAACCCCAAGTGTTTCACAGAAATTTATAAATGCAGAGCTGTGAAAATAAAAAATCATTTTTTTTCTCCAAAAATGTTTTTTTTAGCCAGCTATTTTTTATTTTCCCAAGGGTAACAGGAGAAATTAGAACCCCAAAATTGGTGTGCAATTTGTCCTGAGTACGCTGATACCCCATATGTTGGGGTAAACCACTGTTTGGGCGCACGGCAGGGCTCGGAAGGGAGGGAGCGCCATTTGACTTTTTGAACGCCACGTCGTGTTTGGAGACCCCCTGATGTGCCTAAATAGTTTTTTTTTTTGCAGGAAGAAGACGCCGGGATCCTGGGGCCTGCGGGAGGATGGAGGACACCGGTAAGTATACGGGGGGGCGATCGGGGGATCGGGGGACCCTCATTTTCTCCCCTCTGATGTGCGATCACATCAGAGGGGAGAGAAATCTTTTTTTTTTTTTTTTTTGCGATCGCATCTATGCTTGCATAGACGCGATCGCAACACCGGGATCGGTGAATACCGACCCGGATCATGTTCTCTGGGGTCTCGGCTACCCCCGGTAGCCGAGACCCCAGAGAATATTTGCCCATCCCCCCACCAGCACAGCGGCACTTAGCGGCGGGCGCACTGAGCATGCGCCCGCCATGTTCTTCATCGCGCCGGCCCGGGGAGACACCGGAGGGCCCTGGGGCCACATACATACAGGACATCGGGGGCCACATGGGGGTCCCGGGGACCCTTTTTCTCTGTCCTCTGATGTCCGATGACATCAGAGGACAGAGAAATTAAATGGCACAACTTTTTTTTTTTTTTTTTTGCGGTCGCCGTTGTAGGGTTAATAACGGCGATCGCAACATCGGTGTCGGTAAAAACCGACCCGATTCATGTTCTCTGGGGTCTTGGCTACCCCCGGTAGCCGAGACCCGGAGAAAATGCGCCTCTGGGGGGCGCTATTCACTTTTTCCACAGCGCCGTTAATTAACGGCGCTGTGGTTTAAGTACCCTTAATGACCGCCGTTAAAAGGCGTATTGGCGGTCATTAAGGGGTTAAATACATTTTGTTTTGTTTACCAATCCTCCCATGACAGAATAACTGGCGTGGCATATAGGTCTCTCTTTAGACCACGCTGATAGTTCCTAAACTATGAGGGACCAGTTTCATCTATTGGTACTATGAACACTATTTAAATACTCAAAATTCCTTACTTAAGATAAAGAAGGAAAACCCGAAGAGATCCATAAAATAAATTTTTATTCAAATGAAAATATAAAAACAACAAAATGTAAATAACACAGAATGCCTCAGTAAAAGAGGACGGGCCAGCTACCACAAAAAATGGACCATGAGACAAAATATAGTAATGCAAATAGTCAGGGATAACAACCAAATAGCATAGTAGTAGATTATATGGCTATAATATCTTATTTCATAAATGGATATAAAGTGCTTAGTGCAAATATAAATGACATAGGCCATAAATAAACAAAACTAATACAAGACTGGGTAAATCTCTAAGAGATATATTAAATACAACAGATCTCAGGTCCACAAAAAATGCAAAGCTGCAGTCAGCTTAATTGGTGAGACTCCCATATATACCGCTACAGAGTAAGTGCATAAGTGCCACCTAAAAGTTAAATTGCCACACTGAAATTGTAATATGGGGAAGCGATTCACCTGATCGTGGAGCTGCAAGGTCTCGTCCGGTCACCCCGACGCGCGTTTCTCCACAAGGCTTCTTCCTGGTGGCATGGACAGGTGCAGGGCGGTGAGCTATTTAAAGAAAGTGCGGCCAATAGCGTGAGGAGGCTAGGTCACATGCCAGATCAATGATGCATGAAGCAGTAGCCACGCCTGTTATGATTTGGTAGCTGAGGAGAGCAAGCAAAAACGGCAATACAAAAAACCCTAAAAAATACCAACTCTACTAATTGCAAAAACACCTGAGATCACACGACCTCTACCACCTAAATTAGTTCTCTGGTGTAACAAAACTAAGCCGAAGCCACTGAAAAAAATGGAAAAGGCAAATGAACAAACAACAGTGGCTCAGACAAACTGAGAGGAGCACAAGCCCCGGAGGGGACCTGGCTGACCTCCACAAAAGTGCAGGAAACAATGCAAAAAGCAAGCACAAAAATAAAAACAGAAAATATCTTATCTAGAGGCAGGAGAAGAGGCAAGACTCAGCAAGCTTCCAAGTGAACCAGGAACCACAGTTGAGACAAGAACAATTGATCACCGGCAACCATGATGGGAGGGAACCTCCCTTGTATAAGACCAGTCTGTAACTCCTGATTGCCAATCTTCATTGAATGGTTCAGTACTGTTTGTAACCACCAGAGGGAGCTTCTGCTCAGAATTCATTTCTAACACATTCACAACAGTACCCCCCTTGAGGAGGGTAACCGAACCCTCATTTGGGCAACCAGGTCGGTCAGGATGAGCTCTGTGATACGCACGGATCAGTCTCCTAGCATGGATGTCCGAAGCAAACACCCAAGAATTGTCCTCCTGACCATAACCTCTCCACTTAACCAAATACTGGAGTTTCCGTCTACAAAAATGAGAATCCAATATTTTCTCAACCACATACTCCAGATTGCCCTCAACCAAAACAGGGTCAGGAGGCGCAGCCATAGGAACCACTGGCTCGACAAACCTCTTCAATAAGGACTTGTGGAACACGTTATGGATCTTAAATGTCCCTGGAAGAAGTAAACGAAAGGAAACAGGATTAAGAATCTCCATGATCTTATAAGATCCAATGAACCTAGGCTTAAACTTAGGAGATGCAACTCTCATAGGGATATTTCTTGAGGACAACCAGACCAAGTCCCCCACTTCAAACCGAGGACCATCAGTCCTATGCCGGTTGGCAAACCGCTGGGCCCTCTCCTGAGAGAGGGACAACCTCTCCACTACCTGGTCCCAAATCTGTTGCATACGCTCCACAACAGAGTCAACACCTGGACAGACAGAAGCCTCCGTCTGTCCCGAAGAAAATCGAGGGTGAAACCCAAAATTGCAGAAAAATGGAGACATCAAAGTGGCAGAGCTAGCCCTATTATTAAGAGCAAACTCAGCCAAAGGCAAAAAAGAGACCCAGTCATCTTGATCAGCAGACACAAAGCATCTCAGGTAAGTCTCCAATGTCTGGTTTGTTCTCTCAGTTTGTCCATTGGTCTGAGGATGAAAAGCCGAGGAGAAAGACAATTAAACACCAAGTTTAGAACAAAAAGTCCTCCAAAATCTGGAAACAAACTGGACTCCTCTGTCAGACACAATGTTCTCAGGAATGCTGTGTAACCGAACCACGTGCTGAAGGAACAAAGGCACCAATTCAGAGGAGGAAGGCAACTTAGGTAATGGCACAAGATGTATCATTTTGGAAAACCTATCACAAATCACCCAGATAACGGTCATTCTCTGAGAAACAGGGAGGTCGGAAATGAAATCCATAGAGATATGGGTCCATGGTCTCTTGGGCACAAGCAATGGCATCAACAAACCACTAGAGCGAGAGCAAGGCTTGGAGCGAGAGCAAGTCCTGCAGGACTGCACAAATTCCCTGACGTCACAAGACAAAGTAGGCCACCAAAAGGACCGACTAACCAAGTCTCTGGTACCAAAAATTCCGGGATGACCGGCCAACGCGGAACAATGAATCTCAGACATCACACTCTTTTTCCACCGGTCTGGGACAAACAATTTCCCAATAGGGCAGCGCTCGGGTTTATCCTCCTGACACCCGTCCAGAGCCAGTCTCAAATTGGGCGAGATGGCGGAAAGAACTACACCCTCTTTCAAAATAACAGAAGGATCAGATAACTCAGGAGAGTCCGCAAGGAAACTCCTCGAGAGGGCATCCGCCTTAACATTCTTAGTGCCAGGAAGAAAGGAAACCACAAAATTAAAACGTGTGAAAAACAAGGCCCACCTTGGGCCTGTCTAGGATTCAGTCGCTTGGCTGATTCCAGATAAACCAGATTCTTATGGTCCGTGAGGACCACCACCTGATGTTTGGCTCCCTCGAGCCAATGTCTCCACTTCATGGCCAATAACCCGATTACCCACGTCATAATTACGTTCAGTTGGAGAAAATTTTCGAGAGAAAAAGGCACAAGGGTTACTTTTAGAGGTCTCTGGATCTCTTTGGGACAAAACGGCACCTGCCCCAATTTCAGAGGCATCAACCTCCACCTGAAATGGCAGAGAAACATCAGGCTGCCGTAGAACAGGAGCAGAAGTGAATCTCTGCTTAAGTTCCTGAAACGCAGAGACTGCCTCAGGAGGCCAATTCACAACATCAGAACCCTTTTTGGTCAAATCAGTCAATGGTTTAACAATAACAGAGAAATTACCAATAAATTTATGATAAAAATTGGCAAAACCCAAGAATCTCTGAAGAGCCTTTAATGAAGTAGGTTGGACCCAATCACAGATAGCCTGAACCTTGACAGGGTCCATTTCAATAACAGATGGGGACAAAATGAATCCCAGAATTAAGATCCTCTGTACGCCAAAAAGACACTTTGATCCCTTCACATACAGAGCATTCTCTCTCAAATCTGGAACACAGTCCGAACATGTTTCACATGAGAGTCCCAGTCATTGGAAAAAATCAAGATATCATCCAAATAA
This sequence comes from Oophaga sylvatica, assembly GCA_033576555.1. Classification (NCBI taxonomy): domain Eukaryota; kingdom Metazoa; phylum Chordata; class Amphibia; order Anura; family Dendrobatidae; genus Oophaga; species Oophaga sylvatica. The sequence continues at coordinate 462,975,364 of JARQOD010000004.1, forward strand.
ACAATCAGAAATTTATCCACAAAATCCCTGAAAATGTCATTCATGAAGGACTGGAAGACGGAAGGAGCATTAGTGAGCCCAAAGGGCATCACTAGGTACTCAAAATGCCCTTCAGGGGTATTGAATGCCGTCTTCCATTCATCCCCGTGCTTAATGCGAATAAGGTTATACGCCCCCCTGAGGTCAAGCTTGGTAAACCAAGTAGCGTTTTTCACCCTGGAAAACAGGTCAGAAATCAAGGGTAACGGGTATTGATATTTCACAGTAATATTGTTCAAGAGACGATAATCAATACACGGCCTTAATGAACCATTTTTAATTTTGTGGTTTCCTTTCTTCCTGGCACTAAGAATGTTAAGGCGGATGCCCTCTCGAGGAGTTTCCTTGCGGACTCTCCTGAGTTATCTGATCCTTCTGTTATTTTGAAAGAGGGTGTAGTTCTTTCCGCCATCTCGCCCAATTTGAGACTTGCTCTGGAGGGGTGTCAGGAGGATAGGCCCGAGTGCTGCCCTGTTGGAAAATTGTTTGTCCCGGACCAGTGGAAAAAGAGTGTGATGTCTGAGATTCATTGTTCCGCATTGGCTGGGCATCCCGGAATTTTTGGTACCAGAGACTTGGTTAGTCGGTCCTTTTGGTGGCCTACCTTGTCTCGTGATGTCAGGGAATTTGTGCAGTCCTGCGGGACTTGCTCTCGCTCCAAGCCTTGCTCTCGCTCTAGTGGTTTGTTGATGCCATTGCCTGTGCCCAAGAGACCATGGACCCATATCTCTATGGATTTCATTTCCGACCTTCCTGTTTCTCAGAGAATGACCACCATCTGGGTAATTTGTGATAGGTTTTCCAAAATGATACATCTTGTGCCATTACCTAAGTTGCCTTCCTCCTCTGAATTGGTGCCGTTGTTCCTTCAGCACGTGGTTCGTTTACACGGCATTCCTGAGAACATTGTGTCTGACAGAGGAGTCCAGTTTGTTTCCAGATTTTGGAGGACTTTTTGTTCTAAACTGGGTGTTCAATTGTCTTTCTCCTCGGCATTTCATCCTCAGACCAATGGTCAAACTGAGAGAACAAACCAGACATTGGAGACTTATCTTAGATGCTTTGTGTCTGCTGATGAGGATGACTGGGTCTCTTTTTCACCTTTGGCTGAGTTTGCTCTTAATAATAGGGCTAGCTCTGCCACTTTGATGTCTCCGTTTTTCTGTAATTCTGGGTTTCACCCTCGATTTTCTTCAGGACAGACGGAGGCTTCTGTCTGTCCAGGTGTTGACTCTGTTGTGGAGCGTATGCAACAGATTTGGGACCAGGTAGTGGAGAGGTTGTCCTCTCTCAGGAGAAGGCCCAGCGGTTTGCTAACCGGCATAGGACTGATGGTCCTCGGTTTAAAGTGGGGGACTTGGTCTGGTTGTCCTCAAAGAATATTCCTATGAGAGTAGCATCTCCTAAATTTAAGCCTAGGTTCATTGGACCTTATAAGATCATTGAGATTCTTAATCCTGTTTCTTTTCGTTTGCTTCTTCCAGGGACAATTAAGATCCATAACGTGTTCCACAAGTCCTTGTTGAGGAGGTTTGTTGAGCCAGTGGTTCCTGCTGCTGTGCCTCCTGACCCTGTTTTGGTTGAGGGCAATCTGGAGTATGTGGTTGAGAAAATATTAGATTCTCGTTTTTCTAGACGGAAACTCCAGTATTTGGTTAAGTGGAGAGGTTATGGTCAGGAAGACAATTCTTGGGTGTTTGCTTCGGACATCCATGCTAGGAGACTCATCCGTGCGTATCATAGAACTCATCCTGACCGACCTGGTTGCTCAAATGAGGGTTCGGTGACCCCTCCTTAAGGGGGGGTACTGTTGTGAATGGGTTTGAGATGAGTTCTGAGCAGAGACTCCCTCTGGTGGTTAAAAGCGGTACTGGTCTGTTCAGTGAAGATTGTGAGGACTGGGAATCAGGTGTTACTGATTGGTCTTATATAAGGGAGTCACCTTCCCATCAGGGTTGCCGGTGATCAATTGTTCTGGTCTGAATCCTTCATTCCTGTTTACCTTGTAGCCTGCTGTATCGTGTCTGCATCTCCTGCTAACAGATAAGACATTTCTATCTTTAGGTGTAGTTAGTTTCTCAGGCTGTGACGAGGAGTCTAGGACCAACGTAGGATAGCTCCACGGCTGCCTCTAGTTGTGGTGGTTAGTCAGGGTACTGCAATCTCATAGATTCCAACTGCTCTGGTGTATTGCCTTTTTTACCTGCACTCCTCAGCTACCGAAACATAACAGGCGACCTTTAGGGAATTTACTACCAGGCACTAATTCAATAGCGCAGTCATAGCTCCTATGGGGGGGCAAGGATGCAGATTTACTTTCGCTAAACACATCAGAAAAATCAGTCAAAAAGTCAGGAACATCCTGAGCCTGGGGAGAGGCAGAAAAAACAGGAGTGTTGGCATTAACACATTGGCAGCCCCAACTGGTTACAGACACAGATTTCCAATCCAAAACAGGATTATGAGACTGTAACCAAGGGAAACCTAGTACAATATTGTCATGCAGATTATACAGCACCAAAAATTTGCAACTCTCCTGATGATCAGGTTCAACCCTCATTATCACCTGAGTAGAGAACAGGGGTTTATTCTCAGCCAAAGGGTAGAATCAATCCCCAGTAGGGGAATAGACTTCCGTAGGGGTATCAAGGGAAAACCCACATGTTTAGCAAAATCAAAATCCATCAGGTTAATAGCTGCTCCCGAATCAACAAAAGCCTGAGCAGAAAATGTGGACAGGGAGCAAATCAGGGTAACAGTCAACAGAAATTTAGTCTGAACACTACCCAAGACAACTGAGCGTGCAAAACATCTTCCCCGCTTAAGCAGACTGAAATAGCATGATAGGCGTCACCACAGTAGAAACATAACCCATTGCGTTTTCGAAACCATGACGCTGTGCCCGAGAAACCACTCCATCACACTGCATGGGTTCAGAAGCTGGTTCACAAGGCAACACTGTAACGCTGGTATTGTCTGTACTTTGTTTTCCAGCGTTTACTCTGCATGTCTTTTGCATTAACCCTTTTGCTCCTTTCCCCCTAACCAGCTGGGATACTGTTGTCTGTTACCTGTATGGATGCTGCTCAGTTCCCAGCTCTGCTGCGTGGCCGTACTTGCGTGAGTGTCTCCGCTGCGTTGCATGACCACCCGCATGTGCGGTCCCTGACCTGCTGCAGAAGCCATCCGTAGGTTCCAAAGTCCTCTGCAATGGTGCATGATTTACTACGTGTGTGGCAGCAGCTTCTGTCAGGCGCCTGGCCTGCTGTGAAGACCATCCGTAGGTTGCAAAGTCCTCTGCAATGGTGCATGATTTACTACTGTGTGGCAGCAGCTTCTGTCAGGCGCCTGGCCTGCTGTGAAGACCATCCGTAGGTTGCAAAGTCCTCTGCAGTGATGCATGACTTACTACGTGTGTGGCAGCAGCTTCTGTCAGGCGCCTGGCCTGCTGTGAAGACCATCCGTAGGTTGCAAAGTCCTCTGCAATGGTGCATGATTTACTACGTGTGTGGCAGCAGCCACTGTCAGTTGTTCCTCTGTAATGAGTTGTCTGGCTCTGCATAGGGGGCGCGGCCCACACCTGTCCTGCTTTTATGAGGATTGGGTGTGTACTAGAATTACTGCTCCAGCTATCGCTGTGAAGCAGTTCATATATAAAGTTCCCCAGCCCTAGTGGGCGTTGCCAGAGCTTCACATTGAATCCACATTGAATCCCTGAACCTAGCCGTATGTGGTTGTGTGTTCAGCTCCTGCTCTGAGTTTGATCAGCTCTGGAGAGCTGATTCCCCTTGTCCTGTCTTGTGTTTCTGCCTGGGGCTGAGTACCCAGATCGCCGTTCCTGGAGGCTGCATATCCAGGCCTGTTCCTGTTGTATCTTGTTTCCTGAATCCCTGATCCTGGATCTAACCCGGGTACCTGAATGTCTGAACTGTGTCTTGTGTTTCCGCCTATGCTGGGAGCTGATTACCCAGATCGCCGTTCCTGGAGGCTGTATATCCAGGCCTGTTCCTGCTGTGTTCAAACTACCTGAACCCCTGATCCTGGATCGCATCCTGTACCTGACTGTCTGAACTGTGTCCTCTGTGTTATGTTCCTGAAATCCTGCTGTGTCCTGAACCCTGTGCAGTGACTGTGAATCCTTGCATATAACCTGAGTTCATCTTGAAGGAGGAGTCGGTGTGTGCTGAGCTTCTGTTACTCTGTGCTCAGCTTCTGTGCAATTCCCGGCCAGCTCCCGTTGAGCCTGGCGGGGCTTGCACCAGACCGCGGGGTTCCTTTTCAGATCGATACAGATGTCCGGAGTCCGAGGACCGGTTCCTCCTAATGACCACGGCCTGATATCCGATGTCCGATGACCACTTCCAATGTCCGGATCCTATCCTTCCTGCCTGATGTCCGGATCCTGCCGATCGTTGCCAGATGTCCGGAGCTGCTGATCGGTGCCAGATGTCCGGAGTCCGATCCCTGAGATCCAATCCGTTGTTCCTGTCTGTGTTCCTGACTCTCTGAGATCCAGTCCGTGTTCCTGATGTTCCAGTCCGTTTCCTGACTCCTGAGATCCAGTCCGTGTTCCTGATGTTCCAGTCCGTGTTCCTGACTCCCTGAATCCAATCAGTGTTCTGTCTGTGTTCCGACTCTCTGAGATCAGTCCGTGTTCCTGATTGTTCCAGTCCGTGTTCCTGACTCCCTGAGATCCAAATCCGTGTTCCCGATGTCCTGTCCGTGTTCCAGTGTCCCTGAGATCCAGTCCGGTTCCTGATGTTCCGATGTCCTGCCGGTTCCTCCTTGGTCTACCCTGTGATGACGTCTGTCCTGGGTCAGTGTCTGATGTTCTTCCTGCTGAGCCTGTGCTACTCCTGAGGCCTGAGAGAGAGGCCGTCCTAGTATGCCCGTGCCAGATGATTCCTGGACTTCATCAACCCGTGATGACCCTGCCATCATCTGACGTTCGTCCTGGGCCGGTGTCTGATGTTCTCCTGCTAAGCCTGTGCTACGCCTGAGGCCTGAGAGTGAGGCCTACTAGTATGCCCGTGCCAGATGATCCTGGACTGCATCAACCCGTGATGACCCCGCCATCATCTGAAGTCTGTCTGAGGTCGGTGTTGATGTTCTCCTGCGAGCCTGTGCTCGCCTAGGCCTGAGAGAGAGGCCGCCCAAGTATGCCCGTGCCAGATAACCCTGGACTGCATCTACCCGTGATGTCCTCCAGCACTCGTCTGTGATCCTGAGTCGTGTACCTTCTCTGATGTGCGGAATCGGGAGCCCGGTCATATGTTCTGTTTATGTACTGTGTTTCTTTAAGTAAACTTTATGTTTCTTCTTACCTGAAGTTGTGCGGTGTTGTCTAGTCCTGCAGGTCACCACCTTGCCCACATGCTCAGCTGCCACGGATCCGTCGCTGCCCTTCCCTGATCCGGCGGCTCGGGTCTCCCTCCGTGGTCCAGTGGGTCCACATTCTCTTACCATCTGGGACGCATGCCTCACGTCGTCGTGGATGGCGGCGTGGGAGCATTTGGGT
>JARQOD010000004.1:462981020-463021690 GCA_033576555.1 Oophaga sylvatica
ACTTGATGTCCCTGCGTTTGACGGCGTGGCTCTTGAGACCAAAATCTTGACCCGTAGAGGTTTTTCAGCCGAGGTCATTGCTACCCTTCGTGCTGCAAGATGTCCGGCTACTTCTAGGATTTACCACAAAATTTGGGAAACCTTCTTTTCGTGGTGTTTGGGGTCTTCTCGGAACCCGAGAAAATTTTCCATTCCCAACCTGTTGGCTTTTCTGCAGCATGGGCTAGACAAGGGTTTGGCAGTTAGCACTCTGAAAGGTCAGATTTCTGCTCTGTCCTTATTATTCCGGAGAACCATTGCTTCGAATAGAGACGTGTTCTCCTTTTTCCGAGGTATCTCTCGTAAGTTTCCGCCATGGAAGGCACCCGTGTCTCCTTGGCGGCTCAACCTTGTTTTGGAGGCTCTTCAGCATAAACCTTTTGAACCTATGGTTTCTGCTAGCCTTTCTTTACTTTCTTGGAAGGTGTTTTCCTTGTTGCAGTCACTTCCTTGAGGAGAGTTTCTGAATTGGCAGCTCTTTCTTGCTCGCCTCCTTTTCTGGAGTTTTTTCCGGATCGTGTAGTGCTTCGCACTCGGGGTGATTTTTTGCCTAAAGTGGTGTCACAATTTCATGTTAACCAGGATATTGTGTTGCCTTCACTCTGTCCGGATCCGAAGAATACGAAAGAGCGAGATTTACACACATTGGATTTAGTGTGGGCCTTGAAGTTTTATCTATCTATTACTCAAGGTTTTCGTGAGACGGACTCCCTGTTTGTGGTTCCGGCAGGTCGTCGGCGTGGTCAACGAGCTTCCACGGGTTCTAAAGCTCGTTGGATCCGGTCAGCTATTTTGGAAGCTTACCGTCTTCGGGGTGAATCTTGCCCGATTAAGATTCGAGCCCATTCCACGAGAGCTGTGGCTTCATCGTGGGCTTTTCATCAAGGTGCTTCGGCAGTGCAGCTTTGCCGAGTGGCGACTTGGCGCTCTGTCCACACGTTTACAAGATTTTATAAAGTGGACGTCAGTGCTTCCGCTGATGCAGCTCTCGGACGTAGGGTCCTGCAGGCAGCTGTAGTTTAAAGTTCTGGATGAACTTGTGTTTAGCGCTGGTTGCGCTTTGTTGTTAAGGTTGTTGGGTTTCTGCCTTTTATTGGTTTTTTCCCACCCTTATTTTTGAACTGCTTTGGGACGTCCCATCAGTAATGAATTACTGTGGCTCTCTTCCTTCATCTGCAGCTGAAACACGGATTTTGGTAAAGACTTACCTGTAAAATCCTTTTCAGCGAAGGAAGGAAGAGAGACACAGCACCCTCCCACGGCAGAAGTGTGTTGATATTTTCAGATGCAGCGCGACCCTTATCTGATAGCGATTATCTGGGCTGAGGTCAGCGCGCTAAGGCTCTGTTCCAGCATCGCCAGCTCATCGCAGTAGTCAGGTTCCGTGAGTAGTACCTGGAACTCTGTGGTTTTTGGCTTTCTTTGCATGCATAACCTGTATCCTTGTGTTTTTTCTCTGAAGTTCCTTCAGAAGGGGTTATGTTGCTCCGCTGGTGATCTTGGCTCTTTTCCTAAAAGCTTTGATACGACTGGAGCTGAGTAGGAGGAGCCCGAGCTGGAGGGGCCAGCCAGTCATCACTCTTTTGATCTGAGGTAACATCCTGATCTGGGGCTCCGCCTACCCATCAGTAATGAATTACTGTGTCTCTCTTCCTTCCTTCGCTGAAAAGGATTTTACAGGTAAGTCTTTACCAAAATCCGTGTTTCGCCCGATTTAGAATAATTTTACCCGTTTTTCATTACATTACATGGTAAAATCATTTGTGTGATTCAAACACACAACTTGCAAAAACAAGCCCTTTTACGGCCATGTCGACAGAAAACTAAAAAAAAAGTTTTGGCTCTTGGAAAAAAGGGAAAGAAAAATAAACAGAAGAAATCTCCCATTCATGAAGGGTTTTTAATCCTTCTCACCCATCTGAACTTACATCTTAATATTCTACAATATCCAGAGAACAGCTTAAACCTACAGTAAGGTGTTCCTTATCTGAAATAATAGGTCAATATTAAAGAAGTAAGATAAATGTGACATCTCTCGCCAGTACCTCCGACACCACTGCTGGGCATTTAATCCAATCCCCCACTGTTTTTAGCTAATTTCGCATCGGCCCCCGTTTTGATGTAAATTTTTTTTTTTTTTTTAAGGGTCAATCCCAAGAAGGCCCCAAATTTCTGTATGGTCCCCATTATAACTGAAAGCAAGATGTTTATATTATTGAAAAATATAATAAGAGACCATTTGCATAAAGAGCAATCCTGATTCCCAAATTTAAAACTCTCATACGCAGTACATTGTCTAATATACAGGCTAAAGGTTCAATTGCTATAGCGAAAAATAAGGGCGACAGTGGCCGCCCTGTCTCATTCCCCTGTGGAGCTCAAGGTTTCCAGAAAGGTTTCTTGGTTTTGGTGTGAAGCTAACAGGCTTTTTGGGTATACACTTAGAATTTGTGGTTCCTTATATACCTTTCATTTTATGTATAAAGCTTTCTAAACATGCACATAATGGCAACATTTATTGCACTTTTTTCATGACTACTATCCCCCCTTTTTTTGGGGGACTATTATATATCTATTAGGGTTTATGTGAATAAGCTACATCAATCATTTGAGTACTAGTTAATGCTTTACATCATCTGGGTGTGCCCACTTTTATTTCCTGTAACCTGCAGTGCTCTTTCTTTTATATATTGTTTTTAAATATATCCAATAAACTTTATATTTTTTATTTTATACCTTGGCCTTTTGTAAAGTTTTTCTTCTTTTGTCGTCTCTCCTGGCTGTCTTTAGAAAGACTGCATGGACCACGGGTCATACCACTGAACGCCGTCTCTCTCCCTGTGGGCAAAACACTACTCAGACAACACAGGGTGAGGGTAAAACAGTGTGGCAATAACTTATTGAACCACCAACACACAATAGCAATAAAAACAGTCCCAGCAAATACCCAAGATGGTGCAAATTACAAATTCTCACCCTTCTGCTGACTCGCCGGGATTAGAGCTGCTTACAGTGTTGCATACCCCCACCAGTGGCTCCCCACTTTTGACGGGCCTCCACAGCGAGGAGGTAACTGCAAACTTAGGAAGCTAACCGAGAGCAGTGAGGTATGTGGCCAGGTGACCCGACTGTCCCAACCTGGATTCTTTTAAGACATCTTTGGAATTTCAGTGATGGTCAGTGAAGCAGTCCTGTGTCCTTCCAACCTGGTCCATAGTACCCTAAGCTAAGATCCTGAAGAGTCACCCTGTCATGGGTGTATCGCCACAAGGATCGTCGCGATTACACACTCTGACTTCTCACAGCTGAGTTGCTGTTTCTTTGTGTTTGGTAATGAGGGAGTTAATTTTACCTAGCTCTTTGCTAAGACTAGGTCCAGCCTCGCCCGGCTGCTTTTGATTATGTTCTAATTAGATTCCTTCATATACCTGCCAGTCTGCTTGTTAGATGCCGGTGAAAGCCTTTATGTAGTCTAGCAGACTGGATCGGTTCTGAGAATACTTAAGCTAAGAGCTCCTTAGTTGTTTTTACTCTTATAGCTTATAGTTTATCTCTGAGACCTTAGGTGTTCCTACTGTGTGTGAGTGTTGTATGTAAGACTTTATTTACTTTATTTCTTGTCTTTCTTGTATGTCTTTCTGTTCATTAACCGTTACCTGTTCATTCCCTTTGGTGGTAATCAGGGTCCTTCTTAGGACTAGATTACAGTTGGCAGGGATTGATAGGAGACAGGGTTTACGCTGGTGGCCTGGACCTCTGTACCTTTAACAGTACCTCCAGGTAGAGGGATTAGTTAGGACCCCAGTTTAGGGTCAGCATAGACCCCGGTCACCCTCTATCCGGAGACAGCGTATAACGGATTCCGTATTGACCCACTGGACTTTCTGTCAGGTAATTCTATGTTATCATATATCTGCTATACAGCGTGACATTTTCACCGGCCATACAAAAGATTCTCTCCAGCTGTCATGGATCCAGTAGCCCAGCTGGCCCGGCAGTTGCAGGGGTTGTCCATGGAGTTTGCAGACATTAAGTCCAAGGTTTTGTTCCCCCCGGAGCAAACCAGATCTGAACCTAAGGTTGCTCTCCCGGACAGGTTCACTGGTGGGCGGGACAAATTTTTTACTTTCCGGGAGGCATGTAAATTGTACTTTCGGCTGCGGCCTCGGTCATCTGGGAGTGAAGAGCAGAGGGTGGGAATTGTTATCTCGCTCTTACAAGGGGACCCTCAATCTTGGGCGTTCTCTATTCCTCCAGGCTCCCCAGATCTCCAGTCAGTGGATCGATTTTTTACTGCCCTGGGTCTGGTATATGATGATCCGGATCGAGTCTCCCTTGCTGAAACAAAGTTGCGTAAAATACGGCAAGGAAATCGTCCAGCGGAGGAATATTCTTCTGAGTTCCGTAGATGGGCAACAGATACTCAGTGGAATGACCCAGCTCTTAGGAGCCAGTTTTGTCAAGGGTTGTCTGACAAATTAAAAGATGTGTTGGCTCAGTATGATTCTCCTCCATCACTGGAGGCTGCTATGGCCCTCGCTATTCGCATGGATAGACGAATTCGGGGAAGACGCGAGATAACTCCGCCTCCCGTGATGACTCCACCTACTACTAAAGTCCCTTATACTGAGGTTCCCCTGGTCTGTTCTGAGGAACCCATGCAGTTGGGAGGGACATCTTTTTGTAGGAAGGAATTGGCGGTGCACCGCAAGACTAGAAGGTGTTTCTTTTGCGGGAGAGAGGGACATTTTGTTGGGGGTGTCCATCCCGGGCCTCTTTGAGCAAAGGAGTTAACCTGGGAGTGTGTATTTCGTCCCCAAATCCCTCTCAGTTTCTCGTGCCTGCGGAGGTGGTGATTGGTACTAGAACTGAGAGGATTTCTGTTTTTCTTGATAGTGGGTCCGGGGCTAATCTGGTGGACGCTCGGTTTGCCCAGGTGCATGGTATGCAACTGAGTGTATTGGCCAAACCGGTCCCTATAGTCTCTATTGATTCTAGACCTCTCGGTCAAGGTAGCTTGGTACAAGCTGTTCATAACATAGATCTTCGAGTAGGGGCAAGACATAAAGAGCAATTGTCTTGTTATGTGTTGGAGGGTCTACCTACTCCTATTGTGTTGGGACTTCCTTGGTTGGCTAAACATAACCCAGTGATTGATTGGCAATCCGGAAAGATAAGCCAGTGGGGTGAATTTTGCAGGAATAACTGCATGAGCACGGTCATCGGTGCGGTTGTGCCTAGGACTTTGTCTCCTTTTCTGGAGGACTTTGGGGAGATGTTCTCAGAGGAGGGGTGTAAAGAGTTACCTCCTCATCGCGCATATGACTGCTCAATAAAGTTGCTTCCTGATGCCTTATCTCGTACTTTCCCAGGGGCCAGGAAGACAGATGATCCGGTTCCTATTCCTCAGGAGGGAGTTGTAGTGTCAGCTGTATGCTCTGAGCTTGAGGGGGAAGTATTGGGGGCTCAGGGGGACGCCCCGGTGGGACTTCCAGGGAGACTGATAGTTCCAGATCGGTTAAGACTAAAGGTTACGGGGAACCGTTACAAACGGATGGCTGATAGGGGAGAGTTTCTGGTCTAGATCTGAAGGTGAACGATCTAGTTTGGTTGTCTACCAGGAATATAAAACTTAAAGTTTCCTCCTGGAGGTTGGGTCCCAGATTCATCGGGCCGTACAGGATCAGTTCCATAATTAATCCTGTGGCATTTCGTCTGGACCTCCCTCCTACGTTTAAAATTCATAATGTGTTTCACAAGTCATTACTTAAAAAGTATGTGGCACCAGTCATACCGTCACCTCTACCTCCGCCTTCAGTGGTGGTCAATGATAACGTGGAATTTCATGGGTCGAAAATCATTGACTCACGTCTCAGTCGCCGATCCCTTCAGTACTTGGTTCATTGGAGGGGGTATGGTCCTGTGGAGAGGACGTGGGTCCCTGCGTCTGATGTTAACGCAGATCGATTGGTTCGGACCTTTCACACAACTCACCCGGGCAGACCTGGCCCTGAGGGTCCGGAGTCCCCTCGTAGAGGGGGGGGGTACTGTCATGGGTGTATCGCCACAAGGATCGTCGCGATTACACACTCTGACTTCTCACAGCTGAGTTGCTGTTTCTTTGTGTTTGGTAATGAGGGAGTTAATTTTACCTAGCTCTTTGCTAAGACTAGGTCCAGCCTCGCCCGGCTGCTTTTGATTATGTTCTAATTAGATTCCTTCATATACCTGCCAGTCTGCTTGTTAGATGCCGGTGAAAGCCTTTATGTAGTCTAGCAGACTGGATCGGTTCTGAGAATACTTAAGCTAAGAGCTCCTTAGTTGTTTTTACTCTTATAGCTTATAGTTTATCTCTGAGACCTTAGGTCTTCCTACTGTGTGTGAGTGTTGTATGTAAGACTTTATTTACTTTATTTCTTGTCTTTCTTGTATGTCTTTCTGTTCATTAACCGTTACCTGTTCATTCCCTTTGGTGGTAATCAGGGTCCTTCTTAGGACTAGATTACAGTTGGCAGGGATTGATAGGAGACAGGGTTTACGCTGGTGGCTTGGACCTCTGTACCTTTAACAGTACCTCCAGGTAGAGGGATTAGTTAGGACCCCAGTTTAGGGTCAGCATAGACCCCGGTCACCCTCTATCCGGAGACAGCGTATAACGGATTCCGTATTGACCCACTGGACTTTCTGTCAGGTAATTCTATGTTATCATATATCTGCTATACAGCGTGACACACCCTGACCAGAAGAAAAAGTCTCTTTATATAGTTCTCAACTGGCCTTCAACCAGCATCCACAGGTCAGAGAGAGATGTGAATGAGGCCAACCTGCATTGTTCAATTATGTAAGCTATTTGTGTAGTTTTCCCTCCTCTGTTTGGAAATGCCAACAAACTGGCTGGTATAAACAATGTAAGTAATCAACATATATATCAGCACACATCATTGTTCAGTGGCCATGCCTTAAGGCCCCGTCTCACATAGGGATACACCAGCAATCTCAACAACGATCAGGATCACTGGTGTGTTGCTACATGATCGCTGCTGAGCTGCCATACAGGCAGCGATCAGGACAGCGATACTGCGGGTAACGTCGCCTAGTTACCCGCAGTGTACGTTGGATACCTGCGCACTGATGCAGGGAGCTGGTAACCAAGGTACATGTCGGGTTTCCAGGCGCTGCGTGGTGCCTGGTAACCCGACGTGTACCTTGGTTACCAGCTCCCCTGCAGCAGCGCGCAGGTATCCAATGTACACGCCGAGTTTCCAGGCACAGCCCCGCGCTTGGAAACCCGATGTGTACCTTGGTTACCAGGAGATCGCTGGTCTCCTGCCTGTCACACGCAGTGATGCGTGCTGGCCAGCAGGAGACCAGCGATCAAAAAAAAGTCCTGGCATTTCTGACACGACCAGCGATTCACAGCAGGGGCCTGATCGCTGGTACGTGTCAGACATAGCGAGATCGCTGCTGAGATCGCTGTTTAGCAGCGATCTCGCTATGTGAGACGGGGCCCTTACTGATTTGCAAAGATAACAGAAGATTAACCTTAGAAGATAATTTCATACATGTAAATATTCGTCCTACAAGACTCAATAATTCAGTCCACAGTCTATATTTCTGGGCTACCCAATTTACGTCTAGCATAATTTAAAAAAAATGCTGTGTTGTCACAGCTCCTCGCCCCCAAAAGAAATCCAGGGAATTCTGTGCTCCCAAATCCAAGTGCCCCTTCTCAGCCCCAGTGTGCCAAAACCACATTTAGCAAAATTGGTAATTACGACTCTCCTGTGGATGGTGCCCAAGTAAGATGCTATCTTGTAGAAAACTTGGCACTCAGGTAAATGTTGTAAGCAGATAATTTTATTGTGTGCAGGCAATCCAAAAATAAAGAAGACGTTTCAGTCCTACAATGACCTTCATCAGTCAGATTGCAGTGTGCACAGGGTTACAGGCAGAAACGAGCGCTCAGTATCAGCAACCACATTTAGCGTCCACATATTTGCGTCCACATATTTGGCATTACTGTATCAAGGAGAGCCCACCTAATTTACGGGCGCATGTCTCCAGAATCAAGACCTGTGCACAATGTACTGGTAACTACAACGTACTGGGCACTACAATGGCAGTTAGCAATTTTCACTCGGCAACAACCACTGCTGCTTGTTTATGGAAAACACCCTCCGAGTCAAAATCATCATTACACTTGTAGATAAATTCCCAAAGGGGTATAATTTCCAAAATGGGGTCACTTGAGGGGCGATTCTGCTCGTCTAACACTTAGGGGCTCTGTATATGGAGTCCACAAACTATTCTAGGAAAATCTGCGCTCCAGAAGGCAAATAGCGCTCCTTCCCTCCCAAGTCTAAGCAGTACTGTACACAGGGCCAGCATTAGGGGCAGGCAGACTAGGCAGCTGCCTAGGGCCCCCACACCTCCAGGGCCACGCTGCCGCTATGGGGCCCCTGAGTAAGAGGGGTCCGGTGCACCCCCCCACCACTTTGCAGATTCAACTTATCGGCATCATAGACGCCAATATAGTTGAAAGCAGTGATGGAAGAGAGTATCATGTGACACTCCCTCTCCAGTCACTCTGCCTCTGACTCAGCGTGTGCCAACAGTGGAGCTGATCAGACGCTGAGATGCTCTGCAGAAGCCAGAGTGAGGAGAGGTAAGTATTGTGTGTGTGTCTGTATACTGTGTGTGTGGGGACTGCACTATGCATTATTTTGTGTGTGTTTAGCGCTGCACTACAGTGTGTGTGTGTCTGCTGCACTATACTGTGTGTGGGGCACTGCACCTGTATTGTGTGTGTCTGCTGCACTATACGGTGTGTGTGTGTGTGTGTGTCTGCAGCACTATACTGTGTGTGGGGGGACTGCACCATACTGTATATTGTGTGTGCATTATACTGTAGCCGGCCGGGCTTTTATGCTCGGCTAAAAAGACAGACACTGCCGGATCACAGGTCAGACAGTGTCCTCTCTGTCTCCATCTGCCTCATTATAGGGAATGTTCTGCAGGGGTTTCCATCTGAATCACATATTTCAGAGATTTACACGGAAACCCTGGTGTAAGCGCAAAGCGCAGGATAAATGTGAGACGAGCCTTACTGCGATCTTTAAGAGGCAGAATGAACAAATCAACAGCAGATGAAGAATTGGTTTTATGTATTTTTACGGCGTTCCTTGTGCGATATAAATTATTAGATGTCTTTATTGTTTGGGTCAGTGCAATTACAGTCATACCAGATTTATATCGGGTCTTTATGTTTGTCTGCTGTCACGCACTAAAAGACGTTTTATTTTTCAAAAACTAGTTTGGCATCGCCATGTTTAGACAGCTATAATTTTCCTATATTTTGGCCAACACAGTCATGTGATGGCTTCTTTTTTTGCGGGACAAGTTGACGTTTCTATTGTACCATTTTTTGGGCTCATGACATTCTATTCCGATTTTTAGGAGGCAGAATAAACAAAACAGCAATTCAGGATTTTTTTTTTCCAATAACGTTCCGCATGTTGTAAAATTGATAAGTCAGCTTTATTCTTCAGGTCAGTTCGATTACAGCGATACCTCATTTACAGTGGGTACAGAAAGTATTCAGACCCCTTTAAATTTTTCACTCTTTGTTTCATTGCAGCCATTTGGTAAATTCAAGAAAGTTCATTTTTTTCTCATTAATGTACACTCTGCACCCCATCTTTGACTGAAAAAAAAAACAGAAATGTAGAAATTTGTGCAAATTTATTAAAAAGAAAAACTGAAATATCACATGCTAATAAGCAGGGCTGGCTCCAGGTTTTTATGGGCCCCGGGCGAAAGAGTCTCAGTGGGCCCCTTTAACACAGACCACGATTCATGATGCACAGATACGGCAGAGAAATATAGGTATAGTACAATGCCAAACACTTCACTTCTTCCATTACTTGAGTGATATCTATTGTAAATTCTACAATAGCTCAGAAACTGCCAAATCCTCACAGCGCACAGTACAGACTGGACACTACAGTCCTGCATACAATATTATGGGCACCACATAGTCCTCCATACAGTATTATGAGCCAAATATAATGCTCCATAAAGAATATTGGACCCCAAATAATGCTCCATACAGGATACTGGTCCCCATATAATGCTCCATACAAAATATGGAGCTCTCCTCTGCACTGTGCTGCGTCCTGCACTGTTACGGCTCAGGAAAGGGCGCTGTGGAAAGACTCCCCATTATCATCATTTCCTCCCCATCATCATCATTTCCTCCCCATCATCATCATCATTGCCTCCATTTCATCATCATCATTGTCTCCCCATTATCATCATTGCCTCCCCATTATCATCATTGCCTCCCCATTATCATCATCGCCTCCCCATTATCATCATCGCCTCCCCATCATCATCATCACCTCACCATTATCATCATTTCCTCCCCATCATCATCATCATTGCCTCCCCATCATCATCATTGCCTCCCCCACCACCATCACACATACAGCACCACACACAGACAGCACCGCAGCACTCTCTCACATACACAAAACACCGCACTACATACACACACACGCAGGCAGACACATACACACACACACTGACACACACCACATCTCACCTGTCCGGCGTCCGCACCGCAGGCGGTCCAGGCCGCAGCCTCACCGGCGCCCGCGCTTACTCTCTGCCACAGCCGGCCGCTGAATGATGACGTCATCCAGCGGCGCTGCTGTGAGAGGAAGCACAGGCACCCTGCAGGCGCATCCTGTATCCCGGGGCTGAGGAGGCACAGGGAGAGGTAAGTATTTTGCCGGCTGCTGCTGGGGCCCTGAGCAGGGGGGGGGCGACGTCGAGGTGCCCGACGGCGAGTGGGCCCCCCGCCTGCTCAGGGCCCCGGCACTTGCCCGGGTACGAAGGGTGCTGACGCCGGCCCTGCTCATAAGTATTCAAACCCTTTGCTCAGTATTGAGTAGAAGCACCCTTTTGAGCTAGTACAGCCATAAATCTAACTCTCACGTAGAACTGACACCTGCACCTGATCAAAGGGATTAAAGAGATCTATGCCTTTTTATTTATTGCTATTTTTATATTCTTTTCAAGGGCTGGTGCTTACAGGGGAATAAGCAGAGCAACCTAAATATGCCCCAGAAGATCCTATAACCATTATCAATTGTGAAGAACATAAAGTCCATATCTCTGGATCGGTATGATGCATTAAAAAAAGCAAACAAAAAGAAACTGAATACTCAGAGGAGCAGTGGGAATAAAAAAGAGCAAATACTGGCCACTTGTGACCTGGTGACAGCGCTTTTAACCAGGTCAACTCTTTAAGGAACGTTGGTGTAAATACAGAACAAGGCCAGCTGTTTACATTGAAATCCAGATTCGGGTCTGAGTAATATTAATATTTTTATACCACCGCACATTTTCTCGCCACCAGTCTTACTACAAGTCCAGAGTTATTCGGTTGCCTTAACCTTTTGCGGCTAAGGGTCAGCATTAATGGTTAGCGTCAGATTCATGTTGTGGTCAGAATGGACAGGCAGGAGCACCAGAAACAGCCGATCGGTGAGGGTGCCAGGTGTCGTTGGTCTGATATTGTTGACCTATCCTTAGGATAGGCCATCTATATAAAAGTAGTGGACAAACCCTAGTCTTTGATTAGGTACAAAAAAAGATGGGTAAAACATTGATACATCTGGTACATGAATTTATGGCATCGTAATATTGTAAAGTGTATGAAAATTTGGGTGCAAGCGCAACGATCGATGTCCCCCACACAGCACACAACATTTTTTGGTCTGCAGAACACATTGTCAAATTGTTCTTCAAACTGGGTGATGGGAGAAATCATATAACTTTTGTTTTCAGACGTACCATTGACGTAAAGGAGGCACATGAGAGTTTAAATTATGAAATATTGAACTCTATTTGACCTCCTTTGCACCAACGTTCACTATTGTGTCTGGACGACATGCAAAAAATAAATCATACCCAGGCCAGGACTTTCTATTATATAGGTAGCAAGTTTACTTTCGGCCATTTCTCAAAAGTTTAATATCACCATCTTCAGCGTTTGCACATGCAATTATTTCTTCTTTTAACACAGCCCAAAATTGTGTCCTATTCACTTTGTGCATAAAGGTTGATGTCCTTCCATATAAAATCCCTTTACTACACATTATGATTGCCAGTCATGGCTATAACCTCAGAACACTTGTAACCAACACCATTTAGAGATGGCCATTCCCATATTTACTTTACATTAACACGTACATCATATTACTTTGTCGATTACCTCGTGCTTGGAAAAAAGTCTAAAGTAAAAAAGCTACAAATCTTATTTTTTCCTTTCCAAACACATTAGAGGACATCTAGTGATTTAGACTGTATCTAAAAAAAGCTTGCATTTAGACTTGCGTTAAATGATTTGCAGGGCCCTGCTCCAGTCGACCCTCATCAGTAGTCCGTGCCAATGTTGGGCACACTAGGTGAGGTGGATCCTCAAAGCTCAAGGTCCAGATTGGCCATTGGCATTGGTGCAGCAGGCAGTTCAGGCACGTGGGAAACAGGTAGCAGAGGTGCTTAAGCTACAGACAGACCGGAGTCCCGGAACAGGCAGCAGGGGTCCTGGAACACTGGTAACAGCAAAGGTCCCGGAAGCCACAATCGGACAAAAGAGGTCCTGTAAGTCGCAGTTGGACATGTAGAAGAGGTCCTGGAAGATTGGGGACAGGTAGCAGAGATCCTGGAAGCTGCACACGGACACTTAGCAGAGGTCCTGGAAGACTGGGAACAGGTGAGAGAAGTCCTGGAAGCTACAAGTGGACAGGAGACTTTCTGGAAGATTGGGAATAGGTAGTAGAGGTCCCGGAAGTTGCTGGCAGACAGGAGACGTCCTGAAAGCCGCAGGTGAATATGTACCAGAGGTCCTGGAGGACCAGGAACAGGTAAAAGACAGCTCTCCTGAGCAACTAGAAAGTCTTAATACCAAGACACAGGTGTGTGTCTTAGTAGGAACCAGGCAGATGATCATATGAGATCACACTGGGCCATCTGCAAAGCCTGAGGTGGAGCACAACACAAGACCGGGGTGAGTGGAGCAAAGCCCGAATGCAGGTCAAGGTGTGTAAGAGCCAGACTTACTAATCAGAAGAGGAGACAGGGTTGCTGGCAAGTGGAAGGTTCCCAGGGTTCTGGTTCCGCAGCCACAGACTACCGATATGGTTGCTGGGTCAGAGTGATGCAACTCTGCTCAACTCTAAACTCTAAGTCAAGACAAGATATACCAAGAGCGGTTGCGTTTAGTAAAGAATTAAAAGTGCAGTTTTTACAAGACAAGGAGGATTGAGGGAGGGAGATTGTCCTTCAGACTGGTGGCACAAACCGCAGTCAGCTTTGTCTAAACTGAAGACAACTGAAGGGCAGGCAAGATTGAGTATATTAACATGGCAGTGTCGCCAGCAGGAAGCTAGCCAGATCCCAGACACTAGGTTTTCAATGTGCCCTTCGTAATGGTGAAGGACTCCCTGAGTATCTTGGTGGGCACAGACTGTACACAGGACAAAGTCTGAACACCCTCTCCAAAATTATGCAGAGTAGAAAAGTCATTGTGACATGCCTCTGGCACAAATGCGAAAACCGCTGTGAAGTCAATTTCTTTTTTACTTGTGTAATTTCCTATCTGTCTTCATATAATTGATGACCTGAAATTTCTTTAGCAGTCATAAAATCCTTCTAATAGACACAACGGGTAACTTATTGGAAATACCGCAACCATCAGCCATGTGGCACAATAGATTAAGAATATTACATTGTCTGCTAACTTATCTCTAGTCTACATGTTCTGTGCAATGTAAACAGTCCCCAAATGAAGGCCAATAGATGATAAATATTAATTGGATATATTTAATTTGTCTTCAAGGGGTTGTCCGTGACCTGATCAATTATATCCCATACGTGCCTAATTTTAAGGTTACTTTTTCATTACACTTGAGGTACAGCAAGTTCTGTGTACAGGTTGAAATGTTTCACTAACCTTACCCACAGGCACGGACCATGTTTCCATTATTATACCAAAGACCTCCAATTATAATGGCATCAGAGTGCTTCCTGCTGAGCTGAGGACTTTTGCTGTAATTTGGTAAAAACTCTGCTGTTTCGTTTTTATATGATTGTACTAGCTGAAGAGCCCAGCGCTGCCCGGGCATAGTAACTAACTACGGTTAGTTATAACAAATTATAATGATTATATCTATATATATATAAAGATGAGTGTAGAGCCTCGCCCACTCCGCATAGCCACATTCACTATAATATCCCACACAATCCCGTCAGCCAGAGCCACCGGACTATTAATATCCCACATCATCCCGTCAAAGCCACAGGACTACTCCCCCTAATAGCCCACATCATCCCGTCAGCCATAGCCACCGACACCTACCAATAATATCCCACATCATCCCGTCACAGCCGCTAGACTACTACCTCTAATATCCCACATCGTCCCGTCAGCCAGAGCTACCGGACTACTAATATCCCACATCATCCCTTCAAAGCCACCGGACTACTACCCCTAATATCCCACATCATCCCGTCAGTCATAGCCACCGGACACCTACCAATAATATCCCACATCATCCCGTCACAGCCGCTAGACTACTACCTCTAATATCCCACATCGTCCGTCAGCCAGAGCTACCGGACTACTAATATCCCACATCATCCCTTCAAAGCCACCGGACTACTACCCCTAATATCCCACATCATCCCGTCAGTCATAGCCCCCGGACAACTACCACTAATATCCCACATCATCCCGTCAAAGCCACAGGACAACAATAACTAATATCCCACATCATCCCGTCAAAGCCACAGGACAACAATAACTAATATCCCACATCATCCCGTCACAGCCGCCAGACTACTACCCTAATATCCCACATCATCCCGTCAGCCAGAGCCACCGGACTACTACCACTAATATCCCACATCATCCCGTCAGCCAGAGCCACCGAACTACTACCCCTAATATCCCACATCATCCCGTCAGTCATAGCCACCGGACAACTACCACTAATATCCCACATCGTCCCATCAGCCAGAGCCACCGGACTACTACCACTAATATCCCACATCATCCCGTCAAAGCCACTGGACAACTACCACTAATATCCCACATCATCCCGTCACAGCCGCCAGACTACTAACCCTAATATCCTACATCATCCCGTCAGCCAGAGGCACCGGACTACTACCCCTAATATCCTCCATCATCCCTTCTGCCAGAGCCACCGGACTACTACCCCTAATATCCCACATCATCCCGTCACAGCTGCCAGAATACTACCCCTAATATCCCACATCATCCCGTCACAGCCGCCAGACTACTACCCCTAATAACCCACATCATCCCGTAAGCCAGAGCCACCGGACTAGTACCCCTAATATCCCACATCATCCCGTCAAAGCCACAGGACTACTCCCCCTAATAGCCCACATCATCCCGTCAGCCATAGCCACCGGACACCTACCACTAATATCCCACATCATCCCGTCACAGCCGCTAGACTACTACCTCTAATATCCCACATCGTCCCGTCAGCCAGAGCTACCGGACTACTAATACCCCACATCATCCCTTCAAAGCCACCGGACTACTACCCCTAATATCCCACATCATCCCGTCAGTCATAGCCACCGGACAACTACCACTAATATCCCACATCATCCCGTCAAAGCCACAGGACAACAATAACTAATATCCCACATCATCCCGTCACAGCCGCCAGACTACTACCCCTAATATCCCACATCATCCCGTCAGCCAGAGCCACCGAACTACTACCCCTAATATCCCACAACATCCCGTCAGCCAGAGCCACCGGACTACTATCACTAATATCCCACATCATCCCGTCAGCCAGAGCCACCGAACTACTACCCCTAATATCCCACATCATCCCGTCAATCATAGCCACCGGGCAACTACCACTAATATCCCACATTTTCCATCAGCCAGAGTCACCGGACTACTACCACTAATATCCCACATCATCCCGTCAAAGCCACTGGACAACTACCACTAATATCCCACATCATCCCGTCACAGCCGCCAGACTACTAACCCTAATATCCTGCATCATCCTGTCAGCCAGAGGCACCGGACTACTACCTCTAATATCCTCCATCATCCCTTCTGCCAGAGCCACCGGACTACTACCCCTAATATCACACATCATCCTGTCAGCCAGAGCCACCGGACTACTACCCCTAATATCCCACATCATCCCGTCACAGCTGCCAGAATACTACCCCTAATATCCCACATCATCCCGTCACAGCCGCCAGACTACTACCCCTAATAACCCACATCATCCCGTCAGCCAGAGCCACCGGACTAGTACCCCTAATATCCCACATAATCCCGTCACAGCCGCCAGAATACTACCCCTAATATCCCACATAATCCCGTCACAGCCGCCAGAATGCTACCCCTAATATCCCACATCATCCCGTCAGCCAGAGCCACCGGACTAGTACCCCTAATATCCCACATAATCCCGTCACAGCCGCCAGAATACTACCCCTAATATCCCACATAATCCCGTCACAGCCGCCAGAATACTACCCCTAATATCCCACATCATCCCGTCACAGCCGCCAGAATACTACCCCTAATATCCCACATCATCCCGTCAGCCTGGGGTCAGAATACTACCCCTAATATCCCACATCATCCCGTCACAGCCGCCAGAATACTACCCCTAATATCCCACATCATCCCGTCAGCCTGGGGTCAGAATACTACCCCTAATATCCCACATCATCCCGTCAGCCTGGGGTCAGAATACTACCCCTAATATCCCACATCATCCCGTCAGCCTGGGGTCAGAATACTACCCCTAATATCCCACATCATCCCGTCAGCCTGGGGTCAGAACCAGAGCGCTAAGTGGATTTGCCCTGACTTCCATACCAAATGATTCCTTTAATAGAAGCCTGGCGTCAGAACCAGAGCGCTGAGTGGATTTGCCCTGACTTCCATACCAAATGATCCCTTTAATAGAAGCCTGGGGTGAGAATCAGAGCGCTGAGGGATTTACCCTAACTTCCATACCGGAGATCCCTTTAAGAGAGTACCAAAGCGCAGAGTGAATGTGCCCTCACTTCTATACCGGGGATCCCTTTAAGAGGGGCCTGGGGTCAGACTCAGAGCGCAGAGTGGATTTGCCCTCATTTCCATACCGGGGATCCCTTTAAGAGGGGCCTGGGGTCAGAACCAGAGCGCTAAGGGATTTATCCTAACTTGCATACCGCAGATCCCTTTAAGAGAGGCCTGGGTTCAGTACCAAAGCGCAGAGTGGATTTGCACTCACTTCCGTACCGGGGATCCCTTTAAGAGGGGCCTGGGGTCAAAACCAGAGTGCTTAGTGGAATTGCCCTAACTTCCATATTAATGATCCCTTTAAGAGACCCAGGGGTCAGAACCACAGAGCTGAGTGAAACAGTCCTAACTTACATACCGGAGATCCCTTTAAGAGGGAAGATGTGCCTATGGGATGGAGGAAGTGTGATGGGGATATAGGCACGGGAGGGGGGATTCATTTCTGTCATCTGCTCTCTGCTCCTTTCTGGGGGGCAGACAATGGCTGGGAGCTTATGTTCCCTGGGATGCATAGATTTCTCCCACCCAGTCACTGTCTGCTGAGGTGTTGTCATGGAGTGAGAAAACCGTTGCTCATAGCAACCAATCACAGCTCAGCTTCTTTTAAACAGCTCTGGTGAAATGAAAGATGGTTTGTGATTGGTTGGTGACACACACACACACAATCTAATATATAAAGCTGAATGTATGTATGTGTGTATGTATGTGGGTATGTTTGTCCGGGATTGGAATCCGCACCGTTGCACTTATGGGCATGAAATTTTGCACGCCCGCACGTCTCGACCCCGAAAGCGTCCTAGGCTATGTTTTGAATCGAAATTTTAACCCCGCGTGTTCCAAATCGCCAAACAATTTTGGCCCTATCTACATAATGGGGAGAAAGCTGAATGCTTGTGTGTATGTCCGGCATAGGAATCTGCATTTACGGGCATGAAATTTTGCACACCCGCACGTCTCGACCCCGGGAGGTCATAGGCTAGGTTTTGAGTCGAAATTTTAACCCCGCGCATTCCAAATCGGCAAATAATTTTGGCCCGGGATAGGAATCTGCACCGTTGTACTTACGGGCATGAAATTTTGCATGCCCGCACATCTCAACCCCAGGAGCATCATAGGCTATGTGTTGAATGGAAATTTTAACCCCGCACGTTTTGGTGTGTGATTTTTATGTGCAGAATAAATTTTTGTTAACATAGTCTATTTTGTTACAGCTAACAGCAGTTATTAATTAACCCGGGCGAAGCCGGGTACTACAGCTAGTCAATTTTATATATATAGAAGATTACAAGATTCATAGGTCTAACCCCTATAAATATTTAAGTGCTTACCTTCACACAAGAAAGTGATCATGTTGTATGCGCAGGCCCATCTCCAGTATATTCAGTATATTTTATTTAAACACTGCTGAAATTTTGCATAAAATCGATAGTACAAGCAAATACAAGAAACTATTGTAATATCTCTTATTAGTGAAATCTTCTTTTTCTCCTCCCCCTGCCTAATAAACATATCATCCAATCTGAAAAACAGTTCAACTCCGTCTTGCGCAAGAGAACACTTACTGCCAGCACAGGGAGGTGATGGATTCAGCTTCCTACAACCTAAATGCTCATATTGATGGCTTAGGAGGGTTGATCCTAATGTCAGATTCTCCTTAATATTCAATGAAAAAATTAGTATTCGATTTTTTACTGAAACTGGTAACTATTGGTGTTAACAAGTGTAACATACAGCAAAAATACAGAATATTTGTTATTTATCTACTCCTATGTGTTGTCAGTGGTTATAATTGACTGACTAATAACCAGTGTATATCACCGTTACAACATCCATATTAGGACTGTCTTCCACTCACTGCCGACTTTTATTCCCCTTTGACTTGCATTGGGGTCGGGTTTCGGTCACAACTCCGACTTTTTTGCCGCTAGTCGGACCAATTTTGTCCGACTCGCCTTTTGGTAAAGTCGGGTGGTCCGAAACCCAACTTGACCAAAGTCGCTCATCTCTAGTAAGGAGTATTAGCTAGATAAAATAATGGCCACCCAAATGGAAACCAAACAGACACCAATATAATTAGTCATAGGATGGATCCCTTTTCTGGTAGCAATTCCAGTTTTCTATTCCTAAAACTGAACTTCTATTACTAGTCTGGACCTTGCTTTATTTGGCAAACAGTCCTCAAAGTTATGACAAATGTTGGCACACATTTAGCAATACATGTTTACGTGGTTATGCTGAAATTTTGTCACAATTTTGATGAAATTTTGGCCTCATCAGGTGCAAATTTTGTGTAGTTTTGGGGAAATAGACAAGTAAAGAAGGTCATAGGTGAGAGTCCGATATCATTTGAGTTTATAATCTAGCTATACAGTCATGGCCAAAAGTTTTGAGAATGACACAAATATTAATTTTTACAAAGTCTACTGCTTCACTTTTTCTAATGGCAATTTGCATATACTCCAGAATGTTAAAAAGAGTGATCAGCTTAACAGCAATTACTTGCAAAGTCAATATTTGGCTAGAAAATGAACTTTATCCCCCAAAACACATTTCAACATCATTGCAGCCCTGCCTTAAAAGGACCAGCTAACCTCTTTTCAGTGATTGCTCCATTAACACAGATGTGGTTGTTGATGAGGACATGGCTGTAGATCAATCTGTCATGATTAAGTAAGAATGACACCACTGGACACTTTAAAAGGAGGCTGGTGCTTGGCATCATTGTTTTCTCTTCTGTTAACCATGGTTATCTCTAAAGAAACACGTGCAGTCATCATTACAATGCACAAAAATGGCCTAACGGGAAGAGTATCGCAGCTAGAAAGATTGCACCTCAGTCAACAATCTATCGCATCATCAAGAACTTCAAGGAGAGAGGTTCCATTGTTGCCAAAAAGGCTCCAGGGCGCCCAAGAAAGACCAGCAAGCGCCAGGACCGTCTCTTAAAAGTGTTTCAGCTGCGGGATCGGGCTACCAGCAGTGCAGAGCTTGCTCAGGAATGGCAGCAGGCAGGTGTGAGTGCATCTGCACGCACTGTGAGGCAGAGACTCTTGGAGCAAGGCCTGGTCTCAAGGAGGGCAGCAAAGAAGCCACTTCTCTCCAAAAAAACATCATGGACAGACTGATATTCTGCAAAAGGAACAGGCAGTGGACTGCTGGGGACTGGGGTAAAGTTATTTTCTCTGATGAATCCCCTTTTCGATTGTTTGGGACATCAGGAAAACGCCTCATTCAGAGAAGATAAGGTGAGCGCTACCACCAGTCTTGTCTCATGCCAACTGTTAAGCATCTTGTCTTGCCTAAAAGCACAGCCATGAATAAAGAATGGTACCAGAATGTCCTCCAAGAGCAACTTCTCCCAACCCTCCAAAAGCAGTTTGGCGATCCCAACCCTCCAAGAGCAGTTTGGCGATCAACAATGTCTTTTCCAGCATGATGGAGCACCTTGCCATAAAGCAAAGGTGATAACTAAATGGCTCAGGGAACAAAACATAGAGATTTTGGGTCCATGACCTGGAAACTCCCCAGATCTTAATCCCATTGAGAACTTGTGGTCAATCATCAAGAGACGGGTGGACAAACAAAAACCTAAAAATTCTGACAAAATGAAAGCATTGATTGTGCAAGAATGGACTGCTATCAGTCAGGATTTGGTCCAGAAGTTGATTGAGAGCATGCCAGGGAGAATTGCAGAGGTCCTGAAGAAGAAGGGTCAACACTGCAAATATTGACTTGCTGCATTAACTCATTCTAACTGTCAATATAAGCTTTTGTTACTCATATGTTTTCAATTATATTTCTGTCTGTGATAAAAAAACATCTGTCAAAACACACATAAAAACCAGAGGGCAGCAGATCATGTGAAAATATAATATTTGTGTCATTCTCAAAACTTTTGGCCATGACTGTATGTAGTGGGGATGACTTACTAAGCTACCTGCATCGGAAATGTGTCTCAATTTTTTCCAAATCATGCTTTACAACACATTTATAGTTCATTTTAGACATGCTCTTTTGACTCGTGCTCCAAGGAACTTACTAACATTGTGTTAAAATTGCTCCAAACATGCCAAAATTTTGACAACATAGTGATTACATTTTGGTAAAATAGAGCCAGAATTGCATTTAAATTGTGCCAAAATTGCTATAAAGAATATCCATTTTTTTCACTAAACTTTGTCATATCTTAGTGGAAGAGCACAAAGACTAGGTTCATGCTCGATTAGAAGTTGTTTTTTTTGTTCCATTAGGCCTCTTTCACTCTTCAGTCGTGCGACGTTTGCCAAAGAGTGAGAATGGCGGATCCGCCAGAAAAGTGCAAAAACGGATGCAAGCGGATCACTTTTCTGACGGATCCGTCATGAACTTTTCAACCCGGAAAAAGAAATTTTCTACCCGGAAAATGCAGGTACGCATGTAGAGAGAGAGACCCCGGACAGTTTTGTCAGCATTTTCAATGGTTTTCTATGGAAGCGATGGATCCGCTGGCGGATTCCGTCAAAGACGGATGCCAGCGGATCCGCCGCCCATAGGCGGCCATTATGCAAAATGGCGGATGCGGCGGATCCGCCATTTTGGCGGACCAAAAAAACGTTGCATTGGACGTTTTTCTGAAACGACGGACGCCAATTTTTTGGCGGATCCGTCAAAAAACGGACCTAACGGACGACCATCCGTCAAAATCCGTCACTAATGCAAGTCAATGGGAAAAAAACGGGTCCGCGAAAAAAAATGGCGGATCCGTTTTTTTTTCACATTTTGACGGATTTTGACTGACGTCGCACGACTGAAGTGTGAAAGAGGCCTTACAGGAACAGTATAAGTCCTGTAAAAGAAAATGAGTCCATTCTATGACTAAGTACAGTATAGGAGGGCCCTTATGGTCTCCATTTGGACTAGCTAAGACATAGTACTCCTGACTAGTGAAGAAAGTCAGAGGTGACAGTCCGGTATCTTTTGTATTTTAAATCCAGGAGTCGCACATCTGCAGTCAGAACCATGTATCAGAGTGAGACATTTTGCTTAAACTTCCATTTATTTGGAGACGTCTCAATAGGGACATTATGTGCAGTAGCTGAAACACTAAACTTTTTTTTACGACATCAGGGAAAAATGCTTGGCAAAATATTAGTGTTTCTTCTAAGACTGCGTTCACACAACACATTTTTGTTTTTTTCTGGAATCTGTGATTTGTAATTCAGAAAAATGAAAGTGGTCAGTAATGAGTTAAACAGGTGCCATCATATATTTTTGCTTACCTTCATCTCTCTAGTATAGAGGAACATTATCTCTTCCTCTTTGCCCTTGATTCTTCTAGTGTATTAACATGTCTGGAAATGTATGTCCTAGATGAAGTCCTTCAGGGTAACAGCTGTTCACAGTTTTTTTTCTTATTATTTTTTAAGGTATCTCCACTCAAATAACATTGTGTTTGTCCCAGAAGGTAAGTGTCGTTACATGATAATTTGTTCAACCGTCCCTCTCCTTGGATAATATGCTTACACTTATGATCCAAAAATCATTTACAGGTGCATCTCACAAAATTAGAATATCATCAAAAAGTTAATTTATTTCAGTTCTTCAATACAAAAAGTGAAACTCATATATTATATAGTCATTACAAACAGAGTGATCTATTTCACATGTTTATTTCTGTTAATGTTGATGATTATGGCTTACAGCCAATGAAAACCCAAAAGTCATTATCTCAGTAAATTAGAATACTTTATAACACCAGCTTGAAAAATTATTTTTAAATCAAAACGTTGGCCTACTGAAATACATGTTCAGTAAATGCACTCAATACTTGGTCGGGGCTCCTTTGGCATCAATTACTGCATCAATGCGGCGTGGCATGAAGGCGATCAGTCTGTGGCACTGCTGAGGTGTTATAGAAGCCCAGGTTGCTTTGATAGCAGCCTTCAGCTCGTCTGCACTATGGGGTCTGGTGTGAAGTTTCCACAATCAGTGATAGTTTGGGGAGCCATGTCATCTGCTGGTGTAGGTCCACTGTGTTTTATCAAGACCAAAGTCAGCACAGCCGTCTACCAGGAAATTTTAGAGCACTTCATGCTTCCCTCTGCTGACAATCTTTTTGGAGATGGAAATTTCATTCTCCAGCAGGACTTGACACCTGTACACACTGCCAAAAGTACCAATACCAGGTTTACAAACAACAGTATCACTGTTGATGATTGGCCAGCAAACTCGCCTGACCTTAACCCATAGAGAATCTATGGGGTATTGTCAAGAGGAAGATGAGAGACACCAGACCCCATAATGCAGATGAGCTGAAGGCTGCTATCAAAGCAACCTGGGCTTCCATAACACCTCAGCAGGCCACAGGCTGATCGCCTCCATGCTACGCTGCACTGGTGCAGTAATTGATGGAAAAGTAGCCCCGACCAAGTATTGAGTGCATTTACTGACCATACATTTCAATAGGCCAACATTTCTGATTTTAAAATCATTTTTCTAGCTGGTGCTATAAAGTATTTTAATTTACTGAGATAATGACTTTTGGGTTTTCATTGGCTGTAAGCCAGAATCATCAATATTAATAGAAATAAACACTTGAACTAGATCATTCTGTTTGTAATGACTCTATATAATATATGAGTTTCACTTTTTGTGTTGAAGAACTGAATTAAATTAACTTTTTGATGATACTCTAATTTTGTGAGAAGCACCTGTATATATGATCACCTTCTAGCAAAGTGAAATAAATGTGAAGGCGAAAATCTGCAATACAAAAGTAACTGAACACAGAGATGCCACCGCACTCTGCGCGCGTTTGGATAGACGGAGACGCAATGATTGAAATTTTTTTTATTTAATTACTGTTATATTTACTGTAGTTATACAATAAAGTTCAGTTCTTTTTAGCTCCTATTTTGATCAAATTGTATAAGCTCACCTGACAATAAGAAAGCTACCTCATTAAATGGTACTGTCAGCGTTTCTGTACAAAATAAGACTCACCTCTCTATTTTGGTTGTAGCCTTTCAAAATGAGCTTTTCAGATAGATAGGAACAATTTTGTACACTAAGCTAATTAAAAACAGGGTTATGCCCATGCCATCCACCACAGGATCCGACTGTAATAAGCAGCTGAGCCTGCTACGTATTCTGGGAACGGACCTAGCTCCGATCCCAGCACTTTAAACCCTCAGATGTACCTGTCAACAGTGATGGCGACAAGTGAGGAGTTTGACAGAGGAAAATCACTGTCAGCCCATCTGCATCCCCGCAGCACGATCGCAGGGTGCCTATTGTTGCTATGGCAGCAAGGAGGCCTAGTAATGACCTCCATGTTTGCCATAAACCTCAGCCTATCAGATCCTACCTGATAGGCTAACAGTCAATACTGACAGGTTAGATAATGCACTGTACAACATAGACAAGTTCCCTTGTCGGACCAATAAGTGAATCAAACGCCACGTCGGGGATCCCAGAAGTTAAGAAATTTGTGAGCCTCCCATCCAGCGGCCAAAGGCTACTGATCTGGCTAATGGACCAGAGACCCAAAAATTGATTTAGCCTCCCCTTGAGTGTAATATAGTGATCAAAAAGTCACATTTGCCACAAAATGATACCAACAAAAATTACGGTTTCTCATGCAAAAAATAAGCCATCATACCGCTCCACTGATGGAAAATTTACTTTACTTTTGAAGTAGAACAAATGGCGTAAAATGCACAAAAAACGTCAGATTTATAGGTTTGTTAACATTCCTTCCCATAAAGAGTTAATAAGTTATATGTACTCAAAATTTATTCCACTGACAAATACAACTACCCCCCCAAAAAAAAAAAAACAAGCCCTCCAATGACTGTTGTTAGAAAGGTTATAGCTCCTGGAATGTGACAATAAAAAATGGTGTGTCGTAAAGGCCAAGACTGGCTGTGAATGAATGCTATTAAAACAAAAAAGTTCATGGAATTGCTCTTTTTTTCACCATCGCACCCCACTTTTATGTTTTTTTTCCTATTTTTGGCACTTTGGTAAAATAATTGTCGGCATTCAAAACTACAACTCGTGTAGACACGACAGTAAAGAAGTTCTGGCTCTTGGAGGAAGAGTATAAGGCCGGAGTCACACTCGCGACAAAAACGGACGAGTGGAATGCGATGAAATATCGCATTGCACTCGGACCAATGTTTATCTATGGGGCAGCTCCCAGCATCCGATTTTTTCTCGGCCGTTTTCCTCGGGTCGAGAAAAACGCAGCATGCTGCGATTGTGACCGATTATCGGGTGAGAATCGCCAATGCAAGTCTATGGGTGCGATGAAAAATCGCATTACAAACGGACCGCACATGTGACTTGCGAGAAAATCGCACCGGTGTCCTTTAGAAAAGCCGGCAATTCATCCCTGGCTATACTGTAAAATCACACTGACAGGTTTAATAAAGAATAGAAAGAATACATATAACACATAGAATACATATACAGTATAGACCAAAAGTTTGGAAACACCTTCTCATTCAAAGATTTTTCTGTATTTTCATGACTATGAAAATTGTAGAATCACACTGAAGGCATCAAAACTATGAATTAACACATGTGGAATTATACATTACACTTTACAAAAAAGTGTGAAACAATTGAAAATATGTCTTATATTCTAGGTTCTTCAAAGTAGCCACCTTTTGCTTTGATTACTACTTTGCACACAGAAAAGGTGAACGGATGGATTCTACATACCTGGTTCCCACCGTGAAGCATGGAGGAGGTGGTGTGGGGGTGCTTTGCTGGTGACACTGTTGGGGATTTATTCAAAATTGAAGCGGTGAGTGGTCCAGCTCACCCCAAAACCATCTCGATTGGGTTCAGGTCTGGTGACTGTGGAGGTCAGGTCATCTGGCGTAGCACCCCAACACTCTCCTTCTTGGTCAAATAGCCCTTACACAGCCTGGAGGTGTGTTTGGGGTCATTGTCCTGTTAAAATAAATGATGGTCCAACTAAACGCAAACCGGATGGAATAGCATGCCGCTCCAGATCTGTAGTAGCCATTCTGGTTCACTATGCCTTCAATTTTGAATAAATCCCAACATGTCACCAGCAAAGCACCCCCACACACACACCTCCTCATGCTTCACGGTGGGAACCAGGCATGTAGAGTCCATCTGTTCCCTTTTCTGCATGCAAAGCAGTAATCAAAGCAAACGGTGTCTACTTTGAAGAACCTAGAATATAAGACATATTTTCAGTTGTTTCACATTTTTTTGTAAAGTGTAATGTATAATTCCACATGTGTTAATTCATAGTTTAGATGCCTTCAGTGTGATTCTACAATTTTCATAGACATGAAAATACAGAAAAATCTTTGAATGAGAAGGTGTGTCCAAACTTTTGGTCTGTACTGTATATATATGTATGTATATGTATTCTATGTGTATATATCTATTCTTTTGTGATTTAAAAACTATCATTTGGATCCATTTATGTCGGTTTTGCTAGCCACCGACAAAATGTCGCAAGACGGATGTGACACGGATGTCAAACGGACGCTCAGATGCAAGAAAATCACATTCTCGCATTACAATCGGATGACATACAGAGCAATGTTCAGGAAACATTTGTGCGATTATCGGCCGTCAAAAACGGTCCAATTTTTTAGATTGTGTGTGTGACTCCAGCCTAAGAAATAGAAGCACAAAAATGACAAGTTGTGTGTTGGGGACGAGGTTGAAGGCGTTTCTCGTTTTGTCCGCAGCCATCGGCTCCCTGGTGAAGCTGCAGTCCCTGGACCTCAGTGATAATGCTCTTGAAATCTTGTGCCCCGACATTGGACGGCTTAAATCACTGCGCCATTTACGGCTAACCAACAACCGCCTGAAATACCTTCCTCCAGGTAAGGAGCGAGCCACATGCACAGCTGCTCGCCGAGCCGGCTTCTGCAGGGGCCGGAGACCACCAGATGTTGCCCGTCAGAGCCATGTGTCTTTCTTGTAATGTAGAAGTGGTAGTGAAAGGAAATGCCGTGTGATTAATACTGCAACTGTCCAGGTACAGCCCGATTTCCTGAAAGTTCTCGTAACCCTGACATGTTGTTCATTGCGGCAGATGGGGAACAGCAGAGCCATACCGACATGTCTTTGTACTCTCATTTACATAGTATTTTTCTGCACACTTTGGTTTTTGGCCACATGATAGGCACATTTTGCATGAAATGACTGAATATTTGCAGCATTTTGTAAAATGAAACCGATTAGCAGGAATGTAACCGTCAGACTGTGAAGCTTGGGCTGTGAATATCTGCCTTGGAACCACTTTAAACCCATTTATTTAAAGGAAATGAGTGGTGAGAAGTTCCGTAATACATTTCTACTACTCAGATGGCTTTCCAAGTCGGAGACATTTGGGTACTAGAACGGAGCGGCCATAGGGAGGTGATTTGTGCAGCTCCTTTCCTTTTTGGCATTTGCATCCCAGACCCCTCTGCTGTCTCCTTTCACCGGCTGTGGAGTTGGTATTGGGTCAGCAGATTGAGGCCGCCCTCTGCCATCACCCATACTTAGGTAAGACATGGATATTCGGATGAGGAGAAGGACGCTGACTGCAGGCATCAGAATGTCCAGGAGCCACTTCTAGCTCATAAATTCTTGTTGACTGAGCTACAAAATAGCAGGAATCCTATGTAAGGCTATGTTCACACCTTGCGTTTTTTTCTGCAGGCAAACCCTGCTCTCGTTAGTAGAGGTGCTGCTTACAATAAGCAGGTTTTGCTGAGTTTTTATTGCTGCGTTTTTGTTGTCTCTTGTGCATGTTGATAAAATTTAGTTTCCCCAAAATAAGCAGGATTTAACTTCTTTAGGTTTTTGCACCAAAAACGGATACCTGCTGTTTTTGCACTTGCCCATTGTTTTCCTTTGGGTGAATAAACGCAGTAAAAAAGCCGAAAGAAGTGACATGCTGCAGTTTGCAAAACCACAGCAGTTCTCCAAATCAGTCAGGAAAAAAACCAATGTGTGTGCATGAGATTTCTTAAATCTCATAGACTTTTTCTGGTACTGTAAAATGCAGCTGAAAATTTGCATTATAGAAAAACCTCAGCAAAAACGCAACGTGTGAACATAGCCCAAGAGTATCCAGTGTGTGGACACAATAAAATGCTGCATCGTGTACATGCTCAATAAGGAGGCCTTTTCACCGCTCAGTAATTCTGCTCGGTGGGCTGCGTGCTAATGAGCAATAAGTGGGGTCTCAGAACCCATTATAGTACTGAGCTATAGGACGTATAACAAATGTTCATGCTAGTTACACTTTAATACATTAAAGGCTCATCGACACTGTATTAAATGGTTAAACTCACAAAGTGTTTGTAAAATCAATCCACTTTGCAATCTCCTTGTTATTAAATATCTACTCAGTTCTCAAGAACAAAGGGATTTCTAATTTTGTTCTGTGCTCGCTGCCAAATGTCTATCAGCAATGGCCAGTCTCCTAGACAACAAGAGCAGCGCTTACAAGCTCTTATCTGTAGAGTTTTCAATCACTGCTTTGAAGCTGACCGGAGAGCCTACAGTTCAGACCAGTTGTGTAGCAATACCTGTGGTCCACACTGTCAGTCAGTGAGGAGCATACCGCCCCTAGGCTAACAGGAATTTGGGGAGCAGTGTGCTCCTAAAGAAGGTAAGGTAAACTATTTCAGTGGATGTCGGGAGAGGGAATCAAAAGAGTATCTGAGACACAAGTACAGTATGTAACAACAATATCTAGACAAGGAAGCATTGAATGGGAATCTGACAGCACCATGATGTAGGAACAGAGACCCTGATTCCAGTTATGTATCACTTAATTTAGGGTGCAGCAGTTGTGATAGTCACAGTCTTCTCTGCAGATTTAGCAGAGCTCAGTTGATCTGTGTCTAACCCACACCACAGCTTTCAGTGTACATTGTATAGTGATAGAGAGCTGTTAATCATAGCTTGGAATACTCTGCTCTTGCCAAGTTGTCCTGTAGTGATAATCTCCTGATGATAAAACATTTGATTGTATTGAAACAGCAAAACACTGCCCGGTAAGTGACACATCGCTGGAATCAGGGTATCTGCTACTACGTTATGCTTTTCTCAGATTACATAGCAAAACCCTGGTAACAAATTCCTTTTAAAAATAGTAATTCCAGTTGTAACACTGTTCTGTTTTTTCATGATCTAGTAAATGAATATTTATTCATAGGACAGTCCTGTCAGGGCTGCAGAGAGCCCCAAATGGATTTTCAGAGTTTGAGAACAGGAACATTACACGCAAAACCTAAAGTAGTGTACATCAGTGCTGTGAACTCAGGCTGCATTTTCTTCTGTGTGAATGGCCTTCTTCAGGCTGTGTGGTTAAGACATGTGCTCCTTGTGCTCACGTTTCTAGAAATTGGAAAGCTGAAAGAACTGCAGACATTAGACCTTTCCACCAATCACTTGGCCAGTTTACCAGAGAAGCTGCACCTCTGCCAGTCGCTGCGCTATCTGACCGTGGATCGGAACTTCCTGTGCAGCGTTCCACGCCAGCTGTGCCAGCTGGCTAGTCTGAATGAGCTCTCCATGGCTGGGAACCGCCTGGCATCTCTGCCTTTGGGTAAGTGCGATAGAGCATGACAGATGCCAGTGTCTTTTTCAGAATTGTTAATGTTCAGAAGCTGTTATATGTAAAATACATCCTGACAAAATAATCACTCGGACTCTTAAGATTGTATTAACGACAGACAGACTTACGAGAAAACTAAGGCTAGGTAGAATCATTACCGAGCATCATCCTGTCTTCTTTGAAGTAATGACACAAGATGAGATCTAGAAGAACTCAGTGACTGAAATCCTAAACTGAAAGAGATTTTACCAAAAACAATATACTGGTATTCAATAGTATGGTGACATCTATGGATGTAGGCAGCCAGAGACCCTCAATATATGGACGCACATTATAATTTCTTAACGGAGATTTCCTCAAAGATCAACTGCAGCCAAACATCCTGTTATACTTTAAAGGGTTTTTCATTGCGCTTACAAATACCAGCCAGGACACTTCCATGCCCGTCACCTTCTAAAGCAGAAGTAACATCGGAGAAACCCTTTAAGGTACATTTTTGAAAATTTAATTTTATGTTATGGTTGGATTCTTTCCTACAGGAAACCTACCCATGGTACATGAAGTTGTACTACACTGTACTTTGGGGTATCTTACATATTTCTTACTAAAGGTCCCCAGATGCAAGAAGTGCCAAACCCACCAAATTCAGAGAGACTGGCCAACCTACTGAGGTTTATGGGGGCCTTCCAACTCTTCCCCCAACAGCTGATGCCCAAGCAATATGACATGATGTATTTGAAAAAGGGGTTACTCAGACACATTGTAAGCTCTGCCTGTACAGACTACTTTCTATTTAAAATACCCGTATATACTCATGTATAAGCCGACCCGAGTATATGCCGACCCCCTAATTTTGCCACAAAAAGCTGGGAAAACTTATTGACTCGCATATAAGCCTAGGATGGAAAATGTAGCAGCTACTGGTAAATTACAAAAATAAAAATAGATACCAATACAAGTAAAATTAATTGAGACATCAGTAGGTTAAATGTTCTTGAATATCCATATTGAATCAGGAGCCCCATATAATGCTCCATAAAGGTTAATAAAGGCCCCATAAGATGCTCCATAGAATAATATGCCCCATATGCTGCTCCATAAAAGTTATGCCCCCATAAAATGCTCCATATATTTTATGCCCCATATGATTCTCCATAGATTATGCCCCCATAAAATGCTCCACAGATTATGCCCCCCTAAAATGCTCCATAGATTTTGCCCCCATATGATTCTCTATAGATTATGCCCCCATATGATGCTCCATAGATTATGCCCCCATATAGTGCTCCATAGATTATGCCCCCATATGGTGCTCCATAGATTATGCCCCCATAAGATGCTCCATAGATTATGCCCCCATAAAATGCTCAATAGATTATGCCCTGATAAAATGCTTCACAGATTATGCCCCCATAAGATGCTCCATAGATTATGCCCCCATAAAATGCTCCATAGATTATGCCCCTGTAAAATGCTTCATAGATTATGGCCCCATATGCTCCATAGATTATGGCCCCATATGCTCCATAGATTATGGCCCATATGCTCATAGATTATGGCCCATTGCTCCATAGATTATGCCCCATATGCTCTATAGATTATGCCCCATATGCTCTATAGATTATGCCCCCATAAAATGCTCCATAGATTATGCCCCCATATCATGCTCCATAGATTACGCCCCATATGCTCCATAGATTATGCCCCCATAAAATGCTCCATAGATTATGCCCCCGTAAAATGCTCCATAGATTATGGCCCCATATGCTCCATAGATTATGGCCCCATATGCTCCATAGATTATGCACCATATGCTCTATAGATTATGCCCAATATGCTCTATAGATTATGCCCCATATGCTCCATAGATTATGCCCCATATGCTCCATAGATTATGCCCCATGTGCTCCATAGTATAGGTCCCATATGCTGCCGCAGCGGCTTAAAAAAAAAAAAATGACATTCTCACCTCACGTCGCTGGGGGCCAGGTGCCAGTGTCCTGAGCAGGCGGGGACACCGGCGCCCTATGGGGGACAGGTGCCGGTGTCACCACTTGCTCAGGGCCCCGGCACCTGAGATATTCACCTGTCCCCGGTCCATCACTGCGCGCCGCTGTCTTCCGGGTCCTCTGTCAGTGTGTGCTCAGGCAGAGGGCGCGGCGCGCACTAACTACGTCATCGCACCCTCTGCCTGAACATCACAGCCAGAGGACGAGGAGGTCAGAGCGGCGCGCAGCGGTGGACCGGGGACAGGTGAATATCGCATATACTCACCCCCTCCTGGCGCGTCTCTGCAGCCCCTGCTCTTCTCCCGCGGTCTCCGGCAGCTATTCCTTCCTACAGTGGTCACGTGGTACCGCTCATTAAAGTCATGAATATATGCATGCATATTCGCTGCAGGAAGGAGCCTGAGATCGTGGAAGAAGCAGGGGGGCTGCAGAGACGCGCCAGCGGGAGGTGTAAGTATGATCTGACACCCCCCCTCTCTCCCGTCGACCCACCGGTATATGACTCGCGTATAAGCCGAGAGGGGACTTTCAGCCTTAAAAAATGGGCTGAAAATCTGTGCTTAAACGCGAGTATATACGGTAACCTATTGTTTAAATTAGGTTTTTTAGTATTTTTTTTATTTTCAGCAGTTTTTTTTTTCTATATTGAAATTTGTATTAAAAATTTTGCAAATTTCACCACTGGGGCTTTTTTAGACTCATACTTCCTGTTGTTTCAGGAAACAACAGATGTACATAGCCACAATAAAACTCCAAACTGGTGGCCACTGTACAAATGGTAAGATTATTAATATTGTTTTTTTTTTTTAATAAAGATAGTGATAATTGCCAAATTTAAAAAAAATGATACATGCAAACCTAATTTAAACAGTAGGTCTTTTACTGATGATGGCTTCTCTTTATACGCATCTGTCAATTGTATGCTTGTAAATGTCCACATTATGTGACACATCTTCATTTACTGTAGATGTCTATAAACAGCCATTAAAAAAAGTGTTTATGTGCCCATAAGCTGCACAAGTCTTACACGAGTGTCAAGGACATTCACATCTCGCTCCCTGACTGCAGTACACAGTATTCAGACTCAGCCTATTGTGAAAGTTATGGGCACGTCTGCATGGTTCTAGTTACTTGGCTTTATTGTTGAATAGTGATTTTTTAAAGGGGTTGTCCTGTCTAAAATGAAAAGTCTGCAGTCTCTCTATGTGACTGCAGACTTATGAATCCTCCCAGCGCACGCAGTGTAAGCTGCAATGATTCGCTTTTGTTTTCCCCGGGAACTTGCAAAAAAACGCTGTATTTTTCTGTAGGGTGACTGCACCAAAATATGCAGTAGCAATCTGCTCTGATTATTGTGTTTTTGTTGTGATTTTTTATTATGCATTGTCCCCTTTTTTTTTTTTTTTGTGCAAATTTGCCAAAGTATTTTTAATGCCGTTTTTAGTGCAGACAAATTGGAAGTCTGCACTTAATGGGAACCTGTCACCAGGTTTGGCCGATATTATATATGGCCACCACCTTAAGGGCTGATATACAGCATTCTATAATCCTGTATATCTGCCCCCAACCCGACCTGTAAGAGAAGAAAAATATCTTTTATTATACTCACCTGCGGGGCGGTCCTGTCTGATGGGTGTCACTGGTCCGGGCCTCCCATCTTCTTGCGATGCCGCCCTCCTGCTTGCTTCATATGGATGACGCGTCCTTACGCCATCCACACAGTCTCCTCGGGATCGCGCTCCTGCGCAGGCGTACTTCTGTCCTGTTGAGGGCAGAGCAAAGTACTGCAGTGCACAGGCGCTGGGCCTCTCTGACCTTTCCCAGACCGGACCGCCCCGCAGGTGAGTATAATATGTTATTTTGCCTCTTTTACAGGTTGGGGGCTTATATACAGCACTATAGAATGCTGTATATCAGCCCTGAAAGGTGATGGCCGTATCTCATATTGTCCAAACCTGGTAACAAGTTCCCTTTAAGAATGTTTCACACTCCTCGTTTAGGCCTATTGGGAAGAAAAACACAGTTTAACAACATTTTTAATCACTTCGTGGACATGAGTTTTCATGAATTTGCATTCACTTTGCTTGCACTTTTAAACTTAGTGGATTTTTTCCCCTAAAAACGTAGGATTTATTCTACATGAGAACATTGCCTTATGCAATTGTTTTCCTTGCCTTTAAAAAAAAAAATGCCATGATTTTCTTGCATCTTTTACAAGCATTCCTTTTTTTTTAAATTTATTTACACAGTCATTTTTTTTCATGTTTTTTGTAGAGAAGGTTTTAAGAAAATGCCTGGAAATATACTATGTGCAGAGCATGCTGTGTGTATATAAATCATGTAGCCGCGGGGACTCAAATATATTTTTCGAGCACGCCCAAGACACTGTCAGCACCCGAGCATGCTCAGATAACACCTTAGAGCATATTTGCTCATCGCTATTTAGTACGCGAAACGTGATCACCATCCCCTGAAATGCAGGGGTTAACACATGAGGGATTTTTTATCATTACCTCCTCCCTGCACCTCCGTGTGCTCTTGGCGGGTGCTGCCTCTGTACAAGCAGCGCCTGCTTTTGCCCATTGTGCACAGTGAGCAGAAGTTCCCATATTTGGACTTTGTGTGAGTTTGGCTATCGCCTCCAGTCCAGTCCATAGCTCAATGTAAATCACCAGCATTACTCGCCAGACAATAGCGCAGCAGCTGCCAACATCTGAGCTGCGGTGATAAAAAAAATAATGTGCTGGGCTACGGCCAAGGGGCCAGCGGAGTGACGATGTACTGCGCAAGCTTCCCATACAGCGGGAGCCAGTGAGCAGCATGCATGGGGTTAATACTCCTGGTGTCATCACTGACAGCACACTCTGGTGACAGGTTCTGTGCTGTGCCCACACACAGCTAACTGGGTGAACTCTTTGCCCTCCAGCCTGAAGGTGGCGGATGCCTAGAGCAGATACCCTCCAGGGAATGTTGTATTAGAATGACATTAATGTTTCTGCTTGGCTGAGATTCAGTGAACTCGGACCAGCTACAGGCAGACATAAACCAGGAATGTTAAAAATTCACCTCTCTTCAACCTTTAATAATTAGGGCAGGTCACAACCTCTATTAATGCCCCACTATATCAAAGGGAAACAATTTGTGTTTTTACATATTCAAGGATTACAAGGAGTAATCATAGTTCCCCCCCCCCCCATTAATCAATAGTACACATGAAAATAGGAAAATTTGTAACATATTGTATTGAAAAAATCTGCTTCTTTCTCCTCCAGGATTGATCATTTTTTCTCAAAATTACACTTCCCCATTACTGAGATAGGAAATGACAGTTGGTGCTCATAAAGTTCTACAGA
Organism: Oophaga sylvatica; assembly: GCA_033576555.1. Classification (NCBI taxonomy): domain Eukaryota; kingdom Metazoa; phylum Chordata; class Amphibia; order Anura; family Dendrobatidae; genus Oophaga; species Oophaga sylvatica. The sequence continues at coordinate 463,016,160 of JARQOD010000004.1, forward strand.
GAACTGCAACTGTCCTTTCAGGGGAACTTGTAGCAGAATGTTTGTTTGCATTTTAGCTCCTTATCCCTCTCCATTGCATTTTAAAAGCACCAACTGTCACCTCCTATCTCTCTTCACTTAACACAGATTTAGTCTTGGAAAAAAAAATTTGTGTGAAATCATTTGCTTTTTTTCATATTTTCTTGTTATTATATCCAGACTTGGGAAGATCCCGGGAGCTGCAGTATGTTTATGTGGACAACAACATTCAGCTAAAGGGTCTCCCCTCCTATCTCTATAATAAAGTGATTGGCTGCAGCGGGTGAGTCCACCACTTTTTAGTATTGAGTTTTAAAGAGGTTAAAATTCAGTTGAAGGGAATCTGTCAGTAGGATCCACCCTCCTAAGCCGACTATATGGGCATATAGGTCATAGGAAGCCAAATGATATGATACCTTGATATCTGTTATCCGATGTCTTATTCCAGAGAAATCCACGTTTATCTTTATATGTAAATGAGCTGTTAAGATGTATGGGCCGGACACTGATCTTCCTGAGAATCTGCCTCCAGAGATTATTGTAAGTTAAAGGGAGCCTTACCAGTGTGAGACATGTAATGACCAACAGTCTGTTCTCCTTTATTTCTCACACTGGTAACGTCCAAATTCATTTGCAATCAGCTCTGGAGGCAGACTGTCAGGTAGATCTCTGCTCAACCCATGGTTCTTAACAGCTTGTTTACATATTAAGAAAAATGTGCATTACTTTGGAATAAGACATCAGATATCACAGTATCATTTTATTCACCTTTCTTTAACATACATGCCCATGTACACAGCTTGGGAGGGTTGATCCTGCTGACGAATAACCTTTACATAGAATCTGTCATCACATTTCACCTATATAAACTATTAATATGGGCATACAGGCTATAGAATACTGAGAACAGTCCTACCTGTATGTTTCCTATCAGATGTGTTATTGGTGAGAAATCAACTTTTATCACTTTATATAAATTAGCTGTTCCAGGCAATGGGAGGATGGTGCCTGGAGATAACTCTGCCTCCAGAACTTATTTTATATGAAGGGGAGTTTCCAGTGTGAGACAGGTAACTAACACAGAACAGGAGAAATTAAATTTGTCTTCTTACAAACACATTTTCTGCAGCTCTCTCAGCTCTGCTGTACTGCAACAATATTGCAGCCCTGTCTGTGAGCTGAAAGCTGAGTGGAACCTGCAGATATGTCAGGTATAATCACACACAGTTCTGCAGTGAGATCAGGAGAGCAGAGAGCGGCCATTACACATCACACTGGTAACCATTACACATCACACTGGTAACCATTACACATTACACTGATAACTCCCCCTTCATGTGAAATAAGCTCTGGAGGCAGAGTTATCTTCCAGGCAGTGTCCTCCATATAGCCTGGAAGAAGTCACTAATATAAAGGGATAAAAGATGATTTATCAGCAACAACACATCTGATATGGGACACACAGGGATGACTTTTCAGAAGTCTATAACCTGTATGCCCATATTAATAGTTTAGATAGGTGAAATGTGATACAGATTCGATGTAAAGGTTATTCGTCAGCAGGATCAAACCTCTCAAGCTGTGTACATGGGCATGTATGTTATAGAAAGGTTAATAAAATGATACCATGATATCTGATAGCTGATGTCTTACATGTGGTGACAGATATGTTTAAATTATTTTAGTTAAGTTAGTTTAAGATCCAGAAAAAGTTAGTTAGCGAGTCTTCAGAATGAATTATCTACTACTTTACCCAGGGACTTGAACAGCACAGATGTCCAATTTTGCAGCAATACACACAAGAGGGATTAAACATGACCCTAAGTAAGCAAATGGGATATTCAAGCTGGATGAAAACCCATGTAGGAGCTGTAGTGGCGCTTGCAGGAGCATAACTTCTCACACTCGACCCTAGTGCTTCTGGAGGCCCAAAGGCCTCTATTCTACATGAAACATCATTATAACAAATGGGACACAGTAAGTTGGAGGTCCTGTTAAGACTTTGCATTGAGTCCTATGAGCTTCAAGTTTATTTCTCACCCAAGTTTTCTAGAAACAGATGTAAATAGGAAACAAATTTGACTTGCAAACCTGTACTTACAAGATAAGAGAAGTGTTATAAATCTAGTGCTGGAACTGGGAAGACCCTCATGATACCTGCATACTTAAACCAATGGCTTACGGCACATTTTACAGGCACCTCTGTCACTGCTCACAGATTCTGTATACATTAAAGGGAAACTCGCCGTTGATTCGTGATTCGAGAACCATGGGCAGCATTAATCAGAAACTGTACAACCGAAATGCCTGTAGTAGTGGTCTCTAATGCTGTTTGTGATATGCTAGCTGTGAATTAGGAGACGGGTTACCTTTATTTTATGAGATGTTGACCAGATCTCGGATTGCACCAAGCGCAGAATATCTCGTACATTCATGGAAGGAATAAAAGGTGCATTAGAAGAACTAGATCGATAAAGCAATGCATTGTTACATTCAGCTGAAATGGATTAGTTTTATTTCAGTTAAACGTATAAAATCCGTCGCAGTCTCTATTCCTCCCTGTGCTAGATCTCCTCCAGTCCGATACTCGGCACTAAGCCCCTCTGGACACAGGCCAGGCTGTGAGCACTATTTTCCACTGTGATTGGAAATGGCTCCTGCTAAGCACTTGGTTGGATGTTTTTTTCTAGGGTTAGCTGTTCTAGACATGTAGATGCCTTTGTCAGAGAATTCCAGGAAAGAAAGACACCTTGTGATGTTAACAGTTTCCTTCCTTCCATCCTCACAGCTGCGGCTCGCTTGTTCCCATATCTGAAACAAAGCTGCTTTCTTTCACCTCTGGGCCACTGAGCGTCCTTCTCCCGGCCGAGGTGAAGACTATTGGTTTATCCACCGACCCAGTATTGCCCCTGCAAGAACTGGCACTGCGCTCCCTCCATGCTGCTTTATGCGCATTCATACCAGGTGATCTTTTTTTGCATACTACATAAGCAGAAACATTTTCACATGTCGTAAACTTAATTGTCTGCTAATAAAAAAATCAGACTAAAAAATAAACTTTACGTTTACTGTTTGGGGCACATTCCCTGCTACTCACCTTTAGGTCCTAGCCCCTCTCTTTGGCATTGGGGTTTGGTTTGTAGGTGAGGAACAATGGGAATTTTGTGGGATAGGATGTAGTTGTGTGCACGTCTTGGCTTCTCATAAAGTGCTCTGTAGCAACTGTCCTTCAGCCAAGTTATATTGACCCAGATGTTCTAACTTTAAATTACGACCTTTCTCAGTCACCAGATTGCAGGAGCTGATTACAGTGTAGGAAAACCGCTCAGTGAGTGGTGGTATAACGCTCTGGTGAGAAGCGTTGCGAGGCGCCTATTTATGTTTGCCATGGTATATAAGGGATAGGCCCCTACTCGAGCACCCTGCCCTGGGACTGGAGAGCCTTGTTCCCTTTTCTGTTACTTCTTTGTTTGACCTCTGCTTTGACTACCCTGTTAGGGTAGAACGGTGGCTCAGTGGTTAGCACTTGCAGTGCAGGAGTCCTGTGTTCATATCTCACCAAGGACAACATCTGCAAGGAGGTTGTATGTTCTCATGTTTGCGTGGGTTTCCTCCGGTTTACTTCCACACTCCAAAGATATACTGATAGGGAATTAATGGCGCTATAGAAGTGAGTAAATAAATAATGTTATTTTCAATGTACAGTCATGGACAAAAGTTTTGAGAATGACACAAATATTAATTTTTACAAAGTCTACTGCTTCACTTTTTCTAATGGCAATTTGCATATACTCCAGAATGTTATAAAGAGTGATCAGCTTAACAGCAATTACTTGCAAAGTCAATATTTGGCTAGAAAATGAACTTTATCCCCCAAAACACATTTCAACATCATTGCAGCCCTGCCTTAAAAGGACCAGCTAACCTATTTTCAGTGATTGCTCCATTAACACAGGTGTGGGTGTTGATGAGGACATGGCTGGAGATCAATCTGTCATGATTAAGTAAGAATGACACCACTGGACACTTTAAAAGGAGGCTGGTGCTTGGCATCATTGTTTCTCTTCTGTTAACCATGGTTATCTCTAAAGAAACACGTGCAGTCATCATTGCAATGCACAAAAATGGCCTAACAGGGAAGAGTATCGCAGCTAGAAAGATTGCACCTCAGTCAACAATCTATCGCATCATCAAGAACTTCAAGGAGAGAGGTTCCATTGTTGCCAAAAAGGCTCCAGGGCCCCCAAGAAAGACCTGCAAGCGCCAGGACCGTCTCTTAAAAGTGTTTCAGCTGCGGGATCGGGCTACCAGCAGTGCAGAGCTTGCTCAGGAATGGCAGCAGGCAGGTGTGAGTGCATCTGCACGCACTGTGAGGCGGAGACTCTTGGAGCAAGGCCTGGTCTCAAGGAGTGCAGCAAAGAAGACACTTCTCTCCAGAAAAAACATCATGGACAGACTGATATTCTGCAAAAGGTACAGGCAGTGGACTGCTGAGGACTGGGGTAAAGTTATTTTTTCCTGATGAATCCCCTTTTCGATTGTTTGGGACATCAGGAAAACGCCTCATTCGGAGAAGACAAGGTGAGCGCTACCACCAGTCTTGTCTCATGCCAACTGTTAAGCATCCTGAAACCATTCATGTGTGGGGTTGCTTCTCAGCCAAGGGAATCGGCTCTCTCACAGTCTTGCCTAAAAACACAGCCAGAATAAAGAATGGTACCAGAATGTCCTCCAAAAGCAACTTCTCCCAACCCTCCAAGAGCAGTTTGGCGATCAACAATGCCTTTTCCAGCATGATGGAGCACCTTGCCATAAAGCAAAGGTGATAACTAAATGGCTCAGGGAACAAAACATAGAGATTTTGGGTCCATGGCCTGGAAACTCCCCAGATCTTAATCCCATTGAAAACTTGTGGTCAATCATCAAGAGACGGGTGGACAAAAAAAAAACCTAAAAATTCTGACAAAATGAAAGCATTGATTGTGCAAGAATGGACTGCTATCAGTCAGGATTTGGTCCAGAAGTTGATTGAGAGCATGCCAGGGAGAATTGCAGAGGTCCTGAAGAAGAAGGGTCAACACTAGTGTTGAGCATTCCGATACCGCAAGTATCGGGTATCGGCCGATATTCGCTGTATCGGAATTCCGATACTTAGTTCCGATATTTTTCCAATATCGTATACCAGAATCGGAAGTTCCCATAATTCTTTGAGAGGCAATGTGATTTTAGTCAGCCAATGAGGAATCTTATGAAGTGTGGGCACATCCTGTAATGCTGCGGTCATCTTAACTAATGGCATGGCTGTGATTGGCTGCTGAAATGATGTCAGAATGCACTATAAAAGGCGCCGCCGCCATTTTAGCATCACTGTGCTGTGAACTCAGTTAGGGACAGAACCTGTTCTGCTGACTTTGAGGGACAGTTAGACATTGCGATTTTGTGTACTGTGCTTTAGGCAGGCTAGTTTACCAACCGCTGTGTAAAGCTTCCTTTTGCCAGTGTTGTTTTAACAG
>JARQOD010000004.1:463021790-463107073 GCA_033576555.1 Oophaga sylvatica
GAGTAGTACCTGGAACTCTGTGGTTTTTGGCTTTCTTTGCATGCATAACCTGTATCCTTGTGTTTTTTTCTCTGAAGTTCCTTCAGAAGGGGTTATGTTGCTCCGCTGGTGATCTTGGCTCTTTTCCTAAAAGCTTTGATACGACTGGAGCTGAGTAGGAGGAGCCCGAGCTGGAGGGGCCAGCCAGTCATCACTCTTTTGATCTGAGGTAACATCCTGATCTGGGGCTCCCGCCTACCCATCAGTAATGAATTACTGTGTCTCTCTTCCTTCCTTCGCTGAAAAGGATTTTACAGGTAAGTCTTTACCAAAATCCGTGTTTCTGCATGCAAAGCAGTAATCAAAGCAAACGGTGTCTACTTTGAAGAACCTAGAATATAAGACATATTTTCAGTTGTTTTCACATTTTTTTGTAAAGTGTAATGTATAATTCCACATGTGTTAATTCATAGTTTTAGATGCCTTCAGTGTGATTCTACAATTTTCATAGACATGAAAATACAGAAAAATCTTTGAATGAGAAGGTGTGTCCAAACTTTTGGTCTGTACTGTATATATATGTATGTATATGTATTCTATGTGTATATATCTATTCTTTTGTGATTTAAAACTATCATTTGGATCCATTATATGTCGGTTTTGCTAGCCACCGACAAAATGTCGCAAGACGGATGTGACACGGATGTCAAACGGACGCTCAGATGCAAGAAAATCACATTCTCGCATTACAATCGGATGACAGACAGAGCAATGTTCAGGAAACATTTGTGCGATTATCGGCCGTCAAAAACGGTCCAATTTTTTAGATTGTGTGTGTGACTCCAGCCTAAGAATAGAAGCACAAAAATGACAAGTTGTGTGTTGGGGACGAGGTTGAAGGCGTTTCTCGTTTTGTCCGCAGCCATCGGCTCCCTGGTGAAGCTGCAGTCCCTGGACCTCAGTGATAATGCTCTTGAAATCTTGTGCCCCGACATTGGACGGCTTAAATCACTGCGCCATTTACGGCTAACCAACAACCGCCTGAAATACCTTCCTCCAGGTAAGGAGCGAGCCACATGCACAGCTGCTCGCCGAGCCGGCTTCTGCAGGGGCCGGAGACCACCAGATGTTGCCCGTCAGAGCCATGTGTCTTTCTTGTAATGTAGAAGTGGTAGTGAAAGGAAATGCCGTGTGATTAATACTGCAACTGTCCAGGTACAGCCCGATTTCCTGAAAGTTCTCGTAACCCTGACATGTTGTTCATTGCGGCAGATGGGGAACAGCAGAGCCATACCGACATGTCTTTGTACTCTCATTTACATAGTATTTTTCTGCACACTTTGGTTTTTGGCCACATGATAGGCACATTTTGCATGAAATGACTGAATATTTGCAGCATTTTGTAAAATGAAACCGATTAGCAGGAATGTAACCGTCAGACTGTGAAGCTTGGGCTGTGAATATCTGCCTTGGAACCACTTTAAACCCATTTATTTAAAGGAAATGAGTGGTGAGAAGTTCCGTAATACATTTCTACTACTCAGATGGCTTTCCAAGTCGGAGACATTTGGGTACTAGAACGGAGCGGCCATAGGGAGGTGATTTGTGCAGCTCCTTTCCTTTTTGGCATTTGCATCCCAGACCCCTCTGCTGTCTCCTTTCACCGGCTGTGGAGTTGGTATTGGGGTCAGCAGATTGAGGCCGCCCTCTGCCATCACCCATACTTAGGTAAGACATGGATATTCGGATGAGGAGAAGGACGCTGACTGCAGGCATCAGAATGTCCAGGAGCCACTTCTAGCTCATAAATTCTTGTTGACTGAGCTACAAAATAGCAGGAATCCTATGTAAGGCTATGTTCACACCTTGCGTTTTTTCTGCAGGCAAACCCTGCTCTTGTTAGTAGAGGTGCTGCTTACAATAAGCAGGTTTTGCTGAGTTTTTATTGCTGCGTTTTTGTTGTCTCTTGTGCATGTTGATAAAATTTAGTTTCCCCAAAATAAGCAGGATTTAACTTCTTTAGGTTTTGCACCAAAAACGGATACCTGCTGTTTTTGCACTTGCCCATTGTTTTCCTTTGGGTGAATAAACGCAGTAAAAAAGCCGAAAGAAGTGACATGCTGCAGTTTGCAAAACCACAGCAGTTCTCCAAATCAGTCAGGAAAATAACCAATGTGTGTGCATGAGATTTCTTAAATCTCATAGACTTTTTCTGGTACTGTAAAATGCAGCTGAAAATTTGCATTATAGAAAAACCTCAGCAAAAACGCAACGTGTGAACATAGCCCAAGAGTATCCAGTGTGTGGACACAATAAAATGCTGCATCGTGTACATGCTCAATAAGGAGGCCTTTTCACCGCTCAGTAATTCTGCTCGGTGGGCTGCGTGCTAATGAGCAATAAGTGGGGTCTCAGAACCCATTATAGTACTGAGCTATAGGACGTATAACAAATGTTCATGCTAGTTACACTTTAATACATTAAAGGCTCATCGACACTGTATTAAATGGTTAAACTCACAAAGTGTTTGTAAAATCAATCCACTTTGCAATCTCCTTGTTATTAAATATCTACTCAGTTCTCAAGAACAAAGGGATTTCTAATTTTGTTCTGTGCTCGCTGCCAAATGTCTATCAGCAATGGCCAGTCTCCTAGACAACAAGAGCAGCGCTTACAAGCTCTTATCTGTAGAGTTTTCAATCACTGCTTTGAAGCTGACCGGAGAGCCTACAGTTCAGACCAGTTGTGTAGCAATACCTGTGGTCCACACTGTCAGTCAGTGAGGAGCATACCGCCCCTAGGCTAACAGGAATTTGGGGAGCAGTGTGCTCCTAAAGAAGGTAAGGTAAACTATTTCAGTGGATGTCGGGAGAGGGAATCAAAAGAGTATCTGAGACACAACAAGTACAGTATGTAACAACAATATCTAGACAAGGAAGCATTGAATGGGAATCTGACAGCACCATGATGTAGGAACAGAGACCCTGATTCCAGTTATGTATCACTTAATTTAGGGTGCAGCAGTTGTGATAGTCACAGTCTTCTCTGCAGATTTAGCAGAGCTCAGTTGATCTGTGTCTAACCCACACCACAGCTTTCAGTGTACATTGTATAGTGATAGAGAGCTGTTAATCATAGCTTGGAATACTCTGCTCTTGCCAAGTTGTCCTGTAGTGATAATCTCCTGATGATAAAACATTTGATTGTATTGAAACAGCAAAACACTGCCCGGTAAGTGACACATCGCTGGAATCAGGGTATCTGCTACTACGTTATGCTTTTCTCAGATTACATAGCAAAACCCTGGTAACAAATTCCTTTTAAAAATAGTAATTCCAGTTGTAACACTGTTCTGTTTTTTCATGATCTAGTAAATGAATATTTATTCATAGGACAGTCCTGTCAGGGCTGCAGAGAGCCCCAAATGGATTTTCAGAGTTTGAGAACAGGAACATTACACGCAAAACCTAAAGTAGTGTACATCAGTGCTGTGAACTCAGGCTGCATTTTCTTCTGTGTGAATGGCCTTCTTCAGGCTGTGTGGTTAAGACATGTGCTCCTTGTGCTCACGTTTCTAGAAATTGGAAAGCTGAAAGAACTGCAGACATTAGACCTTTCCACCAATCACTTGGCCAGTTTACCAGAGAAGCTGCACCTCTGCCAGTCGCTGCGCTATCTGACCGTGGATCGGAACTTCCTGTGCAGCGTTCCACGCCAGCTGTGCCAGCTGGCTAGTCTGAATGAGCTCTCCATGGCTGGGAACCGCCTGGCATCTCTGCCTTTGGGTAAGTGCGATAGAGCATGACAGATGCCAGTGTCTTTTTCAGAATTGTTAATGTTCAGAAGCTGTTATATGTAAAATACATCCTGACAAAATAATCACTCGGACTCTTAAGATTGTATTAACGACAGACAGACTTACGAGAAAACTAAGGCTAGGTAGAATCATTACCGAGCATCATCCTGTCTTCTTTGAAGTAATGACACAAGATGAGATCTAGAAGAACTCAGTGACTGAAATCCTAAACTGAAAGAGATTTTACCAAAAACAATATACTGGTATTCAATAGTTATGGTGACATCTATGGATGTAGGCAGCCAGAGACCCTCAATATATGGACGCACATTATAATTTCTTAACGGAGATTTCCTCAAAGATCAACTGCAGCCAAACATCCTGTTATACTTTAAAGGGTTTTTCATTGCGCTTACAAATACCAGCCAGGACACTTCCATGCCCGTCACCTTCTAAAGCAGAAGTAACATCGGAGAAACCCTTTAAGGTACATTTTTGAAAATTTAATTTTATGTTATGGTTGGATTCTTTCCTACAGGAAACCTACCCATGGTACATGAAGTTGTACTACACTGTACTTTGGGGTATCTTACATATTTCTTACTAAAGGTCCCCAGATGCAAGAAGTGCCAAACCCACCAAATTCAGAGAGACTGGCCAACCTACTGAGGTTTATGGGGCCTTCCAACTCTTCCCCCAACAGCTGATGCCCAAGCAATATGACATGATGTATTTGAAAAAGGGGTTACTCAGACACATTGTAAGCTCTGCCTGTACAGACTACTTTCTATTTAAAATACCCGTATATACTCATGTATAAGCCGACCCGAGTATATGCCGACCCCCTAATTTTGCCACAAAAAGCTGGGAAAACTTATTGACTCGCATATAAGCCTAGGATGGAAAATGTAGCAGCTACTGGTAAATTACAAAAATAAAAATAGATACCAATACAAGTAAAATTAATTGAGACATCAGTAGGTTAAATGTTCTTGAATATCCATATTGAATCAGGAGCCCCATATAATGCTCCATAAAGGTTAATAAAGGCCCCATAAGATGCTCCATAGAATAATATGCCCCATATGCTGCTCCATAAAAGTTATGCCCCCATAAAATGCTCCATATATTTTATGCCCCATATGATTCTCCATAGATTATGCCCCCATAAAATGCTCCACAGATTATGCCCCCCTAAAATGCTCCATAGATTTTGCCCCCATATGATTCTCTATAGATTATGCCCCCATATGATGCTCCATAGATTATGCCCCATATAGTGCTCCATAGATTATGCCCCCATATGGTGCTCCATAGATTATGCCCCCATAAGATGCTCCATAGATTATGCCCCCATAAAATGCTCAATAGATTATGCCCTGATAAAATGCTTCACAGATTATGCCCCCATAAGATGCTCCATAGATTATGCCCCCATAAAATGCTCCATAGATTATGCCCCTGTAAAATGCTTCATAGATTATGGCCCCATATGCTCCATAGATTATGGCCCCATATGCTCCATAGATTATGGCCCCATATGCTCCATAGATTATGCCCCATATGCTCTATAGATTATGCCCCCATATGCTCTATAGATTATGCCCCCATAAAATGCTCCATAGATTATGCCCCCATATCATGCTCCATAGATTACGCCCCATATGCTCCATAGATTATGCCCCCATAAAATGCTCCATAGATTATGCCCCCGTAAAATGCTCCATAGATTATGGCCCCATATGCTCCATAGATTATGGCCCCATATGCTCCATAGATTATGCACCATATGCTCTATAGATTATGCCCAATATGCTCTATAGATTATGCCCCATATGCTCCATAGATTATGCCCCATATGCTCCATAGATTATGCCCCATGTGCTCCATAGTATAGGTCCCATATGCTGCCGCAGCGGCTTAAAAAAAAAAAAATGACATTCTCACCTCACGTCGCTGGGGGCCAGGTGCCAGTGTCCTGAGCAGGCGGGGACACCGGCGCCCTATGGGGGACAGGTGCCGGTGTCACCACTTGCTCAGGGCCCCGGCACCTGAGATATTCACCTGTCCCCGGTCCATCACTGCGCGCCGCTGTCTTCCGGGTCCTCTGTCAGTGTGTGCTCAGGCAGAGGGCGCGGCGCGCACTAACTACGTCATCGCACCCTCTGCCTGAACATCACAGCCAGAGGACGAGGAGGTCAGAGCGGCGCGCAGCGGTGGACCGGGGACAGGTGAATATCGCATATACTCACCCCCTCCTGGCGCGTCTCTGCAGCCCCTGCTCTTCTCCCGCGGTCTCCGGCAGCTATTCCTTCCTACAGTGGTCACGTGGTACCGCTCATTAAAGTCATGAATATATGCATGCATATTCGCTGCAGGAAGGAGCCTGAGATCGTGGAAGAAGCAGGGGGGCTGCAGAGACGCGCCAGCGGGAGGTGTAAGTATGATCTGACACCCCCCCTCTCTCCCGTCGACCCACCGGTATATGACTCGCGTATAAGCCGAGAGGGGGACTTTCAGCCTTAAAAAATGGGCTGAAAATCTGTGCTTAAACGCGAGTATATACGGTAACCTATTGTTTAAATTAGGTTTTTTAGTATTTTTTTTATTTTCAGCAGTTTTTTTTTTTCTATATTGAAATTTGTATTAAAAATTTTGCAAATTTCACCACTGGGGCTTTTTTAGACTCATACTTCCTGTTGTTTCAGGAAACAACAGATGTACATAGCCACAATAAAACTCCAAACTGGTGGCCACTGTACAAATGGTAAGATTATTAATATTGTTTTTTTTTTTTAATAAAGATAGTGATAATTGCCAAATTTAAAAAAAATGATACATGCAAACCTAATTTAACAGTAGGTCTTTTACTGATGATGGCTTCTCTTTATACGCATCTGTCAATTGTATGCTTGTAAATGTCCACATTATGTGACACATCTTCATTTACTGTAGATGTCTATAAACAGCCATTAAAAAAAGTGTTTATGTGCCCATAAGCTGCACAAGTCTTACACGAGTGTCAAGGACATTCACATCTCGCTCCCTGACTGCAGTACACAGTATTCAGACTCAGCCTATTGTGAAAGTTATGGGCACGTCTGCATGGTTCTAGTTACTTGGCTTTATTGTTGAATAGTGATTTTTTAAAGGGGTTGTCCTGTCTAAAATGAAAAGTCTGCAGTCTCTCTATGTGACTGCAGACTTATGAATCCTCCCAGCGCACGCAGTGTAAGCTGCAATGATTCGCTTTTGTTTTCCCCGGGAACTTGCAAAAAAACGCTGTATTTTTCTGTAGGGTGACTGCACCAAAATATGCAGTAGCAATCTGCTCTGATTATTGTGTTTTTGTTGTGATTTTTTATTATGCATTGTCCCCTTTTTTTTTTTTTTTTGTGCAAATTTGCCAAAGTATTTTTAATGCCGTTTTTAGTGCAGACAAATTGGAAGTCTGCACTTAATGGGAACCTGTCACCAGGTTTGGCCGATATTATATATGGCCACCACCTTAAGGGCTGATATACAGCATTCTATAATCCTGTATATCTGCCCCCAACCCGACCTGTAAGAGAAGAAAAATATCTTTTATTATACTCACCTGCGGGGCGGTCCTGTCTGATGGGTGTCACTGGTCCGGTGCCTCCCATCTTCTTGCGATGCCGCCCTCCTGCTTGCTTCATATGGATGACGCGTCCTTACGCCATCCACACAGTCTCCTCGGGATCGCGCTCCTGCGCAGGCGTACTTCTGTCCTGTTGAGGGCAGAGCAAAGTACTGCAGTGCACAGGCGCTGGGCCTCTCTGACCTTTCCCAGACCGGACCGCCCCGCAGGTGAGTATAATATGTTATTTTGCCTCTTTTACAGGTTGGGGGCTTATATACAGCACTATAGAATGCTGTATATCAGCCCTGAAAGGTGATGGCCGTATCTCATATTGTCCAAACCTGGTAACAAGTTCCCTTTAAGAATGTTTCACACTCCTCGTTTAGGCCTATTGGGAAGAAAAACACAGTTTAACAACATTTTTAATCACTTCGTGGACATGAGTTTTCATGAATTTGCATTCACTTTGCTTGCACTTTTAAACTTAGTGGATTTTTTTCCCCTAAAAACGTAGGATTTATTCTACATGAGAACATTGCCTTATGCAATTGTTTTCCTTGCCTTTAAAAAAAAAAATGCCATGATTTTCTTGCATCTTTTACAAGCATTCCTTTTTTTTTAAATTTATTTACACAGTCATTTTTTTTCATGTTTTTTGTAGAGAAGGTTTTAAGAAAATGCCTGGAAATATACTATGTGCAGAGCATGCTGTGTGTATATAAATCATGTAGCCGCGGGGACTCAAATATATTTTTCGAGCACGCCCAAGACACTGTCAGCACCCGAGCATGCTCAGATAACACCTTAGAGCATATTTGCTCATCGCTATTTAGTACGCGATAGTGATCACCATCCCCTGAAATGCAGGGGTTAACACATGAGGGATTTTTTATCATTACCTCCTCCCTGCACCTCCGTGTGCTCTTGGCGGGTGCTGCCTCTGTACAAGCAGCGCCTGCTTTTGCCCATTGTGCACAGTGAGCAGAAGTTCCCATATTTGGACTTTGTGTGAGTTTGGCTATCGCCTCCAGTCCAGTCCATAGCTCAATGTAAATCACCAGCATTACTCGCCAGACAATAGCGCAGCAGCTGCCAACATCTGAGCTGCGGTGATAAAAAAAATAATGTGCTGGGCTACGGCCAAGGGGCCAGCGAGTGACGATGTACTGCGCAAGCTTCCCATACAGCGGGAGCCAGTGAGCAGCATGCATGGGGTTAATACTCCTGGTGTCATCACTGACAGCACACTCTGGTGACAGGTTCTGTGCTGTGCCCACACACAGCTAACTGGGTGAACTCTTTGCCCTCCAGCCTGAAGGTGGCGGATGCCTAGAGCAGATACCCTCCAGGGAATGTTGTATTAGAATGACATTAATGTTTCTGCTTGGCTGAGATTCAGTGAACTCGGACCAGCTACAGGCAGACATAAACCAGGAATGTTAAAAATTCACCTCTCTTCAACCTTTAATAATTAGGGCAGGTCACAACCTCTATTAATGCCCCACTATATCAAAGGGAAACAATTTGTGTTTTTACATATTCAAGGATTACAAGGAGTAATCATAGTTCCCCCCCCCCCCCCATGAATCAATAGTACACATGAAAATAGGAAAATTTGTAACATATTGTATTGAAAAAATCTGCTTCTTTCTCCTCCAGGATTGATCATTTTTTCTCAAAATTACACTTCCCCATTACTGAGATAGGAAATGACAGTTGGTGCTCATAAAGTTCTACAGAGAACTGCAACTGTCCTTTCAGGGGAACTTGTAGCAGAATGTTTGTTTGCATTTTAGCTCCTTATCCCCTCTCCATTGCATTTTAAAAGCACCAACTGTCACCTCCTATCTCTCTTCACTTAACACAGATTTAGTCTTGGAAAAAAAAAATTTGTGTGAAATCATTTGCTTTTTTTCATATTTTCTTGTTATTATATCCAGACTTGGGAAGATCCCGGGAGCTGCAGTATGTTTATGTGGACAACAACATTCAGCTAAAGGGTCTCCCCTCCTATCTCTATAATAAAGTGATTGGCTGCAGCGGGTGAGTCCACCACTTTTTAGTATTGAGTTTTAAAGAGGTTAAAATTCAGTTGAAGGGAATCTGTCAGTAGGATCCACCCTCCTAAGCCGACTATATGGGCATATAGGTCATAGGAAGCCAAATGATATGATACCTTGATATCTGTTATCCGATGTCTTATTCCAGAGAAATCCACGTTTATCTTTATTGTAAATGAGCTGTTAAGATGTATGGGCCGGACACTGATCTTCCTGAGAATCTGCCTCCAGAGATTATTGTAAGTTAAAGGGAGCCTTACCAGTGTGAGACATGTAATGACCAACAGTCTGTTCTCCTTTATTTCTCACACTGGTAACGTCCAAATTCATTTGCAATCAGCTCTGGAGGCAGACTGTCAGGTAGATCTCTGCTCAACCCATGGTTCTTAACAGCTTGTTTACATATTAAGAAAAATGTGCATTACTTTGGAATAAGACATCAGATATCACAGTATCATTTTATTCACCTTTCTTTAACATACATGCCCATGTACACAGCTTGGGAGGGTTGATCCTGCTGACGAATAACCTTTACATAGAATCTGTCATCACATTTCACCTATATAAACTATTAATATGGGCATACAGGCTATAGAATACTGAGAACAGTCCTACCTGTATGTTTCCTATCAGATGTGTTATTGGTGAGAAATCAACTTTTATCACTTTATATAAATTAGCTGTTCCAGGCAATGGGGAGGATGGTGCCTGGAGATAACTCTGCCTCCAGAACTTATTTTATATGAAGGGGAGTTTCCAGTGTGAGACAGGTAACTAACACAGAACAGGAGAAATTAAATTTGTCTTCTTACAAACACATTTTCTGCAGCTCTCTCAGCTCTGCTGTACTGCAACAATATTGCAGCCCTGTCTGTGAGCTGAAAGCTGAGTGGAACCTGCAGATATGTCAGGTATAATCACACACAGTTCTGCAGTGAGATCAGGAGAGCAGAGAGCGGCCATTACACATCACACTGGTAACCATTACACATCACACTGGTAACCATTACACATTACACTGATAACTCCCCCTTCATGTGAAATAAGCTCTGGAGGCAGAGTTATCTTCCAGGCAGTGTCCTCCATATAGCCTGGAAGAAGTCACTAATATAAAGGGATAAAAGATGATTTATCAGCAACAACACATCTGATATGGGACACACAGGGATGACTTTTCAGAAGTCTATAACCTGTATGCCCATATTAATAGTTTAGATAGGTGAAATGTGATGACAGATTCGATGTAAAGGTTATTCGTCAGCAGGATCAAACCTCTCAAGCTGTGTACATGGGCATGTATGTTATAGAAAGGTTATAATAAATGATACCATGATATCTGATAGCTGATGTCTTACATGTGGTGACAGATATGTTTAAATTATTTTAGTTAAGTTAGTTTAAGATCCAGAAAAAGTTAGTTAGCGAGTCTTCAGAATGAATTATCTACTACTTTACCCAGGGACTTGAACAGCACAGATGTCCAATTTTGCAGCAATACACACGAGAGGGATTAAACATGACCCTAAGTAAGCAAATGGGATATTCAAGCTGGATGAAAACCATGTAGGAGCTGTAGTGGCGCTTGCAGGAGCATAACTTCTCACACTCGACCCTAGTGCTTCTGGAGGCCCAAAGGCCTCTATTCTACATGAAACATCATTATAACAAATGGGACACAGTAAGTTGGAGGTCCTGTTAAGACTTTGCATTGAGTCCTATGAGCTTCAAGTTTATTTCTCACCCAAGTTTTCTAGAAACAGATGTAAATAGGAAACAAATTTGACTTGCAAACCTGTACTTACAAGATAAGAGAAGTGTTATAAATCTAGTGCTGGAACTGGGAAGACCCTCATGATACCTGCATACTTAAACCAATGGCTTACGGCACATTTTACAGGCACCTCTGTCACTGCTCACAGATTCTGTATACATTAAAGGGAAACTCGCCGTTGATTCGTGATTCGAGAACCATGGGCAGCATTAATCAGAAACTGTACAACCGAAATGCCTGTAGTAGTGGTCTCTAATGCTGTTTGTGATATGCTAGCTGTGAATTAGGAGACGGGTTACCTTTATTTTATGAGATGTTGACCAGATCTCGGATTGCACCAAGCGCAGAATATCTCGTACATTCATGGAAGGAATAAAAGGTGCATTAGAAGAACTAGATCGATAAAGCAATGCATTGTTACATTCAGCTGAAATGGATTAGTTTTATTTCAGTTAAACGTATAAAATCCGTCGCAGTCTCTATTCCTCCCTGTGCTAGATCTCCTCCAGTCCGATACTCGGCACTAAGCCCCTCTGGACACAGGCCAGGCTGTGAGCACTATTTTCCACTGTGATTGGAAATGGCTCCTGCTAAGCACTTGGTTGGATGTTTTTTTCTAGGGTTAGCTGTTCTAGACATGTAGATGCCTTTGTCAGAGAATTCCAGGAAAGAAAGACACCTTGTGATGTTAACAGTTTCCTTCCTTCCATCCTCACAGCTGCGGCTCGCTTGTTCCCATATCTGAAACAAAGCTGCTTTCTTTCACCTCTGGGCCACTGAGCGTCCTTCTCCCGGCCGAGGTGAAGACTATTGGTTTATCCACCGACCCAGTATTGCCCCTGCAAGAACTGGCACTGCGCTCCCTCCATGCTGCTTTATGCGCATTCATACCAGGTGATCTTTTTTTGCATACTACATAAGCAGAAACATTTTCACATGTCGTAAACTTAATTGTCTGCTAATAAAAAAATCAGACTAAAAAATAAACTTTACGTTTACTGTTTGGGGCACATTCCCTGCTACTCACCTTTAGGTCCTAGCCCCTCTCTTTGGCATTGGGGTTTGGTTTGTAGGTGAGGAACAATGGGAATTTTGTGGGATAGGATGTAGTTGTGTGCACGTCTTGGCTTCTCATAAAGTGCTCTGTAGCAACTGTCCTTCAGCCAAGTTATATTGACCCAGATGTTCTAACTTTAAATTACGACCTTTCTCAGTCACCAGATTGCAGGAGCTGATTACAGTGTAGGAAAACCGCTCAGTGAGTGGTGGTATAACGCTCTGGTGAGAAGCGTTGCGAGGCGCCTATTTATGTTTGCCATGGTATATAAGGGATAGGCCCCTACTCGAGCACCCTGCCCTGGGACTGGAGAGCCTTGTTCCCTTTTCTGTTACTTCTTTGTTTGACCTCTGCTTTGACTACCCTGTTAGGGTAGAACGGTGGCTCAGTGGTTAGCACTTGCAGTGCAGGAGTCCTGTGTTCATATCTCACCAAGGACAACATCTGCAAGGAGGTTGTATGTTCTCATGTTTGCGTGGGTTTCCTCCGGTTTACTTCCACACTCCAAAGATATACTGATAGGGAATTAATGGCGCTATAGAAGTGAGTAAATAAATAATGTTATTTTCAATGTACAGTCATGGACAAAAGTTTTGAGAATGACACAAATATTAATTTTTACAAAGTCTACTGCTTCACTTTTTCTAATGGCAATTTGCATATACTCCAGAATGTTATAAAGAGTGATCAGCTTAACAGCAATTACTTGCAAAGTCAATATTTGGCTAGAAAATGAACTTTATCCCCCAAAACACATTTCAACATCATTGCAGCCCTGCCTTAAAAGGACCAGCTAACCTATTTTCAGTGATTGCTCCATTAACACAGGTGTGGGTGTTGATGAGGACATGGCTGGAGATCAATCTGTCATGATTAAGTAAGAATGACACCACTGGACACTTTAAAAGGAGGCTGGTGCTTGGCATCATTGTTTCTCTTCTGTTAACCATGGTTATCTCTAAAGAAACACGTGCAGTCATCATTGCAATGCACAAAAATGGCCTAACAGGGAAGAGTATCGCAGCTAGAAAGATTGCACCTCAGTCAACAATCTATCGCATCATCAAGAACTTCAAGGAGAGAGGTTCCATTGTTGCCAAAAAGGCTCCAGGGCCCCCAAGAAAGACCTGCAAGCGCCAGGACCGTCTCTTAAAAGTGTTTCAGCTGCGGGATCGGGCTACCAGCAGTGCAGAGCTTGCTCAGGAATGGCAGCAGGCAGGTGTGAGTGCATCTGCACGCACTGTGAGGCGGAGACTCTTGGAGCAAGGCCTGGTCTCAAGGAGTGCAGCAAAGAAGACACTTCTCTCCAGAAAAAACATCATGGACAGACTGATATTCTGCAAAAGGTACAGGCAGTGGACTGCTGAGGACTGGGGTAAAGTTATTTTTTCCTGATGAATCCCCTTTTCGATTGTTTGGGACATCAGGAAAACGCCTCATTCGGAGAAGACAAGGTGAGCGCTACCACCAGTCTTGTCTCATGCCAACTGTTAAGCATCCTGAAACCATTCATGTGTGGGGTTGCTTCTCAGCCAAGGGAATCGGCTCTCTCACAGTCTTGCCTAAAAACACAGCCATGAATAAAGAATGGTACCAGAATGTCCTCCAAAAGCAACTTCTCCCAACCCTCCAAGAGCAGTTTGGCGATCAACAATGCCTTTTCCAGCATGATGGAGCACCTTGCCATAAAGCAAAGGTGATAACTAAATGGCTCAGGGAACAAAACATAGAGATTTTGGGTCCATGGCCTGGAAACTCCCCAGATCTTAATCCCATTGAAAACTTGTGGTCAATCATCAAGAGACGGGTGGACAAAAAAAAAACCTAAAAATTCTGACAAAATGAAAGCATTGATTGTGCAAGAATGGACTGCTATCAGTCAGGATTTGGTCCAGAAGTTGATTGAGAGCATGCCAGGGAGAATTGCAGAGGTCCTGAAGAAGAAGGGTCAACACTAGTGTTGAGCATTCCGATACCGCAAGTATCGGGTATCGGCCGATATTCGCTGTATCGGAATTCCGATACTTAGTTCCGATATTTTTCCAATATCGTATACCGGAATCGGAAGTTCCCATAATTCTTTGAGAGGCAATGTGATTTTAGTCAGCCAATGAGGAATCTTATGAAGTGTGGGCACATCCTGTAATGCTGCGGTCATCTTAACTAATGGCATGGCTGTGATTGGCTGCTGAAATGATGTCAATGCACTATAAAAGGCGCCGCCGCCATTTTAGCGTCACTGTGCTGTGAACTCAGTTAGGGACAGAACACTGTTCTGCTGACTTTGAGGGACAGTTAGACATTGCGATTTTGTGTACTGTGCTTTAGGCAGGCTAGTTTACCAACCGCTGTGTAAAGCTTCCTTTTGCCAGTGTTGTTTTAACAGCTCTGTGCAAGGTGTGTGTGAGAGTGCAGGTGACGCTGCAGTTTGCTCTGCATCCACCGCTGTTTGTAGGCATCTGCACGTGTCACTCACTGACTCTTTTTTTTATTTTATTTTGTGGAATTGGTGCAGCTCCATTATATTTGAAAAAAATCTAATCTATTAGTGTGACGCGCTTCCATCCGTATACAATACATTGGTTGCAAACACTATAGAAGTACAGAAAGGAGCCTTTCACAGATAGTGAACAGTTGTGTTTCAGTGTTCACTGCAGTCTGTGAGGTTTTGATTTTTTGAGTGCAGATCACGCCCCAGTTAGTTCTTCAACCACTGCTGGTTGTAGTCTGCTGAGCGTGTGTCACTGCCTCATCCTTCACATTTTTCTCTAATTGGTGCTGCTCCATTATATTTTAAAAAAATCTAATCTATTAGTGTGACGCGCTTCCATCCGTATACAATACATTGGTTGCAAACACTATAGAAGTACAGAAAGGAGCCTTTCACAGATAGTGAACAGTTGTGTTTCAGTGTTCACTGCAGTCTGTGAGGTTTTGATTTTTTGAGTGCAGATCACGCCCAGTTAGTTCTTCAACCACTGCTGGTTGTAGTCTGCTGAGCGTGTGTCACTGCCTCATCCTTCACATTTTTCTCTAATTGGTGCTGCTCCATTATATTTTAAAAAAATCTAATCTATTAGTGTGACGCGCTTCCATCCGTATACAATACATTGGTTGCAAACACTATAGAAGTACAGAAAGGAGCCTTTCACAGATAGTGAACAGTTGTGTTTCAGTGTTCACTGCAGTCTGTGAGGTTTTGATTTTTTGAGTGCAGATCACGCTCCAGTTAGTTCTTCAACCACTGCTGGTTGTAGTCTGCTGAGCGTGTGTCACTGCCTCATCCTTCAAATTTTTCTCTAATTGGTGCTGCTCCATTATATTTAAAAAAATCTAATCTATTAGTGTCCATCCGTATACAATACATTGGTTGCAAACACTATAGAAGTACACAAAGGGGCCTTTCACAGCTACTGAACAGTTGTCTGCAGTGTTCACTGCAGTCTCTGAGGAATAACCACACTTAGGCCTTATAACTTTTCTGACTTTCTTTATCAATCTACCAAGATGAAAAAGGCAGGGAGTAAGGCACGTGGTCGTGGCCGTGGAGTTTCAGCAGGGAGAGGACTTGCCGCACCCAGTGACACAGCATCCACCAGTTTTCCCCGTGAGCGTTCCTTTATGCGCAGTTTTTTAGGAGCTCGGCGTAACCCCCTGCTGCGGGAAGAACAAATTGAAGCCGTTGTTGGTTGGATGGCAGCCAATGCATCGACTTCAATTGCTTCCACCTCTCAGGACCACAGCACTGTTGAACAACCATCTGTCTCTTCACCGCCTGCCAAATTGCCCAGGCAGTCAGAGAGCTCTGTAAAGGAGCCAGCTGAGTCTCTGCTTCTGTTCTCAGAATCTGTTGGCTTGCAAACAGGGGCCCAGGCAAGCAGCATTCTGGAATGTGAAGAAGAGGCAGTATGCAGTGATGCGCAACAGCTGTGTCTCTCTGAATCTGAAGAGGCGGGTGAGCCAGTGCCGATGGTCAGCACACCGCAGAACGTATCTGATGATGATGAGACTCAGGTGCCAGTTTCTGTTGAGCATGGTGCTGGCCAGACCACCCAACAGCAGCAGGTGTTGGAAGAGGGTAGTGGAGATGATGAGGTCCAAGACCCAACATGGCGTGAGGAACAGGAAGGTGGTGGTAGCAGCTCTGAGGAAGAGATTGCCCCAACGGTCCAAACAGTAGGGAGAGGTAGGCTGCAGACTCGGTTGCCTGTAGCCTCCAGTTTGGCACCCGTTCGTAGCAGTTCTTTTCCAACAGCCAAAACGGGCGCTCCCAGGACTTGCACTGCGGGGTCCTTTTTTTGACACACTTGCAGATGATATTTACTATGTCAAATGCAAGCTGTGTAATCAAAAAGTAAAAAGAGGTAAAAGTGTCAGTAACCTTAATACCACAAATATGTGGAAACATGTGCGGTCAAAGCACGTGGTTGAGTTACAAAGACACACTGGAGATGTAGGCCAACCTACAGCAGCACCTACATCTTCAGCTCGTGTTGGAGCCTCTTCCTCCAGCTCACACACAGCTGGTTCGGCTTCCTCACAGGATCGCCATGGAAGAACCTCTGTCACTGCTGTCCAGAGACCCAGTGTTATTCCACCCACAGCTGCAAGTTCCCTGTCATCCTCACACTCCCAGGCCACAAAACAGCCATCGGTAGCACAGGCATGGGATAAAAGACGGCCATACTCGGCAAACCATCCACGAGCACAGGCTCTGAATGCTGGCATTGCAAAACTCCTGTCCCTTGAAATGCTGTCATTCAGGCTGGTGGAGACTGACAGTTTCCGTAACTTAATGGCATTGGCAGTCCCACAATACAATGTGCCCAGCCGATTTTATTTCAGCAGGCAAGCCGTCCTGGTCTGCAAAAGCATGTTGAGGGAAAAATTAAACATGCGCTACTAAACGCCGTCAGTAGCAAGGTCCACCTGACCACCGATGCGTGGACCAGTACCCATGGCCAGGGACGATACCTTTCCCTCACTGCCCATTGGGTCAATGTTGTGGAGCCGGGTACAGATCTTGCGAGTGGTGGTGTACGTGTTCTGCCAACTCCAAGGATTGCAGGAATCAAGTCTGTCCACATTGACTCCTCCTCCTACTCCAGTTCCTCAGAATCATCGCTGCAGGAGCCGTCACGGTCTACTTCCACATGGACCCGTGAACGCTTACCTGATGCGACCGATATGAGCACAGCCGTGGCCAAACGTCAACAGGCCGTCCTGAAATTAATTTCCATGGGGAATCGAAGCCACACAGCGCAGGAGCTCTGGAATGCCATCAAGCAGGAGAGCGACGTGTGGTTTTTGCCAGTGAATCTCCAGCCAGGCTTGGTAGTGTGTGACAATGGCCGAAATCTGGTGGCAGCTCTGGGCCTTGGCAACCTCACTCACATACCATGTCTGGCACATGTGCTCAACTTGGTCGTGCAGAGTTTTTTGAGGGACTATCCGGATCTTGATGCACTGCTGCACAAGGTCCGCCTAGAGTGCGCTCACTTGCGACGTTCCAGCATGGCCAGATCGCGCATTGCAGCTCTGCAACGCAGATTTCGCCTTCCTGAACATCGCATCATATGTGACGTACCCACCAGGTGGAATTCCACGTTACATATGTTGGAGCGGTTGTGTGAGCAGCAGCCAGCAGTAATGGAGTATCAGCTGCATCAGGCGCAATCAACTCGCAATTTGCGCCGTTCACACTTCACCACTACTGAGTGGGCCTCTATGAAGGACATCTGCCACGTTTTGCGTGCGTTTGATGAGTCAACGCGGATGGCGAGTGCAGATGATGCACTAGTCAGCCTGACTGTCCCCCTTATCTGCCTGCTTCAAAAAACACTGCAAGCACTAAGGGATGAGGTTTTGGAAGAGGTGGAGGATGAGGAGTCACAAATTCCATCACTTTCTGGACAGTCAGCGCAACGTGGTTCCTCACAAAGGGCTGGGCAGGGCTCACTTTGTGAGGAGGATGAGGAGGAGTCAATGGAGGAGGAAGACATCGCTCCAGAGGGAGGTACACAACGCTCTAGTCAGTATGTAGAGCGAGGGTGGGGTGAGGCAGAGCAGGCAGAGATGACGCCTCTTGCAGGGGACAGCGTTTCTTGGCCAGTTGGGAGTCTGCAGCACATGGTTGATTTCATGCTGCAGTGCCTGAGAAACGACCGCCGCATCGCCCACATTCTCACCACGTCTGATTATTGGGTGTACACCCTCCTAGACCCTCGCTACCGGGACAACTTACAAAGCCTCATCACACCGTTGAACCGGGAGCGTAAAATGCGGGAGTACCAAGACACACTGGTGCAATCCATAATGTTCTCCATTTCAGCCCAGAGCACTGCTGCTGCTACTGCTTTACAAAGCAGCTCTGTGCGTCGAGGCAGTGGAGACAGCTCTGCAACAAGAGGGAGCACAAGCAGCGCCTCTGCACAGGGCAAGACCAGTATGTTCCAAATGTGGCGAAGTTTTGTGGCAGGGCCACAAATGTCTACACCATCCGAGACGGCTCCAGTCAGCAGGAGGCAACGTTTCCGTAAGATGGTGACAGACTACATGTCTTTCCCTCTCAGTGTACTCCCAGATGGCTCTTCCCCATTCAAGTTTTGGGTCTCTAAGCTGGATACATGGCCAGAGCTTAGCCAGTATGCATTGGAGGTGCTGGCTTGCCCTGCTGCCAGTGTATTATCGGAGCGCGTCTTTAGTGCTGCAGGTGGTGTACTAACAGACCGTCGCATGCGACTATCCTCCGATAATGTAGACCGGCTTACTTTTCTGAAAATGAACAAGGCATGGATCTCGCCAGAATTTGTCTGTCCGTTTTCAGATTAAATAACTGGTTCGCAACATTATCCATGTCTCCTGTTATGTTCATCTTTCTACCACCTGAACTCTACTCCCTGGGCTACAACACTGCCAGTTGCTGCTCAGAAGTGTCGTGTCCACAGACCAATACACAAGCTATAGTGTTAGTGGGGTTCAGTAACGCCAGCTGTTCCCCTGCTGTGTGTCCGGCAAGAAGTCTCCTGTTCCCTACACATGCACAGAAAAACCCATGTCGAACATGCTCCAAATAGGGAAGAGCCGTCACCCTGATTGTTATGCTTAAAACAGGAAATTGTGACGTTTTCCAGGCCTAGAATGATAAATTTTTATGACAAATATGGACAAATAATAATTTGTCATCACAGCGCATATCTGCACATGTCTATTAGAAATGGTAACAAAAACTAAAACATAGTCTTCACTTTTTGAAATTAATGCATAAAAGTACATTTCATACTTATCAATTAATGCTTTTTAAGGAACTTTATCTGTACCTGTAAGATAATGCAGTCAATGGATGTACGAATCATAAAATCCTCATCATCATCATCACGAGTTTTATTTATGACAGACATTATAAAATACACATACTGATGCCAACTGTAACTTCACACACCATATATGAAATGGCCAGCATCTAAACCTGGTAATAATGTGCAATAATAAATTATTACATCTAGAAAGTGCATCATGCATACTGACAATAGGTAGTTATACCTGCAAGTGCTGTTGAAACAACCACAACAGATATAAATTAATAATGGTATATAGGTATCACAGTGCATAGTTACTCATGGACAATGTCGATGTAATACTGTACCTCAAAAAAAGTCAGCGTCAACCATTATGCTTGTTAGTCTTGTAGATTGTTAAAGAGGGAATGGTCTTTTTTTGTTGGTCATAGGTGGAGTATTAGACAGTAAATGATTACTGCTGTCGTATTTTTGGCGTCCCTAGGGCGCAATAACGCTGCGTAACGTCACATTTTATAGAGTCATCTAATTGACACACGCTACCCTACCCTACGCGTGACAGTAGGAAGGTAGTGTTGACGGATAAAGCCTTGCGCAACCAGACATGCTTTTACCCTCTTCAACACTGTACAAGCAAAAAATGCATGATTGCAGCCGCAGACTTTATTGATTTACAGTATAACATCGCCATTACCCATCAGAGGCTGTCCACTGTCTGATACAGACATAGAATATACCTTTGCTATCCGTAGCCTTTGTTTCACCTACACTTGCAGGCACACACTTAAATTGTGACAATGCATTATGTTTTTTTAAATGGTTATTTTTTATCGTACATTATTGTGGACTCATCACATTGATGAGTCCATGCTGGACATGTCATACATGCTGTACAAAGTAACGATTTTATTAACTTAAATAATTGAAATGTCTGTGACTGTCACATCTAAATTGCAATGATGATGAGTGACTATTACAAAATCCATTGTCTTCACTATGTTATGGTTTAACATAGCGTTCCTTAAGCATTATTCATAAATACAAAAATGGACTTTTATTCTTAAATTTACAACACTATATTTTGTAACCAATTTTTTGGGTGGTGTGTTGTTCCATTTCTTGTTGGCATGTGCATATATGCGTTTATATTTGCAGTGTCTTTATTTTTATTCTTGAAGTTAGGAAACATGTGTATCTTCGTAACGTGTTAGCCAGTAGATAGAAAAATATTTAGACTTGAGAGTCCGCAGTGGTTGATACCTTTTAATGGATAACTGAAAAGATGGTAACAAATTGCAAGCTTTCGAGGCTACTCACGTCTCTTGATCAGGCAAAGACTAAAACAAAAAATGAAGCATCACATATTTCTATACACAACAGGACACAGGAATAGTGCAATAGGTAAGACAAGTAAGTGACGTGTAGCAGAACTGTCATTATCACAGAGGGATGAACATAAATATTGGAACAGTTCCTAGATAAGGATAGAAAGTTTTATTGCCCTCTGATTGGGGTCTGGTTTTGTGTTTTCATGCCCCTGGAAGGGCAGAGACGCAGATTCCTTTATTGATATAGAATGACATAAATCCGTGTGATCTATTCATTCCATCACTAACAGTGTCAAAGGTCATGATGAGCTTATATTCTGAAACCTTTGTATCTTTCTCATATTTGAAGTTATATTTTAATACCAGTAATTCCATATCCATCATGCTATGACCGGACATACAAAAGTGTTTTGCCACAGGTAAATCCATTATTTTTTCTCTTATTGTGTGGCGCTGATAATTCATCCTTGTTCTCATTTTTTGGCCGGTCTCCCCTCACTTGTCCCTCCCTCACTTGTCTTACCTATTCCTGTGTCCTGTTGTGTGTAGAAATATGTGATTCTTCATTTTTTGTTTTAGTCTTAGCCTGATGAAGAGACCTGAGTAGTCTCGAAAGCTTGGAATTTGTTACCATATTTTCAGTTAGCCATTAAACGGTATCAACCACAGAGGACTCTCAAGTATAAATATTTTTCTATTCTTGGAATTGAAATTCATCATTTTATTGTCCTAGTAAAACTTCATTTATTCTTGTTTGAAGTACATACATTTGCAATGGCCACGTAACAAGGCAATAACTCAATATTTTATGCCTACACCCTCCTTGACCCTGGGCTTCAACACCGCCAGTTGCTGCTCAGAAGTGTTAGATGCACAGATGAAAACAATTCGCTGATGTGTTTGTGGGGTTCAGTAAAGCCTGCTGTTCCCCTGCTGTGTGTCTGGCAAAAATTACTGCTGCTAACTACAACTTCAACTTCAAACATCTCATACTAGGCCTCTGCCTACACCCTCCTTGACCCTGGGCTTCAACACCGCCAGTTGCTGCTCAGAAGTGTTAGATGCACAGATGAAAACAATCGCTGAATTGTTTGTGGGGTTCAGTAACGCCTGCTGTTCCCCTGCTGTGTGTCTGGCAAAAATTACTGCTGCTAACTACAACTTCAACTTCAAACATCTCATACTAGGCCTCTGCCTACACCCTCCTTGACCCTGGGCTTCAACACCGCCAGTTGCTGCTCAGAAGTGTTAGATGCACAGATGAAAACAATCGCTGATGTGTTTGTTGGGTTCAGTAACGCCTGCTGTTCCCCTGCTGTGTGTCTGGCAAAAATTACTGCTGCTAACTACAACTTCAACTTCAAACATCTCATACTAGGCCTCTGCCTACACCCTCCTTGACCCTGGGCTTCAACACCGCCAGTTGCTGCTCAGAAGTGTTAGATGCACAGATGAAAACAATCGCTGATGTGTTTGTGGGGTTCAGTAACGCCTGCTGTTCCCCTGCTGTGTGTCCGGCAAAAATTACTGCTAGCTACCTAATCATGGTGAAAAAAACATGACATGTCAAAGTGTCTAGTGCTACACATAGATATGAGGCTACACCCTGATTTCTAAGCTGTAAACATTTGAAATGTCAACTTTAAAACCATAAAATGATTAGTCTTTGTCACAAATCTGTAACAAAATAATTGTGACATATTATTACAGATATGCACATGTCGAAAACAAATGCAAACACAAAACCTACTTATGCTATAGGATACTGATGGTCAACCTTGCCACTCCATAGCTTAGACAAATCCAACTCCCATCATGACTCAAATGCTGCAATGTTGGAAGTGCATAATGTGGGTTGAACTTTGACAACTGCTGCAGTGCGAAGGTTATACTTCAGTGTTCTTGCCTTTTAAATAAAAGCATACAAGTAAATATAATAATCCAATGTTGATTAAGGGACGTGATGTACACCTGTAATATTGTGCAAACAATGCATGTAGGAATAGTCCTCTTCAACATTACTTATATTTTTGTCATTTTAAAAAATACATATTTAATTAGAAAGTTAACAGCCCATATCATAAAGGTCCTTCATGTAAACATGATAATCGCTAACAAAAATCATGCATTACCTTGGTAAAGTCAATAGTGCATAGTCACAATAGCAAAATATATACCTGTAAGTGGTGCTGAAAGAACGACAACTGATAGAATAGGTGAATGATATCTATTTATCAGACTGAATAGCGACACCTGTACAATGTCGATATAATACTGTACCTTAACAAAACAGCTGTGTCACACCTCACACTCGTTTTTCTTGTAGCTTGTTATGTAATAGGGCACATGCGTGTATGTTTCATCATAGGTGCATGTTTACTGAGTAAAGCAGTCATGACAACGCCTTTGTGTTGTCGGTACGCTTGCGATGATGAACGATGCCACCGTGAATGTTAGTCTGCGTCATAAGACGTACAGACGCTCCAATACCCAACGCGTCACAGCAGGAAGCCAGTCTGTGCGTCCAAACAAAGGCGCAACCATACATGCACGTAACCTTTTATAAAGCTATATAAAAAAAAGGATGTAGTAGTAACGCACACTTTATTGAGGTACAGTATTACATCGCCATTCACCATCTGTGGCTATGCAGTCTCATCTATATATACCTTATCTATCCGTTTTCATGCTTGCAAGTCCACAGTCAGGCATAAATATCTGTTTTCACTCTGCACTATGCACTTTTTAAATTTTTTGTTTGTTAATATAAATGATTGGCACATATTATCAGTATTACATGATGGAAATTTTAGATATTTTTAAAAAAATTTTAGTGATATTATTCACCAAATGTAAAGTTTTATGAATGTCAAAGATAACTTGTAATGCTGATTATATTTTTAAGTCAGCCATTCATTGTCTACACAATAAAAATGGTGTACATACTGTTACTTAGCCATCATTAATGGATTCTGATATGTACTTGTATGCTTTTATTTTAAACCGTATAGCAGATTATTTAACCTATTTTAATTGTGGTTTGCATTGCTTTTCAACATGTTAATGTATGCGTTTATGTTTGTAAATTATTAATTTACATATATTTTTTTAAGTAAAATCATCATCTTATGGTACTAAAGGTTATATTTCTCTTGTTTGGAGTATAGACATTTTTAATTGACACGTAACAAGGAAAATACTTGATATAGTATTTAAACATCCTCCTTGACCCTGGGCTCCAACACCGCCAGTTGTTGCTCGGAAGTGCTGTTAGCACAGTCAACACTTGCTCCTGTGTTACTGGGGTTCAGTAATGTCAGCTGTTCCCCTGCTGTGTGAACGGCAAAAAGTCCTGCTGCCTCCACCATGTTCTCTTCTCATCCCTGGGCTACAACACCGCCAGTTGTTGCTCGGAAGTGCTGTTAGCACAGTCAACACTTGCTCCTGTGTTACTGGGGTTCAGTAATGTCAGCTGTTCCCCTGCTGTGTGAACGGCAAAAAGTCCTGCTGCCTCCACCATGTTCTCTTCTCATCCCTGTGCTCCAACACCACCAGTTGTTGCTCGGAAGTGCTGTTAGCACAGTCAACACTTGCTCCTGTGTTACTGGGGTTCAGTAATGTCAGCTGTTCCCCTGCTGTGTGTACGGCAAAAAGTCCTGCTGCCTCCATCATGTTCTCTTCTCATCCCTGGGCTACAACACCGCCAGTTGTTGCTCGGAAGTGCTGTTAGCACAGTCAACACTTGCTCCTGTGTTACTGGGGTTCAGTAATGTCAGCTGTTCCCCTGCTGTGTGTACGGCAAAAAGTCCTGCTGCCTCCACCATGTTCTCTTCTCATCCCTGGGCTACAACACCGCCAGTTGTTGCTCGGAAGTCAACACTTGCTCCTGTGTTACTGGGGTTCAGTAATGTCAGCTGTTCCTCTGCTGTGTGAACGGCAAAAAGTCCTGCTGCCTCCACCATGTTCTCTTCTCATCCCTGGGCTCCAACACCGCCAGTTGTTGCTCGGAAGTGCTGTTAGCACAGTCAACACTTGCTCCTGTGTTACTGGGGTTCAGTAATGTCAGCTGTTCCCCTGCTGTGTGTACGGCAAAAAGTCCTGCTGCCTCCACCATGTTCTCTTCTCATCCCTGGGCTACAACACCGCCAGTTGTTGCTCGGAAGTCAACACTTGCTCCTGTGTTACTGGGGTTCAGTAATGTCAGCTGTTCCTCTGCTGTGTGAACGGCAAAAAGTCCTGCTGCCTCCACCATGTTCTCTTCTCATCCCTGGGCTCCAACACCGCCAGTTGTTCCTCGGAAGTGCTGTTAGCACAGTCAACACTTGCTCCTGTGTTACTGGGGTTCAGTAATGTCAGCTGTTCCCCTGCTGTGTGAACGGCAAAAAGTCCTGCTGCCTCCACCATGTTCTCTTCTCATCCCTGGGCTACAACACCGCCAGTTGTTGCTCGGAAGTGCTGTTAGCACAGTCAACACTTGCTCCTGTGTTACTGGGGTTCAGTAATGTCAGCTGTTCCCCTGTGTGAACGGCAAAAAGTCCTGCTGCCTCCACCATGTTCTCTTCTCATCCCTGGGCTCCAACACCGCCAGTTGTTGCTCGGAAGTGCTGTTAGCACAGTCAACACTTGCTCCTGTGTTACTGGGGTTCAGTAATGTCAGCTGTTCCCCTGCTGTGTGAAGGGCAAAAAGTCCTGCTGCCTCCACCATGTTCTCTTCTCATCCCTGGGCTCCACACACCGCCAGTTGTTGCTCAGAAGTGCTGTTAGCATAGTCAACACTTGCTCCTGTGTTACTGGGGTTCAGTAATGTCAGCTGTTCCCCTGCTGTGTGAACGGCAAAAAGTCCTGCTGCCTCCACCATGTTCTCTTCTCATCCCTGGGCTCCAACACCGCCAGTTGTTGCTCGGAAGTGCTGTTAGGACAGTCAACACTTGCTCCTGTGTTACTGGGGTTCAGTAATGTCAGCTGTTCCCCTGCTGTGTGTACGGCAAAAAGTCCTGCTGCCTCCACCATGTTCTCTTCTCATCCCTGGGCTACAACACCGCCAGTTGTTGCTCGGAAGTGCTGTTAGCACAGTCAACACTTGCTCCTGTGTTACTGGGTTCAGTAATGTCAGCTGTTCCCCTGCTGTGTGAACGGCAAAAAGTCCTGCTGCCTCCACCATGTTCTCTTCTCATCCCTGGGCTCCAACACCGCCAATTGTTGCTCGGAAGTGCTGTTAGCACAGTCAACACTTGCTCCTGTGTTACTGGGGTTCAGTAATGTCAGCTGTTCCCCTGCTGTGTGAACGGCAAAAAGTCCTGCTGCCTCCACCATGTTCTCTTCTCATCCCTGGGCTCCAACACCGCCAGTTGTTGCTCGGAAGTGCTGTTAGCACAGTCAACACTTGCTCCTGTGTTACTGGGGTTCAGTAATGTCAGCTGTTCCCCTGCTGTGTGTACGGCAAAAAGTCCTGCTGCCTCCACCATGTTCTCTTCTCATCCCTGGGCTACAACACCGCCAGTTGTTGCTCGGAAGTGCTGTTAGCACAGTCAACACTTGCTCCTGTGTTACTGGGGTTCAGTAATGTCAGCTGTTCCCCTGCTGTGTGAACGGCAAAAAGTCCTGCTGCCTCCACCATGTTCTCTTCTCATCCCTGGGCTCCAACACCGCCAGTTGTTGCTCGGAAGTGCTGTTAGCACAGTCAACACTTGCTCCTGTGTTACTGGGGTTCAGTAATGTCAGCTGTTCCCCTGCTGTGTGTACGGCAAAAAGTCTGCTGCCTCCACCATGTTCTCTTCTCATCCCTGGGCTTCAACACCGCCAGTTGTTGCTCGGAAGTGTCATTGGCACGGGTACTCACTCCTGCCCAGACTGGTTACAGCACGCCATCTGTTTCCTGTCAGTGTAAACGTCACTTAGCCTCCAATAAGTTGTCCTGTCATGTTGCGGTCGGGTTAGCCGACTCTATGGTGCTTGGAGTTTAGGTGCTTCCTATGTGTGCTGCGGGATATGCAAATAAAGGCTGTTTCCGTTGTGACAATAGGACAATCACCCACTGTAGTACTGTGGGATTCGGTAACTGCGGCCGGCTCGCGGCCTGTCAACTTAAATTTCCATGGGTACCTTCTGCTACCCGTCCGGGTTCCAGTACCGTCAGCTGGTTCTCCGCAGTGCCTTTGGCCTAGGTGCCTCCATCTCGGTATCCGAGTTCCAGCAACGTCTGCTGGTCCTTGGTAGTGCTTTGGAGCACAGGTACCTCCTGCTTAGTAACCATGTCCCAGTAATGTCAGCTGGTCCTCGGTTGTGCCATTGGCTCTTTTCCTTCTGCTGCCCCTCCGGGTTCCAGCACAGTCAGCTGGTCCTCGTTACTTGCATTGGCTCTTGTACCTTCTGCTACCCGTCCGGGTTCCAGTACCGTCAGCTGGTTCTCCGCAGTGCCTTTGGTCTAGGTGCCTCCATCTCGGTATCCGAGTTCCAGCAACGTCTGCTGGTCCTTGGTAGTGCTTTGGAGCACAGGTACCTCCTGCTTAGTAACCGTGTCCCAGTAACGTCAGCTGGTCCTCGGTTGTGCCATTGGCTCTTTTCCTTCTGCTGCCCCTCCGGGTTCCAGCACAGTCAGCTGGTCCTCGTTACTTGCATTGGCTCTTGTACCTTCTGCTACATTTACAAATTGAAGATTTTTTCAATGCTTTTTTGGGTAATCACTCTGGATCTCCAACAATGAAGACGATGACCCTAATGACCACCCCGAAGAAGATGACGACCACAAGGACGACGAGCATCAAGCCAACCAGCCTAAACACCATCATAAAGAAGAAATAAAAGATTACCAAACAGGACTAAGAAGGTTAAGACAAACCACAAGATACAGAACAAGAGACTTAAGAACAATAAGCAGAAGATCAAAAAGCAGAAGAACATGAAGTATAAGACCAAAATGAAGAGCAAAATATATGCTCTAAATTATAAGCAGAAGAAGACTAAGCAGTGTATGGGGTGAGTCCGTTCCTCCTCGTGGTGCCCCTGGAAAATGCCTGCTGCTGCAGGCTAAACTGAACACGGACAAATACTGTTGTAATTTAAATCTTTTGTGACAGCAAGAACGGAAGGATGAAAAATTCATACTTTGACAGATTACAAGTACAGGATTCTCTGTCACAAATAAGAATATGATGAAGAAGATGAAGTACAATATGAATAAGAATAATAGTTTAATAAGAAGAATATGAGTAATGTTAACAAAAAGATGAATAGCAAGAAGTTTAAGAAGAAGATAAAGAAGGTGAAGATGAAGAATAATTTATTGAAAAAGATGATGCTGCTGAAGATTATGAAGGAAAAGTGTGTCAAAAGTTAAAAAGGTGAAGAGCATGGAAGTTGTGAAATATACATATTTGCCAAAATAGAAAAAACGTTAACAACATTGTCAATTTCTTCGTCAATCCGAACATCTTTAAAAAAAAAATATTTATGCTATTCCATTTGATTGGGTTAAACATCTATGCCTTTAATGTCTCCTCAACCTTCCCCAATACATTCTACATTACTCTTTGTTGTTTTCCTTCATGTACAATTAACCAACAAGGCAAGAATGGGGTTTTTTTTAATTCCGATATTTTGTTCCCATAGACTTACATTGGATTTCCGGTATCGGTATCGGTATCGCCGATATTTTTTGGGTATCGGCGATACCATTCCGATTCCGATACTTTTGGATATCGGAAAGTATCGCTCAACTCTAGTCAACACTGCAAATATTGACTTGCTGCATTAACTCATTCTAACTGTCAATATAAGCTTTTGTTACTCATATGTTTGCAATTATATTTCTGTCTGTGATGAAAAAACATCTGTTAAACACACATAAAAACCAGAGGGCAATAGATCATGTGAAAATATAATATTTGTGTCATTCTCAAAACTTTTGGCCATGACTGTAGCATGGGAGACGCTCCTACAACTTCTCATAAATCTGTATTTTATAATCAGGAGAGAAAAGGATTGCTATAAACATTTTCCATGGGCCGATCTGTATAGGTGCAGACAGAATATGACTTCTGTTTTGGTTTTCTTTGATTCTCGGAGTCATGTACCACCAACTCAAGCCCTAAAAAAATCAAGTGTCTTCCTTAAAGAATAACATAAATTGACCTCTCTGTTTCTGTTTCATCAGATATAAGCTGCCTTTCTTACATGACATTACCCAGGAGTCTGTTGGAGCTACTGCGGAATCCTCTAGGGCACTGCCACCGCTGCAGCCAGTCCATGTTTACTATTGTTTATCCAAAGCTCTTCCCCTGAGAGAGACCCCTATGGCTGGACTACATCAAGGGTAATGCAAAAGGTCACAAAAGTGGCCTCCAATATTGGGTCTCATGGTTGAGGTGCAGTTTATGAGATTTCCTTATATTTGAGCGCTAGGTTTTACTCGGCATTTTTAGAAGCAGTTGCCTGTAGTTCTTTATCTAAGGCAAGAGCAGGATCGAGACTTTGGCTACACAACATTCATATCGCAATGTGCTAAAGTCACAACTGATGATAGTCACTGTGGTCACACTGAAATCCATCAGTTTCACATTTCTGCCAACTGTCATGTCTCAAACTCATTAACGTCCTAGGGAAGGTCATTCACTGTCATTAGTGGCCATTTAATAGCCCCTTGTGATCTTAATGTCCCACCTCCAAA
Organism: Oophaga sylvatica; assembly: GCA_033576555.1. Lineage (NCBI taxonomy): Eukaryota > Metazoa > Chordata > Amphibia > Anura > Dendrobatidae > Oophaga > Oophaga sylvatica. The sequence goes on from JARQOD010000004.1 coordinate 463,051,349, forward strand.
TTAGCTATGTGGCTCTAGTCTTATGGTTTCTGTCTATGTATTACTCTTTGGTTGTATCATCATCTCTCATTAAAGAAAAAGTGAAAAGCCATCTGGTTAGAAGTTGTGAGTGCTCACTGCATATAAGTGTGGTCCTCTACAGAGCCATACTGCAGTGCAAGCATGAGCTTACCAGGGGATAAGGTTGCATGGGACTGCTAGAGTGCCGACGTTACTTAAAATATATGACAAATGTACATCAGCCATTTCTGAAGTAATTTTCAGATGGGAGATTTATAAAGACCCATTACCCCCCACAGTACTGTAAATGTATAGCCACCATACCTAACTGTCTCCTGTCTGATCCTGTGCCTACACTATCTGACATTGGTGCTCCATCCTCTTGGCTACTGCAGAGGCATAGGGAGCACTGAGGAAAGACTTAAAGGGGTTGTCCACTACTAGGACAACCCCTTTTAATTCCCCATGTTTGACCCCGTGAAAATAAAAACACTTATACTCCCTTCCCGTGTTGGCACTGTTCCAGTGGTGTCTGCACCCTCGTTCCCGGGGTTCACACGAGGTTGTTCTGACACGCGAGCCCTGTGCCTGTGGACGTTAAGAGCTGCGGCTGGTTGCTCAATTCCTCTTACTAATATGTCCAAAGGCGGGGACAGTGACACCATCGCAGATTGGGCGCAGAGCTCACGTGTCATAACATCCTCACATGAGCCCCGGGAATGCGAGAAATATATATAGTCACATGGGTGATGAAGGGCCTCATTAACAAGTAAAGAGCTTAAAGGCTATGAACACCTTTGACGTGGGAAAAATGATTTTATCTATGTTATTCGCATACGTAATTTTCAGCCTGCAATCTTCATTCCATCATTCATTTTCAGACGAATTGATCCAAGTTTCAGGTTTTTCTATTTCGGGAGTGTCTCTCCCTGTAGTACAGGCTGGATGTGAGGTCTGTGTGTATCTAGGATGCTGCTCTCGTCACTTGCTTTCATGTTTCAGCACAGCTCCAGAACTATTTCTTCTCAATGTGCTTTCCTTCTTGCCTGAGCCTGTTTTCAGTGCTTTCCATGACACTGTAGATAATTCCCCATCTCTGGATTGCAGATCCAGGTACAAACACTTTTCCTGGTGCTATCTCTAACAACCAGAAAAGGGAGGTAGGAGCACAGGAGCAGGACCTTTGACAGATTTGTATTATTTGTGCAGATCAACGGCTAAATAAAGATCTTAAAGACATTGTCACAGCAAAATAGAAGAAAATGATTGAGGAGGACTATTTAGAAAGTTGGTTAACTTTGCAGTAAGGAAAAGAACAGATGTACACAGCCTTTAAGAATTATTTTGATAAATTTAATCATAAACCAATATGAAACCCACCAGTATGTGGTCTCTTAATTAGAAGAACCTGAGGTCATAAAAGGTTTTTCAAAGCTAAGAAGAAATGATATCTATAAGTATCAGCATATTGGTTAAAGGGGTTGTCTAATGTTCTGCAGGAGCAAACTGTTCCCCAGCCTCCAGGCTTCCTGCTGGTCAGGGGGGCGTTGCTCTCCTGCATGATTGACAGTTCAGACCAGCAGAATCATATGGTTACTGGTCCATACTGTCCATTCTTCAGGCAGAGGCGCATCGGAGAAGTGCAGATGCACTGAAGCTGACCGGTATGGTGCGAACAGAGGGCTCCAGCAAGCCAAACCGCATCACAGCAGCGCTTACAAGCTCTTTTGCAAAAAGCATATAAGCACTGTACTTGTTTGGAGAGGATTTTTAATACCATGTAAATTGCAAATTTGATTCTTTTTACAAGCATCAAGCAATTTAAGCATTAAAGAACATGAGAATAACCCTTTAATTACTAACCTGCATGTATGAAGTAGAATAATGACCAGACTCCTGACACATCCCTGTTCTTTTCTTGCAGGAGAACAGCTGTCAGTTTTGTGGCATACTGCTGCTCTGTCCAGTGTCTCCAGACATTCGATCTACTAAGTTGATATTTATCTTCCCTGGCAATATTGGACTGTCCTATCTTGCCCCATCGTCTTAAGTAACAAACAACCAGCAGTGATATTTCCGAAACGTGTAAATCGGTGTGAGTGAACCCGGGGACTGACAATGGTCACGTTGATTACGCTTTTACACTTCCTGTCCTTTCCTGCAGGTTCTTCAATAAAGACTGTCTTCTCCTTGTGTGTCTTGGGATGAATCATACATACCACAGGGAGGCGGATCTGACATCCAAAATACATATGAAGGATGTGATTTAATAAACAGGCCCACGCTGGCCTTAACCATTGCTCAGTACTGACACCATAAATATTACAGAAGAATCTGACGAGGATTTGTGTAATCTGAAACAACACAAAATAAGATTGGCAACTTATCTAATGCAGACCGGTGGAGTAGCCTCTGTTGTACATATCCGTAGTAACCTGTTTCCCGTGGTATGCAGTGGATCGGTGGACATTTCAGATACTCCTTTCAGTATTAAATGAACACAAGGTGCAAGAAAGTCTTCACTGAATTACCAAACATGAAAGCCAGCGAGTGATGCGTCAGCCCTGGTATTGGATGGTCGGTGAAGATAGTAGCAATGGCATTGCCGGATTCTTCCCAGTACCAGGGCGGCCTTTCAATCCTTCATAACCCGACAGTCACAATGGTGCTTCATTAAAATAAAATATTTCGGAATTTTGTCTTTTAACTAGTTCACTGCCGCAGACGAGAACAAATCCATTCTAACTGATGATGATACTGAGAGCGAAATGATGGATGTACGTCATCACTCCATGGCTTTTACCTGGGATCGGAAGGGTTGCAGATGTTTTCTTCTGGATCACATGTGCCTACAGCAAATCTCTCAACGCCATGTGTTAAAAAAACACCATGGCTGCTGACCAGACATCTTATTAAAGGCCATGGAATAGATTATCATTTCTAATGACCTCATCCAAGAAACGTCTCAGCAAAATATGGACTGAAATAAAGCTGCTGTTTATGTGAAACTCCAGCCTGTTCTGTGACTTGTTCTTCAACATTACTACATAAAGGGGTAAAGAGGGCAAACACCGTTTTAAAATGCTCCAGGGCGGTATGAGATTTACATTGTAGGATGGTCGGACATGAATATTTATGTTTTCATCTGCCATAGCATTCAAGAACATTCACACTTTTCTGTTGCATTAAAGAGAACAGTCATCCCTTGAGTTACATTATTCACCTGACGACTGTTGTATATCAAAAACATTATACCGGAGCCCAAAACTCTCTGGGAAATTATTATTAGTAAATTTAAACCTAAAAAAAGATAAAAAAAAAAAAAAACAACTAGCCAGATATGTAAGATAGAGCAAGTCCTTATATATCAGGTCAGAAGGAGAAGCTGTGCATTGCTTTCTACATAGAGCAGGGGTGCAGAAACTTCTTTTTTTTTTTTTTGTCTGAGAGTCGTATTCTATTAATCCTACCCCAAGGACCACAATAAAACTTAGCGGTATTAAGACCTTAACCCCTTCATGACCCAGCCTATTTTGACCTTAAAGACCTTGCCATTTTTTGCAATTCTGACCAGTGTCCCTTTATGAGGTAATAACTCAGGAACGCTTCAACGGATCCTAGCGATTCTGAGATTGTTTTTTCGTGACATATTGGGCTTCATGTTAGTGGTAAATTTAGGTCGATAATGTTTGCGTTTATTTGTGAAAAAAATGGAAATTTGGCAAAATTTTGTAATTTTCAAATTTTTAATTTTTATTCTGTTAAACCAGAGAGTTATGTGGCACAAAACAGTTAATAAATAACATTTCCCACATGTCTACTTTACATCAGCACAATTTTGGGAACATTTTTTTTGTTAGGAAGTTATAAGGGTTAAAAGTTGACCAGCGATTTCTCATTTTTACAGCAAAATTTACAAAACCATTTTTTTTTAGGGACCACCTCACATTTGAAGTCACTTTGAGGGGTCTATATGGCAGAAAATACCCAAAAGTGACACCTTTATAAAAACTGCACCCCTCAAGCTACTCAAAACTACATTCAAGAAGATTATTAACCCTTCAGGTGCTTCACAGGAACTAATGCAACGTGGAAGGAAAAAATGGACATTTTAATTTTTCCAACAAAAAATTTCTTTTAGCATCAATTTTTTCATTTTTAGATGGGCATCAGGATAAAATGGATCCTAAAATTTGTTGGGCAATTTCTCCTGAGTACACAGATACCTCATATGTGGTCATAAACCACTGTATGGGCGCACGGCAGGGCTCAGAAGGGAAGGAGCGCCATTTGACTTTTTGAATGGAAAATATGCTGGAATATTTAGCGGTTGCCATGTCGCATTTGGAGAGTCCCTGTGTGCCTAAACATTGGAGCTCCCCCACAAGTGACCCCATTTTGGAAACTAGACCCCCTAAGGAACTTATCTAGATGCATAGTGCTCACTTTGAACCCCCAGGTGCTTCACAAATTGATCTGTAAAAAAAAGAAAGTACTTTTTATTCACAAAAATTTTCTTTTAGCCTCAGTTTTTTCATTTTCACATGGGCAACAGTATAAATTGGATCCTAAAATTTGTTGGGCAATTTCTCCTGAGTACACAGATACCTCATATGTGGTCATAAACCACTGTTTGGGCGCAAGGCAGGGCTCAGAAGGGAAGGAGCGCCATTTGACTTTTTGAATGGAAAATATGCTGGAATATTTAGCGGTTGCCATGTCGCATTTGGAGAGTCCCTGTGTGCCTAAACATTGGAGCTCCCCCACAAGTGACCCATTTTAGAAACTAGACCCCTAAGGAACTTATCTAGATGCATAGTGAGCACTTTGAACCCCCAGGTGCTTCACAAATTGATCCGTAAAAAAAGAAAGTACTTTTTTTTCACAAAAATTTTCTTTTAGCCTCAGTTTTTTTCATTTTCACATGGGCAACAGTATAAATTGGATCCTAAAATTTGTTGGGCAATTTCTCCTGAGTACACAGATACCTCATATGTGGTCATAAACCACTGTATGGGCGCACGGCAGGGCTCAGAGGGGAAGGAGCGCCATTTGACTTTTTGAATGGAAAATTTGCTGGAATATTTAGCGGTTGCCATGTCGCATTTGGAGAGTCCTGTGTGCCTAAACATTGGAGCTCCCCCACAAGTGACCCCATTTTGGAAACTAGACCCCTAAGTAACTTATCTAGATGCATAGTGAGCACTTTGAACCCCCAGGTGCTTCACAAATTGATCCGTAAAAAAAAAGAAAGTACTTTTTTTTCACAAAAATTTTCTTTTAGCCTCAGTTTTTTTCATTTTCACATGGGCAACAGTATAAATTGGATCCTAAAATTTGTTGGGCAATTTCTCCTGAGTACACAGCTACCTCATATGTGGTCATAAACCACTGTTTGGGTGCACGGCAGGGCTCAGACGGGAAGGAGCGCCATTTGACTTTTTGAATGGAAAATATGCTGGAATATTTAGCGGTTGCCATGTCGCATTTGGAGAGTCCCTGTGTGCCTAAATATTGGAGCTCCCCCACAAGTGACCCCATTTTGGAAACTAGACCCCCTAAGGAACTTATCTAGATGCATAGTGAGCACTTTGAACCCCCAGGTGCTTCACAAATTGATCCGCAAATAAAAGAAAGTACTTTTTTTTCACAAAAATTTTCTTTTAGCCCCAGTTTTTTTCATTTTCACATGGGCAACAGTATAAATTGGATCCTAAAATTTGTTGGGTAATTTCTCCTGAGTACACAGATACCTCATATGTGGTCATAAACCACTGTTTGGGCGCACGGCAGGGCTCAGAAGGGAAGGAGCGCCATTTGACTTTTTGAATGGAAAATATGCTGGAATATTTAGCGGTTGCCATGTCGCATTTGGAGAGTTCCTGTGTGCCTAAACATTGGAGCTCCCCCACACGTGACCCCATTTTGGAAACTAGACACCCTAAGGAACTTATCTAGATGCATAGTGAGCACTTTGAACCCCCAGGTGCTTCACAGAAGTTTATAACGCAGAGCCGTGAAAATAAAAAATCATTTTTTTTTCTCAAAAAATGATTTTTTAGCCCACTATTTTTTATTTTCACAATGGTTACAGGAGAAATTGGACCGCAAAAGTTGTTGTCCAGTTTGTCCTGAGTACGCTAGTACCCCATATATGGGGGGGAACCACTGTTTGGGCACACGTCAGGGCTCGGAAGGGATGTAGTGACGCTTTGAAATGCCGACTTGATGGAATGGTCTGCGGGCATCTTGTTACGTTTGCAGAGCCCCTGATGTGCCTAAACAGTAGAAACTCCCCATAAGTGACTCCATTTGGAAACTAGACCCCGCAAAGAACTTATCTAGATGTGTGGTGAGCACTTTGAACCCCCAAGGGCTACACAGAAGTTTATAACGCCCGGGCATGAAAATAAAAAAATCATATTTTTTCCACAATCAGGATCTTTTAGTCCCCAATTTTTTTATTTTCACAAGGGTAACATGAGAAATTAGACCCCAAAAGTTGTTGTCCAATTTGTCCTGAGTATGCTGATATCCCATATGTGGGAGAAAACTACTGTATGGGCATACGTCGGGGCTCGGATGGGAAGTAGTGACGTTTTGAAATGCCCACTTGATGGAATGGTCTTCGGGCGTCATGTTACGTTTGCAGAGTCCCTGATGTGCCTAAACAGTAGAAACTCCCCACAAGTGACCCCATTTTGGAAACTAGATCCCCCAAGGAACTCCTATAGATGTGTGATAAGCACTTTGAATCTCCAAGTCCTTCACAGAAGTTTATAACGCAGAGCCGTGAAAATATAAAATCATTTTTTTTCCACAAAAATAATTTTTTAGTCCCCAATTTTTTTTCCCAATGTTAACAGGAGAAATTAGAACCCCCAAAGTTGTTGTGCAATTTTTCCCGAGTACGCTGATACCCCATATGTGGGGATAAACCACTGTTTGGGCATATGTCGGGGCTTGGAATAAAGGGAGCACTGTTTGACTTTTTGAACGCAAAATTTTCAGGAATCAATGGTGGCGCCATGTCGCGAATGGAGACCCCCTGATGTGCCTAAATAGTGGAAACCCCTCAATTCTAACTCCAACCCTAACCCCAACACACCCCTAACCCCTACACACACCTAACCCTAATACAAACCTAATCATAACCCTAACCCCAACACACACCCACCCTAATCCCAACTCTAACCATAAACCTAACCACAAACCTAACCCTAATCCCAACCCTAACCCTAATTCCAACCCTAACCCAAATTCCAACTCTAACCGTAATTCTAACCTTAACCCTAATGCTAACCCTATAGTTCTAACCCTAAGGCTGGGTTCATATTGCGTTTTACCAGCCCGTTCAACACGTAGCGTTGACCGGCTGGTAACGGTATAGCATAACGCCATCGCGTTATGCTATACCCGCTAGCGCAGATGAATCATCAGATAATCAGCCGCGGATCCGCAGCAAAATCAGCCGCGGATCCGCAGCAAAATCAGCCGCGGATCCGCAGCAAAATCAGTCGCTGATCAGCAGCAAAATCTGCCGCGGATCAGCAGCAAAATCCGCCGCGGATCAGCAGCAAAATCCGCCGCGGATCAGCAGCAAAATCCGCCGCGGATCAGCAGCAAAATCAGTCGCGGATCAGCAGTAAAATCAGCCGCGGATCCGCAGCAATATCCACCGCGGATCAGCAAAACAGCCAAATCCGCCGCGGATCCGCAGCCAAATCCGCCGCGGATCCGCAGCCAAATCCGCCGCGGATCGCAGCAAATCCGCCGCGGATCAGCAGCAAAATCCGCCGCGGATCAGCAGCAAAATCCGCCGCGGATCAGCAGCAAAATCCGCCGCGGATCAGCAGCAATATCCGCCGCGGATCAGCAGCAAAATCCGCCGCGGATCAGCAGCAAAATCCGCCGCGGATCAGCAGCAATATCCGCCGCGGATCAGCAGCAATATCCGCGCGGATCCGCAGCAAAATCAGCTAGGAAAAAAAAATAAAAATTCTTTATTTTATTATTTGTCCCTACCTATGACAGGGGGGTTCATTTACTTTTTTTTTTATTTTGATCACTGTGACAGTTTATCACAGTGATCAAAATAAATTTTTGTACAATGGAGGGTGCACTGCGCATGCGCCGCCAGGTCCAGTGCGGCGCCCATTTAAGAATGCGGGCCATGCCGCCAGGACGGATCCAGGGACATTGGTGGACCGGGAGAGGTGAGTAGGGGGCGTCGGAAGGTGAGGGGGGGATCGGTAGGTGGGGGCAGCCTATCGCAGGAGCAGGGGAGCAGACAGTGACGGCGGTGACCGATCGCTGCCATCTTTTGATGGCGGCGGCCGATCACCGCCGTGACTTGGTGTGGGGGGTCAGATCTTGGTGTCCAGCCATGGCAGATGCTATTGCAGCATCGGCCATGGCTGGATTGTAATATTTCACCAGTTTCATTGGTGAAATATTACAAATCGCTCTGATTGACTGTTTCACTTTTAACAGCCAATCAGAGCGATCGTGGCCACGTGGGGGTTAAGCCAACCCCCTGTGGTGATGCACTAAGGGTCCTGTGCCTGCGGGTCGGGTGACCTTTCAGTGACCCCGGTCTCCCGGCCCGCAGGAACATGATTTATAGCATGACGTCGGCGTCATGGGTCGGGATGGCACAGGTTTTCATGACGCCGACGACGGCGTCATGGGTTGGGAAGGGGTTAAAGAGGTGGTCCTCTACATTCTACAATTCCCTCACTGATTTAGCCTCGTACAGAAGTATTTTTGTAAATACCTCTTGCTGTCCTCCCTGCCTGTGAGCGGCGCTATCGATGACCGCTCACTTGGCATCACGTGACCCCTGCTGCAGACAGCGCTGAAGTCAAGTACCAGAATGCCTTGCTTCACCCAGTTAACTGGGCTGTGGGCGGAGTTTCACCGCACGTCACAAGCCAATATCCAGCGCACGCTTTCCCTCTCCTCTGCTTTCATTAGCCGCAAGTGGGTACTGGACTGTGACGGGCGGTGAAACTCCTCCCACAGCCCAGTCAGTCAGGAGGTTGCGCGCAACTGGGTCACGCCCAGGTGAAGCTAGCCATTCTGGTACTTGATGCAGAGTGAGAGCTTAGCGATAGCACCACTGACCGGCAGAGAGAACAACAATAGGTATTTACAAAAATATTTCTATACAAAGAGTAAAATCGGTGGGGGAATTATAGAATGTAGCAGACAACCCCTTTAGTGCTGCAAATATATTTTGTATAATTTGGTCATGGTGAATATTTTTGTTGCAGTTTTTAAATGTCAATGCAAGAACACTTTTTGCCTGTCATGGTCTGCTGAGTTTGTGGGATTAGGTGGTTTTGGGGTTAACCGGGATGGCCTCTGGGATTCTGGGAGGCTTTTTATAGCCTCATTGTGGGGCCATTCTCTGTCGCTCATACTCTGACCCTTGGCCGAGTGTCTTTGACTCTGTTGTGCCAGTGCTTTGTGCCTGTGCTACGTTTTGTCTGTCTGGTTCTGATTTGGCTGTGTCCCTGTTTTGAGTTTTGCCTGCCCCTTTTGTACTCTGCTGTTTCCTCCGTGTATGACCCTTGGCTACGTTCTGACTACGCTTTGCCTGCTCCTCTTGTACTTCACCTCTCTCTCCGTGTCCGACCCCTTGGCTATTTTCTGATTACGCTCTGCCTGCTCCTCTTGTACTTCGTCGCCCTTTCCGTGTATGACCTCTTGGCTATGTCCTGATTATCCGTTCTGGCTATGCCCCTTGGTAACTTTGCGCTCTAGTTACCCTTCTAGGAGTTTTCCTTCACCTCTTAGATCTCCGTAGCTTAGGCCACGCCCCCAGCAGTCACGTGCTTCAGGTCCTCTGGCCTGAAGCATTCTCTATCTGTTCCTGCTTCCTCTGAGAGACCTGTGGCTGGCTCCGCCCCTTGGCAGTCACATGCTTCAGGTCCTGGTTGTCTGAAGCACACGTCTTCCCTACTGCTGCTCCGCTCCACAGGTATCTTTGGGCACAGTTTGTTTACTCAAGACATACCACTGGCTCAGTGAGCAAGTATAGTGCGGTGTTCCTGACATTGCCATGATGTCCAAAATTACGGTAAGCGCACATTATTTTTGGCATAAACTTGCAAAAAAAATCTGCAGTTTGCCACTATGTCAGAAAGCACTGAAAAAGAAATTTGTTGTGGTCAAAATTCATCGCAGTTTTATAGTTCACCAAATTTTTATGCCATAAATGTCAGGTTCAACTTCCAGACGCCAGGCTATCTGGAGAATTGGGGTAACTTTTTCCCCAATCAGCACTTAGCTAACAGCCCAGCATTTCACAATTCCCAAACTACCATGGAGAGAGTGCACACATGTGCGGCCACCTCTAATTCATATATTTCTGGACTTTAGTGAATATAGGAAAAAATGTGTAATTTCAGCTCATCCTTCTGTAGAGACACAATCCACGGTCTAATGAGCCAGGTGGTGTACGGAATGGGAGAAAAAAATGTACAGTAGAATGCCAGAGAATGTAGAAAAAAATGTCCAGCATGCATCCCAAGGTTCAATAACAAATTACCTTTTTATTAGATAGACTTAAAATCCAACAGTACAACATATAAAAATAAATGTGTATAAACCATTAATCATGACGGATTCATAGGATTAAGAATCCAAGCACTTGGGTTTGAAACGTGTTAGTGTATACACGTAGATTTTGTGTATATCTAATACCAACTTTTTACAGGACCTTGGGATGAGTGCTCGAAACATCTTTTCTTTATTTCTGAAGTTCCCAACCGGGCCAAGGGACTCCATTCTACTGCAATCCAGGAGAGCCACAAATATAGCATTAGTACTTGTGAAAGTCTTCTCCTGAGCTGTGTGCCACTCCTCTCCTTACAGGGGATCAACCACACACAGAGGAGCATTTCCAGATCAATGAAGGCCACATGGTGTCCAGAGAAGAAGCTCATCATGGCACAGGTAGAGAGCAGCACAGAACCTGTAATACTGCCATTACTGTATAGATAAATGCTGCTAGACAGCAACTCCACCACTTTTGAATTAGAAGTTTTTCAGAAAATGTTTATAGTCCATAATTTTGACATTATACCAATTACCCAGAGTTGTATTTTGTAAAATTGTCTAATTACTGTAATGACTTAGTTATAATCCATTCCTAAGATTGGTTTTCCAGGATGTGTGTGGCATATGTACAGTTTATGCTAATATAACCAGAAAGCAAATGCAGTTGAAAAACATCAAACCATAGATCAAGAGATGTCTTTGAGGAAACCTTGGGATAGTAGAACCACTGTGATTTACACACCGTAAGAACCATGAATGGACGCTCTATTTTTATTCTGTACAGAGTCTGCAGACAGTACGGTTAGTGCTGACTGTGTGCTCCACATAACCACATAATGATATATTGGTCACTATTTTTAGGAACATTCAAACTGCATATACAGTACCTTTCAGTAAGGAGCGGAATCTCTGGCAACATTTGCATCTGGCTTGGATCCCCTATTGATGAAAGTGATATAAAAGGTGCTGTATTTGTATTCAATCATTGTAATCATAGGGTACACATTTACAGTAATTTATGGTTAACTTTTACTCACTAAAACTCTATTGTTCTGTCCAGTGATGAATACCCTTCCTGACGCAAGTGTTGTAGGTATAGCGTAAGCCTACAGACTAGAGCTACAATCCTAGGATGCATCCCCTTGTGGGCCACAGATGACATCTTGTTTGGCCCCTCACAATTTATGGAGAAAAGTTTCTTGGCTGATTAATGGTAAGCGTATGGTAAAGCAAGAGGCAAAGTGCTTTACAGTGGGTTTGGAAAGTATTCAGACCCTTTAAATTTTTCACTGTTTCATTGCAGCCATTTGGTAAATGCAAAAAAGTTAATTTTTTTTCCTCATTAATGTACACTCTACACCCCATCGTATCTGAAAAAAACAAATGTAGAAATTTGTGCAAATGTATTAAAAAAGAAAAAGTGAAATATTACATGTCATAAGTATTCAGACCTTTTGCTCTCACACTCATTTACGTCACATGCTGTCCATATCCTTGTGATCCTCCTTGAGATGGTTCTACTCCTTCATTTGAGTCCAGCTGTGTTTAATTAAACTGATAGGACTTCACTTGTAAAGTCACACACCAGTCTATAATTAGACCTCACAGCTCACAGTGCATGTCAGGCCAAATGAGAATCATGAGGTGAAAGGAACTGGCCAAGGAGCTCAGAGACAGAATTGTGGCAAGGCACAGATCTGGCCAAGGTTACAAAAGAATTTCTGCAGTACTCAAGGTTCCCAAGAGCACAGTGGCCTCCATAATCCTTAAATGGAAGAAGTTTGAGACCACCAGAAGTCTTCCTAGACCTGGCCGCCCAGCCAATCTGAGCAATCGTGGGAGAAAAGCCTTGGTGAGAGGTAAAGAACCACAGGACCACTGTGGCTGAGCTCCACTGATGCAGTAGGGTGGTGTAAGAAAGTACCACAAAGTCAACTATCACTGCAGCCCTCCACCAGTCAGGCCTTTATGGCAGAGTGGCCCGACGGAAGCCTCTCCTCAGTGCAAGACATATGAAAGCCTGCATAGAGTTTGCTTAAAAAAAAAAAAAAAAAAAACACATGAAGGACTCCCAGACTATGAGAAATAAGATTCTCTGGTCTGAGATGAAGATAGAACTTTTTGGTGATAATTCTAAGCAGTATGTGTGGAGAAAACCAGGCACTGCTCATCACCTGCACAATACAATCCCAACAGTGTAACGTGGTGGCAGCATCATGCTATGGGGGTGTTTTTCAGCTGCAGGGACAGGACGACTGGTTGCAATTGAAGGAAACATGAATGTGACCAAGTACAGAGATATCCTGGAAGAAAACCTCTTCCAGAGTGCTTTGGACCTCAGACTTGGCTGAAGGTTCACCTTCCAACAAGACAATGACCCTAAGCACACAGCTAAAATAACAAAGGAGTGCCTTCAGAACAACTCTGACCATTCTTGGCTGGCCCAGCCAGAGCCCTGACCTAAACCCAATTGAGCATCTCTGGAGTGACCTGAAAATGGCTGTCCACCAACGTTCACCACCCAACCTGATGGAACTGGAGAGGATCTGCAAGGAAGAATGGCAGAGGATCCCCAAATCCAGGTGTGAAAAACTTGTATTATTCCCAAGACGACTCATGGCTGTATTAGCTCAAAAGGTGCTTCTACTCAATACTGAGCAAAGGGTCTGAATACTTATGACCATGTGATATTTCAGTTTTTCTTTTTTAATAAATTTGCAGAAATTTCTACATTTCTGTTCTTTTTCAGTAAAGATGAGGTGCAGAGTATACATTAATGAGAAAAAAATGAACTTTTTTGAATTTACCAAATGGCTGCAATGAAACAAAAAGTGACTAATTTAAAGGGGTCTGAATACTTTCCATACCTAATGTATATTTCATACTTTTTTAGAGTATAATCCATAGTATGTTGCCTTTACATATTTCTTTAAGAAAAGCCAATAAGAGACCCAGCTCCATAATTCTAGTTCTCATGTCTTGGACTCGCACAGATTGCTCAATCACAAAGATCTGTGATGTATTGTTTTCTTCATTTTTCACATGATTACCGGTTCTCACATAATGGCAGTGATATCTACCCCCACAAGCTAAAACTATAATTTACTTAAAGGTATGCCACACTAAGCGAGATCGCTAACGAGATCGCTAACGAGATCGCTAAAGCGTCACTATTTAGCGATCTCGTTAGCGACGTCGTTGTGTGTGGCATGTAGCAACTATGTGGCCCCTGCTGTGATGTCGCTGATCGTTCACTAGCGTTCTGGACCGTTTTTTGATCGTTGGCGTCCCGCTGGTGAGCCTATATCGCTGTGTTTGGCACCTTTTGCGAACGACGAGCGACCTCGTTTGTGACGCATATGACAGCGGCGCAGGCGGGACTAGGGTTTTTTTAGCGTCACGGAGTGGATCGCAATATCTGTAGAAGCAGGCAGGTGGGACTAGGGTTTTTTAGCGTCACGGAGTGGATCGCAATATCTGTAAGTTCTCTTTTGCGTCACAGAGAGGATCGCAGAAGTTGCAAAGCAGGCTAGCAGGACGCAGAGAGCAGGAGCGATGCTGGAAATTCCTATGAATCAGAAGCGCTCAGTACATGCTAATGACAGATCCTAACGACCGCCAAAGTCGTTAAAGAGATCGCTGACCGCTGATGAGTCGTTTATGAGATCTCCTGTTTGGCAGCTACTAGCGACCTAAAAGAGATCACACCAACGATCTCGTTAGCTTGCGTCGTTATCGTGATCGCTAACGAGATCGCTAAGTGTGGCAGTACCTTTAGTCTTTGAACAAATGTGTTAAACCAGAAACGTGCCATAAAGAGAAAGGACCCTTTTCATTATGTGACCGACGTCCGTGAGATGAAAGTACACTTGCAAATTTCCATTAACTGTTGTTGAAAATTATTAGTTCCCACATTTGTATGCAGCAAAATGAAATCATTTGGAGGCCTGTGGAGCTCCTCCGCCTACAATTAGAGATTTCTTTCTGCGTTACATAAAAATGACAAAATCTGAAGGTCATTGATGCATAAAGATTGAAGGGCAGTATTAATCAAGGTAAAAAAAATAAGTATTGATTTCCCCCTACTGAGTGCAGAACATTTACAAACGACAGAAAACGAGCTCAGAAATATCATTAGTGTGAACAGGAACTATGCGCTGTGCTTATGTGTTATATCCATACAAAAAAAACATACAAAAAAAGGCTGCACTCTATCATACTAAAGCATGACAATATGGAATACATGAAATTTAGAATAGCAATATGGCTTTGGAATATAAGGAAAAATTTGAGACGCTTAGTATAAACATTTGGCCAAACATTTTAAAGCCCACCAACCATCGTCAAGGTGGTCTCAATACTGGTGAGTCCCTAACCTAATGTGAACATACCTCTATTAGGCTGATATCTGAATTTCTGGGTGAATATGCACCTCTGTCAGCAATGCCTGCATTTATGGGTAAAGTAGGGACCTGGTGTAATTAAAATCACCACCTGGTGGGGGCGGAGTGCTCGGTCAGCAAGCTAACATTCAATAGACAAAAAAACCTGACTGGCACTTCCAGACTAATGTGAACTAGGTGCAAGCCAAGGGAAGCTACCCCCATGTAAAACATACAAAAAAAGGCTGCACTCTATCATACTAAAGCATGACAATATGGAATACATGAAATTTAGAATAGCAATATGGCTTTGGAATATAAGGAAAAATTTGAGACGCTTAGTATAAACATTTGGCCAAACATTTTAAAGCCCACCAACCATCGTCAAGGTGGTCTCAATACTGGTGAGTCCCTAACCTAATGTGAACATTCTTCTATTAGGCTGATATCTGAATTTCTGGGTGAATATGCACCTCTGTCAGCAATGCCTGCATTTATGGGTAAAGTAGGGACCTGGTGTAATTAAAATCACCACCTGGTGGGGGCGGAGTGCTCGGTCAGCAAGCTAACATTCAATAGACAAAAAAACCTGACTGGCACTTCCAGACTAATGTGAACTAGGTGCAAGCCAAGGGAAGCTACCCCCATGTAAAACATACAAAAAAAGGCTGCACTCTATCATACTAAAGCATGACAATATGGAATACATGAAATTTAGAATAGCAATATGGCTTTGGAATATAAGGAAAAATTTGAGACGCTTAGTATAAACATTTGGCCAAACATTTTAAAGCCCACCAACCATCGTCAAGGTGGTCTCAATACTGGTGAGTCCCTAACCTAATGTGAACATACCTCTATTAGGCTGATATCTGAATTTCTGGGTGAATATGCACCTCTGTCAGCAATGCCTGCATTTATGGGTAAAGTAGGGACCTGGTGTAATTAAAATCACCACCTGGTGGGGGTGGAGTGCTCGGTTAGCAAGCTAACATTCAATAGACAAAAAAACCTGACTGGCACTTCCAGACTAATGTGAACTAGGTGCAAGCCAAGGGAAGCTACCACCATGTAAAACATACAAAAAAGGCTGCACTCTATCATACTAAAGCATGACGATGGTTGGTGGGCTTTAAAATGTTTGGCCAAATGTTTATACTAAGCGTCTCAAATTTTTCCTTATATTCCAAAGCCATATTGCTATTCTAAATTTCATGTATTCCATATTGTCATGCTTTAGTATGATAGAGTGCAGCCTTTTTTTGTATGTTTTACATGGGGGTAGCTTCCCTTGGCTTGCACCTAGTTCACATTAGTCTGGAAGTGCCAGTCAGGTTTTTTTGTCTATTGAATGTTAGCTTGCTGACCGAGCACTCCGCCCCCACCAGGTGGTGATTTTAATTACACCAGGTCCCTACTTTACCCATAAATGCAGGCATTGCTGACAGAGGTGCATATTCACCCAGAAATTCAGATATCAGCCTAATAGAGGTATGTTCACATTAGGTTAGGGACTCACCAGTATTGAGACCACCTTGACGATGGTTGGTGGGCTTTAAAATGTTTGGCCAAATGTTTATACTAAGCGTCTCAAATTTTTCCTTATATTCCAAAGCCATATTGCTATTCTAAATTTCATGTATTCCATATTGTCATGCTTTAGTATGATAGAGTGCAGCCTTTTTTTGTATGTTTTACATGGGGGTAGCTTCCCTTGGCTTGCACCTAGTTCACATTAGTCTGGAAGTGCCAGTCAGGTTTTTTTGTCTATTGAATGTTAGCTTGCTGACCGAGCACTCCGCCCCCCAGGTGGTGATTTTAATTACACCAGGTCCCTACTTTACCCATAAATGCAGGCATTGCTGACAGAGGTGCATATTCACCCAGAAATTCAGATATCAGCCTAATAGAGGTATGTTCACATTAGGTTAGGGACTCACCAGTATTGAGACCACCTTGACGATGGTTGGTGGGCTTTAAAATGTTTGGCCAAATGTTTATACTAAGCGTCTCAAATTTTTCCTTATATTCCAAAGCCATATTGCTATTCTAAATTTCATGTATTCCATATTGTCATGCTTTAGTATGATAGAGTGCAGCCTTTTTTTGTATGTTTTACATGGGGGTAGCTTCCCTTGGCTTGCACCTAGTTCACATTAGTCTGGAAGTGCCAGTCAGGTTTTTTTGTCTATTGAATGTTAGCTTGCTGACCGAGCACTCCGCCCCCACCAGGTGGTGATTTTAATTACACCAGGTCCCTACTTTACCCATAAATGCAGGCATTGCTGACAGAGGTGCATATTCACCCAGAAATTCAGATATCAGCCTAATAGAGGTATGTTCACATTAGGTTAGGGACTCACCAGTATTGAGACCACCTTGACGATGGTTGGTGGGCTTTAAAATGTTTGGCCAAATGTTTATACTAAGCGTCTCAAATTTTTCCTTATATTCCAAAGCCATATTGCTATTCTAAATTTCATGTATTCCATATTGTCATGCTTTAGTATGATAGAGTGCAGCCTTTTTTTGTATGTTTTACATGGGGGTAGCTTCCCTTGGCTTGCACCTAGTTCACATTAGTCTGGAAGTGCCAGTCAGGTTTTTTTGTCTATTGAATGTTAGCTTGCTGACCGAGCACTCCGCCCCCACCAGGTGGTGATTTTAATTACACCAGGTCCCTACTTTACCCATAAATGCAGGCATTGCTGACAGAGGTGCATATTCACCCAGAAATTCAGATATCAGCCTAATAGAGGTATGTTCACATTAGGTTAGGGACTCACCAGTATTGAGACCACCTTGACGATGTTGGTGGGCTTTAAAATGTTTGGCCAAATGTTTATACTAAGCGTCTCAAATTTTTCCTTATATTCCAAAGCCATATTGCTATTCTAAATTTCATGTATTCCATATTGTCATGCTTTAGTATGATAGAGTGCAGCCTTTTTTTGTATGTTTTACATGGGGGTAGCTTCCCTTGGCTTGCACCTAGTTCACATTAGTCTGGAAGTGCCAGTCAGGTTTTTTTGTCTATTGAATGTTAGCTTGCTGACCGAGCACTCCGCCCCCACCAGGTGGTGATTTTAATTACACCAGGTCCCTACTTTACCCATAAATGCAGGCATTGCTGACAGAGGTGCATATTCACCCAGAAATTCAGATATCAGCCTAATAGAGGTATGTTCACATTAGGTTAGGGACTCACCAGTATTGAGACCACCTTGACGATGGTTGGTGGGCTTTAAAATGTTTGGCCAAATGTTTATACTAAGCGTCTCAAATTTTTCCTTATATTCCAAAGCCATATTGCTATTCTAAATTTCATGTATTCCATATAGTCATGCTTTAGTATGATAGAGTGCAGCCTTTTTTTGTATGTTTTACATGGGGGTAGCTTCCCTTGGCTTGCACCTAGTTCACATTAGTCTGGAAGTGCCAGTCAGGTTTTTTTGTCTATGTGTTATATCCAGTCTTGATTTACTTATGTGTCCAGCCAGATGTTTTATGCTGGAGCCAGACGTAATTAATGACAAAGTTGTGCACTTTGCGCATGCAGCATTTTTCTGTCCAGCACAGGGAGTCAAACGATGGCGCGGGACGCAGAAATGTTTGCATAGAAGAATATAGGATCAGTTGTGTCATCACTTTCCGTCCGATTTTTTTTTTTCTGCATTGGAATGAATCGTGGCAGTCGGGCCAGATACAAGAGGATTTTCAGTTGACCCGAGACATACAAAAAGTAATCCAAAATGTTAAAATTATTGTAAAAAATAGATTGAAATGTTAGTATATTATACAGATTAGCTAGAACATGTCTTTATCCTTATTGACAGACACAGTGCCCCCAAATACACTGATTGCAATATTGTCTCCAAATGCAGTGAATGACACAGTGACCCCGTATATAGTGATAACCAAAGTCACCCCCAATACAGTGAGAGCCCCACTACTGCCTGTTACTGCATGGTAATCATTGTCCCCCCAGATAGTGACGGCTTCAGTTTCCCTAATACAGGTATGGCCACATTTCCACAGAGCCTTCAAAAATAGTGACAGTGTCCACAGATATAGTAATAGGTACAAGTAAAAATTCCAAACAGCGCTCATAAATAGGAGAAAGAAAAAACAAGTGTCCTCCTGCAGGGTTATGTGGTAAGTATACTGCAATACTAGCGCTAGAGTTAAAACTCCGCTACGGGAGGTATGTTTAATTTCACCAAGGTATCAGTATGCTTGTGAAATAGAAAACTGAATAGGCCACCATACGTATGACGATGCTCATATATATGCGTGTGGTTAACAGGAGTTCTAACTGCTGCCCTGGGTAACGGTAGCTAGAAAAGCTGGGTTCACTAATCCTGCTCAATCAGGAAAGCTGGGTGCCCTACGTACAAAATCTCAATATGCATGTACTATATATAAGCCAGACTGTCACCACATACTGTATAGTATATATTAATGCTGATGCGTGTAGTATAACATCAAAAGCTCAAACTGTTAACTTAGGCTACTTTCACACATCAGGTTTTTTCCGACAGGCAGGATCCGGCTTTTTTTTAGAAAAACCGGATTCGGCGAAATCTGCCGCCGGAACCATTTTTTTCTCATTGACTTGTATTAGCTTATTATGCTGCATGGCCTCCCGTTTTCTTCCGGCTAAAATTTTAATTCCAGCGTCTGTAAAAAAAAAGTCTCCAGTAACATTTTTTGTCTGCGGCGAAAAACCGGCACTTCCGGCTTTTTGCTACAATGGAAGTCTATGGACGCCGGATCCGGAAAAAGACAGATCCAGTTTTTAAGTCTGAGCATGCTCAGATCCAATTGGCCAACCCCCAGGAAACAGATCATCATTTGGGAGCTTCCCATGGGCGTTTTTAAAAACCAGATCCGCCGTAAAATGGATAAAAAAACGGATGGAAAACTGATGAAATGGATGCGTTTTATCAGTTTTCCACAATTTACTCCGGATCCGGCTTGACAAAACCTGATGTGTGAAAGTAGCCTTAGGCTTTAGTGGCTGGTGCTTAGAAAAGCTCAGTACGTGGGTCTTGTCAACGTTGGAAAAGCTGTGTGCACGGAGTCCGACCTTTTCTCATCGAAGACCGGCGCCGTTTGCAGTCGGTACGGAGGTGTCAGTGTTGAGATGCACAAGGCGACGGTGGGAGGAGTCCAATGTATCAGCGCGTGGAGACCAGCCGCCAGACGCCGCCAGAGACACGCAGCCGTGCTATGGGAGCCTTGCGGCCTGAAGGGAGTAGGTGGAGTTTGTATGAAATGTATCAGACAGTTGATACAGTCGCCAGGTTTCTATAACTCCTACTACTGACCTGTATCAGCATGTATCGTGGATCTAAGGGAGTGAGGATTCCATGGGCTAAATGGAGCTGAATTAGGCAATAATATTGTACCTCAGCCGCTGCCCTGGCCGGTGGCAGGTCTATAGGATATTAATTGCTGAGTGACCCAAGCCGTAAAACTCAGCTTTTATGCACACACACTGACAACAAGCAAACAGGTCACAGGTGAGGATGTTACCTTTAGTAGCCATTCAAACCCATTTGTGTCAACTTCTGTGCATGTTATCAGGCCAAAATCATCAGGGTATGTGAACTTTTGATCAGGGTCATTTGGATGTTTTGGGTCGTCATTATGATTTAAAAAGAGAAAACACAGTAGTTTGACAATAAATGGCTTCACCCAACCACTAACCATGAATGGAGAAAAAGTTTCGGTGTTTTCATTCATATTCTCTGGAAAAAAAGGCCAAGAAAGCAAAAATTCTGTCGGGGTATGTAAACTTTTGTGCACAACTGTACATCTCTCCTTATTATCTAGTGATCTGTCCATGTAACCCTTGTTATGTGGCAAACACAAGTGCCGCCTATGTAAGCTCTTTGTAGTGTAATACTATTTTCTGATTAAGAAGCTTAGGGATTAACAGGAGTCAGGACTCTAACATCCTTCAAGAAGTGGGCTGCCCTGTGACCCTACACTTGTCCCATACCTTCCCATCACTGATTAATATGTGGGGTCAGAGACCTTTTGACCCAAGGTTGATCCTGGTATACTTACACATAGCAACTTAATACAGCCAGTAAAAATACTCTTATGCCAAAAATCAATTATAAAGAACCACTGCTTGTTTGATGGGCTCGTCACTGACTTCATGTAATTGTGTTATAGTAATGGAGAGCCAAAGAAGTCTGCAGCATTATGGAATTTACTACCTAAAACGAATCATAATGAAAGAGTAAATCTGATCAGCAATTGTTCTAGTGACTGTCGGCCGGTCCAGTACATGCAGAATCACGAGCCTTAAATATGCTCCATACAGTGCACAGCATAATGAAGCTTAGAGGTTCCCTTTAAAAATCTCAAGAAAACCGATTATGTAAGTGATGCCCATGGACTATGTGCATGTCTGTGTGATTTCCTAGCAAACCCTCACAAGTCTGACAAATTATTTTGCATGTGTCTGGTGGTTTAATGACCTACTATATTGCAGGTCCTTCTGTGCATTAGTTTGGTGCAATAATCTATTTCTAGTACCATTGCTTTAGGCTGACCATGTGGACTTTACTGTTCTTGTCTCTGTTAATTGACAGCCTTTCATCATCCATGATTATGCCAATTTTGTTTGTGGCAATGTCAGGCCGGACTGGGACGAGGGGTAGCCAGGGTAGTCACCTACCTTGGGTGCCACCTCCTGCCTCCATGAGTGGGACACACTTTGGGGGCAAAAAAAATACTGTATTTTGCTGACTATAAGAGTTCAGCTGTGGCTGTGTGGGTGCCGGCTGTGATGGAGGAGGAGGAGCAGGGTCGCAGGAGCCAGCGGCTCCAGGTAACAATGTGCCCGCTATTAAGGAAAATGAATATTCACTGCTCCCCACGCTCATATTGCATATTGCCACCCACGGTGCTAAGCCCGCAACTTTCCGGGCACATGACAGCTGATCTATACAGCAGACAAGTGCCCGCTACCGCCATGGGTGGAATCGCTATCCACCCACAGCTGTTAAAGGGATTTTCCTGGCAAAGTACAAAATTTGCACGAGAGTGAAAAATTGGGAACCTTGACAGTATAGAAAATGCTGACTGTTAGGATCGTGCTCTGGCAGTTCCAGCAGTCGTCGCATGACCGTTCAGTCTTGTGGGCACTTGCTCACCACCGCTTTCTCTTCCACGTCTCTCAATTCTTCATTCAGAGAAGTAGAGTTTTCTCAATGTACAGGTGCTTCTCACAAAATTAGAATATCATCAAAAAGTTAATTTATATCAGTTCTTCAATACAAAAAGTGAAACTCATATATTATTTAGTTATTACATACTGAGTGATCTATTTCAAGTGTTTATTTTTGTTAATGTTGATGATAATGGCTTACAGCCAATGAAAACCCAAAAGTCATTATCTCAGTAAATTAGAATACTTTATAACAACAGCTTGAAAAATGATTTTAAAGTCTGAAATGTTGGCCTACTGAAATGTATGTTCAGTAAATGCACTCAATACTTGGTCAGGGCTCCTTTTGCATCAATTACTGCATCAATACGGTGTGGCATGGAGGCGATCAACCTGTGGTACTGCTGAGGTGTTATGGAAGCTCAGGTTGCTGTGATAGCAGCCTTCAACTCGTCTGCATTGTTGGGTCTGGTGTCTCTCATCTTCCTCTTGGGTTAAGGTCAGGCGAGTTTGCTGGCCAATCAAGCACAGTGATACGGTTGTTTGTAAACCAGGTATTGGTACTTTTGGCAGTGTGGACAGGTGACAAGTCCTGCTGGAGAATGAAATTTCCATCTCCAAAAAGCTTTTCGGCAGAGTGAAGCATGAAGTGCTCTAAAATTTCCTGTTAGACGGCTGCGCTGACTTTGGTCTTGATAAAACACAGTGGACCTACACCAGCAGATGACATGGCTCACCAAACCATCACTGATTGTGGAAACTTCACACTAGACCTCAAGCAGCTTGGACTGTGGCCTCTCCACTCTTCCTCCAGACTCTGGGACCTTGATTTACAAAAGAAATGCAAAATTTACTTTCATCTGAAAACAACACCTTGAACCACTGAGCAACAATCCAGTTCTTTTCGCCTTGGCCCAGGTAAGACGCTTCTGGTGTTGTCTATTGGTCATGAGTGGCTTGACAAATGTAGCCCATGCTCTGGATACATCTGTGTGTGGTGGCTCTTGAAGCAATGATTCCAGCAGCAGTCCACTCTTTGGGAATCTCCCCCAAATTTTTTAATGGCCTTTTCTTAACAATCCTTTAAAGGCTGCAGTTATCACGGTTGCTTGTGCACCTTTTTCTACCACACTTTTTCCTTCCACTCAACTTCAACTTTTCATTAATATGCTTGGATACAGCACTCTGTGAACAGCCAGCTTCTTTAGCAATGACCTTTAGTGGCTTACCCTCCTTGTGGAGTGTGTTACTGACTGCCTTCTGGACATCTGTCAAGTCAGCAGTCTTCCCCATGATTGTGGAGCCTACTGAAACAGACTAAGGGACCTTTTTAAACTCTTAGGAAGCCTTTGCCGGTGTTTTTTGTTAATTCTAATTTACAGAGATAATGACTTTTGGGTTTTCATTGGCTGTAAGCCATAATCATCAACATTCACAATATATGAGTTTCACTTTTTGTATTGAAGAACTGAAATAAATTAACTTTTTGATGATATTCTAATTTTGTGAGAAGTGCCTGTAGTATTGAGCAAGGTTTTGTACTTCACCTGAAAAATCCATTTAACGTGTCAGAATATGTTCCTTATCATGAGCAAGGGTAACATTGGACCACCAGTAAATATGAAGGAGGTATAGGGCCCTTTTGTTATAAAGTCTCTGTTTCTTCCAATGTTACACTGCAGAAAAATGTACATAATGAACACCGTATGGCCTCGTTCACATAATTGAAGGGGTTGTCTGGTATTCTGATAAAATTTGTAGTCACTCTATGTGCCTGCAGATTTCTAAATCATGACAGCTTATATTGCACACGCTCTAAGGATTCAGCGATTCTTCTAGCCCCATCCTGATTAGACGTGCCTAGCCTCTGTCAGTACAAATGAATTGGAGAAGCTGAGCATGTCTAGTCGTCACGTGAATGTATGCAAATCGCATACTTGTGGTCACATGACCTCTTGTTCTCTCCGACAATTTTAGTGAATCCCTTCGGGTGCGCACCACAAGTTGTCTAAGTTCAAAAGTCTGCAGCCACATAGAGTGATTGCAGAGTTTTATTAGAAGCCTGAACAACCACTTTAATGCTTCTATTATATACCTCATAATATTGAAAGTGCTATAACAAGCCCAGCCCCGTACTAATGATAATTATCCAATCCCATCTACCCTGATCTCCCCACCCTGATTGACCCATATGCCAACCAAGTGGGTTAAAGCCCCACTCCACTATAGTAGTATCACTAACTAGGCCATAACAAGCCTCTCATAGACTTACACTGAGATCTTGTGACCATTACCTGTGACTTCCGCTCTATCAGAAGTTGAGGTGACGGATAGGGACCACAGCAGTGCCAGGAAATCCTGAAGACCACGACTGGTAATTATATTACTGGGGGGCAGGGATCTTACATTAGTCGCACGATTCCAGCATTGAAGTTAAGAATAAAACGCTGGCGTGGTGCTTTAATGCTCCCTGTCTGCAACAAGTAGTAGGAACCCTTGTAAATTAGGCTCTGTTCCTGGGTATGGTCGACGTATCCATTGGTTTTCAATCATACAGCAATGCCTAAATAGCATCCTATAGTGTAGTCTGCTGGGCTCTAATATACATTCTCAAACATTAAAAATGTGTACAATGGTGTAAACCTTTTTTTTTGTAAAGATTAGCCTATTAACTCTTTATACCATTATGTGACATAACAGTGACATGTTGCAGCCGTCCATTAGCGGTACTGTGTAGGATTAAATGAAAGGATCTAATTTTCTTTATATGTAATTTTTTTTCTAAATTATTACCCAAAATGCATTTGACATTTTTTTTCATAACGTGGTTATTGTTCTACATTCTGCTTATATGTTATTAGTCTGCTTCTCTTAATTGTTGTACGGCTTTCATAGCCGCGTAACAAAAAAGCCATTATCATAGAGAATCAGGATTTAGGAAATTACTAATACTGACTTCTTTTATTATACTCGCCCAACTACACCCAAATCAAATATTATTTTAGCAATAGCTGCATATTTAAAGCTACTTGCAAATTTAAAAAAATGTAGTTAAAAGAAACTAAGACTGAGAGGATGTCACAACTCAAAAGACCCTCGCGTTACCCTTGTAAAAAGGAAATCTTCCACTAGTATATGTTTCATAAAGATTGAAGTGCAGATATGTTACTAAGAAACTTGATGGGGTTTTCCCACCCTAGAAAGTGATGGCATGCCACCAAGTTATAGCATATCCTAACAACATGTAATAACAATAGACAATGTGAATACCCTAATTGTATCCTCAATCTGTAGAGACTGACCTGTAGAGATCTGCCATAGGCTGCACTATTACATTTTATACAATAAGTTTTACTACATAAATGAAAGTTCTTCCTTCTATTTTACATTGCAAGACATGCAAATCTGATACTGATACTGGTCCATAAAATGAGAATGCTGGGACGTAGTGAAAAAGAGTAAAATGGTTAACATCTGGTTAAAGACTAGAAAACAGAAGGTGGGGATTAATAGAGCAGAGCTAATGGGGGACCACAAGGGTAAGTATTGTGTGATTCTCATGATGTTAATGACTTTGTAGATGGCTTAAAAGTGGGATCAAACCCCTCTAAGCTATCTCTTTGGGCTAGTAGATCATAGAAAGCTGGAGAAAATGGTACTTTGATATCTGCGATCCTTTGTCTTATTCCAGAGAAATCCACTTTTTTTCTTATATGCAAATGAACTGTTCAGGGCTAAAGGCCGGTCACTGATCTGCATGAGAATCAGCCTCCAGAGATTATTTTAAGTGAAAGGGGGCCTTAACCGTGTGAGACATGTAATGACTGACAGTCTCCTCTCATAATCACACACAGCTCTGCAGTGAGATCAGAGCTATCATGGTACAGCAGAGCTAACATGGCACAGCATAGTAACATAGTAACATAGTTATTAAGGTTGAAGGAAGACTTTAAGTCCATCTAGTTCAACCCATATCTTATCCTAACCTGCCCTAACATGTTGATCCAGAGGAAGGCAAAAAAAAACCCCAAGTGGCAAACAGTAAGCTTCACATTGGGGAAAAAAATTCCTTCCCGACTCCACATACGGCAATCAGACTAGCTCCCTGGATCAACGCAGTATCTAGAAAACTAGTGAATATAGCCTGTAATATTATACTTTTCAAGAAAGGCATCCAGTCCCTTCTTAAATTTTAGTAGGGAATCACTCATTACAACATTAGCGGCAGAGAGTTCCATAGTCTCACTGCTCTTACAGTAAAGAATCTGCGTCTGTGATTATGGCTAAACCTTCTTTCCTCCAAACGTAGAGGATGCCCCCTTGTCCCCGTCACAGGTCTAAGAGTAAAAAGATCATTAGAAAGGTCTTTGTACTGTCCCCTCATATATTTATACATTGTAATAAGATCACCCCTAAGCCTTCGTTTCTCCAAACTAAATAACCCAAAGTGTAATAATCTGTCTTGGTATTGCAGCCCCCCAGTTCTCTAATAACCTTGGTCGCTCTTCTCTGCACCCGCTCCAGTTCAGCTATGTCTTTCTTATACACCGGAGACCAGAACTGCACACAGTATTCTAAGTGTGGTCGCACCAGTGACTTGTATAGAGGTAAAATTATGTTCTCCTCATGAGCATCTATGCCTCGTCTAATGCATCCCATTATTTTATTTGCCTTGGCAGCAGCTGCCTGACATTGGCCACTAAATGTGAGTTTGTCGTCCACCCATACACCCAGGTCTTTTTCAGTGACAGTTTTGCCCAGTGTTTTACAATTAAGCACATAATTATACATCTTATTTGTTCTACCAAAGTGCATGACCTTACATTTATCCCCATTAAAGCTGATTTGCCATTTATCAGTCCAAGCTTCTAGTTTACATAAATCCTCCTGTAATATAAAATTGTCCTCCTCTATATTTATTACCCTGCAGAGTTTAGTGTCATCTTCAAATATTGAAATACTATTCTGTATGCCCCCTACAAGGTCATTAATAAATATGTTAAAGAGAAGCAGCCCCAATACTGACCCCTGTGGTACCCCACTGCTAATCGTGACCCAGTCCGAGTGTGCTCCATTAATAACCACCTTTGTTTCCTATCCATGAGCCAGTTGATAGAAAACAAAGGGTGGTTATTAGAGCTAACACGGTACAGCAGAAATGAACTTTGTTTCATAAAAACATTTAACCAAATACAACAAGTATGACAAGGACACATGGTATGAATTATTTACCTATAATTTACCCTCTCCATGTGTCCATAGGGATTACAAAACCTATCATCAACTATTTCACAGAACCCAAACCAAAAAAAATGATGATGAAAAAGGCCAAATTTATCAAAAAAATTAATACAAATTTTATTATGTAACACATACTTTAAAATACATAGCACCAATAGGGGAAAAGGGAAATAGAAAAGCACGCTTGCATAGTGTGATACATATTTAGCGACACATTCATCCAGGCAAGGGACTTATAATGTATATATGAATATTAATTCTCTGCCTCTGTCCACAAATATTTATACATAGGTAATCTAGCAGCGGATGTAAACTGCCATTATAACGTATATGCATAGCCCCAACTGATTGCCACAATTTCAAATTACCGCAGCCTATGCATGGACAGAATCCACACCCCCATACTACCGGCTTCCCAAACCCACCATAGAATCTACCACAGCAACAAAGGACAGTGCCCAGCAAAACATATTTACCGGTGGATGGCTGCCAGAAGTTGGAGGCTGTACCGATGCCCACACAAGCGTGTCAGCCCCGACACGCGTTTCGGACCTCTCCTTTTTCAATGGGCCTGACCGAACTGATATCAGCCCTTCTTAAATACTAATCAGTCACCATGCGGTGACCTGCGCTACCAGAAGTTGTGCTCCCGGCCCGCCCTTGTCACCGAGGCAAATGGCAACGCCGGCCAGCATCAGTGTCACATGGCAGGAGAAGCCAGGGCGGGCTCCACCACCATGTAGAGACGCCGACAGCAGGCAGGGGCAGCGGTGACAGTGAGACGGGCGCGTACAGAACTGGGATGCCAACTTACACATATGCACCAAATATATACAATATAAAAACCACAGTGAAGATCACATAGAGCAACGGGACCCACCAAAGACAAGTCAATACAGTACATGGCAAAGTCATGAACAAAAGAACAGTATATATACAGTATAGACCAAAAGTTTGGACACACCTTCTCATTCAAAGATTTTTCTGTATTTTCATGACTATGAAAATTGTAGAATCACGCTGAAGGCATCAAAACTATGAATTAACACATGTGGAATTATACATTACACTTTACAAAAAAGTGTGAAACAACTGAAAATATGTCTTATATTCTAGGTTCTTCAAAATAGCCACCTTTTGCTTTGATTACTGCTTTGCACGCAGAAAAGGTGAACGGATGGACTCTACATTCCTGGTTCCCACTGTGAAGCATGGAGGAGGAGGTGTGATGGTGTGGGGGTGCTTTGCTGGTGACACTGTTAGGGATTTATTGAAAATTGAAGGCATACTGAACCAGCATGGCTACCACAGCATCTTGCAGAGGCATGCTATTCCATCTGGTTTGCGTTTAGTTGGACCATCATTTATTTTTCAACAGGACAATGACCCCAAACACACCTCCAGACTGTGTAAGGGCTATTTGACCAAGAAGGAAAGTGTTGGGTGCTACGCCAGATGACCTGGCCTCCACAGTCACCAGACCTGAACCCAATCGAGATGGTTTAGGGCAGGGGTGGGGAACGTCCGGCCCGCGGGCCATATACGGCCCGCCATATAATCTGGTCCGGCCCGGCAGGCAGCCGACACTTTTTCAATAAAGTTTTGGTGTCTGCGCCACCTGCAGGCCTCTCGCAGTGCGGCGCACCGAAACCCCCACCCGTGTTCCTGGTGAGCGGAAGCAGAATATCCATCTCTGCTTCCCCCCCACAGTGACAGCAGCGAAAGCCGGGACTGTGCGATCCTCCCGCCCCTCTCCTGCACGCCGCCTGTTGTGTGTGGGGGGGCGCCGGTGCTTCCTCTCTCACAGCAGCGCCGCTGAATGACATCATCATTCAGTGGCCGGCTGTGGCAGAGAGCGCGCGGACAGGTGAGATCGGTGTGTGTGTGTGTGCCTGCCTTGTGTGTGTGCTGTGGATGTGAGAGAGTGCTGCCTGCCGTGCTGTATGTGTGATGGTGGAGGGGGGAGGCAGGCAGTGATGGTGGTGAGGAGGCGATGATGATGATGATGGGGAGGCAATGATAATGGGAAGTCGATGATGATGATATTAATGGGGAGGCAATGATAATGATGATGATGGGGAGGCAATGATAATGGGAAGGCAATGATGATGATATTAATGGGGAGGCAATGATGATGATGATGGGGAGGCAATGATAATGGGAAGGCAATGATGATGATGATATTAATGGGGAGGCAATGAATGATGATGATGGGGAGACAATGATAATGATGGGGAGGCGATGATGATGGGCAGGCATTGATGATGATGGGGAGACAATGATAATGATGGGGAGGCGATGATGATGATGGGCAGGCATTGATGATGATGGGGAGGCAATGATAATGATGGGGAGGCGATGATGATGATGGGCAGGCATTGATGATGATGGGGAAGCAATGATGATGATGGGCAGGCATTGGTGATGATAGGGAAGCAATGATGATTATGGGGAGGCGATGATGTTGATGGGGAGGCGATGATGATGACGGGCAGGCATTGATGATGATGGGAAAGCAATGATGATGATGGGGAAGCAATGATGATGATGGGCAAGCATTGATGATGATGGGGAAGCAATGATGATGGGCAGGCATTGGTGATGATGGGGAAGCAATGATGATTATGGGGAGGCGATGATGTTGATGGGGAGGCGATGATGATGACGGGCAGGCATTGATGATGATGGGGAAGCAATGATGATGATGGGAAAGCAATGATGATGATGGGCAGGCATTGGTGATGATGGGGAAGCAATGATGATTATGGGGAGGCGATGATGTTGATGGGGAGGCGATGATGATGACGGGCAGGCATTGATGATGATGGGGAAGCAATGATGATGGGGAGGCGATGATGATGATGGGCAGGCATTGATGATGATGGGGAAGCAATGATGATGATGGGCAGGCATTGGTGATGATGGGGAAGCAATGATGATTATGGGGAGGCGATGATGTTGATGGGGAGGCGATGATGATGACGGGCAGGCATTGATGATGATGGGGAAGCAATGATGATGATGGGGAAGCAATGATGATGATGGGCAAGCATTGATGATGATGGGGAAGCAATGATGATGATGGGGAAGCAATGATGATGGAGGAGGGACAATGATGATGATGGGGAGACAATAATGATGATGGGGAGGCGATAATGATGATGGGGAGGCAATGATGATGATAATGGGGAGTCTTTCCACAGAGCCTTTTCCTGAGCCGTAACAGTGCAGAACGCAGCACAGCGGAGAGGAGAGCTCCATATTTTGTATGGAGCATTATATGGGGACCAGTATCCTGTATGGAGCATTATTTAGGGTCCAGTATTCTGTATGGAGCATTATATAGGCCGGGGATGGGGGGTGACATCCTGCATGGGGTATTATATGGGTGATGAGGGGGAGACTATGTGGTGCCCATAATATTGTGGAGGACTGTACTGTCCAGTCTGTACTGTGCGCTGCGAGGATTTGGCGGTTTTTGAGCTATTGTACAATTTACAATAGATATGACTCATGTAATGGGAGAAGTGAAGTATTTGGCATTGTACTGTATCTATATTTCTCTGCCGTATCTGTGCATAATGAATCGTGGTCTGTGTTAAAGGGCCCACTGAGGCTCTTTCGCCCGGGGCCCATAATAACCTGGAGCCGGCCCTGCTAATGGGGACATGTGCTGACTAATGGGGACATTTTCCTGCCTAATGGGGACATTTGCCTGTCTAATGGGGACCTATGCTGCCTAATGG
This sequence comes from Oophaga sylvatica, assembly GCA_033576555.1. NCBI lineage: Eukaryota > Metazoa > Chordata > Amphibia > Anura > Dendrobatidae > Oophaga > Oophaga sylvatica. The sequence continues at coordinate 463,082,470 of JARQOD010000004.1, forward strand.
GGATTTATGCTGGCTAATGGTGACCTGTGCTGCCTAATGGGGACCTATGCTGCCTAATGGGGACCTTTTTTCAACTACCTCCATGACGGAAACCATAATGCTGCTGGGAGAAATAAAGTTCAGCGGGGCAGTGGGGTTCAATCTTCAGGCGCCAAGCAAGATTCAAACGCTATTAACCTATATCTGCAGGTTAATAGCGTTTTTACAGGTGATAGGTTCCCTTGAAATTATTTTGCTCAGTTATGCTTTTTATTTTTCAAATAGGTTCCGGTAGTGGTGCAACAAAATGGCCAGTGTAAAGAAATATGCATCCGTGTTCGGAACAACGTATTGCTGTGAGCAGTTCTTTTCAAAACTTTCCATTGCAAAGTGTCGCCTTCGCTCAAGATTGACTGATGCAAACTTAGAAAACCAGTTGCGAGTAACAATATCATCAATACCTCCCAATATCAAACGCCTCACCAAAGAGAAGTCATTCCAGCCATCACATTAGGTAGGAGTTATTTAAATGTTTGAATAAATATAGTTGGCTAATGTTTAAGTTTATTAATGAGTGATGAGCGAGTACACTCATTGCTCGGGCTTTCCTGAGCATGCTCGGGTGTCCTCCGAGTATTTTGGCATGCTCGGAGATTTAGTTTTCGTTGCCTCAGCTCCCTGATTTGCAGCTGCTGGACAGCCTGAATACATGTGAGGAATGCTTGTTTGTTAAGGAATCCCCACATGTATTCAGGCTGTCCAGCAGCTGCAAATCATGCAAATGCGTCGACAGAAACTGAATCTCCGACCACGCCAAAATACTCAGAGGACACCTGAGCATGCTTGGGAAAACCCGAGCAACGAGTATACTCGCTCATCATTATTAATAATTTTATGCGGCCCCCGAACACTATTATAAAATTCCAAATGGCCCTCGGCAGAAAAAAGGTTCCCCACCCCTGGTTTAGGGTGAGCTGGACCGCTCACTGCTTCAATTCTGAATAAATCTCCAACAGTCTCACCAGCAAAGCACCCCCACACCATCACACCACCTCCTCCATGCTTCACGGTGGGAAGCAGGCATATAGAATCCATCCGTTCACCTTTTCTGCGTGCAAAGCAGTAATCAAAGCAAAAGGTGGCTACTTTGAAGAACCTAGAATATAAGACATATTTTCAGTTGTTTCACACTTTTTTGTAAAGTGTAATGTATAATTCCACATGTGTTAATTCATAGTTTTGATGCCTTCAGTGTGATTCTACAATTTTCATAGTCATGAAAATACAGAAAAATCTTTGAATGAGAAGGTGTGTCCAAACTTTTGGTCTGTACTGTATATATATATATATATATATTATATTATATATATATAATATATATATAAAAATACAGATGTACAAACATCCACATCTAATCATTACATGGGATATCGTATAATTTATGATGGACATAATACAATAATGTACAACATAGATTTAATACTGGTTCGACTTGTTTCAAATGACCACCCACTACTGACCAGAGATTACATAGATATTCAGCCCAATGGTACGTCCATGCTGTTCCTCCATCCTCACATACAATAAAACAACTAGGAGCTAAAAAAATAAAATAATAGTTAAAAATGAACACACACAGCGTACATGCCATCTAAACAGTAGAACAATAATTACAAAAATGGGGCATAGCTGATGTTTTCATTGAGTCCAGATGGATGGACCGTGCCAAGTGTCCATATCCACCTGGACTCAAGCTGGGCTAACCTTTTAGAGGTCCTACCACCCCGAATACCCACATCCAGCACATCAATGCCCCTAACCCTGAGAAGGCCACCATCACAGCCATGATATCTCTTAAAGTGGTGGGGAATAGTTTTCAATAATGTTGCATCCTCAGCGGCCACTGCTGCCTCAATACCCAACACATCTTCACGCTCACTTATCTTGAGCTGTTTAGTTATCATACCCACGTAAATCATATTACACGGACAGACAGCATAATATATCATGTTCTTGATCATACACTTGATATATTTCCTGATTTTATATTCGCTGGAACCTTCCTGATTTACAAAAGTATCCATACGATCCATGTTAGGGCAGGCAACGCAACTGCCGAATGGGGAACTCCCGCAATGCCCGTTGGTCAAGAAATGTAATCACCGGCTCCCCAGTGTAATGACTGTGGACCAACCAGTCTCGTAGATTCCTAGACCTTCTAGCTGCAATGGCGGCCCTCCCAGGGAGGAACTTCAAGATAACTGGATCTGCCTTGAGTATATGCCAAGATTTGTCGAGAATCTTTCTCATCCATGAAAACTGTGAGTGAAAGTTGGTTACGAACCTTACTTTGCCCGAATCCTTAACAGGCTGTGTCCCATGTAAAAGTGTGTTTCTTGATGAATATTTAGCACGGTTATATGCCTTCTTAATCATGCGGTTGCTAAAACCACGCTCCAGCAACCATTCCTTTAGATTTTCCGCCTGCCTAAAAAAATCCTTGTCAGTGGAACACAATCTGCGCAATCGCAGAAATTGCCCGGTGGGGACCGATTGGATCATGTGACCCGGATGGGAGGAGGATGCATGCAGTAACATGTTGGTAGCGGTTGGTTTGCAAAATATATCTGTTTGTATTTCGTTTTATAGTCCTTTTTCATCGTTACATCCAAAAATTCTATAGACACTGGTCACACTTGTAGGTGATAAAGATGTTTTGATCATTGTCATTCAAAGATGTCATAAAGGCATGAAGGCCCTCACTAGACCCCTACTAGATCAGTAAAATGTCATCGATGTACCGCGTCCAAGAGAGGACGCGGCACATCGGCGATGACTGGTCCGGCAGGGAGATGTCTCTCTCCCACAGACCCTGGAACAGACTAGCATAAGCAGTGGCAAAGGATGCTCCCATAGCTGTTCCCTGGAGCTGCAGGAAGAAAGACCCCTTGAAAACAAAAAAATTGTGTGTCAATGTAAAATTTAATAACTCAATGATCAATTCCCTAATATCACCAGATAAATTGTACATACCGAGAAAAAACGATGTGGCCCTATTAGTGCTATGTATGGCCTCTTTCACACATCCGGTGTGCGCCTGACGGCGCCCCCGGCATTTTGCCGCAGCGCCGCATCACAAAACCTGATGCGCCGCTTGCGTTTTTTTTGGCATTGACTTGCATTAGTGCCGGATGGCGCCGCATGTCAGTGCGTTGTATGCGGTTTTGTCCGGATGCGGCGGAATTGTACATTCCGGCGGCCGGACAAAACGCAGCATGTAACGTTTTTTGTTTTTGCCGGATGGTTTCTGTTGTCTCCGGGCATCAAAAACCATCCGGCAAAAAAACGCAGGCGGCGCATGCGGCGCATCCGGTTTTGTGATGCGGCGCTGCGGCAAAATGCCGGGGGTGCCGTCAGGCGCACACCGGATGTGTGAAAGAGGCCTATTTTAAAGTATGTGTTTCATAATAAAATTTGTATTAATTTTTTGATAAATTTGACCTTTTGATCATCTTTTTTTGGTTTGGGTTCATAAAAACATTTGCATTTACCCTCTCGCTGTGCTTCAGCTTCCATCTCACGGGCAGTGTGGGGGGAAGGCATTACAGCAGAACTAACAGCACAGCATTTGGAATGAGGCAAGGTTTAACTCTGCAGACCTATGTTGGTTATAATCAGGCACAGCTCTGAAGCAGAACTGCCAGCACTATGAGAGGACAAGAGCTACTGCAGATGTTTGCAATGAGAAACATTTTACTTCTGCTGTACCGAGCTATCTCTGCTGTACGGTGTTAGCTCTGATCTCACTGCAGAGCAGTGTGTGATTATAAGATCAATCTGTCAGTCATTGCATGTCTCCCACAGGTAATGCCCCCTTTCATGTAATATAATCTCTGGAGGCAGATTTTCAGGGAGATCTATGTTCGGCCCATAGTCCTGCACAGCTCATTTACATGTGAAAAAAAACTTAGATTTCTCTTCAATAAAACATTAGATTATAGATATCTAGCATCATTTATTCAACATTTTATGACCTGCATGTACATATAGACGGCTTAGAAGGGTTTATTCTTCTGACAGATTGCCGTTAAGCTCTAATGAATAAAAACACAGGAGCGTATTATGTAACATCTCAGAGGGATTTGGGGAGACTAGTGGTACCCAGGTAGAGACTCATCATTAGCTAGATTACAATAATGAAATACAATGAATTAAATATACATCAGACCTGTATACGTTTTACATTCGTGGGGTTAGGACACAGTTTTTATTTTAATTTTTCAAAAAAATTGCATTTATATTTTTCTTTATCTTTTCAATAAATAGTAATTTTATGTGGAAATATGAAACCAATGAGTTCACGATGACTCAATAAAGTGATCAGTCCATGCGCTGACGCCATACAGGGGGAACTAGTATCTTGATACAAACATGCAACCTTTTTTATTTCAACTTGTGAAAGTGGAAGGTTCACTCGATACTTCGCATCTATGTGCCCCTTTTATGGCATCTTTAAGTTAACTTATCTCTTCAATTTGTTGTAAACTCTTCTCAGACTGTCGGGCACTACAGGCGAATATGGTTCTGCACCTCCACTAGTCACTAATCAAAAAGATGCCATTTGTTCGGGGTATAGCATCACTTTCTGTTATGCGAATGATTCTTTGAAGCTCGCTATTAGGGCCTAGGTCAAACGTTTTTTCATTTTTGTGCATCTGAAGTGCAAAATGTGCTTCTTCAGCTGTTATTGAGGGCCGTTCTCCAGAATACATAATGTTGGAGTGTTCTCTGTGGTACGGAATGGGTGTGGAACACAAGAGACAGGAATTGGCAAGCTTCCTCAGAAGAATCAACACCTGCCTCATGGCGACACCTCCAGCTACATAGCCTCACTTCAGTAGGAAAGCGTTTCAAAGAGATCAGAGCCCTGTGAGCTTCTTAATGCAGTACAGATGTGTGTACATGAATGCTTCATATTCACACATGACACCTTTATATATTGAGTGAAAACACAGCAAGAAAGGTTTTATATACAGTAGCTCTCTTTATTTTACAAGAATAAAAGAGTTACAAACCCTTAATAGCTATGTAAACGGTCTCACAAAAAATGTTATTGTTCAATTGCTTCTTAAATGTAAAGTCAAACAACTTTCTTAATAGTCTTCATTACAAAATTCTACCATTTTTCTGCTGCAGAGTGTTTCTAAGACATTTATCTAGCTAAGTTTTGCAGAAATGTTACAAATGCCCTGCTCCTGACAGCTCTCTGCTCCTTTCTCTCAGTGCTAGTTATAGCACAGGTGGTGGGATAGGTTGTGCACAGAGAGGGGAAAGTATCTATGGTCTCTGGGAGGGCAGAGAAAATAGGCTACAGATAAGCAAGAAAGCACATGGAGAGGAAAATACAATTCTGGAGCAGTGCTGATGCATGAAAGCAAGTGAAGACAGCGGCACCTGGATACACACTGACCTCACACCTAGCATGTATTGCACAAAAGGAAACTCCAACAAAAATCTGAAATTTGAGTCAATCTGGAAACTGCACATTAGGGGATCTGTAATATGAAATAAATGAAGATTGCAGACTGAAACCTTGTATAATTTTAAGAATCTGAAAAACATTCGAAGCAAAAACAACCAAGTTAAATTACCATAACAATCTTTATTATGAGTAATTCAACATGATAAAAGAAAGTAAAATATGGGAAATATATGACCACACCTATCGAGGATGCAAGTATGCAGAAGGTAATAAAGTAAAAGGCAGTCCTAATGAAGTATAAAGGATTCAAAACATGACAGTGTGATCCCATAGTGGGTTATACACAGTGTATGTCAATGAGATGTATGTAAAAATGGAGTTCACATAGCCAAATAGTATAAAAATAAACGGAAAACCTGAACTAATGGAGGGGTTGAGGAGCAGTACCCCAACGCACGTTAGCGTCTTCCAGGGGTATGCCACTAACATAATTTCAAAAATATTCTTATATGTCAAAGATATAGCCTTTAATTAGGTAAAACATTTTCTTTAACAATTTTTTAGCTACTTTAGCTTTTGTGGAAATCCAGCAATATGCAGACCATCAGATGACTGCTAATAATGCTTAGATGAGTTAATTTTTCATAAAGATGTTACTATGTCCAACCCTAGGGCATAAATATAGTGAAAAAAACAAGCTTACTCTGTAAACACAGTAAGATCTAAAAAAGACAACCTGTAGGAGCCAGCGATTGTTACCATGCCGCATATTTCCTCATTGACAATGGAAAGAAAAAAATCTAAACTTGAATAATGGGGTACAACATCAAACCCATCACTGGAAATCTCTAAACCAACATCCTGCATGTCAGTAGCCCTTCAAATCGACGGAGCTTTTCAACGAATTTCAGAGAATACCAGTAAGGCCGGGATCACACATGCGAGAAACACCGCCGAGTCTCGCATGTGAATTACCAGAACTGGCGCCGACACTCGGGAGTGGAGCGAGCGGCTCCATAGAAATACATGCAGCCGGGAATACACATGCGAGACTCGTCCGTGTTTCTCGCATGTGTGATCCCGGCCTTACTGAAATTTCAGAGCAGGACCTAAAGGGGATGGGTAATTTATTCTCAAAGTCACTGTTGGTCTAGACTGCCATCTATCTTTCCCCAGTCCCCCATACATAGGAACACTTGGCGCGGCTGAGCTTTGCCGCATTATCTATAAGGTTATGTGTACACAGTGTCTACCAGCATCCCTTTTGCTATAGGAAGACACTTAAGGAAAATTGCTGGCAACTTACAGTATCTACATGTCAAACAAAAGGATTGAGCAATTGAATTGCAAACTCCCAATCGAGTGACAGTTGGGAGACCCCCATAAACAGTAAAGGGAATCTGTCTGCAGATTTTTGCTACCTGAGAGTAGGAAAAGAGACCCTGATTCCAACTATGCATCACTTAGTTTACTGGGTGCAGCAGTTGTGACACAATCAGGGCCTGTGCACACGTTGCGGATTCCTAGCGGTTTTGCCGCGGTTTTTCGCGGTGGAAACGCTGCGAAACCGCGGCAAAACCGCTTACACAATACAACACATTATGGCCTATGGGAATCCGCAATGCTGTGCACATACTGCGGGTTTTTCCGCGGCGGAATCGCATCGCGGGAGAATCCGCAGCATGCTCATTCTTTTTTGCGGAACCGTGGCGATTCCGCCGCCATAGGAATGCATTGAACCAATTACTTTCCGCATGTGGCTGTGCCCACCATGCGGAAAGTAAGCGGTTCATGTGCGGATGGTACCCAGGGTCTGGAGGAGAGGAGACTCTCCTCCAGGCCCTGGGTACCATATCCATGTAAAAACAATAATTAAAATAAAAAATAATGATATTCTCACCTTCCGGCGTCCCACGCAGCTTTCCCGCCTCTCAGCGACGCTCCCGCCAATCCCGTTCCCAGTAATGCATTGAGAGATCACCCCAGATGATGTAGCGGTCTCGCGAGATGCTACGTCATCGGGGTGATTGTTGCAAAGGACGCCTGGGAACGCGATTGGCCGGGAGCGTCGCTGAGAGGCGGGAAAGCTGCGGGGGACGCCGGAAGGTGAGAATATCATTATTATTTTTTTAATTATTTTTACATTAGATCTTTTTACTATTGATGCGGCATAGGCGGCATCAATAGTAAAAAGTTGGTCACACGAGTCAAACACTTGTTTGACTCGTGTGACCTACCTGTCAGATCGCTTGTAAAACGCTAGCATTCTGCAAGCTAATTACGCTTGCAAAACGCTAGTTTTTAGCGGGAATACGCATACCTATAATATGCGTATTTCCCGCAGCAGGGAGGTGTGGAATTGCTGCGGAAATTTCCATGGCAATTTCGCAACGTGTGCACATAGCCTCAGAGTTTTTAGATGTAGCAGAGCTCAGAAAGCTAACCCCACCCACACACAGCTTTCTTGTCTATAGACAGTGAGCTGCTTATCAGAAGGGAAGGTGTGGTCGGGCCAGGGCTCACTGGCACTGTGCTCCAAGCAGTCATGATTTCCTGGTCATAAAACCTTCATTGTATGGAAACAACAGCACACAGCCTAATAAGTGACACATCCCTGAAATATGTGTCTGAGATTATCTTTACTTGCTCAGCCATTCCTACCAAAAAAGGTGGGTTCATGTAACTTTTATCTAATGTGTATTGGGACCTTTGGAAGAAATGGATTAGTACTTTCAATAGTCACGGCACAACTACTCCAATTTTCTTTATATAAATGATCAGAGTCTTTTGTATATGGATATTAAATGTTCTCTATACTTATACACCAGAAAACCTAATGAGTGGCGTTGTCTCACGCTCTGCACTTTGGTAAAGCTGTATTCCCTGGTTGAGCTCCTCCATACATCTCCTCATTGTGTGATTAATTCTAAAATGTGGAGAAATAGACAGAACAAAGGTAACTAAAGGACATGACAAGACCCTGCTTTTCTAGACATGGTGCATTGCTATCACGATGCCCAGTTTGCAGTTTTACCCACAGACCTCACTCCCTTCACAGTGATCTGAATCCCACAGAGGAAGTACAAACCACAGCGTGTCCACTACAGCTTCCGGCAAAGTGAATAAGCAACCAGCACTCACCCAGCTGCAGTGTGGCTGCGAAATATGGAAGTGGCTGAACACGACGAAACAGGAAACTGATCTGTAAACCCCCTTTTTACACAAGTTTTAGTATTTTAAAGATAAAAAGTATCTGCAAATACTGTATACGCAGGGCCTTAGACAGTGCTCACCGGCAGCGTAGAAGCGCAAGCTACTGGCCCAGAAAACTCAACATATTGCTGCATTGGAAAAGTGATGCTTTCTTTTCCTTTACTTTGCATATATTGAGGTACACATTGGGCATTTTTTACTTTGCTTCGTTTTTTGGCTGTTGCCAAAATGAACTGAAGCGTGAAGATGTGTTTTGCTCCTCAGGCTCTGTTCTTATGAGTATTTGGTGAGTTTTTAAAGTTGCAGATTAAGTAAATTAAGTTACTTGTATTTTTATTCAATGAGTTTTAAGTGTGGTCTTTTACATGCGTTTTTACTGCGTTTTTTGCCTCCTGTTAGTGTGTCATGTTACTAATAAAGTTGTTTTGTTTTTGATACTTCCTGGTATTTGGTTTGTCAAAACTTTATTGGTACGGTCATGTGTGGATTACATGTTTTTTTTCTGCATATTTTCAGCATTTAATGCAATTCTATGAGGAAAATCGGTACATAAAACTCAGCGTACCCCCAAGAGAAACTGCCATGTAATGGATGTCAGACACACCGCAAGTCGGTTTATGCAGTGTGAAAAACAGGAGCACAGCGGCCATGAGATTCATATAAATCCCATCCACTCTGCTAGAACTGTTAGGCCACGTTCACACGTTCAGTTTTTTACCTCAGTATTTGTAAGCCAAAACCAGGAGTGGGTGATAAATACAGAAGTGGTGACGGGTTTCTATTATACTTTTCCTCTGATTGTACCACTTCTGTTTTTGACATACAAATACTGAGGTAAAATACTGACCATGTGAACGAGGCCTAAGACACAACATTTTTTGTTCAACTAAAAAAATCAGAGTAAAAATTTTTTGTGGGAACATTACCTCAAGCATCTAAAAATTAAAATTGGTATATCATGGCCCCTAACAACCTGATCAGGCCCATGCTGTATGGAATATAGTTTTCTACAACCCCGGCCTCTACTGTCTTCCTTCCTATACCAGGTATTGTAGCAGCCAGAATGCCCAATAACGCCAGATTCAGACGAGTGTATGTAAAATCATCCATTTTTTTCATCCTGAAAAAAACCCACAATTTTTCATCCGGATTTTCATCTGTATGCAACGTATATGTCTCTTGTTTTGTTTTGAAAGCTGTATGACATCTGTATGGCACATGTTTTTTACATGAACAATCTAGTAAATAGTAAAGGGGTAAATACAGTTTCCTATCTTAATAATTGTAATACATCCATGAAAAACTCAAGGCATACACATGGTAACCCTTATGTATGTGATCCAGTTTTTGAACCACCCATTGTTCCATTCACTGGTGGACAAAGTCAGAAAAGGGCCCCTGTGTAAGTACAATACATGAGCCCTTTGCAGCCCAAGATCTCCTAAAAATGCATAATTGCACCTGCTTTGGAGGTATAAATGGGCCCCTCAACTCTTGGGCCCCTGTGCGGCTGCACAGGTTGCACCAATGATATGTCCGCCCATGGATCCATTACAGATCAAAGTAGCTCATGTTTAGAATTTTTACACACAGAACTTAGGTCCATGTGTAAAAACTACTACATTGACTTACATTGATCAGTGTGCGATCCGCTTTGCATATGGACAGCATATGAATGTTTAATATTCTCCTCTGAATGAGCCATAATGCAAATACAAAGGTCACAGAGGAGCCCTATTTGGCCATGTTCAAACTATCAGTATTTGGTCAGTATTTAACATCAGTATTTGTAAGCGAAAACCAGGAGTGGGTGATAAATACAGAAGTGAAGCTTATGTTTCTATTATACTTTTACTCTGATTGTTCCACTCCTCATTTTGGCTCATTAATACTGATGTCAAATACTGACCAAATACTGAACGTGTGAACATGGCCTTAATAAAGCCTGTTACTGGCATCTGTTTGCAAATTACCATCTTACTTTGATGATTCTTACTGGGATTCATTGCATGTCATATAACCTAAATGTCTGATAGGTGAAAGTCCCAGAAGTGGAACCCTCACCTATCATGATGGGGGTGGACCTACCATTGGTGGAACCTTGGCAATCGCACGGAAGCCTAAGTGGTAAAGGGGCCACTACCACCTCCAAAGCAGGTTGATCTGTGCAGTATGATGAACTATTGGACTTCAGAAGGGCCCATATGACAAAGTTAGAGGCAGGTGGAAGGTCCTTAAAGATGATTTCAGGGAATTAGGCTGCAAGCTTAAAGCAAGGACCTCCAACGTGGTATTTTCTGAAATACTGCCGGTACCACGTGCCACACCAGAGAGGCAACGGGAGATTAGGGAGGTTAATAAGTGGCTCAAGAATTGGTGTAGGAAGGAGGGGTTTGGGTTCCTGGAGAACTGGGCCGACTTCTCAGTTGGCTACAGGTTCTATGCTAGGGATGGGCTGCACCTCAATGGGGAGGGTGCAGCTGTGCTGGGGGAGAAAATGGCTAGAAGGTTGGAGGAGTCTTTAAACTAGGGACTGGGGGGGAGGGTATTCATTTTATAGGAGGGGAAGGCAGTACAGATAGAGACCTGGGCACAAATAATGAAATTGGGGGTGGCATGGGGGGTGGGGTTAGAACAGTTAATAATTTAAGAAAGAATAGAGGTTCAGAGAGATACATAAAGTGCATGTATACTAATGCTAGAAGCCTCACCAACAAAATGGCGGAATTAGAATTAATTTTGTTGGAACATAATTATGACATGGTGGGCATATCTGAGACTTGGCTGGATGAGAGCCACGACTGGGCGGTTAATTTACAGGGCTATAGTCTGTTTAGAAATTACCGTAAAAATAAGCGAGGTGGGGGTGTGTGTTTATATGTAAAATCATCCTTAAAACCCATCCTGCGTGATAATATCTGTGAATCTAATGAAGATGTAGAGTCTCTGTGGGTGGAGATTAGGGGAGGGGGGAAAAATAATAAATTACTGATAGGGGTTTGTTATAAGTCTCCTAAAATAATGGAAGCAACAGAGAATATCCTCGTAAAGCAAATAGATGAAGCAGCAACTCAAGGAGAAGTCATTATTATGGGGGACTTCAACTACCCTGAAATACATTGGGGAACAGAAACCTGCAGTTCCAGCAAAGGTAATAAGTTTTTGGCAACTATGAGAGACAATTACCTTTCACAACTAGTTCAGGACCCAACAAGAGGGGGGGCACTGCTAGACCTAATATTATCCAACAGGCCAGACCGCATATCAAATATAAGGGTTGGGGGGCACTTGGGTAATAGTGATCACAAAATAATAAGCTTTCATGTATCCTTTAATAAGATGTGTAGTCGAGGGGTTACAAGGACACTAAACTTCAGGAAGGCAAATTTCCAACGGATGAGAGATGATCTTGGTGCAATAAACTGGGACGATATCCTGAGACATAAAAATACACAAAGAAAATGGGAGACGTTTATTAGTATCCTGAATAGGACCTGTGCACAGTATATACCCTATGGGAATAAACATGCTAGAATTAGGAGGAAACCACTATGGCTAAATAGAGCTGTAAGGGGCTCAATAAGGGACAAAAAGAAAGCGTTTAGGGAATTAAAGCAAGTAGGTAGTGAAGAGGCATTAAATAAATACAGAAGACTGAATAAATTCTGTAAAAAGCAAATCAAGACAGCAAAGATTGAGGCAGAGAGACTCATTGCCAGAGAAAGTAAAAATAATCCCAAAATATTCTTTAACTACATAAATAGCAAGAAACTAAAAAATGATAATGTTGGTCCCCTTAAAAATAGTCTGGGTGAAATGGTGGATGAGGATGAGGAAAAAGCCAATATGCTAAATGACTTTTTTTCAACTGTATTTACACAAGAAAATCCCATGACAGATAACATGATCAGAGATAAAAAAATTTCTCCATTAAATGTCACATGCTTAACCCAGCAGGAAGTACGGCGGCGTCTAAAAATCACTAAAGTTTACAAATCCCCGGGTCCGGATGGGATACACCCCCGAGTACTGCAGGAATTAAGTACAGTTATAGATAGACCATTATTTTTAATCTTTAAAGATTCCATAATAACTGGGTCTGTACCACAGGACTGGCGTATAGCAAATGTGGTGCCAATATTCAAAAAGGGGGCAAAAACTGAACCTGGAAATTATAGGCCAGTGAGCTTAACATCTACTGTGGGTAAAATCCTGGAGGGTTTTTTAAGGGATACTATATTGGAGTATCTGAAGCTGAATAACCTCATGACACAGTATCAGCATGGGTTTACGAGGGACCGTTCTTGTCAGACTAATCTGATAAGCTTTTATGAAGGGGTAAGTTCAGGACTGGACCAAGGGAATGCAGTGGACGTGGTGTTCATGGACTTCTCAAAAGCTTTTGATACAGTGCCACACAAAAGGTTGATACATAAAATGAGAACAATGGGGATAGGGGAAAATATGTGTAAGTGGGTTAAGAACTGGCTCATGGATAGGAAACAAAGGGTGGTTATTAATGGAGCACACTCGGACTGGGTCACGGTTAGCAGTGGGGTACCACAGGGGTCAGTATTGGGGCCGCTTCTCTTTAACATATTTATTAATGACCTTGTAGGGGGCATACAGAGTAGTATTTCAATATTTGCAGATGACACTAAACTCTGCAGGGTAATAAATACAGAGGAGGATAATTTTATATTACAGGAGGATTTATGTAAACTAGAAGCTTGGGCTGATAAATGGCAAATGAGCTTTAATGGGGATAAATGTATGGTCATGCACTTGGGTAGAACAAATAAGATGTATAATTATGTGCTTAATTGTAAAACACTGGGCAAAACTGTCACTGAAAAAGACTTGGGTGTATGGGTGGACGACAAACTCACATTTAGTGGCCAATGTCAGGCAGCTGCTGCCAAGGCAAATAAAATAATGGGATGCATTAGACGAGGCATAGATGCTCATGAGGAGAACATAATTTTACCTCTATACAAGTCACTGGTGCGACCACACTTAGAATACTGTGTGCAGTTCTGGTCTCCGGTGTATAAGAAAGACATAGCTGAACTGGAGCGGGTGCAGAGAAGAGCGACCAAGGTTTTTAGAGAACTGGGGGGTCTGCAATACCAAGACAGGTTATTACACTTGGGGTTATTTAGTTTGGAAAAATGAAGGCTTAGGGGTGATCTTATTACAATGTACAAATATATGAGGGGACAGTACAAAGACCTTTCTAATGATCTTTTTACTCTTAGACCTGTGACGGGGACGAGGGGGCATCCTCTACGTCTGGAGGAAAGAAGGTTTAGCCATAATCACAGACACAGATTCTTTACTCTACGAGCAGTGAGACTATGGAACTCTCTGCCGTCTAATGTTGTAATGAGTGATTCCTTACTAAAATTTAAGAAGGGACTGGATGCCTTTCTTGAAAAGTATAATATTACAGGCTATATTCACTAGTTTCCTAGATACAGCGTTGATCCAGGGAGCTAGTCTGATTGCCGTATGTGGAGTCGGGAAGGAATTTTTTTCCCCAATGTGAAGCTTACTGTTTGCCACTTGGGTTTTTTTTTGCCTTCCTCTGGATCAACATGTTAGGGCAGGTTAAGATAGGATATGGGTTGAACTAGATGGACTTAGTCTTCCTTCAACCTTAATAACTATGTTACTATGTTACTATATCTTCTTCTTGCACAGGGGCCTTTTCTGTCTGTCTCCTCTCCTATATCAAGAGATAGTCGGTCACCTGTATCCTTGTTTTTCTGCACCCAAGAGAAAAAGAGGCAAAATGGCTGAAAGTATTTCCGTAAAAGTTTATGAATTTTAGTGAAATAACTGAGCATTTCACAATTGCAATAAAATATAGTGGGATAGCCACACACAGGCTCGTATCATCCATCAGATGTGTATGAACATTGTGGCTTTGGTTTGTGGAACTCCACAGTCTTATGCAAAGTTGGAAAAATTTCCTACTAAAAACACTCTGCCGTTATATTTGGCCTTTAGTGTCATCATTTTTATCCATTGTTCCTTTTTTTTACTACTACTTATTCTTATTATACCCTGTTGTGAGTAACAGTAACACTCGGCCTGTCTTCATGTCAAATAACAGGTTTTTACATTTCTTTCCTATAGTTGACATATTTTTACACTACATCCTGTGCCTTCATTTTATAATACGCACTCTCTATATCTGGCAGATGAGGTGTAGTAAAAATGCATACAACATAGCCATCTCTTAAACCAGAGCTGTTCAAAAGAGCCAGTGTACGAAGCCTATCATTAGTTGGAGGTGCCAGACTTTTCTTTGGCTTTTTACTGGTAGTGGTTATAATGGCATCTTATGCACACTACCTATATATTGCCACCATGCAAACTATCTATGTATAACTAGTATGTTGCTTGGAGGGAAAGTTCCCGTATAAAATGTGTAAAACAAGACAAACACCACATTTACAAATTAGTTAAAGAGGTTCCCCCAAACAAAATACATTTTAATGAATAGATCTTGGAATAAAAATAAGTTCTATGATTGGATGTGTTATAAACAAAATGTTCCATGGCGGGTGGTGCACTCCCCAAACAAACCCAAGAAGCTCACATAGCTCTGATTCCCAAACCGGGGAAGGACCACACACTTTGTACGAATTACAGGCCAATTTCCCTCCTTAACATAGATTTAAAAATATGGGCTAAGGTCCTAGCTAATCGCATTAGGGAACTGATCCCTACACTTATTGGCCCGGAACAAGTGGGTTTTGTGAAGGGGAGGGAGGGCAAAGATAATAGTGTCCGATTGTGTCATGCGCTTGCTGCTTGCAATAGAGATGGAAAACAATTAGCACTCTTGAGTGTAGATGCCGAGAAGGCATTCGACAGGGTGGACTGGACGTACATGAGATTGACTCTTTTACATTTTGGATTCACTCGCCGGTTTGTCCAGTCCATCCTGTCCATGTATAAAGCCCCGACGGGCAGGTTGGTAGTTAATGGCACATTGTCGGATAGCTTTGTTATCTCTAACGGGACGCGACAGGGTTGCCCTCTCTCCCCTTCTCTATTTATCTTAATGTTGGAACCCCTATTACAACATATTCGAGAACTACCGCAGTATAGCGGAGTAGCCTTTGGCAAGACTGATTTACGATTTTTGGGATACGCAGATGACCTACTCTTTCTGACTTCAGCTCCCCTGAAAGATTTGCCTGCTCTATACTCCGCTTTGCTCTCCTTCGGCAAACTCTCTAACTATAAAATTAACGCAAACAAATCGGAAGTCCTTCATGTTTCTGTCCCGGTTACGGTCCGAATGCAACTGCAGTCGCTTCTACCATTTCAATGGACAAGCAGGTACATAATATATCTGGGAATTAAATTCTCTCCATGCTTACGGGATCTATACACTTTGAACCGCATACAACTGCTTGACCAGCTTCCAGCTTTATTAGAAACATACCGACACCCGCTTTTGTCATGGTTTGGGAGGAAATGTGTCTTGTCTTCTTACATATTCTCCAAAGTGCTTTATGTGCTATCCATGATCCCCACTAAGGAGCCCAAGTCCTTCTTCAGTAAACTGCGCTCATTATTCTTGAAATTTCTTTGGCTCTCTAAGAGAAAGAGGCTCCCTTATGCCCTTATGGCAAGAAAGAGTACTGACGGAGGAATTGGGTTACCTGACCCTGAAAAATATTATCAGGCCCTTCAGATCCAAAGATGGCTGGAATATCTGAATCCCTCTAAAGATTGGCGATTAGATTTATGGAGCACGGAATAATGGGACTCCCCTCCGCTGGAGGCGCTCTGGTATCCTGATAAAGCATTCACTAGGCCAGCTACGAATTCACTTATCCTATGGGGCACGACTAGTGTCTGGCGAGATATCAAAGCCTCCCTGGGCATTACTATACCTAAGGGCCTTCCGTGCAGTATGATACCTGGGTTGGTGGATAAACCTTCAATATATCAAGCTACCCTTTGGAACAAATTGAGCCATCTCAGAGTGTGGGAGGTTCTAGGAAAGGGGAGGTGTCTGTCTCGAGATGAACTTTCGCAGGTCCCGGGCCTTGAGAAAGTAGACTTTCTCACGTACGAACACTTCCGACATCTGTGCCACCTAGCAATCCCTTTACTGCAGATGCGGACACCCTTGGGGGAATTAGATTGATTATTCCAGACGACGGGTGTGGGGGCCAGACCTCTTCGGCGCATTTTGCCCATACTCTCTCCACCTTTCACAGACACCTATCCTTCCTTTCTTTATTCTTGGGAAAGGGATCTAAAGCTCACATTTACTGTGCAAAATCGACAACACCTCCGCCATTCACATGGATACTCGGTTTGCACTAGGTTAAAAGAGTTGCATTATAAAATCTTAACTAGATGGTATCACACCCCGACACTGCTACATCAATTGGGCCTCCTCGGATCTGACCTGTGTTGGAGATGCAATACACTTCGTGGGGATATTAAGCACATATGGTGGGACTGTCCATCAATTCGGGATTATTGGAAACAAGTACTGACCCAGATACGTAGGGTGTCTCTTGTGTCTGCGGAGACCACTTCATCCTTCATACATGTAGTACTCCATCTCCCAGCAGTCGACTATAAACCGCACAGGAAAAGTTTAGCAACACAGTTATTCATGGCAGCGAGTGCTCTCATACTGACGCATTGGCGTCAAACCACTTCCCCGACGTTGGCACAATGGATTGCTAAAGTACAATCTATTAGACGCTTTGAGGAAATGTTCTATAATATGAATGGACGACATGATCTGTTCATGAAAACCTGGCAACCTTGGTTGGCTGTCCATGACAATGTCTGTTAAAGCCTGGATTCAGGAACATTACCCGTAGTCCTGTGGTCCTCTCCCCCCTCCCCCCCCTTCTCTGCCAGACCTTTCCTTTCCTTTTCCCCCTCCACTCCAACTGCTCCTCTTCTTTTTCTTTCACATCTTTCCTACACTAGGTACCAGCTCTCTTTCTGACGCTGACTAAATTCTTCTATTATTCACCTACTATTTCTACTTCTCCCCTTTTTTTGACCATACATCATTCTCATCTCTCGAACTCACCGTATTCGGTCCAAGGCTTACAATTATCTCACTTGTCAAAGTGCTTTATAGACTGGAATAAGTCAATTCTCTATACGGGTTGGAAGACCCGGGTATATTAAATATACACCGTTATGATTTGTTTAGTTTTACATACGTTCATCAAAATGTGAAGATGAACCAGAAATTAATTGGCTTTACAACCGTTGGATGATGTTTTCTGGACTCATAAAGTCATATTGTCATTACATATGTAAGTTCACACTGATAACGTTGTCTGATTGTATGACCTAAAAGATTATTGTATTATCTTAATTCTGTATTGCATTTCAAACAAGAAAACTCTAATAAATATGATTACAACAAAAAAAAAAATAAACAAAATGTTCCTGTGCTGAGATAATCTTATAAATGTGCCCCTGCTGTGTACTGTGTAATGTCTGTGTCTGACCGTACAGGGACATGGTCTGATCATACCACAGCTCCTGGGCAGGGGAGGATGCAAAAGAGAGGATACACACAGGACAACAGGAGATCAAAGCTGCTACTTTCTGTGAGGTAAAACATGTTTTAAAACAGGCATGTAAATGTTTTACCTCACAGAAAGAATCATCTGTGATCCTGTGCGGTCCTGTCTGTATCTTCTCTTTTGCTTCCTCCCCTGCCCAGGAGCTGTGGTATTATCAGACCATGTTCCTGTACGGTCAGACACAGACATTACACAGTACACGGCAGGGGCACATTTATAAGATTATCTCAGCACAGGAACATTATTTTAACTCATCCAATTGTGCAACTTAATATCATTCCAACTCTATTGAGTAAAATGTACTTTGTTTATGGGACAACCCAATTAAACAGCAGGTTTTTTTGGCATTAAATAATGACCAAAATATTGCAAATCTCTTTTTTTTCTCAGCATTAACCAATGTTGAAATCTGCAGATAGTCAGAGATCCAGAAACATAACAATGAATTCAGTATAATGGTCACTTTCTCATAAGGCACGGTAGCCTACTAGTGATTAATTACTGCCAAACTATTTATACTATTCAGTTTTCACATCTTCATATATCATAACCTGTTGAAGTCGTAGAGATATGTGTGGAAATCTGCAAATTGTGACGTGCAGATCCGGTGGTCTGGGGGTCAGCCATTGTCTGAGACTGATGGATGAAAACAGCTATAATTTTAGCTCAAGGTCTATTATAACTTAGACACAGCATTGTTGTTTTGAGAGAGAGGAAAGAGTGGAAGTTTTTTTTCCATTATTGTCAGAAAGAAGCTAAAGCAGGAAGTCAGGCTCCCTCCAGCCTGATTACATAGGAAGGGGGAGAATCAATGGTCGTCCTGAAGCAAACTTGTCATCATTGAGTTAACAAGCATGGAATAAAGCTAAGTCAGTATCCATCCTATAATTTCTGTCTGCACTGCAGAGCACTATTCATACTGAGTTTATTGGTTCATTTATATAAATCCCAGGCGTAAGTACTGCCTGGACTACACTATCACTAAAAATCTAGGTTCACACGAGTGTTGTCTGTGACAAACAATGCACGGACCAATGTTTTCCAATGGCAAAGTGCAGATGAGCGATTTTTTTCTCACTGACTGAATCGGCATGTGAAAGAAAATGGCAGCATGCTCTAGTTTCTTCCGTAAATTGGATGAGACTCGCCCATTGAAGTCTATGGGTGCGCCAAAAAAATCGAATGCCACAGTATAGCATCTGGTTGTTTACGGTACATTATAATTCTGTCACATAGTAAAGTGTAAATGGTCTTGTAAATTATGAATAACCTGCTGTGAAAAAACGACAGATTGTATACTGACAACACATAGATGACAAGTGAGAAAAACAATCATCTGAGCTTTTTCTGGATGAAACTCTGAATGATTTTTTATACGCTTGGGTGAACCAACCCAAACAAAAGTTAGTGGGCTTGTACCGGATATGAAAAGCATGGCTGCTTTCATCTGCAGACATTGCCACATCAGTACGACTCGGCCCCAATTACTTTTACCTACGATATCAGACTCTCCTAGTGACAGATAAGGTATTGTTTTTGAAAGAAGCTCTTCCATATGGAAAGTTTTGCGCAATCCGGCATGATTTAAAAAGGATAGTGAAAAAGTATAGCCTGTGTCAATGACTGCCTTCTGGACATCTGTCAAGTCTGCAGTCTTCCCCATGATTGTGGAGCCTACTGAAACAGACTAAGGGACCTTTTTAAATACTTAAGGAAGCCTTTACTGGTGTTATTTGTTAATTATTCTAATTTACTGAGATAATGACTTTTGGGTTTTCATTGGCTGTAAGCCATAATCATCAACATTAACAGAAATAAACACTTGAAATAGATCACTCTGTTTGTAATGACTCTATATAATATATGAGTTTCATGTTTTGTATTGAAGAACTGAAATAAATTAACTTTTTGATGATATTCTAATTTTGTGAGAAGCACCTGTAGTCCTGCATGTATAAGAAAGAGAGTGCCTGAATCTATTACCGAATGCTATTTTTTATATTATACATCATGAGGATATTTTATGGCAAATTTCCTATGTATAGATTGCAGACAATTTTATTTTAACATTCCAGAGCTTAAAGGGAACCTGACGGTGGGTACATGGTGCCCAACAACGGGCAGCATTTATCAAACACTAGCTGTATGATTTCAGCGAGGTATGTTTGACTTTTAAACGCTTCAGAATTTCAGAGAAAGCATACTTGAAAAGCAGCCAGAGACTAAGTCACACAGGTGACTAGTTCGACAGACGGGTCCCTGAGGACTTCTCTTCCCTCATGAGAAGCTGCTATGGACCTGCCTATCCTACCAGTCTCCCTTGCAGCTCAGTCCATTAAATACTTTTATATACATACTCCAAAATAGTACTATTGGTGAATACAGCTCAAAATTTCTAAAAACAAAAGCACTTACTCTTAGTTTTTAATTTTGTACGCAGGCTCGGACTAACTAACCCATAGGGTAACGGGAATTCCCAAGTGGGCCCCTGTGCAGATCATACCAAAAGACCATGTTCACACTTTCAGTTTTTGGTCAGTAGATTACCTCAGTATTTGTAAGGAAAAACCAGGAGAGGAACAATCAGAGGTAAAGTATAATAGAGACACGTCACCACTTCTGAATATTTTATCCACTCCTGATTTTGGCTTACAAATACTGAGGTAAAATACTGACCAAATACTGAACGTGTGCATGTGGTCCTATAGCAGTGAAAATGCTGAGAGGCTGTACATTGGTTGCATCTGTAATGCCTATATTGGCTGTGTATTTAAGGGGTTAATATAATAATATGGGAAAAATAATTATACGCAAATCAATTTCCCAGGTCTTTTACGATATCACTTCCATCTAGGTGCCCGGTGTTAGATGATTTTACTGGTGAAATGTTCTTAGACTTCGCTCGTTATAACATACTAATTATAAAGAAACTGGGACATAATTGACTGCAGAATGAAGCGCAGGAAACAGCCATTTAATAAAAGGGAGAGGGAAAGCGAGCAAATTAACGAGCAGAGATTTCTGTAGGTGAACACATCAATTACATTAAGAAACAGGAACTGCAGGGTCAGTATGTCATGTAGTAATCTGCATATTCATAAAGGCTCGTCAGCATAACGAGCAGGTCTGTGACTCACTGGATGTATCACATACACGTTCTGACAAGATAATGGGAATCTATAGAAGCGTTACTACTGTTCCGTAGCACCGACCACTATGTGCTGTAAAGTACAACTCATACACATATATGGTGAATCTTATAGCCTCATCTCAATGAGCGCAGGTCACCGCCACCAGCAGAAAGCCTTTCTAAATGGATCACATGAAATGTTGAGTCCATGCTGAAGAACTGGTGGCCACAATGTGACGTTTAGCCATTTACATGATATGTTTATCTTCTCACGTCTCCTTGCATTGCGCCTCTTTGCTGCATCAGTGGCTCTGTATAATAGACTACATGGCTACTGTACGTTGTATACACTTATGAAGTATATGTCCGAAAGAAGCCACAGTCTGGATGGCTGCCATGGCATCTGTACAATTTACGGACCTATTGCCCAAAAAATGTATACCACACTTATAATTTTTCCAACTCACATGTTTTAAGGGTGTATCCAGGATTTTTTTTTATTATTATTTTTACTATGAGCCTAAAACTTAAACGGTAGGTAGTTGGTAATTACCTGCTTTGTCCTACCTGGCAGTGGCACAGAGCTGCCGGTGATTTAGCTGCTCAACGACAACACTGCAGCTCTTCCAGGCTGCTCTGTGTTTGGAGTGTGACTACTGATGTCATGCTGATTGACAGCCGACTTCCCCTGGGGAGCTGACTGCCAATCAGCATGATGTCAGCAGTCATATCCTGTCAACAGAGCAGAATGTAAGAGAAGCCTCTGAATTTTCGTCAGTAGCGGTCTGTGACCTCTAACACACTTGTACTATCTGGTATAGTGAACAGGGGCATATTACCAATTATATCCTCAATTCTTTAGATATTTTCACTAATGCCCATACCAGCCACATATACATTAATTGCAACACCCTTCTACATTGTGGTGCGGAAAACCTTTTTCCGTATTTCCCATTCAATCAATTTCATGTTCCCCCATCTCTCTACCACAAACTGAGACACCCTTAGCCTGTCTTGGTTACATTTGACATACGGTAATTCCAAATGTACAAATGTATGCATTTTTTGACACAGAGGCTATGGATGACTGATGGTTGAAGAATGGCATCCATCACAGACATTTAGTAAATGAAAGCATAGATTTAATATACACTTTATTATTTTATTTTTTTACCACAGGTGATGGATAGCATCTATCTAGACAACCATCTGACATATACTTTTTTGATTTTTCTTTAACATTGACACACCATAGATTTCAGGATATTTTGGATTTAGAGACAAGTTAACTAAGGCCAGATCTGTAGATGTCAAAATAGGTTGGGGCATTAATGATCCTAACCAATATGATGAATTGGCAAAGGAGGGCAGTATATGAGCCACTGCAACAACGATTTTAAAAGACGGGTGCAATATTAATTATTTTCGGAAATATGAATGAGTCATGTCAAAAAATTGGACCCCAAAAGCTAACAGTACATGTGCATTATACAATCTCATTGCAGTGAAGCAGAGATATTCAATGACAGATCAAGGGTCTATGAGAAGCTTTCCTACACCTTCGTGGAATTACTGGTAGTGGTCACATGGCACAGAGGCCGACATTAATATCTAATGACATGTTTTAGTGTCTACAGATGGTTTTTGAGCCTACAATAATGCAGGGTATTGCTTAACACTTGCATTAGCCCAATGCATGCACATGATCTGAGCACCACGGTATTGCAGACCGCATTTTGTTACAGAATATGACAGCTTTACGCTTCTTGGCATTAGAGCACCCAGCACCAGTATACAACCATGCAGGCTGCTACAGTTGGTGGTAATAGTATGTCGCGAATTCATGGAATCTTTAGAGTGAAGCTGCAGCTGCTCTTCACATCCCTCAAGCATGTGTGTTCTTTCATGTGATCTGGAGAGCAAATGGCCAGGACCTCCCAAGAAAAAGAGCTTTCTTAATAAACCTGAGCCTGCACACTGTTCATCTAATATTGCTTCATTATACAAATACATTCATCTTTTAAGATTCTTTCCTCTATACAATATCAAAATGGAAATCTACAATTGGAAGTCCTGTAAATCTAAAGCCTGGCCAATCAATTCTACCATCTCTTGTGGGACTATGGCTCTAGTCATTAACACTAGTGCTGTACAAGCAAGTCTTAATGATGGGCTGTGGTGGAGTGAATCGTGTGCATCTTAAAAGTGGCATACATTTACGTGTACCTTGCCAGAAATTGTACTCCAATCAGTGACTAGAGTAAGATTTCTGGCGTAGGGTATGCCATGTCTGATCATTGATTAGACAGCCCGCGTTCCATCTACTTTCACGAAACAGGCTGGGAGTGATGTGTAAACGGCAAAAGTTGTGCAAACATTTCACCAATTTAAAACACCACTTTTCTAGTGTAAACATTTTGTATTGGCCCATATGTCTTTTTAGTATCGGCAAATGCTGCATATTCTAATATACAGGACCACCATTAGATATTTGGTCACTGCTTGCCAAGGAAGAATGGGCAAGAATCTCTGTCTCTCGATGTACAAAACTGATAGAGACATACCCCAAGCGACTTGCAGCTGTAATCGCAGCAAAAGGTGACGCAACAAAGTATTAAGTTAAAGGGACCAAATATTATTGCACGCCCCACTTTTCAGGTTTTGCATTTCCACAAAAATTTAAAATAACCTATAAATTTCGTTCAACTTCACAATTGTGTCCCACTTGTTGTTGATTCTTCACCAACAATTTACATTTGGTATCTTTATGTTTGAAGTATGATATGTGGGAAAAGGATGTAAAGTTCCAGGGGGCCGAATACTTTCGCAGGGCACTGTATGTGTAAATTGTAAAAGTTATTTGGACACCAACATATTACACCTACAGGAACTTTTTTGGCATCCCAATCTACATGCATAGAATACACTATGGGCTTGGTAACCGCTTTTGAGCGGTAACAGCTTCCTCTCTCCTCGGAAATCTTTCACATGATTTTTGAGTTGTTCTGTAGGAATTTTTGCGTATTCATCCAGATGAGCATTTATGAGGTCAGAAACTGATGTTGGATCTCCAGTCTAGTTTATCACAAATATATTTGATGCATTTGAGGTCAGAAATCTGAGTGGGTAAGAAAGGTTCTTCAGTACCAAACTCATCAAACCATGTCTTTATAGACTTTTCTTTGTGCACTAAGGCCTAGTCATGTT
>JARQOD010000004.1:463107173-463152165 GCA_033576555.1 Oophaga sylvatica
CACACCTTGATTTGGGATCCTCTGCCATTCTTCCTTGCAGATCCTCTCCAGTTCCGTCAGGTTGGATGGTGAACGTTGGTGGACAGCCATTTCAGGTCTCTCCAGAGATGCTCAATTGGGTTTAGGTCAGGGACCTGGCTGGGCCAGTCAAAAATGGTCACAGAGTTGTTCTGAAGCCACTCCTTTGTTATTTTAGCTGTGTGCTTAGGTCATTGTCTTGTTGGAAGGTGAACCTTCGGCCAAGTCTGAGGTCCAGAGCACTCTAGAAGAGGTTTTCATCCAGGATATCTCTGTACTTGGCTGCATTCATGTCTCCTTCAATTGCACCCAGTCGTCCTGTCCCTGCAGCTGAAAAACACCCACCTAGCATGATGCTGCCACCACCATGTTTCACTGTTGGGATTGTATTGGGCAGGTGAGCGGTTCCTTGTTTTCTCCACACATACCGCTTAGAATTATCACCAAAAAGTTCAATCTTTGTCTCATCAGACCAGAGAATTTTATTTCTCATAGTCTGGGAGTCCTTCATGTGTTTTTTTTTTTAGCAAACTCTATGCGGGCTTTCATATGTCTTGCACTGAGGAGAGGCTTCTGTCGGGCCACTCTGTCATAAAGGCCCGACTGGTGGAGGGCTGCAGTGATAGTTAACTGGAACTTTCTCCCATCTCCCTACTGCATCTGTGGAGCTCAGCCACAGTGATCTTGGGGTTCTTCTTTACCTCTCTCACCAAGGCTCTTCTCACACGATTGCTCAGATTGCCTGGAAGGCTAGGTCTAGGAAGACTTCTGGTGGTCCCAAACTTCTTCCATTTAAGGATTATGGAGGCCACTGTGCTCTTAGGAACCCTGAGTACTGCAGAAATTCTTTTGTAACCTTGACCAGATGTGTGCCTTGCCACAATTCTGTCTCTGAGCTCCTTGGCCAGTTCCTTTGACCTCATGATTCTCATTTGGTCTGACATGCATTGTGAGCTGTGAGGTCTTATATAGACGGGTGTGTGCCTTTACAAATCAAGTCCTGTCAGTGTAATTAAACACAGCAGGTCTCCAATGAAGGAGTAGAACCATCTCAAGGAGGATCACAAGGAAATGGACAGCATGTGACTTAAATATGAGTGTCTGAGCAAAGCATCTGAATACTTATGACCATGTGATATTTGTTTTTCTTTCTTAATAAATTTGAAAAAATTTCTACAATTCTGCTTTTTTTCAGTCAAGATGTGGTTCAGAGTGTACATTAATGAGAAAAAAAATGAACTTTTTTGAATTTACCTGTGCAGATTGGTGGTCACACAATTATTATTATTATTATTTATATAGCGCCATTAATTCCATGGTGCTGTACATGAGAAGGGTTACATACAAAGTTATAGATAATCGTTTACAGTAAACAAATTTACAATGACAGAGGGGAGAGGACCCTGTCCTTGCGGACTTACATTCTACGGGATAATGGGGAAGAAACAGAAGGTCGGGGGTGCGGCAGCTCTGGTGGTGGCGGCGATGTGGCAGCTCTGGTGGTGGCGGCAGCTCTGTGGTGGCGGCGTGGTGGCGGCGAGGCGGCAGCTCGGGTGGTGGCGGCGAGGCGGAATGGTTATTGCAGGCTGTAGGCTTTCCTGAAGAGATGGGTTTTCAGGTTCCGTCTGAAGGATTAATCAAGAAAAAGATTCCAAATGGAATAAAACATAAATTGTGTGTACATGTATTCCTTTAAAAACACAGTTTTATTTCGATACCTTTAAAAATACACCAAAACCCAGTGAAGGTATAACTAAGCGTTAATACCGATAATGCTATTCTGTCAGACACCCTAGTTATTCCTAATCTGTAGCCTACCTTGCCGTGGAGGTTGGCACCCTAAAAGTAGCGATCTGGCGCCCCCACTCAACGTAGGCTGTCCCTATCTCCCCTATTAATCCCTTAGATGAAGGTGGGAAAACAATAAAAGATAGTGAGAAATGAAGGGAGTCTTGGAACTAAACAGTGTCTAACACAAAATAGATAATAAAATGCCCATGTCATGCATCTGTAAACCCATATACATATTAATGCACAGAAATATTATACAATGAATCTTTCATAGGACACGTTGGTGTCATCATCTCTATGGCATCAGGCATCATGCATACCTCCTGAGGAACCGTTGCATTAACGGGGAAACGCGTCGGGGTCACCCAGCTCATGCTAAGTCCCAGCTATATACCTCTTTATTATATTACAGGCTATTATGCTGCCATATCTGTGATATTGATATATTAATGTGTTACCTGTGGCACTATTTCTCTTGCACTATTACGGACTCTTTCCTATGAAAGATTCATTGTATAATATTTCTGTGCATTAATATGTATATGGGTTTACAGATGCATGACATGGGCATTTTATTATCTATTTTGTGTTAGACACTGTTTAGTTCCAAGACTCCCTTCATTTCTCACTATCATTTATTGTTTTCCCACCTTCATCTAAGGGATTAATAGGGGAGATAGGGACAGCCTACGTTGAGTGGGGGCGCCAGATCGCTACTTTTAGGGTGCCAACCTCCACGGCAAGGTAGGCTACAGATTAGGAATAACTAGGGTGTCTGACAGAATAGCATTATCGGTATTAACGCTTAGTTATACCTTCACTGGGTTTTGGTGTATTTTTAAAGGTATCGAAATAAAACTGTGTTTTTAAAGGAATCCGTCTGAAGGATCCAAGGGTGGTGGATAATCGTACGTGTTGAGGCGTGGAATTCCAGAGGATGGGGATATTCGGGAGAAATCTTGGAGGCGGTTTTGTGAGGAATGAATAAGTGTGGAGGACAGTAGGAGGTCTTGGGAGGATCGAAGATTACGTGAAGGAAGATATTGGGAGATTAGTTCAGAGATATAGGGAGGGTACAGGTTGTAGACGGCTTTGTAGGTCAGTGTTAGTAGTTTGAACTGGATTCGTTGGGGAATTGGGAGCCAGTGGAGGGATTTGCAGAGGGGAGAAGCAGGGGAGTAGCGAGGGGAGAGGTGGATTAGTCGGGCAGCAGAATTGATGACAGATTAGAGTGGTGCAAGAGAGTTGACGGGGAGGCCACAGAGGAGGGTGTTTGCAGTAATCAAGGCGGGAGATGATGAGGGCATGCACAAGAGTTTTAGTAGATTGAGGGCTGAGGAAGGGACGGATTCTGGAAATGTTTTTAAGTTGGAGGCGACAGGAGGTGGCAAGAGTTTGGATGTGTGGTTTGAAGGACAGGGCAGAGTCGAGAGTTACTCCGAGGCGGCGGATTTCAGGTGCGGGAGAGATCGTGATGCCATTTACCATAATAGATAGATCGGGTAGGGAAGATACGTGAGATGGAGGAAAGATGATGAGTTCGGTTTTGTCTACATTGAGTTTTAAGAAACGAGAGGTGAAGAAAGAGGTTATGGCTGATAGACACTCCGGGATTCTGGACAGCAGAGAGGTGACATTGGGCCAGAGAAGTAGATCTGAGTATCGTCCGCATAGAGATGGTACTGGAAGCCATGGGACTTTGAGTTGTCCTAGGCCAAGGGTATAGATGGAAAAAAGTAGGGGCCCCAGGACAGAGCATTGAGGGACTCCAACAGACAGAGGGCGGGATGAGGAGGTAGAGTGGGAGACTCTAAATGTGCGGTCGGAAAGGTAAGTGGCGATCCAGGACAGGGCAAGGTCTTTGATGCCATGGGAAGAAAGAATCTGTAGCAGTAGGCAGTGGTCGACTGTGTCAAAGGCAGAGGACAGGTCAAGGAGGAGGAGGATGGAGAACTGTCTGTTAGCTTTGGCTGTGAGTAAGTCGTTAGTAATTTTGGTCAGGGCAGTTTCAGTGGAGTGGTGGGGGCGGAAGCCAGATTGGAGGTTGTCGAGGAGAGAGTTAGATGAGAGGTGGGAGGAGAGTTGAGCGTGGATATGCTGCTCAAGGAGTTTGGAAGCAAACAGGAGCAATGATATTGGGCGATAGCTGGGCATAGCAGTTGGGTCAAGGTTTGTTTTTTTGAGGATGGGTGTGATGGTGGCATGTTTGAAGGCAGAGGGAAAGGTACCAGAAGATAGCGATAGGTTGAAGAGATGGGTTAGGGCTGGGATGAGCATGTTAGTGAGGTTGGGGAGCAGGTGGGAAGGGATGGGGTCAAGTGCACAGGTGGTGAGGTGTGATTTGAAAAGCAGATGAGTTGGCTCTCCTTCAGTGATGTTGGAGAGGGAGGCTAGTAGGGAAGGACAGAGGTCTGGTATATGGAGATGAGGGGAGTTGGAGGTGGCAGTGGTGGGCGGAGGAGAGAGTTGAATGTGCTGAACAGTTGTTTTGGGTTGTAGGATAATGACGATACAAGGTTTGCGAAATAGGTCTGTTTAGCTGAGGTGAGGGCTATTTTGAAGGCAAGTGTA
Source organism: Oophaga sylvatica (assembly GCA_033576555.1). Lineage (NCBI taxonomy): Eukaryota > Metazoa > Chordata > Amphibia > Anura > Dendrobatidae > Oophaga > Oophaga sylvatica. The sequence goes on from JARQOD010000004.1 coordinate 463,111,554, forward strand.
GCTTGTTTGAAAGCAGTGAAGTCGTCTGGCAGGCGTGTTTTCTTCCAATGCCGCTCCGCGACCCTGGATGATTGTCGAAGTTTTTTGGTGAGATTGTTGTGCCAGGGTTGCCTATTGATTCGTCGCACTTTGCCGTGCGTGAGAGGGGCGACTGAGTCTATGGCAGATGTGAGGGTAGTGTTATAGAAAGCAGTGGCGCTGTCTGTGTCGTGGAGTGAAGATATGGAGGACAGAGGTAGAAGAGAATCTGAGAGTCTGTGAATGTCTAGGTGTGCGAGGTTTCTGCGAGGATGTGCCAGTGGCTGAACATAGGGAGCCGGTGAAGAGGACAGGGATGAGAAGGTGAGTAGGTGGTGGTCAGATAGGGGAAGGGAGAGGTTGTGAAATTAGATAGGGAGCGGAGGCGGGTGAAGATGAGGTCTAATGTATGTCCGTCTGTGTGGGTGGCTGTGGAGGACCACTGAGTAAGTCCAAAGGATGAAGTAAGTGACAACCGCTACATCATCAGAGGTCATTCGCACAATGAATCCCTGGGAACTTCGCTGAGGAGCGGGAGGACTCTGGGGGCCGACAGTGGGTAAGTATATCCATTTTTTTTATTATTTTTAACATTCCACATTAGTAAAAAGGTGGTCACACTTGTCAAGCACTATGTGTGACCAACCTGTCAATCAGTTTTCCAAGCGATGCTTCAAATCGCTTGGAAAAGCACGAGCATTCTGCAAGCTAAAAACGCTTGTGTTTTGCGGGAACACGCATACTAATTGCGTATGCGTTTTACCTGCGGCGGGGAGTTGTGCAAATGCGCCGCATAATTACGGAGCATTTCTGCAACGTGTGCACATAGCCTTAGTCTGACCCCGTTTTCATAGACATGAGCAGTATTCTTCAGATGTGCTCTTTGATGTGCACTGAGTAAACCTACGAATTGTCCACTCTAATTGTGGCTTCCTGTGCTCTCTCTGTATGGACGTCTGCCAGTACATATTTATCCCATAGCTCCATATTCACATCTGTTAGACAAGGCCGTGTCTGTGAGCTCTTGTTGAAAAGATGTGTACACAGTCATTTCTTGGGAGGAAATGTCAACATTAAAAAAAAAAGTCTGGCATTAATGCAGTGGAAGGAAAAAAAGCCTGGTGCTGTAATATGTTATCATCCAGTGTGAGCGAGGTCTATAGCTGCAGGAAACAAATATCAGCTCCACCGAGGACTTTACACTGACCGGCTGACGCGTACCTCTAGGTACCTCGTATGATGTGTAGTCTTGGATCCCGCTTCTTACACCTGTATTACGTATTTCATGAGTCAGCACTTGGAGACTGACGATCACTGTAGAAAAGCTGCGTTGTTCAGCTTCATTTACTGTTTACATTCAGTTGGAGCTCAGAAGAACAGCTGATGGGTGGCCGCGCCGGCCGTCGGACCCCCAGCAATCTGCTGTTTATAACCTATGTGAAGGGTAGTATGGCAACTTGCAAAAATAAAGGTAGCTATATAATGCAGGTCTTGGGCACTAAATGACTATATATATTATATATATATATATATATATATATATATATATATATATTATAGTTTCTTAGGTGAATGAGTACAAATAACCCATGCCACAAAAAATACAGAATAACTGTTAAAAAGTGCATAAGAGTACAAAACTGACATAATAAAACGCCATAAGTGTTGGGGCCAAATATACCCCCGATCTAGTCATATAAGACATCAAACCTGCTAGCATAGAAAATACAACGTATCACATACTGTGTAAAGTTCCAAGTGCTACGAAAATCTATAAAATATATGAAGGGCCGAGCTCTGTGGTACTTGTTATCTTATTATCCTGGATCTTCATATGTTGCACAGATTAAATTTTATGGTGTTTTGGTTTCAGTCTTCTATTTAGTTTGTGCTGTTATACACTTTTTAGATGGGTTTAATGCATTTTATGCCACATAGATTATTTTCACTGATTCAGTTAATATATTATGGTATAGATCGTTGTTCAGTGTGCCTGACCTGCTATACATAGGCACCTTTTTCTTTTTTTGTGTTGCTATACTTATTTTGTTTGCAATATGGGTTTCTAACACCTGTTTTCTTTTCCATACTTCATGGTTGGAGCACATCTAATGCTTGTTTACACATGACACTGTCTACTAAGGATAGGTCATAAATGTGATATTACTAGTAAACCATTTTAACTAATTCTAGTCCACCAATAGACTTTAGATGTCCGAGCAGTCCTGCTCTTTCCTGACGGTGCAGGTAGATGCAGCAACAGGGAGCTGTCTGTCAGGGATTGCCTGAGTCCCCATAGAGAAGGCAGAGACGGTTTGTGTGCCTTCTCTATCACTGTACACCGCAGTTAACAAGCGCTTTATATACAGTTGTAGGAAACGCTGATGGCACTTTCTCTCCATATACATCGGTCATGTAATCCCTGCTGGGTCATAGGAGATCCAGACAGGTCTGCTCTGCAGCCCGGAGGCTGCATTTTTTCTGTAACTGGGGATAATAAATCAGCCCCAGTTGCAAAGGAAATAAGATGAACATGTTAATATTGAAAACCCCATCTTCCACCAAAAGGTCTTTATTACCTTATGGGGGGCACAGTATGTAATATAAAAAAAAAATAAGTATAAATTCCACTGTGAAACCAAATTGCTGTTAGTAGCCCAGCCCCTGTAAATATCAGTAATAATGATTAAAAAAAGCATATAATGGTGACATACCAATGAAGCTCTGTCTATCGCAAAAAAGACTAAAACATTAGTAGTTTTTATTTTTTTACAGATATTCAGGTATGTCCTTTTGTATGACTGTTGGAGTTGAATTTGGCACTCAGAATGACTTTGCAAAAAGAATAAGAATTTTGTATGTCAGAATTGCTTATTTGCTGATTTTGTCACAGAACATATGAAACTCTTGCCAATATATATTTTTTTTCTGATCATGGTGAAAATCTAACCAGTAATTTAGCAGAACATACAGGGTATAATTTCCTCCCATTCTCTTCTACTTTGCTCTGGTAGGCAACTCGAGGCATGGTATTTTCTCCTTCGTCTCATTGGGGGACACAGGACTGTGGGTGTATGCTACTGCCACTAGGAGGCTGACACTAAGTAAACATAAAAAAAGGTTAGCTCCTCCTCCGCCGTATACACCTCAGAACTGGTCACAGGCAAACCCAGTTATTGCTTAGTGTCTGATGGAGGCACACGTCTGGTTCTGTTTCCAGACCATTTTTTTTTTTTTTTTTTTTCTTCCCACGAAGATGAGATAGGGGCGACGGATCCTATTGAAAGGTCCGATCTCCCCAAACCATCAACGGGCGAGCACGTGGAGTAAAGCCTCCATCGTATCCTCTCCCGCAACGTGGGACATAAATGCCGGACTCAGCCCTGACCACCCTAAGGTATTGAAGCCCTAGGCTGTACAGAGGCGGGAGTTAGTCCGTGCGGCCCCCACTGCACCACCAATGCTAGACTGCGGTGCTGCAAGGTGGCGGACGGTCCCTCTCCTCATCCCCTGAAGGGGTGATGGAGTTAGGGTTCCTGCACCGTCCTTTTTACTTTTCACGGAGAGTCCCCCTTTAATGCGCTGCATGTGAAGAAGATTGGAAGAAGAATCTCACCTTCAAATCCTAAATGGCGAAAGATACAGTGCTCCGGAGTAAAAGAATTAGTCCCCGGCTTCCTGGACTAGGCCACGGGCTGAAGAAATATGGTAGCGGAGTCGTGAGTATGGGCCCGCTCCCGGCGGCGTTCCTCTCCTCTCTGCAGCAGTCTCTCCAGACAGCCTCCCCCCAAGTCCCGGGGAGTTGAAGCAGGCGAGTGGTCCCGGCATGCCATGGACACCTTAAGTCGGGAGCGGCAACTCCATAGCGAGCGCTCCGACTTTGGGGTGGCTGCCGCCGGGGGGAGAAAAATTTAGACCGCGGCTTCTAGTGGCGCTAGGCCGCGGCTTCAAATCTAGTCCCCGGCTTTTTCCGGGGACTGGGCCGCTGGCCGGAGTTTTTTTTGCCGGCGTCAGCTTGAGGGGGCGCGGTCGCGGAGGTGGGCTCCGCCCCCGGCGGCGTCTCCTTCCGGCGTGACCGCCCTCCGACTTTGGGGCCGCCTCCGCTGGAAATTTAGATCGCGGCTTCGGTGGCCGCTAGGCCGCGGTTTCAAATTTAGTCCCCGGCTTTTGCCGGGGATAGGCCGCGGCCGGAAGTTGGGGGGATGAGAGCCCTGACGTCTAGGCCGCGCCTCCTGACCCTCCCTTCTGAAGCTCGGCTACATGAGCACTTCCTCTTTGATAGAGAAGCGCTCTTTTTTAAAAGATTGGAGCCACAGGCAATTCCACCTGGAGAAACTCACTAAGTGACGCTGGGATACAGGACTGGGGTGAGTGCTACTACCACCAGCCTGATTGTTGTGCACTTTTGCGCCCCTTCCGCTGACTGACACATCCAGTTTATTGTGTACTGTGACGGATTCAGAATGTCCAAAAGAACCAAGACGCATACGATACTTTATACCGCATGCATTGCTTGTAGGTCCCCTTTTCCGCATGCCCAGACTTCTCGGATCTGCGAGGCCTGTGACTCTGAACGGGCTCAGGAACCCTCTCCTATAGCCGAGCCTAATGCGCCAAGCCCTCCTGAATGGGCCCTTTCCCTGGCGCAATCTGTGGCGTCATTAACCAGAGCAGTCGAGTCCCTTCAGGCTCCCGATAGGAGCAGGGACAGTGGTTCACCTGTCTTGGCTACATCTCAGGAACCTCAGGCCTGCAGGGGCCGCGCTCGCACCAGGCAGACACAGGGGAAACGAACCCACACTGTGTCGCCCATGCCGTCTGGAGCCTCGGCATCTTTTAGTTCCGTCTCCCGCTCTCCCTCTCCCTTGGCAAGTGATCAATATTCGGATTCCGATTTGGAGGGGTCACTTAATATAGAGGCGCAGTATAGTCAAGAAACAATTGACAGTTTGATCGAAGCTATCAATCAAACTCTGGGGATAGACGATGAGTCCACCTTGACCTCTGGTCACAAGGTGACCTTTAAACGAGCCAGGCAAGCCCATAAAGTTTTTGGTGCTCATCCTGAGTTTGAGGAATTAGTGCAGCGCCACCGGGAGAAACCGGACAAGCGCTTTGCTGGACAAAAGGCTCTCAATACTAGATATCCTTTTGCTCCTGAGCTCCTTAAGAAGTGGACAGAATCTCCTTCGGTTGATCCTCCTGTTTCGCGTTTGGCATCTAAAACGCTCCTCTCCATTCCCAGCGGCTCCTCTATTAAGGAGCCAACGGATCGTCTAATTGAGAGTTTGGCCCGTTCGGTATTTGAGGCATCAGGTTCTGCTCTCTCTCCTTCTTTTGCAGCGACTTGGGTTGCCAAGGCCATGATATCCTGGTCGGAGTCTCTAAATAGAGCTCTTCACGGCATAGAGGTGCCGTCTGAGGTAACCCAGATTTCTAATCAAATAGCTCTTGCTGGAGACTTCTTAATTAATGCATCCATGGATGCGGCAAATTGCGCAGCATTAGCCGCTGCTAATGCAATTGCCATTAGAAGATCCTTGTGGCTAAGAACCTGGCGAGCGGATTCAACTTCAAAAAAGTCGCTTACATCTTTACCATATCACAGTGGTCGGTTATTTGGCGAGAGATTGGATCAGCTCATATCTGATGCAACAGGAGGGAAGAGCAATTTCCTTCCTCAGCAAAGGATTAAACAACCTTTTCGTCGACAACCTCAGCCTCGTTTTAGAGCCTTTCGTAACCCAGGCTGGGCCATGCCAGCCACCTCCAGAGGCTCAGGTCGGCCTAATCAGGCCAAAGATCGCCAGGTCACCTACAGGACCAATCCTCTGGGAAGAGGGAGATCTTATCAGTCAAGATCCAGAGGGTCCAAACCCCAAAGATTTTCGGACAAATGACTGGAGGCAAAATCCGGTCAATTTTTCCAGGGTAGGCGGCCGCTTACTCTGGTTTCGTCCCACTTGGCTATCAGTGACTCACGACGAGTGGGTCAAGGAGTTAGTCTCCACAGGGTACAAAATAGAATTTACCAGCCTTCCCCCAAATCGCTTTTTCCCCTCGCGCCTTCCCAAGGAGGAGTCTCGAGGTCATGCCTTATTCAAGGCGGTCGAGTCTCTTCGGCACAGCGGGGTTGTTGTACCTGTACCAGAGGTCGAAAGAGGTCAGGGTTTTTATTCCAACCTGTTCATTGTACCCAAGAAGGATGGGACCGTAAGGCCCATTCTGGATCTAAAGAGATTAAACCGATTTGTCAAAATTCGGCATTTCCGAATGGAATCTCTCCGTTCGGTCATTGCAGCCATGGAAAGAGGGGAATTTCTAGCATCGATAGACATCCAGGATGCCTATCTTCATATTCCCATATTTCCCCCTCATCAAAAGTTTCTTCGGTTTGCCATCGACAAGCTTCATTTTCAGTTCGCAGCCCTGCCATTCGGGCTAGCCACAGCCCCCAGGGTATTCACAAAGGTCATGGCTGCTGTTGTGTCCATTTTGCACTCCAGGGGGATAGTCATTCTGCCTTACTTAGACGATCTCCTCATCAAGGGGCCGTCTTTTCAGACCTGCGAGGAAAGTGTCAACATTACGTTAGACACCCTTGCTCGTTTGGGGTGGCTGGTGAATATGAAGAAGTCATCTCCCGTGCCATCTCGGAAGATCACCTTTTTAGGGATGAATTTCGACACCACTCAGGGGTTGGTAATTCTTCCTCAGGACAAGGCCTTAGTTCTCCGCCAGGAGGTACGGATACTTCGCCAACCAATTCCTCACACCATCCGGTTTTGCATGAGGGTCCTAGGAAGGATGGTGGCGGCAATCGAGGCTATTCCGTTTGCCCAGTTTCATCTTCGCCCCCTTCAGCATGCACTCTTGGCAGTATGGGACGGGAGCCCTTACTCCCTCAATCTGCAGTGTCGTCTGTCCCTGCAGATCAGACAGACTCTTACGTGGTGGACGAGGGACACCACTCTTCGACAGGGTCGTTTGTTTCCTCCAAATTTTTGGTTGGTAGTCACAACGGACGCCAGCCTTCTCGGATGGGGAGCAGTGTTTCGTCACCACACAGCTCAGGGAATTTGGTCTCAGCAAGAATCGACCCTCCCAATCAATATTTTAGAGATCCGAGCGGTTCGGCTGGCTTTGAGGCATTTTCACCAGCATCTGGCGGGCCGCCCAGTCCGAATACAATCGGACAATGCCACGGCGGTGGCATACATAAACCATCAGGGAGGTACCCGCAGCAGGGCGGCCATGCACGAGGTAAAACAGATTCTGACCTGGGCAGAGGAAAATCGCTCTGTGATTTCAGCAGTCCACATACCGGGCGAGGAAAACTGGGCAGCAGATTTTCTCAGCCGTCACGGCATAGCATCAGGGGAATGGTCTCTACATCCCGAGATTTTTCAGCAGATATGCCGACGCTGGGGAACCCCAGATGTGGACCTGATGGCTTCCAAGATAAATGCCAAAGTGCCCAACTTTGTTTCCCGGTACCGGGATCCTCAGGCAATTGCAGTAGATGCCCTGGTTCTACCATGGAATCAGTTTCATCTTCCATACTTGTTTCCACCAATAGCTCTGCTCCCAAGGGTGATCAGAAAGATCAGGTTAGAAGGAGTCCCAGCGATATTAATCGCTCCAGATTGGCCACGTCGCCCATGGTACGCGGAGCTGGTACAATTGCTCGCCGACGCACCCTGGCGACTGCCAGAGCGCGCGGACCTTCTCTCTCAAGGCCCAGTTTACCACCAGAACTCAGCGGTCCTGTGTTTGACGGCTTGGCCGTTGAATCTTGGATCCTGACTAGGGCTGGATTCTCTAAAAAGGTCGCCGCGACGATGGCTAGCGCCCGAAAGCCTGTTTCGGCTCGCATCTACCACGGGACTTGGAAGGTCTTTTTTACTTGGTGCAGGGAACATGATTGTTCCCCGCTTCGGTTTTCAATTCCAAACATTCTGTCATTTCTCCAGGCAGGCCTAGATTCAGGTCTAGCACCAAGTACGCTTAGACGCCAGATATCAGCCTTATCAGTGCTTTTTCAGCGAAGGATCGCGTCTAATTTTCAAGTTAGGACCTTTATTCAGGGGGTTGTCCATATAGTTCCCCCCTACAAGGCTCCCTTAGATGTTTGGGATCTCAATCTAGTCCTGGGAGTCCTGCAGGAGTCTCCTTTTGAACCTTTGCAGGAGGTTTCTCTGTCATTTCTTTCCTGGAAGGTGGTGTTTTTGGTAGCCATAACATCCATAAGGCGGGTTTCGGAGCTGGCTGCACTGTCTTGTCGAGCTCCATACTTACTTTTCCATCAGGATAAGGTAGTGCTCAGACCAACACCACCTTTTCTGCCTAAGGTCGTGTCCTCATTTCATATTAATGAGGACATTGTTTTGCCCTCATTTTGCCCAGCTCCGACGCACCGAGTGGAGAAGGCTCTCCATACGCTGGATCTAGTGAGAGCACTCAGGAGATATGTATCTCGGACGGCGTCCTTTCGACAGACGGATACGCTGTTTGTCCTTCCTGAAGGTCGCAGGAAGGGACTTGCTGCCTCTAAATCAACCCTGGCTAGGTGGATTCGGTTAGCCATTCAGGAGGCTTACCGCATCAGAGGCGCGGTGGTTCCCGCAGGGATCAAGGCTCACTCCACCAGAGCGGTGGGTGCCTCCTGGGCCCTTCGACATCAGGCTTCGGTGGAACAGGTTTGTAAGGCAGCAACCTGGTCCAGTCTGCATACCTTTTCCAAGCATTATAATGTCCATACCCAGGCTTCTGCGGATGCCAGTCTGGGTAGAAGGATTCTTCAGGGCGCGGTAGCGCACCTATGAGCAATGCCTATGTATAATTGCACTGTGGAGTCAGTTTCCCACCCAAGTGGACTGCTTTGGGACGTCCCACAGTCCTGTGTCCCCCAATGAGACGAAGGAGAAATACGGATTTTTGTGTTACTCACCGTAAAATCCTTTTCTCCGAGACGCTCATTGGGGGACACAGTTCCCTCCCTAATAGCCGGATGGCTTTGTTTTGAGTTAACTCTATTCTCTGATTAGTTGGTATCAGCAGTTTTTTCTTCTGGATATGCTGTATCTGTGTTAACTCTGATTTATTTTAGCCTCCTACTGCTTTTTGCACTAAACTGGGTTTGCCTGTGACCAGTGCTGAGGTGTATACGGCGGAGGAGGAGCTAACCTTTTTTTATGTTTACTTAGTGTCAGCCTCCTAGTGGCAGTAGCATACACCCACAGTCCTGTGTCCCCCAATGAGCGTCTTGGAGAAAAGGATTTTACGGTGAGTAACACAAAAATCCGTATTTTCCCATCTCCCATTGCTGACCAAGTAGTGGGGGGAGGCTCCTTCTGCAGCCGGTGCCTTGTCAATGGTAAATACATTGATGCTGAATTTTATTCTAGGCTAAAGACAATAGCAAAAAACGATGCAGGCTTTTAAAAACATGGCACTTTTCTAGCTAGAAAAGAGTCAAAAGTGATAGTAGATGAGCTTAGTTTGACATGTTACACAGACTAGTTATGTATCTAACAGATTTGTGACTGTCAATGAACTTTGTGGATGTTTGTCAGGATTGTTGAAATGAAAGAATATACTGTGACTTTGCCGCTGTGTTACTTGCTGATGTGGAGGTGCAGAAAGCTGCCTTACATCCACGAGCTCCTCGTATTTGTCCAGTAAGCAGGAGCCAAACGTGTTCTTCCCACTGTGTCCACACAGCTCCCAGTATAACTTTCTCCTATCAGTAATAATGAGCACATGGGCTGCAGGTTCTGGGCACTTGTCACGGTTGGGTGGTTGCCTTGACCTTCAGTGCTGAGGGAGCCCTGCCCATGTAATATCAGATGTGACCTCCTGAAGCTGCGTGATACATTAATTACCCTACATGTGTTAGTATAAGAACATCTTGTCTTATTTTAATACTATTTCACATACCGAAACTTCTTTAATAACTTGATACTCAATTTTTTCTTTGTTCTTGCAGGTCTTTTACAACCATGCGTCTGAAAAAAAGTCCTTCTCACTCATTCCATCCGCCAACTACGATCCATTCATCTCGAGGAAGCCATGTTTACACATTTACTAATGGGTCTGCAGACCATGACAGCTCCTCAGAAGAAGAACTTGACATTATGGAACTGCGAGCAAGAGGAGGAGAGCTTCACAGGCAGAGTGCATCTAGAGAAAAAGTCGGTGACGTCGTTCTGTTGGAGCACGCCATTACAGAGAATGACAACCTTAACAAACTGGCACTGCAGTATAGCTGCAAGGTAATAACGTACAGCTGATTTCCCTGCCATAGTCCTCTATGCTTCGATAAATGCACTGGCTGGGACAGAGAAGGGGGCTAGCTTGCCTTTTAAAATAAGTATACTATCAGCCCACCTCAAACACTGCTCTATTCATGTGCCAACACGGGAAACCTGTCCTTTGTCGAGTAAATTCTGAGGATCTCATCAACAAAGTCCCCAACTGGAGTGGCTAGCTGAGGATAATTACCTATATTTTGGCTGTGAAACTCCTTTAAGGCGGCCATACACATCCACTCAACCGTCTGCTTTTGTCAGGATCGGTCAAACTTTTGTTGGATTTCAACATTACCTGACCATTTGTTTCCACAGGAAATAAATGGCTGCCATTGGTGTCTGCGAGCAGTTTATTCCCTTCTCCGAATTGTAGCATGTTCGGCAGTGTATAGGGAAAGTGTGACAGGAATAGTTGTTGGACGACACCTCAGTAACTGGCAGTAGAAGTTATTAGCTGGATTGACAGACTGCCTAATATGTATGGTGCCTGCCATCTCTCCCCACAGATGATATATTAGAGATAAGGGTCACATAGTTTAAATTATTACTCCCGACCCTATTGTACTATAGCAGAGAAGCTGCTGCCAGAGCTGTTCAGCAGTGGCTTTCTCTTCTAACCCCCAAAAAGGAAAATGGATGAATGCAAAAGTTTGAACACCTTGCATGGTTAGTACCTAGCATCACCCCTTTTGAAAGTATCACAGCTTGTAAACACTTTTTGTAGCCAGACCAGAATCTTTCAATTCTTGTTTGAGGGATTTTCATCCATTCAGTCTTGGAAAAGTTCTGTGAGATTCCTGGGTCATCTTGCATGCACTGCTATTCTGAGGTCTAGCCACAGATTTTCAATGTTCAGTTCAGGGGACTGTGAGGGCCATTGTAAAAACCCTCAAAAGGCTTAAGCTGAGACAGTCTATTGTGGACTTTGACGTGTGTTTAGGATTATTATCCATTTGTCGAAGCCATCCTTTTTTCAACTTCAGCTTTTTTGCAGATGGTGTTATGTTTCCATCATTTAGTGATGAGTGAGCATGCTCGGATATCATGTTATCCAAGCATGCTCGTGTGTTATCTGAGTGTATCGGGTGTGTTCGAGTAATCTGTTCAAGTCCCCACAGCTGCATGATTCGCAGCTGGTAGACAGCCACAACAGATGCGGGCATTGCCTGTTTGAACATATTTCTCGAGCCGCCAAAGATACTCGGATAAAGCACGAGCATGCTCTCTTATCACTAGTTTTCTTCTAATGAAAAACATATTTGTGCAGGTGTCTTTGAACAGTAGATCAATATACCACAACTTCCGAGTCTGATAAATCTTTCTGAAGGTCTTTTGCTGTCAAGCAGGGGTTTCAATTTGCGCCTCTAACAATTCTGCGAGCCGCTCTCTGAAACTTTGCTTGATCTTCCAGACATTGTCTTGACCTCCACTGTTCCTGTTAACTACCATTTCCCAATTACATTTAGAGCTGAGGAATGGTCAACTTGAAAACTCTGTGCTATATTCTTATAGCCTTCCCCGGCTTTGTGGGCCTCCAACATTTTCATTTTCAGAGTGTTAGGCAGCTGCTTAGAAGAACCCATGGCTGCTGTTTTTTGGCACAAGGTTAGAGGAGACTAGGTGTTTATAAAGCTGGGAAATTTGCATCACCTGGTGTTTCCTAATGATAGTAAACAAGCCATAACCCTAACAAGCTGATTAACGTATGAAACCTTGGTAAAAGTTATCAGAGCAGAAAAATCTCCAAGGGTGCCCCAACTTTTGCATTGGCCCATTTTCCTTTTTGTAATTTTTAAAATGTAAAAGATGAATATATATATATATATATATATATATATATTTTATATATATATATATATATTTTTTTTTTTTTATTATTATTTTTTTGCCTAAAACACAAAGGAAATGTGTCATGTTTAACGTTAGGCCTTTTAGAGATCATTTAATCTTCAACTTGCTTAACTGTTCATAATAACAATAATTTTAATCAGGGGTGCCCAAACTCTTACATGCCACTGTATGTGTATGATCAGCTTTAAGGCCCCCATACACATTAGATAAGTATGATACCTGACTTTTTTTTTTGAGGATCATCTTAACTATCTGTGTTTGAGAGTTTCCCACCTCTGTCACAAAATATAATGTCAGAGGAGCTCTGGATCTCTGGATTGGTCATTTATGCTTTAGTCGCTCCATCCTAATGTTCGGAGGTAAGCTGCTGTTGGTCCTGGCAGTAGCTTATACCTTCCCCCATAGAGAAGACAGGAACTCTGTGTGTTACTGTTTATGGGTAAGACTGGAGAGATACAGGTGTGTACAAAGTTCTGTTGTGTACCCTTCTGTTAACCTCTTCACCCCCTCACCTGTTTTCACCTTAATGACCAGGCCAATTTTTTTTCAGTTCTGACCACTGTCACTTTATGAGGCAATAACCCTGGAACGCTTCAACGGATCCCAGTGATTCTGAGATTTTTTTCATGACTTATTGGACTTTGTGGTAGAAAATGCACCAGTTTGTTGTGCAGTTTCTCCTGAGTACTCCAATACCCCATATGTGGTTGAAAACTACTTTTGAGGCACAATGCAAAGTCCATAAAGGAATAAGGGCCATATTGGAGGAGTTAATTTCTCCACCTTTCAGTAGAGCTCTGTAATGAACAGTCCTATTAAAATTGCAGTCATTTTTGTCATTGCCAGTGTGAATGTGACTGTATTTTCATCACAGTTTCTATGTCCCGCTGCATTCACCCTCCTGGTTAACATGTATTTTCCTTTCTATAGGTTTCTGACATTAAGAGGATAAACAAGTTATTAACAGAGCAGGACATGTACGCCTTAAAGACCATAAAGATTCCAGTCAAGGTTCATGGCTTTCTAACAGAGCGGCACAAGGACACGAATACACAAAAAGGCCAGTCAGCAGATTGTATAGACCTTGTCCTTGAGTCTGACGATGAGGCATCGGTCACCCTGACGGAAACCCGGAATATAACTCAGTACTTCCGGAAAATAGACCAGAACATTGAGGCTGCAGCGCAGAACCAGGAGAAGTTCAATGAATCATTGGACCTTGGTACAAGCAGCCATCTGCTCTCCGCCGGCACGAGGAGCAAAGACCCCACTCTAGGAGCAGATTGGGGCATCCGATGGTGGAATGCTGTTGTCATTATGCTTTTAGTTGGGATCGTGCTGCCAGTATTTTATATCCTTTACTATGAAACGTGGAAAGGCCCAGAGCAATCACCGTTTGGCAATTTCACAATAAACAGTACATCAGCAGAGACTTAGCGGATCAGATGCCAAGACCCTTCAGTAGGCACAGAGACATTTTGATACAGGAGGGTAAAGTGTGAAGGAGGAACAGTTTCTTTTAGTCTTAACAGGAACAAGCTGCTCACTACATCCATATGTCAGTGTTTGCTGGGGGATAATACCCCTGGAGCACTCATCAGGTTTTAGGTTGCTTTGTTGATTTATGTCAAATTAACGGAAAAACTGCTTTCTGATGGGCTCCTCTCCCGTTCCTCTTGGTCTTACCAAATAATGTTCACGCAGGAGCCAACTTTGAGATGTCAGGACTGTCCAATGCTGCGAGTAGTTAGGTGCTGCTAGAATCCTCCAATATTTCCTGATAATGCAGACTAGATAGAGCTGTGCCTTCCCCATTTATTTTATGATAGTCTTTTGCTTTGGCAAATCTTTTTTTTTTTTTTCAACCTTGGTGATATTAATATTTGTAATAAGAACACTACAGCAGCGTTGTTCCCTGGTTCCAGACCTAATACAGTGGAATTGCAGGACGGGTTGTTCACAATGAGGTATTGTGTGATTAATCCCAAAACCATTATTCTCTGATAATGTACTTCTGGCCGCGACAGTAAAATACAACCCTATTTAAAAAATATCAGAAAAATGTACTGTGTGAACCTCTCTATGGTTTACCTAATGCCTTGCTTGTGTCTTCAGCGTGCTAGAGACGCTGGGGCGCACTCCCTCGCTGCCTTGTGGATGTCTCCATGAGTTGTCAGGACACGGTAGATGAACGAGTATTGTACGAGTATTTCTCAAGGAAATGACTATAGAAGCGATTTGCTGGTCGGCCCCTATGGGAATGATTAATAAAGGCGATGCCTAGTCCAGGCCTGACACAGGACTTCATGTTCAGTGACCATTGTATTCCTGTTTCTTACACAGGTGGGCACAGAGGTCAGATCCCCTTTCTGCTGTGGCATACACTTTAAATTATAATTTTTCCCCATTATTGGCAGTTGTATGATTAGTGGGTACATCTAGACGAAAGACAATCTCTTGTGGTCCCAGCTGTACATCAGGACTGCACATTTGGTCACTTTGCTGCAGGTAGTTTGCATCTGTCCTCTGTATCGAAGGTGTTGTAAGGATCACAGCTTTGCTGCAGGAACTTGTACAGTATTCTGGAGTCTGTTTTTACAGGGAGATTTTGAAATGTTTGTATTAAAAGTTACATTTTATCTTCCATGTTTCGGGGGCACGACAACCCCCAACAGGCTCGCATAGATGGCAAGACCTCATTTTTTACTACAGTCACCTCATATCTCATATACTCTTATATAAAGGAGATGAAAGAAAATTCTTCATCCCTTCCAATAAATTTGAACTGCTTGTTCTCAAAGAGGGAGCTAGAAGAGATCCTTATATGAGGAACAGAGAAGACATTTATAGGATATTTCATAACTGTCCCAAATTATGAAATTTACATTTACAGCACATACTGCCCTGAACTACTGTAACCATTGTACTATATATTTTCAGAGTCGGTCCATTTTTTACAGACACCAACTCTATCTCCACCAAAATGGGCACAGACTCCACAGCCCCGATAAGAGGTCCCTACTTTTTTGTGCACTTTTCCATGTCTATGACATTCAGTAGCTGTAGTTTGTAGAAAGAATATAGGAAGGTGGACACGCCAGGCTGCTTCAAAATATTATGACCAGTATGAAGAACTTAAAGGGTATCTGTCAATAAGGCCACGTTCAGTATTTTACCCCAGGATTTGTAAACCAGGAGTGGGGGATAAATACAGAAGTGGTGACATGTTTCGATTATACTTTTCCTCTGATTGTCCCATTTCTGGTTTTGGTTTACAAATATTGATGTAAAATGCTGACCAAATACTGAACTCTGTCTAAGGCCGGGGTTACGAGTGTGATGTTAGAAACTCATGCGAGTTTCTTGCAACAATACCCGGCACTGCCGCCGGCACTCGGACCGGAGCGTGCAGCTGCATAGAAATACATGTAGCCGCACGCTCCAGTCCGAGTGCCGGGTATTGTTGCGAGTTTCTCGCATCACACTCGCAAGTCTGACCCCGGCCTAAGACTTTCACTAAGCAAGAAGAGGTAGACAGAATAAGATCGTGTGAAACCTCTCCAATGATTGCTCTCTAGAGCTGCATAGCACCAGAATTCACCAGCGCAGCCTTCCACTTCTCATGGCTCCTCATCGCCAGGGCTGCCACTGCTTCTTGACAGTGGAGACAAAGGATTGCTGTGTGAAGAGCAGCTGCTGACTGCAAGTGCACGGATTTGCTCTCAAGTGCACTTGCAGATCTAATTTGCATATGAATAAAATACAAATTTTGATGTGATACAGTACTAGCGTGCAGTGAAATTGTTATCATTGCATATAGTTCATCCTGTGCTACCTCTGGTTCCCTAGTGAAAAGTCTTGGCATCCTGCAGACTTCCCCGATTACCATCACCATGAATAGGAGGAGCTTTGCAATATATTTTTTCATCCATAAAAATTATTGATGAAACACTAATGAAATTTGGTAACACAACACTGATGAAAATCACTTTTGTTGTCTGAGAAAAATCACAGATGTCTGAATGAGGTCTGACGGACAGTTTCCCTGTAAAGCAGGGGTTGTATTACGGCATGAAGTCCGGGGACCTGCACTAAAACATTTAGCCCAATGAATGGCTCGAAACTCTAACACTTTTCTTGGTTTCTTTAATGTCATGTATCCTGTCGCTTCATCACCTTTAAAGGGAATCTGTCACCCTAAATTGGCGGGATATTTAAATGATGGCAGTCAGGTCAGATGGGCGGTGTTTTGGGTACTTGCCTTAACATGTTGTTCGCCGCTGTCTCCATTATTTCTGGGAATTGTAGTCGTTGCCCTCCATATAACGCGCCTGCGCATTGCAATCTGCGGGCAAAGCATACTGAGCGTGTGCAATTCAAGATTGCAATGCGCAGGCGCTTTATATGGAGGACAACTACTACAATTCCCAGAAATAATGGAGACAGCGGCGAACAACATGTTAAGGCAAGTACCCAAAACACCGCCCATCTGACCTGACTGCCATCATTTAAATATCCCGCCAATTTAGGGTGACAGATTCCCTTTAACAAAGAGCATGTGCCATTAGTACTAATCTGTTGGAGGTAGTATTTTTCTGTTCATGCCATCTCAACATAAAGAGGTATTTCAATGTCCCAGAATTAGGTGCTTAGTGAGAAGATTGTAATTGGTGCAGGTCCCACCACTGTAATTCCTTCTCGGAGCCAGAACAGGTGACTTACCACCAAGGCCAGACTTGTAGGGATAGGCCAGTCATGCATGCGCTCTTCCGCTTCTTGTCCATATGACTGCTGATGACAGGAGTGCGGGGTGCGTTCTCCTCTGAGAGTTTCCTACCCGAGCTCAGAGAATTTCTTGGTAGTGGAATTGTCCTTCCATGAAGCTGCACAATGAACTCAGGGAACAGATCCAGCGCAGGGAAATGTGCAGTTCTGGTGTCACACGGCCTCCGCTCAGAGGACGGTACATTACATTTCATCGTTCTCCACTGTGCTGACTCCATTTTTATACTTCAGCATGTACATCAGCATCAGGCCTGCTGAGAGCACAGCTCCGCAGGAGATATTGTTTACGATACTGCAAATTAACCATTTCTTCTGTGAAGGATAAAATGCAACAACTTGTGTACAATTTGTATAAGAGCTGGGGGGGGATAAAATATACAGTATTTCTGTGCAAAATGAAGCTATATCTATTTATTTGCTTACACTGTATAGTCGGGTCAGTCAGCCAGAAAAGCATCAGGTTATTTCTGTTTTTTCACTCTATGAGAAATCACTTCACAAAATAGGAGCAAATGAACCCACCCTGAGCTCCAGGAGAGGTGCAAGTATCAGCACATGTGCAGACTGAAGATGGCCGCCGTGTCTCAGGAAGCCCAATCATTATCGGAACTTTTTTCTTCTGTTTGTTAAAGCACCATTCCAGCATTGTTTTTGTCAGCGATGGAGTGGCGCTTTTAATCCAAGCCCCCTGCCCTCGTCATATACTCACCCTTCGGCATCTTCATTGTTTTTTTCTGTGCTTCTTCGGTCCCCCCACGCCATCTTGTGACAGTAGCTTCTGATTGTCTGGAAGTCAAAAGCTACATCACTCGCTCTAATACAAGTCTATGAGAGCCAGAACGAGGCTATGATAGACTTGTATTAACACGTTACCACGCAGCTCTATGAAACACTGGAGCTGCAAACAGGTCACTATTTGCCGGAGACCGACCGGAGCAATGCAGGAAATGGAGGAAGGCAGGGAAATTACATTTAAAGCTCCACTCCAGCAGTAAAAAAAAATGCTAGAGTGGTGCTTTAAAGGAGCCCAATACTCATAAACAGGGAGCAGTGTGAGTGACAACAGCGCCAACCCTGATGACAATTCATTTGTGGGCGGTTTCTAGAATCGGGGTGAGTGGCAGCAGCTTTTTCCACCCTCACAATCTGTTGGTATTCACATTTTTCCTAATACCGCCCACACCTGTCAGATGATGTCAATTCATTTCAGGGAAAGAGACTGTGGTGTTAGAAGCATTTACTGTGAAAGCTGCAACTGAAGATGTGGTCACTTCTAGATTACCCCTGCTGAAACAGGCTGCTAGCAAGGGTAGTGGTGATAGTCTGTGGTAAGTGCGCGCAGCGCCACCCCATGATGACGTCCTTTTTCAGGAGGGGTGATAGATGCTGCGGGGAGTGAGTGAAGCCCCAGTCCCCTGTGACCCCCCATAGGAGACTACTCTCAAATGAAATGTCAAAGCAAGTGAAGTAAAAAAAAAAACCCGTACAAGAAATAATAGGACAGGGATAAGTATAGGGAATAGGGTTGAGCATTCCGATACTTCCGATACCTGAAATCCAATGTAAGTCTATGGGAACAAAATATCGGAAGTACTTCCGATACTTACTTCCGATATTTTGTTCCCATAGACTTACATTGGATTTCAGGTATCGGAAGTATCGGAATGCTCAACCCTAATAGGGAATTGTATAATAAAGCTTATTACAAAAATGGTTAGAGCTTAAAGATAATTATTTATAAAGCGCTTTAAAGAGGCTGTCCAACAATTAAAGTACATTTTAATTAATAGATCTTAGAATAATAATAAGCTTCACAATAGGGTATGCAAAAAAATATATACGGTATATACCGTATTTTTCGGACTATAAGACGCACCCCAAATTTTCAGAAGGAAAATAGGGAAAAAATAGGGAAAAAAAAATGTGTCAAATGGGGGTCCGTCTTACAGTCCAAATTCAGCTTAACGGGAGGAGGGGGAAAGATCAGCACAGGTGGAGGAGTGGTCACAGGGGAGCGTGGTCACAGGGTTTGTTCGGTGGTCCAGGCTGGTGCAGTGGCCTCCGGGAAATCCTATCCAAGGCTGGTGCGGCAGTGGTGCTCTGTGATACGGCAGGGCTCCGCTAGCATTTTGCGACAAGTGCGGTGGTGGTGCTCTGGGGTGCAGCGGGGCTCTGCCGGCATGTTGTCAAATCCCAGGGGCCCCCGCAGATCCATTGCTGTGATGCAGTGGCCTCCGGGAAAATGGCCACAGGAGGCGGCACATGCTCAGATTGATATCTCATCAACGATATCTCGTCCCGAGATCTCAATCTGCTGTGATGCTGTGGCCTCCGGGAAAATGGCTGCCGGGGGGGCACATGCTAACATTCAGATCTTGGCAACATGATCTCGTTGCCGAGATCTCAATCTGATCATGCGCCGCCCCGGCAGCCATTTTCCCGGAGGCCACAGCATCGCAGCAATGGATCTAAGGGGGCCTCCGGGCTTTCACAACATGCCGTTGGAGCCCCACTGCATCCCAGAGGACGACCGCCGCACCAGTCTGGGAAGGGAGGCTGCATCGCCCTGCTGCGTCGGACCAGGACCGCTGCCACAGCATTTGTAAGCGTATTCCTACTATAAGACGCACCCCCATTTTCCCCCAAAATTTTAGGGAAAAAAAGTGTCTTATAGTCAGAAAAATATGGTTTGTTCTTGTGGCAAGATCTTATAAATGTGCCCCTGCTGTGTACTGTGTAATGTAATGGCTGTGTCTGTCTGTGCAGGAACATGGTTTGATCATACCACAGCTCTTGTACAAGCGGTACTGTACACCCACTTACGGGGTATGTCTACATACAGCAGAATTTGTGGGACAAATTTTGGTGCTATTTTTTCCCTTTTCCCATTGTGAAAATTAAAATCTGGGGCCAAAACGAAATTATGATGGCAAAAACGTAATTCATTTTTCAGCTGCAGATGAAGGAAGAGAGCCACAGTATTCATTACTGATGGTAGGCGGAGCCCCAGATCAGGATGTTACCTCAGATCAAAAGAGTGATGACTGGCTGGCCCCTCCAGCTCGGGCTCCTCCTACTCAGCTCCAGTCTAAGATTTGAGGTCCAGAGGATGGTCGCTGCTAATGCAGCTCCTCAGAAGATTTTATTATTTTAATATTCGGACAGGAGACTTGGATCACTAGTTGGTCTAGAGGTCTCAGGGGTATCAGCGCTGCTGTACCCCAACCTCTCCCTTGGCGGATCTGTATTTACTCAAAGTCCCTGCAGAATCCTTGCCGGCCCTGGGGGATGAGGAGAGCTTCTCTGGCGGGAACGCAAACCACACGTGCGGTCACTGCGTTCTTCGCCCTGGGGGGAAGCATGGGCACTGCGCCAGAAACCCCTGAGGGTCCCTGTGGCGCCTTGGCTGGTGAGTACTCCACACAAATTTTAATAATAATTATGTGTGAGTGCTTTAGCGTCTGAATGAGCAGCGCTATTACTAATGTCAGTATGCTTCAGCGCTACTGTGAAAACAGCGTTACTACATGTATGTCAGTATGCTTCAGCGCTGCTGTGACAGCGCTAATACATGTAATGTCAGTATGCTTCAGCGCTGCTGTGACAGCGCTACTACATGTAATGTCAGTATGCTTCAGCGCTGCTGTGACAGCGCTACTACATGTAATGTCAGTATGCTTCAGCGCTGCTGTGACAGCGCTACTACATGTAATGTCAGTATGCTTCAGCGATGCTGTGACAGCGCTACTACATGAAGATGTGGTGATTTTTTGTCTGCAGGCAGATAGCTGCAGGACAGAGAGGGAGCAGGAGCGGGGAGAGTTCGCGCTCATTATTTGAGCTAGCAGGGGGCGTGGCCTATCTATCCCGGTCTTTTGAGCAGGAAGACGCGCGCTCTGGCTTTTCTCCTGCGACCCCCTCACTGTGGCGGCCATTACTCAGGCTCCTGGGCTCCTCGGACCGCTCCCCTCCTCATATAGACACCACGGCCAGCTGGGTGAGTGCGGATTCCTCACCCCGCAGCGCAGCGATCGCTATCCTGCAGCTGCAGTCTCATCAGAGACATAAAAATTGGCTGGGGCTCACAAATATATATATATTTTGGTGAGTTTGCAATATTAACCCCTTTGAGGGTTATTTCTACCTGCAAAATTTGCTGACTGAATACCGCTGGGGTAACTCTGCTTGGTGGAGCGTTAACCCTTCAGCGTTTGAAAAAAAAAAAAAAAAAAAACCGCATAGTTTTTTGCTGGTATTACCGCTTTGACCTGCTCATACAGGTGAGACATGTCTGAACAGAGTTCAGATGCCGCGGATCACGTCCCAGTGCCATTGCGGCAATCAGATACGCAGACCTCCACAGCGTCTAGCGCTGCGGTCGACAGCGGTGGAAAATTGGATGATATCGCTCGATCGATTAATAACTTATCTGACCTTTTAGGTCAATATGTGTCTGCTAATTCCTCTCAGAGGAAGCGACGCAGGCCGTTACCGGCCTCTACACGGAGCGAGTCAGATGTATCTGATATTGGGCAGAGTTCCCCTTTAAATTCGGATGGAGAAATATCCGATTCAGATACGGACGAGCCGCAGGGGCGTTCCTCTATGACGAAGCGTACGGAGGCATTAATTGAAGCCATGAGAGATATACTACAGTTACCGGAGGAGGTAACTAGTCGTCCTGGTAAATCAGCACGCATGTTCCAGGAGTCCCGTGCTTCGCGCACAACATTGCCAGCTCTGGATGAGCTTAATGGTGTAATAGAGGAGGAACGTCTATGTCCAGATAAGCGTTTTCATGGAACGCATTTCTTTGATACACTTTATCCTTGCTCTACGGAGTTAAAGGCTAATTGGACTTCTGCTCCTGAAGTGGATGTGTCTTTGTCTCAGCTTAGTAAATCCTCTCTACTCCCTATTAAGGGAAAAGCGAGCTTACAGGAGCCTTTGGATAGAAAGGCAGAATTGGCGGCAAAAGCAAGCTATGAGGCTGCGGGTCATGGATTTCGAGCAGTGCTAGGATCCATGTGTGCTGCTAGAGCTTCTCTAAGCTGGTTGGCACGTCTGAAGACGGAGTTGCAAAATGAATCTCCGTTATCTGAGATACGGGAAACTTGTGAATGGTTAGAAATGGCAGCCTGTTATATCTTTGATGCCGGTCTGGATACGGCATCTCTGCTGGCCAAAGCGCAAGCTTCAGCGGTCACAGTCAGAAGAGCTTTATGGCTCAGACAGTGGGCCGGGGACGCAGTTTCCAAACAAGGGTTGTTGGCCTTACCTTACAAGGGTGACCATCTTTTTGGATCCGACCTCACAGAGCTGATTTCCAAGGCTAAGGCGAAGGAATCAGCATTACCACAGCGAAGGGCCATGGCCTCGGTGTCCAGTAAGCCTGGTGTTTATAGTGGTCGGCGGTCCTTTCGGGGCCGAGGACGATCTAGTCACTCCTCGTGGGGATCGGGTCGTCCTTCTTTCTCAGGAAAGAAATCCTCTCAGAAAACTCGTACTCCCTGGAAGCAGAGTTTCCGCCAGAACAAGCGGGAACTTGACAAGAAATCCGCAAAGTCGGATTGACGCCAGGGGTCCACTCGAGGATTCTCGAGTGGGGGGTCGCCTGCTTCTTTTCAAGGAGACTTGGATGGCTCGCGTTCCAGATTCCTGGGTAACGCGAATAGTGTCGGCAGGCTATTTCATAGAGTTTGCTTCTCGACCCCCAAATGTTTTTTGTCAGTCTCGCGTTCCGTCGGAACCCGAGCTTGTTGTCGCTCTACAGCGAGAGATCGAATCGCTACTACAAAAGGGTGTAGTGATACCGGTTCCGTCAGAGGACCGAGGGAAAGGTTTTTATTCCAACCTTTTTATAGTTCCCAAAAAGGAGAACAAATTTCGCCCGATTCTGGATCTCAAGCGATTGAACCGGCATGTCCATGCCCGGAAATTTCGCATGGAGTCGCTTCGTTCCGTTGTGGCAGCTCTGTCACAGAACGATTTTCTGGTGTCAATCGACATTCGCGACGCCTATTTGCATATTCCCATCGGAAAGGCTCATCAGCGCTTTCTTCGATTTGCCATAGGTCAGAATCATTACCAGTTCGTGGCTCTGCCGTTCGGCTTAGCCTCAGCGCCAAGGGTCTTTACAAAAATTCTGGCGCCCCTCATGGCACTCCTTCGAAGACAGGGATTACGATTCTCCCTTATCTGGACGATCTTTTGATCGTGGCTTCCTCGGAGGAGGAGGCGTTGACGGCTCGGGATTTGTCTCTTCAGTTTCTGAAAGACTTCGGTTGGCTGGTCAATTGGGAGAAGTCGTCTCTGGAACCATCGAGGACAATTCTCTTTTTGGGAATGCATCTCGACACGTTTCGGTCGGTAGTTTCCCTACCACCAGACAAACAGTCATGTCTTCTTCGACATGTACAGATTATGACATCCTCAACGGCAATGTCCCTACGGAAGTGTATGCGTCTTCTGGGACTGATGGTGGCGTCCATGGAGGCAATTCCTTTTGCCCAGTTCCACTCCAGGACTCTTCAAAAGTTCATCTTGAGTCGATGGAATCAGTCGCAATCGCTGGATTGCAGTGTCACCATTTCTCGCGCGGTGCGGGATTCTCTAGAATGGTGGTTACGTCCAGGGGCATTCTCCCTGGGGAAGTCTTTCCTCCCTCTGAAGTGGTCAGTCATAACCACCGATGCCAGCCTGACGGGCTGGGGGGGTGTTTGGAACAATCTCTGGATTCAGGGGGTATGGTCACCGGAAGAGTCTGTGCTTCCGATCAACATCCTGGAATTGAGGGCGATTTTCCTTTGCCTCCAACATTGGACGGTCCCTTTGAGCGGTCTGCCAGTCCGTGTGCAGACAGACAATGCGACGGCTGTCGCGTATATCAATCACCAAGGTGGGACAAGGAGTTCCAGTCTCATGGTAGAGGTGTCCCGAATTCTGATTTGGGCAGAGGCCAATGTACCAGCCATTTCGGCGATTCACATTCCAGGGGTTCAGAATATTACAGCGGACTTTCTCAGTCGCAGAAGGATGGATCCCGGGGAATGGAGCCTCCACCCGAAGTCTTTGCACTACTGTGCTCTCGCTGGGGAACCCCCCAAGTGGATTTGATGGCATCCAGGTCCAATGCCAAGTTACCGACATTCATGTCCAGGTACAAGGACCCGAAGGCGGTGGCGGTGGATGCTCTAGTGGCTCAGTGGGATCAGTTCGAGCTGATCTATGTATTCCCGCCGATATCCTTACTTCCTCTAGTGCTGCGTCGGATCAGACTAGAGAGAATTCCAGCTATTCTGATAGCTCCAGACTGGCCAAGAAGGGTGTGGTTCTCGACAATAATGTCGCTGTTGGCGGCACCTCCGTTTCCACTCCCTCTTCAACCGGACTTGTTGACTCAGGGGCCCATTTGTCATCCGGACTTGATGTCCCTGCGTTTGACGGCGTGGCTCTTGAGACCGAAATCTTGACCCGTAGAGGTTTTTCAGCCGAGGTCATTGCTACCCTTCGTGCTGCAAGATGTCCGGCTACTTCTAGGATTTACCACAAAATTTGGGAAACCTTCTTTTCGTGGTGTTTGGGGTCTTCTCGGAACCCGAGAAAATTTTCCATTCCCAACCTGTTGGCTTTTCTGCAGCATGGGCTAGACAAGGGTTTGGCAGTTAGCACTCTGAAAGGTCAGATTTCTGCTCTGTCCTTATTGTTTCGGAGAACCATTGCTTCGAATAGAGACGTGCTCTCCTTTTTCCGAGGTATCTCTCGTAAGTTTCCGCCGCGGAAGGCACCCGTGTCTCCTTGGCGGCTCAACCTTGTTTTGGAGGCTCTTCAGCATAAACCTTTTGAACCTATGGTTTCTGCTAGCCTTTCTTTACTTTCTTGGAAGGTGGCTTTCCTTGTTGCAGTCACTTCCTTGAGGAGAGTTTCTGAATTGGCAGCTCTTTCTTGCTCGCCTCCTTTTCTGGAGTTTTTTCCGGATCGTGTAGTGCTTCGCACTCGGGGTGATTTTTTGCCTAAAGTGGTGTCACAATTTCATGTTAACCAGGATATTGTGTTGCCTTCACTCTGTCCGGATCCGAAGAATACGAAAGAGCGAGATTTACACACATTGGATTTAGTGCGGGCCTTGAAGTTTTATCTATCTATTACTCAAGGTTTTCGTAAGACGGACTCCCTGTTTGTGGTTCCGGCAGGTCGTCGGCGTGGTCAACGAGCTTCCAAGGGTTCTATAGCTCGTTGGATCCGGTCAGCTATTTTGGAAGCTTACCGTCTTCAGGGTGAATCTTGCCCGATTAAGATTCGAGCCCATTCCACGAGAGCTGTGGCTTCATCGTGGGCTTTTCATCAAGGTGCTTCGGCAGTGCAGCTTTGCCGAGCGGCGACTTGGCGCTCTGTCCACACGTTTACAAGGTTTTATAAAGTGGACGTCAGTGCTTCCGCTGATGCAGCCCTCGGACGTAGGGTCCTGCAGGCAGCTGTAGTTTAAAGTTCTGGATGAACTTGTGTTTAGCGCTGGTTGCGCTTTGTTATTAAGGTTGTTGGGTTTCTGCCTTTTGTTGGTTTTTTCCCACCCTTATTTTTGAACTGCTTTGGGACGTCCCATCAGTAATGAATACTGTGGCTCTCTTCCTTCATCTGCAGCTGAAACACGGATTTTGGTAAAGACTTACCTGTAAAATCCTTTTCAGCGAAGGAAGGAAGAGAGACACAGCACCCTCCCACGGCAGAAGTGTGTTGATGTTTTCAGATGCAGCGCGACCCTTATCTGATAGCGATTATCTGGGCTGAGGTCAGCGCGCTAAGGCTCTGTTCCAGCATCGCCAGCTCATCGCAGTAGTCAGGTTCCGTGAGTAGTACCTGGAACTCTGTGGTTTTTGGCTTTCTTTGCATGCATAACCTGTATCCTTGTGTTTTTTCTCTGAAGTTCCTTCAGAAGGGGTTATGTTGCTCCGCTGGTGATCTTGGCTCTTTTCCTAAAAGCTTTGATACGACTGGAGCTGAGTAGGAGGAGCCCGAGCTGGAGGGGCCAGCCAGTCATCACTCTTTTGATCTGAGGTAACATCCTGATCTGGGGCTCCGCCTACCATCAGTAATGAATACTGTGTCTCTCTTCCTTCCTTCGCTGAAAAGGATTTTACAGGTAAGTCTTTACCAAAATCCGTGTTTTTCACTTCCCAATTGTATAAAATTCTATGACACACCTGTGGTGTCAATATGATCACTTCACCCCTATATGAATTCATTGAAAAGTGTAATTTGTAAAATGGGGTCAGTTATGGGGGTTCTGCTGTTATGTCACTGCAGGGGCTTTGCCAATGTGACATGGCACACTCAAACCCATCCAACAAAAATCTGAACTTCAAGATGGCGCTTCTTACCTTCTGAGCTGTGCACTGTGCCTCAAAAGTAGTTTGCAGCCATATATGGCGTAGCAGTGTACTCAAGAGAAATTGCACAACAATTTTGGGGGTAAATTTTGTCCTGTTACCTTTGTGAAAATAAATTGGGGGCAAAAATATCATTTTTGTTGGAAAAATCTTTTTTTTATTTTCACCGCTCTATGTTATAAACTTCTGTCAAGCAACTGGCTGGCAGTTCAAGATGCTCTCCCCACATCTAGTTTCCAAAATGGTGTCACTTGTGTGTATGTGTCTGGAGTTCCACTGTTTAGGCACATTAGGGGCTCTACAAACGTGACAAATTCAAAAGGCTAATGCCTAACAAAGTGAATACATATAGCAGCAAGCATGGTAGAAAGGTGTCATATGTGCATAGGCAAAAAGTGGTAAACAACCTTGCAGTGCAGTTCTGAGCCCCGACGCGCGTTTCGTGTTGCTTCTTCCTGGGGGATTTGGTGTCAAGGTTAATAACTCAACATTTGTGGACTCTCACTGACACTGCTTACATCGAGGATTCCCTCCTTGTTTCTGTCACTCCTTCCCAATTAATTTGAGAATATCTACGTGATTATCTGACACTGGTCTATTAGGAATGGTACATTTCCTATGCAGGCAGTTATTTTTGTAATTGTATCTTCCTTAACATTTCATTCTTATGTAAACATTTTTATATTTATCTCTCAATAAAGATTATTTAATTTTATCTAGATATGCTTCCTTGTTCTAGTTGGATTGGTAATTTTGGAAGTGCCATGAAACTTGACCTGTTCATGGGTTTAATCTACATGTAATTAGTTTGGGATATATTTTCTATTTTGTGCCATTACTCCAAAATATTTATGAATAAGTTGGCAAGCCGATGTTACCATATCTCGTGAAAGAGGCATGCACCTACATTTTCTAATGCTGGAATCATACATGCGACATTGCATGTAGTTGAAAGCAACATTTACCTGTGAAGGCATATAATGCAAATTTGGAGATAGTGCCTTAAGGCACTGCCACACGTGGCGATCGCACTAGCGATCACGACAACGACTTAACCTGGCGAGATCGCTAGTGCGATCGCTATGTGATCGCTAGTAAGATTCCAAACACAACTCATCAGCGATCTGTGATTCCAAACACATCTCATCAGCGATCTGTATAAGGCCGGCGTCACACACAACGACAAAAAATCGGTCCGTTTTAGACGGTCGATTGTCGGATCAAAATGCAAACATCACACATCCTTCTGGCATCCGATTTTCCTTCAAAGATGCGATTTAGTCGCATGTGTGTGTACCTTGTAACATCCGATTTTCATCCGACTTGCGAGAATTTCTCGCAGGCTTGCAAAACTGACATATAATGGATCCAAAAGAATAGTATTTCAATCACAAAAAAAAGAATAGATATATACACATAGAATACATATATATATATATATATATATATATGTGTAATTGTGACATGTGTATATATATATATATATTTATAGTTCCTAGACTTCTACATACTGTAATAGCCGCTAATTCAATTGCCGGCTTTTGTGAAATCACAGAAGCCGACATGAAATGATACATTGTTTCCACACAGTTAACCATGTCATTTCCTGTATTTTGATATTTGTTTAGAACTTACAATTACATGAGTGTATTTGTGCAAAATTTCAGACATGTAGGGGTTAATTAAAGGTGTAAATTCGTTGAAAAAAAATGCGTGGGCTCCCGCTGTATTTTCTCCACCAGACAGACAAAGCAAGCGAGTGGGGGCAGATAATAACAGCCTAGGGAGGGTACATTTTTTTGGTGCCCCCCCCCTGGCTACTAACATCTGCCCCCAGACACCCCAGAAAGGGCAAATCTATAATTAGATTCGCCCTTTCTGGCACTTTGCCCGTCTATTCCCATTGCCCTGTAGCGGTGGCGAATAGGTTAATAATCTCACCTTAATGTCACCTTAGTATTGAAAGGTGACCTTAAGGCAGGTTAATAATTGAGAGCTGTCAATTAGACAACTATCAATTATTAATCCTATTGTATGATAGAAAAATCAAACCCACAGTTTAATAAAAAAGTTTAATGAAATAATCACACAGTTTTTGACAATATTTTATTTTCCTGCTAAAACCATTTCCTGTAATAAAAATAAAATAAAAAAGCAAAATGATTCTTACCAATCCGATGTACAGTCAGGTCCCACGGTGTAATCCATCAGAAAGGGTTAACAGGTTACAGGTCGCAGAGAGCTAATAATGCTGTCTCAGACCTGTATTCCCCTGAATGAATAAGTTACTCTCCCAGCGAAAGGAGAGGAATAGATTCATGAATGGAGCTTAATTGATTTATTGCCACTTTCACTTGAGTGACCTGACCTAAGGTGAAAGTGGATACAATCAATTAAGCTTCATTCATGAATCACATCCTCTCCTGCAGGAGATAAGCTCATTCATTCAGGAGCTATCAGATGAGCACGCAGGATTACTTGCGCTGCTTATCTGATTGCTAGTAGTTAACCCTTTGTGAAGGATTACATCGTGGGACGTGACAGATTGCCAGATAGGTAAGAATAATGTTGTTTTATCATTTTATATTTATTTTAGAAGAACAAGGGCTTCGAACGGATTAAGACTTAAATAAAAGATGGTCAAAAATATGTGT
The DNA here is from genome assembly GCA_033576555.1 of Oophaga sylvatica. Taxonomy (NCBI): domain Eukaryota; kingdom Metazoa; phylum Chordata; class Amphibia; order Anura; family Dendrobatidae; genus Oophaga; species Oophaga sylvatica. Next base: position 463,140,558 of record JARQOD010000004.1, read on the forward strand.
TTTTATTTCATTAAAATTATTTATTCTTAAAGTGTGTGTGTTTTTTTATTTACTTCAATAGGATTAATAATTGATATTTGTCTAATTGACAGCTCTCAATTATTAACCTGCCTTAAGGTCACCTTTCAATACTAAGGTGACATTAAGGTGAGATTATTAACCCATTCGCCACCGCTACAGGGCAATGGGAATAGACGGGCAAAGTGCCAGAAAGGGCGAATCTAATTATAGATTTGCCCTTTCTGGGGTGTCTGGGGGCAGATGTTAGTAGCCAGGGGGGGCACAAAAAAAATGTACCCTCCCTAGGCTATTATTATCTGCCCCCACTCGCTTGCTTTGTCTGTCTGGTGGAGAAAATACAGCGGGAGCCCACACATTTTTTTGTCAACAAATTTACACCTTTAATTAACCCCTACATGTCTGAAATTTAGCACAAATACACTCATGTAATTGTAAGTTCTAAACAAATATCAAAATACAGGAAATGACATGGTTAACTGTGTGGAAACAATGTATCATTTCATGTGGGCTTCTGTGATTTCACAAAAGCCGGCAATTGAATTTGCGGCTATTACAGTATGTAGAAGTCTAGGAAATATAAATATATATATATATATATATATATACATGTCACAATTACATATATATATCAATAATATTATATATGTATTCTATGTGTGTATATCTATTCTTTCTATTCTTTATTAAAGCTGTCAGTGTGATTTTACAGTATAGCCGGGGATGAATTGCCGGCTTTTCTAAAGGACACCGATGCGATTTCATCGCAAGTCACACATGCGGTCCGTTTGTAATCAGATTTTCATCGCTCCCATAGACTTGCATTGGCGATAGTCGACCCACAATCGGTGACAATCGCAGCATGCTGCGATTGCACACGGACGTTTAAAACGGACCACAAAAAATCTGATACTGGGAGCTGCTCCATAGATTAACATAGGGCAGACTGCAATACGATTTTTCATCGCATTGCAGTCGTCCGATTCTGTCGCCAGTGTGACGCCGGCCTAATGACCTCTGCGGTCATTGGGAAAACCTAGTCCCACCTGCGACGCTGGTGAAGTCGTTCATAAAGGGTGTCACACTCAGCGTTTCAGGCTCACCAGCGGGACACCAACGACCAAAAAAACGGCTCAGATCGTTCATAAGCGATCAGCGACATCTCAGCAGGGACCACATCGCTGCTACATGTCACACACAGCTGCGTCGCTAACGAGATCGCTACTGCGTCATAAATGGTGACGCAGTAGCGATCTCGTTAGCGATCTCGCTTAGTGTGGCATACCCTTTAGGCCTCTTTAACACATCAGCGTGTCCTCTACATGTGGTGACAGTTTTCACAAGTACTGGAGACACCTACACACATAGACCCATTCAAGCGACTGGGTCTGTGCATATGTCAGTGTGTTTCCATGGACCATACATAAAAAAACACTTGTCATGTTTTTTTTTTAACAGGAGCACGAGAAGAAAACGTCCCGCACCAGTCCACACGGATGAAATCAGTGTGACACGCATCCATGCCTGGGAAACAGCGGTACTGTTAGCATTGTTCTCCGACACTGGGTGCTGAAGACAGCTCACATCATTCTCCCCTGCTCTGCTGGCGATCAGCGTGAGCAGAGGAGAATGACAAGAGTTATATTCAAGTGATAACAGTGAGAGCAGGAGGCGATGGGAGTAAGTATCAGCTGCCGCCTGTGCTATAAATAAATTAAAAAAATGGTGTGGGTTCCCTTGTATTTTTGATAACCAGCCAGGCAAAATTGACGGCTGCAGCTTTCAGCTTCAGCAAGGCTGGTTATCAAGAATAGAGGGGTCCACATGCGTTTATTTAAATAAATTAAAAAACTGGCGTGGGGGTCCCCCCCATTTTTTACATCCAGCCTTGCTAAAACAGACAGCTGAGAACTGGTATTCTCAGGCTGGTAAGGGTTCCATGGATATTGCCCCCTCCCCCCTGCCTAAAAATAGCCTACAGCTGCCAATGTCTCCTGTAATAAAACAAAAATATAAAAACAACCATATCCCTCACCTGTCTGTCGTTCTGTCCCACGCCGTAATCCATGTCTGGGGATAAATAGTTTTCAACCTGGACGGTGCCAAGATGCGACCATCCAGACTGACAACCACTGATGAATAATCTGCTGCGAGCACCGTCCAGGTTGATAACTATTTATCCCCAGAAATGGATTACGGCATGGGACAGAATATCAGACAGGTGAGGGATATTGTTGTTTTTCTATTTTTAATTACAGGAGACATTGGCTTCAATGAAATGGGTGTTAGGTTAGTTTAACTTTATTTCTAAATCACAATGGAAAAGTGTGTTTTGTTTTTATTTCAAATAAAAGACTATTCTTGCTGTTTTTATTTACAATACAACTATAGGGTTAGTAATGGAAAGGGGGTCTTATAGACACTACAGATGAGCCAATTTGATCGGGTCAGGGCTTATTTGGCAAGCTATAGCGCTTGCCAAATAAGCTGCAGAGGGAACACGGCTTCCTGGATCACACTGGCTAATCAGCTCAGCACTATAGCTTGCCGAATAAGTCTTGACAAACTCAAATTCGGTCATCTCTAATAGACACCTCTCTAAGCCCATTACTAATCCGTGGGCTTGATGTCACCAGACAATACAAAGGTGACATCAACCCCACGAATATGAACCCCACTTGACACTGCTAGAATGCAAGTGAAAAGAGCCGTGCAAAGCGCCAGAATTGGCGCATCTAATTTATGGTTCTTTTCTGGGCGGCTGCAGGCTGCTATTTTTAATACCAACCCCAGCTGTCTGCTTTAGCAAGGCTGGTTGTCAAAAATACAGGGGAACCCACAAGTTTTTAATTCATCTATAGCGCGGGTTGCGGCTGCTGAATACACCCATCAGCTGCCACCTGCTCTCACTGTTATTAGCGGCAGCAGTTGTAGGCTGATGGGAGTAATGCCGCCTGCTCTCGCTGTCATCACTTGAATATAACGCTCATCATTCTCCCCTGCTCTCGCTGATTGCAGCAAGAGCAGGGGAGAATGAGGAGAGCGTTCCCTGGCGCCAGTACATGTGGTACTGATGCGGCACACGGTTGCCACATGTATGCCATAAGTATTACACACATGAATATCTCTGGTATGTTTTTCCGGTACTGGAAATATCAGGATGTGTGAAACCGGCCTTAATGGAAGAACAAATTTATGCCATCGTTGTGGCCATATATGGCAGCTGCACTATGGTTTCCGAGCCGAACGCGACTAATTACACCATAGGGTTAAACTTAGCCGGGTAAATGAGCCACACATAGAATAAATTTGAACACTTAGGCTACGTTGCTTTTTTTCTGAAGCTGAAACCAGATCTCTTGGTAGTAAAAAGATAAACCTGCCGAAAAAAAAGCAGGTTTCGCTGGCTTTTTTATGATCCCAAAGTTCAGTTTTGAGTCTACTGTACAAGCATGAACAATGCAAGGTGTTAGGCAACCAATGCAAGACATACAGTATGTGAAGCCATAAAACAATTTTTGAAAAAAAGGCACATTGATCAAATTATTTAGCGCAAAAAGATTATGTCTAGAAAAAAATAGTGACTATTCTGAGCAAAAAAGTTCATGAATTAATGAAAAAATACATAATTACAAATGTAACATCGGGGGAAGTGAATTGGTCTGGAATGGTTTACCTACGACATTGGCAGATTATTTTGTAGGACACAGTTTACTTTAACACATTGGTCGGCCATTCAGTAAGGACCCCGTCACACATAGCGACACACCAGCGATCCCGACAGCGATATGCACTTGTCAGGATCGCTGGTGTGACGTTACATGATCGCTGCTGAGCTGCCAAACAGGCAGCGATCAGGACAGCGACACTGCGGGTAACGTCGCTTAGTTACCGCAGTGTACGTTGGATACAAGCCCGCTGGTGCAGGGAGCTGGTAACCAAGGTACACATCGGGTTTCCAGGTGCTGCGTGGCACCTGGAAACCCGATGTGTACCTTGGTTACCAGCTCCCCTGCAGCAGTGCGCTGGTATCCAACGTACACATCGGGTTTCCAGGCGCCACGAAACCCGTTGTGTACCTTGGTTACCAGCTGATCGCTGGTCTACTGCGTGTCACACGCAGCGATGCGCGCTGGCCAGCAGGAGACCAACGATCAAAAACATGTCCAGGACGATCAGCGATACCCGCAGGGGGGCTGATCGTCGCTGAATGTCACACACAGCGATATCACTAGGGAGATCGCTGTGTGTGACGGGGGCTTTAGTCAGGTCTTGTTCAATTCCACACAGTTTAGTTTTACACATTGGTTGGCCATTGAATTGCTCAGGTAATTGTTTACTTTAACACATCACTAATTTAATTAATTTATACTAATCCTACCTGCCATTCTTAGGTGAGGAGACAAAACATTTTGGTTTAATATTGAGAAAAATCAAAAAATAAATGGGTTTCACGTCCTCCTGTACCTGTTTTTTTCACTAAAACCGCAACAGAAATAGATGGCAATGTTTTCTTGCTGCTTTTTTACACTTACTCATTGCTTTGTATGGGTAAAAAAATGCTGCAAAACGCTAAAAGTGACATGCTGCAGTCTTCGAAATTCAGTCAGGAAAAAAAAAACTGTGCATGAGATTTCTGAAATCTCATAACTTTTGCTGCTACAGTAAAAAGCAGCTTTTAATTTGGATTAAAAAGAATGCAACGTGCAACCATAGCAAAGCGATAACGTTTTTTGCAGAAGACGTTTTCAGTGAGTTATTTTTCTATTACTCCTGGCATTATTTTTCTATTTTTAATGGTGTTTATCAGATGGGTTATGATACAGGTCTTCTCTGTTACTTTGGCAACTAAAAATGCTGTTTTATGTAAAAACCAAAAATATTTAAGTTTTCCTTTTCATACTTTAATTTTTTTTTGTCCCTTAATATGCCCCATACAATAATACTGTTCTACAATTAGCCCCTTATAATAATTCTGGCCCCCATCATGTAATAATGTCTCCAGTCCTGTAATAAGGTCCCCTATCCTATAATAATCGTCCCCTTGTAGTAACGTTCCCCACCATTCTGCGCTCTTTAGGTACACATAAAAAAAAATATTCTAACCTGACCTCGCTTCCTCGATGAACATCATCCTCCTCTTCCTCCTCCACAACCGGGATGCTTAGAAATGAGGTCATGTGAGGCAGCGCCGGGAAGTCGTCATTAGCTGCTGGCCTCTGATTGGTCGGTGACTGGTATTGCGGCACAGAGAACTGGTCTCTGCACACAATACTTATGAAGTGTGTCAAGCGCTGATGCGAGCTGGAATGTTTCAAGTGATGGCGGAGCCTGATGTGTCCAAGCGCTGATGGCGGAGGCCCCCGAGAATGTGTGTCCAAGCGCTGATGGCGGAGGCCCTGAGAATGTGTGTCCAAGCGCTGATGGCGGAGGCCCTGGGTGTGTGTCCAAGCGCTGATGGCGGAGGCCCCTGACTTCCTGGACGCCATTGTCTCATAGCCCCGAGGTCCGCACAATAGAGCGTCAGGGGCCACGCGCAGCCCCCGGGTTTGAGACCACCTTCATACGGTCAGTATTTTACATTGATATTTGTATGAGAAAATGAGGAGTGGGACAATGAGAGAAAAAATATAATAGAAACACGTACACAATTTCTGTATTTTTTCGTCCACTTCTAGTTTTGGTTTACAAATGCTGATGTAAAATACTGACCAAATACTGAACGTGTGAACGTGGCCTAAGGATGCATAGGGACTAACCACTTCCCAGCTGGTAATTGTCAATTTATTCTGAAATTTTTAGGAGAAATAACAAGGGCAGCACAATGTAGCGTCCTAAGAAAATGTTTGAGTTATTCCATAAACAATACAAAAATTTATCAAAGGTCGTCTTTAACTGATGTATATATTCCTGTAGAATCGTGAGGGTAATTGAAGGGACAAGAATCAGCTCATTTCTAGAGGACGTCTCTTAGGCCGGTGTCCTACTTGCAACAGCAATGTGAGAAACTCACGTGAGTCTCTCGCATCAACACTCGGCACTGCCGCCGGCGGTTCGGACCGGACGTTCAGCTGCATAGACCTACATATGCAGCCGCACACTCCAGTCCCGAGTGCCGAGTGTTGCGAGAGACTCACGCGAGAATCTTGCGAGTTTCTCGCATGTGTGACCCCAGCCTAACAAAGAGCATGTGCCATTAGTACTAATCTATTGGAGGTAGTATTTTTCTGTTCATGCCATCTCAACATAAAGAGGTATTTCAATGTCCCAGAATTAGGTGATTAGTTGCAAGTAGGACACCGGCCTTAAGTTGCTTTCTGAAGAGCATCCGACAAGTTTTGTTGGGTGGAACTGCAGCTGTTGCGGAGACCCCTGAAAGCAGCCGGAGGCCTCATTCAGACAGTTATTTGAGGCCTCGTCTGATTGAGGCCTACGGGCCAATTCACAAGGCATATTTGCTCATTGGTGTTAAAGGCCATAATTTCTGACCCACTCACATGACCTAAACAGCATTACAGATATATATGATGCGGTTTGTTCGGGTCAGTAACCCTGTGGTCGGGCTGGGAATTCTGCCTGCAATTCTTGATTTTTAACTTCCTTATATCCTCTATTATCCCATGGATACTGACCCAGTTTTTTTGAAAAATATTTAGTCAAATGTTTGATGTTGGCGCATTATATATTTAATATTTTTATTTTTCTACAGGGATGTGTTTCACTTCCAAATCATGGGATCCAAGTTTCTGGCACCAAATATAGGCCCCTCACATACATAAAAGCATATTACAAATACGGGTGTAAAATAAAACATGGCTGCCAGTGCAATTGGCGATCCGGTCTGCAGGAAGCTCGCACCGTTGGAAAGATGACACAGTCCAGGATGGAGTGCACAATAAAAGCCATTATATTTACTTCAGTGAATGCAGGATACAAATATTGTACAATCTCTATTCTCTTTATAACCATTCAACAAAAGTCACAAATATATCCATTATGTATAATAAAGATAAAATAACACACCCATGAAGTCAATTCTCACAAGTTCAATATTTTAATTCCCTTTACCCTAAAGTGACTGCGACAAAGTCCAGCTTCTGTCGCCATTTATATTATTGGTGACAATATTTATTAATGCGAACAGATCACGGTCGCGGTTCATGAAGGTTTGCTTGGTGATCTACATAAGGAATCTGGATGGCATTGAATGGTTTCCCAGCCGCTGTAAATTGTTAAAAACATTAAAAGTTCCATGTTTACTATGTATTTCTTGTGTGCAGATATGGGACATGTCAAAAAGAACAAGGCGATGGAATAGACGGAAATGTCACGTTCTCACTTTTGCCACATTAAACCACATCAGTAGTCTGTACGAGGTGCAAAATATGGTCATTGCTGGCAATCTAAAGTCATCCAGCTATTGTAAAACCATTAAAGTAATATAACAGCAAGTAAAATCTGACAAGACGAGACATGGACTGGAGAAAATGGAAGAATAACTCTGGATGCACTGATGCCAGACCTGTTATGTCAGCATCACATAGGGGTAATATGGCTGCAGATTAAAGGCCTCGTTCACATGGTCAGTATTTTACATCAGTATCTGAAAGCCCAAACCAGGAGTGGAACAATCAGAGGAAAAGTATAATAGAAACACGTCACCACTTCTGTATTTATCACCCACTGCTGGTTTTGGCTTATAAATACTAATGTAAAATACTGCCTGAGGCGACCGGTCACCCTGAAGCGCTTTGGAGAATGACTCGCTGCAGCGAGAGCGGGCCCATAGAACTGCGCTGACCTCCGCGAGACCAGCACAGTTCACCATGAGAAATCAAGCTGCAGCGAGTCATTCTCCCCAGCAGCCGCCTCAGGCCACCATTCATGCTGATGAGCAAATGTCGCACAGATGGATTACGGCGTGGGACACTCTGGATTCTTTCAACCTCACACAGGGAAGGGATATTGTTGTTTTTTTGTTTGTTTACAGGGGGCAACGGCTTCAGGGGATTATGTGTTAATGTGAGCATAATGTGATTTTTTTAATTCTTAATTTCATACTCGATGTAGACAGTGGGGGCTGACTACAACTCTCAGCATTGTCCCCTGATTGCAGGCAGAGTAAGGGACAATGATGAGAGAGGTCTTCAGCACCTGGCACCGGGGATCAGCGCGAACAGTACCACTGATTCCCAGGTGCAGGTACATACGGATGTCATTGATGTCTCATCAGTGTGCGGGACTGTGCTGCTGCTAAAAACAGACATGTCAGCACGCTTTGCCCGTGGACACACAGTCCATGGAAACACACTGACGTGCACAGACCAATTCACTTGAATGAGTCTATGTGTGTAAGTGTCACCACACGTATCGGAGACACTGACGTGTGAAGGAGGCCTAACAGCCATCTTAAGCTGGCCCAAAAAGATTTCAGTCAGGAAGTGTGTAAAGACCTGTTTGATCCAGTCCAGGAAATTGTGTGGCCCATCATCATAGGCTCTGTGTAACAGCAAAACCATTATTTTGGAATAAAGGGAAAATACCCTGCATTTTAATATATATTCATAGTTCTGTCAGCTGTGCAAATTCACTTTCTTTTTCGTAAGGGAAGGCTAATAATGCCCTGCTGCTAATAATTGTTGTTTAAAGGGTATAATCTGTAAAATAACTACTGCACGTGCCCAAGACGCTCTCTCCCCTTCCATCAGGCCTGACGCTGGCTAAACTATAGATATTGGGACATTGAACAGAGGGAGTGAAGTAACACATGACGGAGGGTTAGATTACACAGAAGGTATTTGGCCACGTTCACACGTTCAGTATTCGGTCAGTATTTTACATCAGTATTTGGAAGCCAAAACCAGGAGTGGGTGATAAATCAGAAGGGGTGACGGGTTTCTATTATACTTTTCTCCTGACAGTCCCACTGCTGATTCTGGCTGAGAAATGCTGAAAGTGTGAATGGGGCCTTTATCTGTATTTAGGACCTATGGTCCTCCCTGGGTTTGAATGAACGCGGTCAACACAAAATGATGAGATATTTTACATTTTAAGACAATTTACAAACTTTCTTCATTTAGAGATTGAGATGCGCTGGAACAATACAAAGACTTGCCTAATGCATGGATTACAGCCGTATGCATTCTACAGGCCTTTGTTTTGTTCAACTATCCATGTTTAATGCATAAAATGCTGTAAAATATTAAATGTGGTAATAATCACCTTACTGATCCTCTACTGGTCTTTGTACTCCTCCAACAAAGACGTGCCCACTGCAGCCAATCACTGGCTACAGTGGTGATGCGTCGGCTATACTAAGGCCACTGCTGTTGCCAGTAACTGGCTGCAATGGTCACATGTCAATGACAGCGCGTCACCAGAAGCAGGTGGAAAAGGAAGTAGTGGGGGATCAGTGAGGAGAGTATCGCTCCTTTTTGTATTTAGTTCTAAGCATTTTTCCCATGTAATTATGGTAGGAAGGACGATCTTTGCAATATACAGAGATATCTAACATAGATCAAACTTTATACTTCTGCCCAGCTTTGGTAGCCAACAATCAGCATGCTGGCTCCAAAATGTATACAACCTTTTAATGGTATTTACCTATGTGTTTATACAACTGACCAAATGATGAGACTTGTAGTTCTATAATAGCTGGAGAACAATGGGTACAAGTTTGATATGGGAGCAAAACCTTTAGAAATAAATGAGGTCTTAATATCAAATAGAACCAAAAAAAAGGGGGTAAAGACCCCTAAAAATTTATATGGAAATATTTAAAGCCGTTTTCCCCTTTTAACAATCTTTCGCCCATATACTTTGTTAGAGTGAAAAAAAAAAAAAAATGAAACTGAGCTTTACTCACCCTCCCCGAGTCCAGCATGGCGTCTCCACTGCTGCCACTCTCTCTGTTTGGCCGCAGCACTGTCGACAGTGTCACTGCTACAGTTAATTGCCGAGCTCAACATCTACACTCAGTGATTGCCTGCAGTGCCATTGGTGTGACATCACCACTGCAGCCAAACAACCGAGATTGTTGCTGGACCCAGAAAAAGGTGAGAAAAAAGTTTATTAATTTTTACAAGTAACTGAACATATGGGCAAAAAGTTTGTTGAAAGGGGGATAAAGGGATAAGTAGAGAATTTCATAAAACATTAGTATACTTGGCAGACTGTGGAATAATATGCATACAAAGTAAAGGCGTTTAAGAACTGTCAGATTTTTAAGACATGCAATTCAGGCTCTATTCACACCATGTAATCTGACATCATCAGCATGAAACTGCGAAACACAGGCCAGTAAGTAACATCAAAGGAATCAGGGTCTCTGTCCCTACATTGTGGTGCGCTCACACGACATAGCAAATATCTGCTGATAGATAGCCCTTAAGGGCTGCATGAGCGAGAGCGCGTGTGTGTAATATATATTATATACACATTATACGCACACTAATCATACACACACCTACAGCTTTTTGATTGCATAAGCTATGCTTCCGGATAAACGTATATCAAACATACATTATGGGTTAGTTGGTTTTTGAGAGACATATTCAATTGTTTGGCTGCATACTTTTGGAGAATATGTCCTGCTCTCTCCAAGCATGCTCACCATACTCCATGCCTGAACGTAATGTGAACAGAGCCTTGCTGCCCAGAATATTCCGACTGATGGAAATGTATAGGAACAAGTCACGTCATTATTGTGTATAGATTCAGCTTCACGATGAACTGGCCAGTTAATGTAAAATAATGTGACTATCCCAGATGTGATGCCGCCCATCGTATTATACTGAATACAGTACATGACGTTCTTGACATAAAATACAAAGCTGTCACGCAAGTACGGTTTGATCTCTGGCCCATATAAGCAGCTCATTGGCAAGTCGGTCACTGCTCTAAACGGCGCAGTGAAATAGGAATCATCTGCATAGGACGAGAATACAGTCAGCTCAGCCATTTTCTTAAGGCACACAAGATAATAGACAGTAAAGGGGAAAAGTCTCACTGTGTATAATTGCACTCACGAGAAGAGTAAGGAGTCCATCACGTAACGGCCCTGTACAAATCAAATGCGTCATCTCCATCACCGGTCATTGTCAGACACTGTAGATGCAGCAATGTGGCAAATCATCATCATGTACCCTGTGGCGCAGCATTGGGGCAGTCAGAACACAGCGAGGGTGGAAAGATGCAGTAAGAGTGGGGGCCATTCTCTAGCCAGACAAGTAGCGTCGTTTCCAATCCATTCCAGTCGGATTGTAGCAATTAGTGATGAGCAAACGTGCTTGGATGAGGTGTTATCTGAGTGTCTTCGACGTGCTCAAATAATATGTTCGAGTCCCCATGGCTGCATGTCTCGCGGCTGTTCAACAGCCACAACAGAGGCGGGGATTCCTAACAAACAGGAAATCCCTCCATGTGTTGCGGCTGTTGAACAGCCATGAGACATGCAGCCATGGGGACTCGAACATATTTTTCGAGCACGTTGAAGACACTTGGTTAGCACCCGAGCATGCACGCTCATCACTAGTAGCCATCAGGTACACTGAGGAGACGATAATCATATAAAGGTCTTATAAAAAGCTGC
>JARQOD010000004.1:463152265-463332282 GCA_033576555.1 Oophaga sylvatica
TGCATCAAGGCGCATCATAGTGTCTATATCCCTCATAGTGTTTTCTGCATTATATTGCATCATATTACTTTCATAGTTTCTTTGTGATCAAGGCGAATCATAGTTTCTATATGCCTCATGTGTCTTTCTGCATTACATTGCATTATATTTCTTTCATAGTGTCTTTTTTTGCATCTATTCCCTTCATAGTGTTTTTCTCATTATATTGCATCTTTATTACATCATAGTGTCTTTTTTTGATCATATTGGGAATCATAGTGTCTTTGTAAAATTATACTTCATCATGTGTTTGGTGCATTTTATTGAAATCATACTGCATCATAGTTTTGGCATTATATGAAATCATATTGTAAGTCCGCAAGGATTTGGGTTTCTCTCCCTTCTGTATAAATTTCTGTCTTTGGAAAAATTTGTTTACTGTAGATATATCTAAAAACTTTGTGTTTTTAAGCCCCTTCTCATGACAGCCCCAGGGAAATTTAAATTCCCCCGTTTTAAAATAATATTTGCACCCAAAAGTGCTTCTGGGGTTTATTGCATAAAAATTTGCTTCAGTGCCCTGGGAAATGTGTCATTCGTGTTTTTTTCATACCCCCCTAAAGTGTTCTTTATTTTACATCGGATATTGTGGTTTTGTGCCTCTGGCTTAGCCCTTTTCTGACTTGTGCCTTATTGCGTGCCGTACTTTGTATGGTGGGCCCCCAACCACTTTTCACTTTTGCCCTCGGGCCAACTCCGGTTATAAAAACCTCATTTTTTTTGGGACCCAGGTCCAGTTTCCCGGTTGCTTCTTTTCCTTGCAGCTGGGCTTAGCCAGACAAAACAGTATCCCGGGAATTGGTAGTAAAGATGTATATCTTCGTACCGTGTTAGCCAGTAGATAGAAAAATATTTAGAGTTGAGAGTCCTCAGTGGTTGATACCTTTTAATGGCTAACTGAAAAGATGGTAACAAATTGCAAGCTTCGAGACTACTCAGGTCTCTTCATCAGGCTGAACTAATACAAAATCTGAAGAATCACATATTTATACACAAAAACACAGAAAAAATGCAATAGGTAAGACAAGTGACGTGAAGCAGAATAGTCATTATGGCAGAGGAATGAGCATAAATATTGGAACAATTCATAGATAAGGAGAGAAAGTTTTATTACCCTCTGATTGGGGTCTGGTAATGTTTTGTGATGTTTTCACAGGGTATTTGGAGTAAATTCCTTAATTGATGTAATAGGCCATAAAACCATGTGACAGGTTCATTCCAGCATTAAGAGTGTCAAAGGTCACCATCAATTTGTATTCGCAAATTCTTCTCTGCCTTTGAGATGTGAATCTGCTTCTTAGTACCAGTATTTTCATATCTGACATGCTATGATCAGGGGAGCAAAAATGTTTTGCCACAGGTAGATCCATTCTTTTTTCTCTTATTGCGTGGCGATGAGAATTCATCCTTGTTCTCAGTTTTTGCCCGGTCTCCCCCACATACAGACCCCCAGTTGGACATTTAGTACATATAATTAGGTACACAACATTAGATGTGATGCAGCTGAAAGTACCTGGTATCTTGTAGTCCTGATGTGAGTTGGGGATCTTTATCTTGTCCGTGGTCATTATAAATGGACAGGTTTTGCATTTCTGTCCATTTATAATGACCACGGACAAGATAAAGATCCCCAACTCACATCAGGACTACAAGATACCAGGTACTTTCAGCTGCATCACATCTAATGTTGTGTACCTAATTATATGTACTAAATGTCCAACTGGGGGTCTGTATGTGGGGGAGACCGGGCAAAAACTGAGAACAAGGATGAATTCTCATCGCCACGCAATAAGAGAAAAAAGAATGGATCTACCTGTGGCAAAACATTTTTGCTCCCCTGATCATAGCATGTCAGATATGAAAATACTGGTACTAAGAAGCAGATTCACATCTCAAAGGCAGAGAAGAATTTGCGAATACAAATTGATGGTGACCTTTGACACTCTTAATGCTGGAATGAACCTGTCACATGGTTTTATGGCCTATTACATCAATTAAGGAATTTACTCCAAATACCCTGTGAAAACATCACAAAACATTACCAGACCCCAATCAGAGGGTAATAAAACTTTCTCTCCTTATCTATGAATTGTTCCAATATTTATGCTCATTCCTCTGCCATAATGACTATTCTGCTTCACGTCACTTGTCTTACCTATTGCATTTTTTCTGTGTTTTTGTGTATAAATATGTGATTCTTCAGATTTTGTATTAGTTCAGCCTGATGAAGAGACCTGAGTAGTCTCGAAAGCTTGCAATTTGTTACCATCTTTTCAGTTAGCCATTAAAAGGTATCAACCACTGAGGACTCTCAACTCTAAATATTTTTGAATTGGCCTAGTAACTTAGCATTTCTTCAGGATTGGAACAGAACTCTCAAGTGAGTTACTGCCTTGAGGACTAAAGCCAAGTCTCTTCCATAGTTGGCTTTAAAGGGAGACAGACGTCTTTGGGGCTCATCCTGTAAGTGGACATACTACTGTGCTGAAAGCAGGAAATCTCATGAGGTGAAAAAGAATCCTTCCCGACTCCACATATGGCAGTCGGACTAGTTTCCTTGATCAACACCCGGTAAACAGATTCTTGACCCCTAAACAGGGTGGATAAAAATCAATGATTTTTTAAAAAAAATCAAAAAAATCGAATTTTTTTGATTTAAATCGGATTTTTTTGATTTAAATCGGATTTTTTTCAATAAACTGCTTTTTGAGGAAAATATTTTACCATCCAAAGGTTCTTCCATCATGAGATAAAGCTGAGTTGTTTAACTCAGTAGAATAAAGGCTGTATATGTGTAACATTCACAATGCCATGCTCTTCCAGAGGTTTCTGTAGTATTAGTGGGCAGTTTCTCTCCTATATTATCACAGACGCTCGCTTTACTTACGCAGTTCTCAAAACTGAATTTTACTCCGCAGAGGTCCCAGCCTCTTCTTCACGGCAAAAATGTTACAACATGAACAGAGTTGAGAAAAAGACCTTAATCCTAAGTTCTACAAACCTATATGAATACAGAATCAACCCCTTCAGTGCCAAGTCCAAGAAGTTAGACAATATGTTTCTGATTGTTTGGAGTGGAATAGATCTGCACAACACAAGAAGAATGTGAATCTAAGTGTGAGGAGGAGGAAGGGCAAGCAGACAAGAAAATGAAAGTGAAACTTTGAGCACAATACTGCAGCATAGCCACAGACAGACAAGTCTGGATCTGTTTGTGTGTACGATCTGAGGTTTATTACATTCTTTCCTTATAATGGCAGCAGGCCGTAAAAGAGACCCAGTTTGGGAATATTTTAATGAAGCTCCTTCGCCTATCGGTAAGGCAGGCATGCGTGCAAAATGCAAATGATGCAACAAAGAGATGCAAGGTGGCGCGAATGAGGCAACATCATGAGAAGTGCGGTGATGAAGATGACCAAAGAAACACTTCTGAACAGGCAGGATCTTCAGGTTGGTAAACATTTTTATTGAATCCTATTTCTAAAGACTGAACTGTCATGTGTGAGAAAAATTATATTTCTTATTATTACTGCATGTTACTGTCATTTGGTACAGTTATGAAGAAAAACAAATATTCCTTTTGGGGCAGTGCTGTGTTGTGTACAATAAGCAGAAATTGTATAAACAATAAAATAACAGCATTGACTTTTTTTGTTTAGGGGAATTCATGGATTCTGGAAACTATCCACCTCCAAGATCACCATCATCCTGTTCTACAGTTTCAAAGTTATCCATCCAGGATAGTGCTTCATTAGCAGCAGCATCATCATCAGACACCCACAGCCACATATCACCATCACCCAAAAGGAAGAAAAAAACCTTTACCTCCTGGAACCACCATAGATAGGTTTGTGATAAGAGCTAGCAGATTAGAAAAAGAGTTGATTGATGAAAAAATTGCCCAGTTTATTTATGCAACGAACTCTTCTTTCTCGTCTGAATGAGAATCCACATTTCATTAATATGGTTCAGTCACTGAGACCAGGATACAGTCCACCCAGCAGAGCTGATGTTGCAGGGAAACTGCTGGATCAAGTGTATGACAGAGAAATGGAGCAATGTGCAACAAATAGGAACAAAGAAGAAGATGATGATGAAGATGACGACGAGTGAGCTACAGAGGACAGCAGGGACAGTAGTATTTAAGTTTTTCATGTGTCGGCTGGGCTGACAGTCTAAGTTTCTTAAAATATATATATATTTTGTTTAGCCAAATTAGTTAACAAACATGGATGTTTGTTTAAGCAAATAACTTATGCTGTAATGTTGTTATTGTTTCAGTTGAATAAATCTATTTAAATTGTTATTAAGGTCAGGATTATTTTTCTCCTTCCTAAGTACAACAGAACAGTGGTGTCCAAATATGAATGATTAACCCATTAAACTGGGGAGAAAAAAGTAATATAAAAAGTGATTCTAAAAATCTTCATCTACTTGCATGTTAAAGTAGCAAGAACTAGTTTAGGTAAAAACTTTGATTTAAATCACTGATTTAAATCAAGCCTTACTGACTAGTGATTTAAATCGTGATTTAAATCGTGATTTAAATCAGTTTGATTTAAATCAAATCCACCCTGCCCCTAAATCCGTTGTATTACGTTTACCAGGGACGGCATTACTGCCTTTGTACTTTATGGCAAATCCGCGGCACTGTCATGTGGCAGAAGATCCCATACCCACTGCTCGTACAGCAGTCAGGGCTCCTAATGTAAAAGAATCTGTATCCAGGACTCTTACAGTTGAGGCCTCATAGTCCTTCTGACTCACAGTAAATAATCTCCCTCTGG
Organism: Oophaga sylvatica; assembly: GCA_033576555.1. Classification (NCBI taxonomy): domain Eukaryota; kingdom Metazoa; phylum Chordata; class Amphibia; order Anura; family Dendrobatidae; genus Oophaga; species Oophaga sylvatica. Next base: position 463,157,092 of record JARQOD010000004.1, read on the forward strand.
AGGGGAAGGATCCTACTTCCCTCTAGTTTTAGAATATGGTTCCTCCCACCAGGGCAGTCGGGGTGTATAAACATCTCTAAGAAAATTGCCTTTTACGATATAATATATAAATAAGTTGGCACATACTGTATATATAATGTCGTAGCTAATAACTCATATAGAGACAGTCAAATATCCTGTGTCAAAGGATTTTTACCAACATCTCTCCCCCCCCCCCCGCTTACTGTCATCGATTCCAGAGTCCAGACTCCCCGTGTCTAACATCAGTAAAGCAAGAGTGGTGATCCATATCTTCCTTTTAACACTTCTACCGAGAAGCCCAATGTTGGTACTAGCAGGAGATATTACCTGCCAGATGGAGTATTTCCTTAGTTCCAATAATATCCAACCCTTACTGGGGGTTGAGACCTCTAAGGTTTCGGAGTAGACATGATCTCCAGAATGAGTAGAGTACATACATCCCAATGCTCTGCCATTTTCCATGTACTAACTGTTATTTGGCTTGATCTTTCAGCAGTCCAGGTCTCTGTCCTGCAGGTCTCCTCGTAGTATGGTAAGCCGGTCTCTAACCAAGGTTTAATCTGAGCCCAGGAGGACCAATGAAGGAACAGTCCCGTGTTGTTAAGCACATCCAGCCGATTACTGGTCTGTACAGTCCTCATTGTGTGGTGATTGTAACTATCACAATATTTTTGCTGGGCAATAAGATTTTTAAGGCTATTCTGTGGCTGCGGTGTCTATATCTATCACAATAACTGTAATTCTCTGCGGTTCATTAGTGGTATTGGGGTACAACGGCTGTGTTTCACTCTCCGTCTCTGCGGCATATCTTGTTTACCACATTCATACTGGAATTGGCCATTATAAACATATATCGGACACTCACTACTGTGATTATCTTTACGAATTTCTTTAGATATCTATATTTCTTTTTGATCTTTCAGATCATTTCTATATCTAACCTGGTTCTTACCTGGGACTTTGGTCCTTGAGCTTCTGTTCCCACCCTGGGATATTTCTTTGGTATTCTCCATGGTGCTGTCCTGAGGGACGTAATGGGAAAAGGAAATTAGACCTACCGGTAATTCTATTTCCAGGTAGTCCCTCAGGACAGCACCCTTAATTCCCTCCCTTATGTTTCTCTTTAGGATTGCAAGGGATCAATCTTCGGCGGATGGTCCGTCGAGTTGCCAAGGCTAGAGATAAAGAAGAAGTTGTTCAATGGTTTCTTACATACGCGTTTGTAAGGGCGCGTTTAGACCATTTCCTGCCATCCTTCGGTGGTACTTTGAAAAAACACTGGAGGGTGGAGGTGGGAGGGGCCTTTTAACCTCTCTGTGATCCTGTCCCGCTATAGGTCAAGGGAGGACGTCCTCCATGGTGCTGTCCTGAGGGACTACCTGGAAATAGAATTACCGGTAGGTCTAATTTCCTTTTCCGGGTTCAAAAGTTCAGGTTGGATCCAGCAAAAAAAACTGATCCATTGCATTTCAGCGCCGGATCCGTCCCTTCAGGTATTCGACGGATTATGCCTGACACTAAAAAACGGATGTGTGAAAGAGGCCTTAATGAGTCCATTCCGTCTGAAAGTTTTCCTGCGCCTCTCCTCTATGTTTACTCCAGTCGAAAACTAACTTGAGTAAGATTTCTGGCATAAGTGGAGCTGCTAAAAAAAAGAAATGCCAGAAAAAGATACAATGTGAACATACTCTAAGGATCTGATAGTTTGCAAGGGCCAAATTGTGCAACTGGTTCAGAACATCTTTAAAACGGAAGATGTTGTGTGATGTTCCCAGGATATAGATATGGAGTTACTAAACTACAAAATAGTCCAAGTAGGGGCAACTAGCGGACCAGCAAGAGGGTCATAGGCAATTAAAGAGTTATTCCTATCTTTAGACATTATTACCCATCAATGGGATAGGTGATAACTTGATGGGTGTGTGACCATTGGGGACCCCACAGATCTTGAGATCGGGACTCTGAAATGGAGTAAGTAATTACCTATCATATAGATCAGCAGTGGGCAATTAATTTTCCTTGGGGGCCACATAAGATACCGTGAGGCTATGTGCACACGTTGCGCAAATGCTCCGTTATTTTGCGGAGCATTTGCGCAACTCCCCACCGCGTGTAAAATGCATACGTAATTAGGATGCTTTTTCCCGCAAAACACAAGCGTTTTTAGCTTGCAGAATGCTCGCACTTTCCAAGCGATTTGAAGCATCGCTTGGAAATGTGATTGACAGGTTGGTCACACTTGTCAAGCATAGTGCTGACAAGTATGACCAACTGTTTACTAATGAGTAATGTAAAAAAATAATGAATATTGATATTCTCACCCTCCGTCGGCCCCCAGAGTCTTCCCGCTCCTCAGCGACGCTGCTGGCAAGTTCCGTTACCAGGTGTGCTTAGCAAGAATGACCTTTGCGATATCGCGGTCACTCGACTGCGACGTCATCTGGGGTGATTCTCGCAATGCATCCCTGGGAACGGAACTTGGTGGCAACTTCACTGAGGAGCGGGAAGACTCCGTGTGCCGACGGAGGGTGAGAATATCAATATTTATTATTTTAATTCTATTTTTGACAGGAATATGGTACCCAGGGCCTGGAGGAGAGTTTCCTCTCCTCCAGACCCTGGGTACCATCCGCACATGAAGCGCTCACTTCACGCCTGGTGGGCATAGCCACATGCGTGACGTGAGCATTTCAATGCATTCCTATGGCGGCGTAATCACCGCGATTACGCCAAAAGAATGAACATGCTGCTTATTTTTACGCGATGTGATTACGCTCCGCAAAAATACGCAGCATGTGCACAGCAATGCGTAATCCCATAGGATTGCATGGGATGAGTTTTGTAACCGTTTTTTAAGTGATTACGCCGCGTAAAAACGCTGCAAAAACGCTACGTGTGCACATAGCCTGAATGGTTTCTCCTGCTGCATTTATTTCTGCATCGAGAGGTGAGCAGGAACAGGTCATGTCATGACTACTAGTGCCAGTGTGTAAGTATGCACAATGCCTGCCTGTCACACACGTCCCGGCAAGTACCAGCAGACGTCACAACACCTGCCCTGTTCACCTCGATGCAGAAATGAGCAGAGCTGGAATAACCCTTTAATCATATGTCTATGATTTTTCGCAGACCGAGCGGTTCGTAGAAAATTGCAGACGGGTCCGCTTTATGATCTTGGGGTCGGAGCAAAATCAGCAATGCAGGTTTGTTGGTCTGTGAAAAAATGGGACCACACTCGGATGACAACCAAGAGCAGTCCAATTTTCATGGACTGTCAGAAAGAGGTGGAGAAAAGCTGTTGACACTTGGACCACACTCTGATCAAAATAATTAATCCGTTTTTCTCACATCTGAATGAGCGTTTACTGTGATATGTAGTACTTATAGAATCATAGAATGGTAGAGTTGGAAGGGACCTCCTGGGCCTTCTGGTCCAACCCCCTGCTCAAAGCAGGATTCTCTAAATCATCCCAGACAGATGTCTATCCAGCCTCTGTTTGAAGACTTCCATTGAAGGAGAACTCACCACCTCTCGTGGCAGCCTGTTCCACTCCTTGATCACTCTAACTGTCAAAAAGTTTTTTCTAATATCTAATCTGTGTCTCCTCCCATTCAGTTTCATCCCATTGCTTCTAGTCTTTCCTTGTGCAAATGAGAATAAAGATGATCCTTCTACAATGAGACAGCCCTTGAGATATTTGTAGACTTACCTAAACACTGTACAGACCAAGACCACCCTTGCTGAGAATGTTATTGCCTAATGGCAGTGGCCTCTTTTAGCAGGATAATGTGCACAACCACGCTGCAAAAATAGTCCAGCAATGGTCCGAGGTGCAGGACACAGAGTTTGGGGTGTTTGGTTTAGTTTTCCTGCAGTTGATCTCTCAAACACCATAAAATACCAGATCTAGTATGCTTAAAACTATAAGTGCCGTCCCTGTACTTTGTAACCCTATAAAACTGCCGTAATTCTACAAGGATGTAATGTCAGCTTTTATGGTGGATTTCACCTAGCAAGAGAGAAGGGGAAAGTCCTAGCAAAATGCTGCGGAGTGGAGCAGGTTGTGGATAATTTCCACCCTGTGTAAATAGAATATTCGGAATCCACGTCAAGTCCATGTCCTGAGTGCCCTATTCTGCGTTCACCTGACATGCGCCTTGCTTTGGGTGCAGGTATTTGGTGCGGTAATTAGTAATACGTAGTTGACGTTTTTAGACATTGCAGATCTGGCTTCTATACTAGAATACAGTAGTGGCAAAACAGCAGAGAAAATGGCTTATGAGAATGCAAGCAGTGCTAGAGAACTAGCTATATAGTAGTGACGTCTTATGAATTTTCATTATTCCTTTTCTCCTAGTGCTAATGGATATTCTCATTGATCTAGAAGTTCACCGATGACGGTTCACAGGAGCAGCGCTCCTTGTAAGTATGTGTCCTCTACATTTTATGTAACGATTGGATGTAATGCCGGATGACCATTAGGAATTTCAGGCCCATGGAGGCTAAACTAGGTGCTATCAGTATATTTTTTTTCAATTTACCATATTTAGGGGTAACGGATCTGTCTCGAGATTTCACAATATGAACAGTATAAATTATTAAATAGATTTGGAGTCTGATGATGTGAATGTACTTGCTTTAAAAAAGCGTATTGGCCTGCCTGTGTAATCCTGAAATTGGGATGAACATTTTGTTTGTCAAAATTTAGGCTGAAATAAAAAAAAATCCATCTCAGATGGTACTGGGTTCCCAAGTGCATTGCTCACATGTTCCCCACATGTTCTCAAGTTTGTTGGAGGGGATGCAGAGAGGTGGGATCACTCTTAGGCCGGGATCACACATGCGAGGAATACGGCCGAGTCTCGCATGTTAATATGTGGCACTGCCACAGGCCTTAGGAGTGGAGCGTGCGGCCGCATAGCAATATATGGAGCCGCACGCTCCGCTCCCGAGACCGGTATCAGTGCCGGGTATTAACATGCGAGACTCGGCCGTATTCCTCGCATGTGTGATCCCAGCCTTACACTTATGGTGGTCCTATCCATTAGCATTGCAATATTGGGAAAAAATCTTTGATGCCATTTCATGCTGCACTGAAACTCCTACTCCTCACAACCCCGCCTTAGCTTTGTTAAACAGCGGAATCACGGACCTCCACTACAGCACAAGATGGGTTTGCTCACTAATATTAAGGGCAGCCAGACAGGGGTTAGCCTCAAAGTGTAAAGGTACTGCCACACTTAGCGATCTCGTTAGCGATCTCGTTAACGACGCAAGCTAACGAGATCGTTGGTGTGATCTCTTTTAGGTCGCTAGTAGCTGCCAAACAGGAGATCTCATAAACGACACATCAGCGGTCAGCGATCTCTTTAACGACTTTGGCGGTCGTTAGGATTGTCATTAGCATGTACTGAGCGCTTCTGATTCATAGGAATTTCCAGCATCGCTCCTGCTCGCTGCGTCCTGCTAGCCTGCTTTGCAACTTCTGCGATCCTCTCTGTGACGCAAAAGAGAACTTACAGATATTGCGATCCACTCCGTGACGCTAAAAACCCTAGTCCCGCCTGCGCCGCTGTCATATGCGTCACAAACGAGGTCGCTCGTCGTTCGCAAAAGGTGCCAAACACAGCGATATAGGCTCACCAGCGGGACGCCAATGATCAAAAAACGGTCCAGAACGCTAGTGAACGATCAGCGACATAACAGCAGGGGCCACATCGTTGCTACATGCCACACACAACGAGGTCGCTAACGAGATCGCTAAATAGTGACTTTTTTTGCGATCTCGTTAGCGATCTCATTAGCATCTCGTTTAGTGTGGCATACCCTTTACTCCACATCACTGCCATCAATGGAGGAAATCTGGGCAAGGGTAGACTCCAATATTTCATACAAAAGTTTGCTATCTCCAGACTGCCAACGTGCTGATAAAACCCGACAAAGGTTGGGCCCTTGGCAAGCTATCAGACAGACGTTATAACTTAAACCACATCTAATCATTAGCCATATGACCTAAGCGTTAATCCAATACTTAAAGATCATGACTGAAAAACTCCGCTTATACACGAGTATATACGGTATTCCATAAAATTAGGTTTTGGCACAAAAAATGCAGCAAAACATGATGCCTTTGGTGCGTTTTTCAGCATTTTTTACCACCCATTCAAGTCAATGGGTGAGAAAAACAGAAAAAAACCCTGAAAAAAGTGACATGCCATTGTGCAAAAATCCATGCAAAGCACAAAATACTGATGACAAAAAAACTGTGTGTGCATGAGATTTCTGAAATCTCATAGGCTTTGCTGGTACTGTAGAATGCAGCTGAAAATTAGCATAAAAACGCAGCAGAAATGCTTAGTGTGAACTTAGCCTTACAATGGTTTTCCTGGCAAAAGTTCACTTTTTAAATAAAGATAGGGCACTACATGTCACGTGTTGGCATAGGAAAGAAATGTCCTAAGAAAGGATCTGTTGCTAACGTCTTCTACTGGAAAAAAATTTTTGCCTCTTATCTTTGTATAATTGTCTTGTTCTGACATCAGTATGCAATGTTTATACAGATACTTTGTGGAGAAATTCCAACAATGATATCTAGCTATCTTTTTACAGCACAATAATAAGGAATTACTCCGAGCCTCATTTTTATTACATACAGTAGATCTGTTGTCCATATGTGTTTTAGATGAAAGCTAGTGGAACAGGAATTTAAAGCCACCCTATGATCCTCCTTTTTTAAAAAGTAGCTAAACCTTCCACGTTTTTTTATGTATTCCTGGTGTTTAAAGGGAATTTGTCAGCATGTTTTTGCTAGTTAATCAGGGAACAATATAATATAGAGCACAATAGCCTGATTACAGGGCTGTGTATTGTAGTTTGAATACAATCAGTGTTTTATCAGCAGGAGATATTCACTACAGGACTACATCTCACATGCCAGGCAGTCGGGCTAATCAGTCTTACCCATCCCCACCAGTGATTAGCAGTTAACTAAAGGCACTGCCACACTTAGCGATCGCACTAGCGATCACGACAACAACTTAACCTGGCGAGATCGCTAGTGCGATCGCTATGTGATCGCTAGTTAGATTCCAAACACAACTCATCTCATCAGCAATCTGTGATTCCAAACACATCTCATCAGCGATCTGTATAACGACCTCTGCGGTCGTTGGGAAAACCTAGTCCCACCTGCGATGCTGGTGAAGTCGTTCATAAAGGGTGTCACACTCAGCGATTCAGGCTCACCAGCGGGACACCAACGACCAAAAAACGGCTCAGAACGTTCATAAGCGAACAGCAACATCTCAGCAGGGGCCACATCACTGCTACATGTCACACACAGTTAAGTCGCTAACGAGATCGCTACTGCGTCATAAATGGTGACGCAGTAGCGATCTCGCTTGCGATCTCGCTTAGTGTGGCATACCCTTAACAATTCACAGTGTACAAAGAAAGCTGCCAGTCGGGTGTGGGCGGGTTATACACAGGAAGCTGCCAGTCAGGGGTGTGGGCGGGTTATACACAAAAAGCTGCCAGTCAGGGGTGTGGGCTTGGTTATACACAGGAAGCTGCGAGTCAGGGGTGTGGGCAGGGTTATACACAGGAAGCTGCCAGTCGGGTGTGTGCGGGGTTACATACAGGAAGCTGACAGTCAGGGTGTGGGCGGGGTTATACACAGGAAGCTGCCAGTCGGGTGTGGGAGGGGTTATTACCAGGAAGCTGCCAGTTAGGTGTGTGGGCGGGGTTATATACAGGAAGCTGCCAGTCAGCCGCATGGGCGGGGTTATACACAGGAAGCTGTCAGTCAGGGGTGTGGGCGGGGTTATACACAATAAGCTGCCAGTCAGGGGTGTGGGCGTGGTTATAAACTAGAAGCTACCAGTCAGGGTTGTGGGTGAGGTTATACAGAGGAAGCTGCCAGTCGGGTGTGGGTGGGGTTATATACAGGAAGCTGCCAGTCAGGGGTGTGTGTGGGGTTATATACAGGAAGCTGCCAGGCAGGGGTGTGGGCGGGGTTATACACAGGAAGCTGCCAGTCAGGGGTGTGGGCGGGGTTATACACAGGAAGCTGACAGTCAGAGGTGTGGGCGGGGTTATACACAGGAAGCTGCCAGTTAGGTGTGTGGGCGGGGTTATATACAGGAAGCTGCCAGTTAGGGGTGTGGGCGGGGTTATACACAGGAAGTTGCCAGTCAGGGGTGTGGGTGCAGTTATACAGAGGAAGCTGCCAGTTAGGGGTGTGGGCGTGGTTATATAAGGGAAGCTGCCAGTCAGTGGTGTGGGGGCGGGGTTATACAAGAGAAGCTGCCAGTCAGGGGTGTGGGCGGGGTTATACACAGCCAAGAAGCCATAATTCTGCTACTTCTACATCAGACAAACAAGGATTCTATTAAACTTACACCAAGCAGCTCAGTAAGTGAGACATCTCTGGAATCAGGATTCATTGCCCTGTATTATGTTTCTCTCAAATTATGTAGCAAAAACATTGACATGTTCCCTTTTAATTGCCTGCAGATCAGTGGGGTCTTGATCCTGAGCCCCCTAAGATCGCTCAAAAGTCATCCAAGAAGTGCATACCTCCTGCCTGAGTGCAAATACAGAGTGTAGCATCGGCGTCCCTGCCTTCTGCCAGGCAGGGACGCTGTTCCCCTGCGACAGCGTCCTCTGCCAGGCAGGGACGTCGCCCCCTTACCCGCGCTCAGCGTCCTCCTTCCGCCCTGCTGGGGCCGCGCGCTCCTTCCCTGCTGCTGGACTTAGGGCGCGCGCCCGCGCCCTCCCAAGCTCTTAAAGGGGCCGCGCGCATCTTTCAAAAAGGTCCCCGGCCAATGCCGGAGGACTCCACCCTATATAAAGTGCTTCCTCCTTAATGGAGGTGCCCGAGCAATGTTGTTGTTGCACTGTTTACTCTGCTTCAGCCCTCAGGGTCCGTTTCCAGTTACCTGCCTGTTTCCTGCCAGTCTGCTGTCTGCTACCTGCCTGCTAGCCTGCCTGGAGGTTCGGCCGTCACATGCGGTGACCATCGGCAATCCCAGAGACTCTCGCCTGCTTACTTGGGAGCACTCATCTGCCATCTGACTGCAATCCCACCTGAAGGTTCGGCCATCACCTGCGGTGACCATCGGCAATCCCAGAGACTCTCGCCTGCTTACTTGGGAGCACTCATCTGCCATCTGCCTGCAATCCCACCTGAAGGTTCGGCCATCACCTGCGGTGTTCATCGGCTGCTCCAGAGACTCTCGCCTGCTCACTTGGGGGCGCTCATCTGTCATCTGCCTGCTAGCCTACCGGGAGGCTCCACCATCTCAGGTCGTATATACCTGTTCAGTCAAAGACTGCCCCGGCTCCTTGCTTGCCTGTTCATCCAGAGACTGCCCCGGTCACTTGCTGTGACTTCCTGCCTGTCTAACCAGAGACTGCCCCGGTCACTTGCTGTGACTACCTGCCTGCCCAACCAGAGACTGCCCCGGTCACTTGCCGTGACTTCCTGCTGTCTACCAGAGACTGCCCCGGTCACTTGCCGTGACTACCTGCCTGTCTACCCAGAGACTGCCCCGGTCACTTGCTGTGACTTCCTGCCTGCCTAACCAGAGACTGCCCCGGTCACTTGCCGTGACTTCCTGCCTGTCTACCCAGAGACTGCCCCGGTCACTTGCCGTGACTACCCGCCTGTCTACCCAGAGACTGCCCCCGTCACTTGCAGTGACTTCCTATCCGTCTCCCCGGGCGCCACCCGCTCCTTTACAAGGAAAGCCTCCTTGTATAATAAAGCTCAGAGGTTCCGCCTCCCAGACCCGTTACAGTTTGCTCGGGCCATGGAACCCGGTGGCACCCAAACTCCCTCGCTCTCTGACCTGTGTCATGAACTGTCTCGTCAGAGGTCTCAACAGGAGTCCATCCTGGGTCACCTGCGGAATGTTAATTCCCGCCTGGACACCCTGACTACTTCACCAGCAACCACAGCGGGCGCCATGACTCGCAATCCGGCAGTTCCGCTGCTTACCAATTCCGTGGTTTCTGTTCCTGGACCTCGACTTTCAGCTCCTCCTCGGTTTGGAGGCAACCCTGCTCTGGCTCGGGGTTTCATTAACCAATGCACCCTGCATTTTGAACTCCTGTCACACCAGTTTAACTCCGACCGGGCCAAAATTGCCTTCATCATGTCCCATCTCACCGGAGAGGCCCTGGCCTGGCTAAATCCTTTGGGAGAGAGAGGATCCTCTGGTGTCTGACCTGTCTGCTTTTCTCTCAGCCTTCCGGAGGGTATTCGATGAACCCGGACGGAAGACCTCCTCTGCATCTTCTCTGCTGCGTCTCCGTCAGGAGAGTCTCACCGTGGGTCAATATGCCATACGGTTCCGTACCCTTGCCTCGGAGCTAGCTTGGGATAATGACGCTCTGATCTCAGTCTTCTGGGAGGGTCTGTCCGGCCGCATTAAAGATGAACTTGCTGGTCGGGACATTCCAACCTCTCTCGATGACCTAATAAATCTCGCCAATCGAATTGATCTACGGTTCCAGGAGCGCGCTAAAGAGGCCACCCGTGAGAGAAGGTTTCCTCGTCTTGCTCCTTCTTTTCAGAGACCTGTAACTCCTTCCGTTTCTCCTCAGGTACACTCTTCTGAGCCTATGCAAGTCGACCAGACCAAGATGGTCAAAGCCCGTCAGGACTCACGCCGTACCGAGAGGAGTTGCTTCTACTGTGGTAGTAAGGAGCATTGGATCCGTACCTGCCCAGAGAGGTCGGGAAACGCCTGTGTCTAGGTTCGCTCGGAGAGGTCCACCTAGACAAAAATAAATCCTCTTCATCTCTGCTGTTGTCAGTCTCAATTCTCCTCGGTGAGAACCGTTATTTCGAACTTGCCCAACTTGATTCTGGAGCAGCCGGGAATCTTGTTTCACAGGCTCTAGTAGAGAAATATCACATTCCTACCAAACCTCTGGTTGAACCAGTATCTGTTGCTGCTGTGGATGGAGGTCTCCTGCCACGTCCCATTCAACTTATCACTGAAGCCATAACCCTGCAGGTAGGAATGCTGCATTCTGAGAGCATCTCGTTTCATGTTCTGCCTGGACTCTCACATGCTTTCTTACTAGGTCTGCCTTGGCTCCAAAAGCATGCACCCGTGCTCGACTGGCAGAATGGAGAGATTCTTCGCTGGGGACAGGACTGTCATAAAACTTGCTTGGTTCCTGTTCATCCCGTCCGTCCTTCTCCTACACCAACTAATCTACCAGGGCTCCCGATCCCATATTGGTCTTTCGCTGATGTCTTCAATAAAAAGGAAGCAGAGACATTACCACCGCACAGACCATATGATTGCCCTATCGACCTGCAACCCGGTACTACGCCTCCCCGTGGGCGTATTTACCCATTGTCCGCTGCTGAGACCAGGTCGATGTCCGAATATATCGAGGAGAATTTGGCTAAGGGATTCATCCGGAAATCCACCTCCCCAGCGGGAGCAGGTTTTTTCTTCGTAAAAAAGAAAGACGGCTCTCTTCGTCCCTGTATTGACTACAGAGGCCTAAATTTGATCACGGTGAAGAATAAATACCCTCTTCCGCTCATTCCAGAATTGTTTGATCGTCTGAGGGGGGCTAGAATCTTCACCAAACTGGATCTCCGTGGAGCATATAACCTGGTCCGTATCCGTCGGGGAGATGAATGGAAGACGGCATTCAATACCCGGGACGGCCACTACGAGTATTTGGTTATGCCCTTTGGTCTCTGTAATGCTCCAGCAGTCTTTCAGGAGTTGGTCAATGACATCTTCCGGGACCTTCTCTACTCCTGCGTTGTGGTGTACCTAGACGACATCTTGGTCTTCTCTCCGGATCTCCAGTCTCACCGGAGGGATGTTCGTCAGGTTCTGCTCAGGCTCAGGCAGAATCACCTCTTCGCCAAATATGAGAAGTGCCTCTTTGAGCAGACCTCGCTTCCGTTTTTGGGCTACATCATTTCTCAGACAGGCCTACGAATGGATCCGGAGAAACTGTCTGCCATCGAGAAATGGCCCCGACCGGAGGGGTTGAAGGCCATTCAGCGGTTCCTGGGATTCGCCAATTATTACCGACTCTTCATACCACACTTCTCTTCCCGGACTGCTCCAATCTCCGCGCTCACCCGCAAGGATGCTAATCCCAAACAGTGGACGCCCGAAGCAGAGGAGGCCTGCCTTTCTTTAAAACAGGCCTTCTCCTCCGCTCCAGTGCTGCATCGCCCGGACGGTAACAAGCAGTTCTTCCTGGAGATGGACGCTTCCTCTTCTGGAGCCGGAGCGGTACTTACTCAAAAGTCTTCATCCGGGAGGTGTGGCGCTTCCCACGGCTGTGGGGCGCCGGGACATGGCATAGCTTGCCTAGCTAGCCAATGCTCCCACGCCGCCGTGAGGCATGGGTCCCAGATGATAAGAGAATGTGGACCCACTGGACCACGGAGGGAGACCCGGGCCTGCCCGGACTAGGGAAGGGCAGCGACCGGGATCCGTGGCAGCTGAGCATGTGGGCAAGGTGGCGACCTGCAGGACTAGACAACACCGCACAACTTCAGGTAAGAAGAAACATAAAGTTTACTTAAAGAAACACAGTACATAAACAGAACATAAGACCGGACTCCCAATTCCGCACATCAGAGAAGGGTACACGACTCAGAATCACTGACGAGTGTTGGAGGACATCACGGGTAGATGCAGTCCAGGGTTATCTGGCACGGGCATACTTGGACGGCCTCTCTCTCAGGCCTTAGGCGTAGCACAGGCTCAGCAGGAGAACATCAGACACCGACCTCAGACAGACTTCAGACGATGGCGGGGTCATCACGGGTTGATGAAGTCCAGGATCATCTGGCACGGGCATACTTGGACGGCCTCTCTCTCAGGCCTCAGGCGTAGCACAGGCTCAGCAGGAGAATATCAGACACCGACCCAGGACAGACGTCATCACAGGGTAGACCAAGGAGAAACCGGCAGGACATCGGAACATCAGGAACACGGACTGGATCTCAGGGACACAGGAACACGGACAGGAAATCAGGAACACGGATTGGATCACAGGGAGTCAGGAACACAGACAGGAACACGGACTGGAACATCAGGAACACGGATTGGGTCACAGGGAGTCAGGAACACAGACAGGAACACGGACTGGAAGATCAGGAACACGGATTGGGTCTCAGGGACACGGACTGGAACACAGGCATCGGACTCCGGACATCTGGTACCGATCAGCAGGCTCCAGACATCAGGTAGAGATGGATAGGATCCGGACATCTGGAAGTGGTCGTCGGACATCGGACATCAGGCCATGGTCATCAGGCATAGGATCCGGACATCTGGCAGCGACCTGAAAAGGAACCCCAGCGGTCTGGTGCAAGCCCCGCCAGGCTCAACGGGAGCTGGCCGGGGATTGCACAGAAGCTGAGCACAGAGTAACAGAAACTCAGCACACACCGGACTCCTCCTTCCAAGATGAACTCAGGTTATATAGCAAGGATTCACAGTCACTGGCACAGGGTTCTGGACAGGCAGGCTGTCACGACAAGTGACCAGGCAGTCTCTGGAACAGGCAGGTTGTCACAGCAAGTGACCAAGGCAGTCTCTGGGACAGGCAGGTTGTCACGGCAAGTGACCAGGCAGTATCTGGACAGGCAGGTTGTCACAGCAAGTGACCAAGGCAGTCTCTGGGACAGGCAGGTTGTCACGGCAAGTGACCAGGCAGTATCTGGACAGGCAGGTTGTCACGGCAAGTGACCAGGCAGTATCTGGACAGGCAGGTTGTCACGGCAAGTGACCAGGCAGTCTCTGGAACAGGCAGGTTGTCACAGCAAGTGACCAGGCAGTATCTGGAACAGGCAGGTTGTCACAGCAAGTGACCAGGCAGTATCTGGACAGGCAGGTTGTCACGGCAAGTGACCAGGCAGTCTCTGGACAGGTAGGTTGTCACGGCAAGTGACCAGGCAGTCTCTGGACAGGCAGGTTGTCACGGCAAGTGACCAGGCAGTCTCTAGACAGGCAGGTTGTCACGGCAAGTGACCAGGCAGTCTCTAGAACAGGGCAGGCATATACGACCTGATTATGGTGGAGCCTCCAGGTAGGCTGCAGTCGGATGGCAGATGATCGCTCCCAGGTGAGCAGGCAAGAGCCGTGGATCTCCGCAGACGACGTCCGAACTTCCGGATGGAGCTGCAGTCAGATGGCAGATAATCGCTCCCAGGTGAGCAGGCAAGAGCCGGGGATCTCCGCAGATGATGTCCGAACTTCCGGATGGAGCTGCAGTCGGATGGCAGACAGGCAAGCCGACAGGTAACAGGCAGGTAACTAGAATCAGGAGCTGATGGCTGAAACAGAGTTAGACTGCACAGGAACAACTTTGCTCGGGCCCCCAGCATAGGCGGAAACACAAGACACAGTTCAGACATTCAGGTACAGGATGTGATCCGGGATCAGGGTTCAGGTAATTAGACACAACAGGAACAGGCCTGGATATACAGCCTCCAGGAACGGCGATCTGGGTAATCAGCCCCCAGCATAGGCGGAAACACAAGACACAGTTCAGACATTCAGGTACCGGGTTAGATCCAGGATCAGGGAACAAGACACAGCAGGAACAGGGAATCAGCTCTCCAGAGCTGATCAACTTCAGAGCAGGAGCTGAACACACAACCACATACGGCTAGGTTCAGGGATTCAGTGTGGATTCAATGTGAAGCTCTGGCAACGCCCACTAGGGCTGGGGAACTTTATATATGAGCTGCTTCACAGCGATAGGCTGGAGCAGTAATTCTAGTAAACACCCAATCCACATAAAAGCAGGACAGGTGTGGGCCGTGCCCCCTATGCAGAGCCAGACAGCACAACACAGAGGGAACCCAACAATGGCTGCTGCCACCCACGTAGTAAGTCATGCACCACTGCAGAGGACTTTGCAAGCTACGGACGGCTTTCACAGCAAGTCAGGAACCGCACATGCGGGCGGTCATGCAAAGCAGCGGAGCCACTCACGCAAGTACGGGTACGCAGCAGAGCCGGGAACTGAGCAGCATCCATATAGGTAACAGACAACAGTATCCCAGCTGGTTAGGGGGAAAGGAGCAAAAGGGTTAATGCAAAAACATGCAGAGTAACGCTGGAAAACAAAGTACAGAATACCAGCGTTACAGGAGGATGGTATCTTGCGGCTTCTTCTCCAAACTCTTCTCCTCTTCTGAGCGCAATTACTCCATAGGAGACCGAGAGTTATTGGCCATCAAGCTGGCATTGGAGGAGTGGCGTTACCTACTCGAGGGGGCTCTTCATCCGGTAATCATTTACACTGACCACAAAAATCTGGTTTACCTCCAGCATGCCCAGAGACTTAACCCTCGCCAAGCCCGGTGGTCCTTGTTTTTTGCCCGCTTTGATTTTCTGTTACATTTTCGTCCAGCCGACAAGAACATCAAGGCGGACGCCTTGTCCCGGTCCTTCCTGGTGTCGGATCTCGAGGAGGAACCTAAACATATCATCGATCCCGCCAGAGTGATGCGGGTGGCTCCCGTGAGTCTAAATCGTCTCCCTCCTGGCAAGACGTTCGTATCGGTAACCGATCGGGAGAGAATCCTACACTGGGGTCATTCGTCTAAACTAGCTGGCCACGCTGGTCAGAAAAAGACCCTCCAGCTCATTACTCGACATTACTGGTGGCCTACCCTGCACAAGGACGTAATAGACTTTGTTTCTGCCTGTGTCTCCTGTGCCCGCAACAAAGTTCCGAGACACCTGCCTGCCGGCCGTCTTCTTCCGCTTCCTGTACCCGCTGCCCCCTGGCAGCATATAGCCATGGACTTCATAACAGATCTGCCCGTCTCTGCCGGTTGTACGGTCATTTGGGTGGTCGTTGACCGATTTTCCAAGATGGCTCACTTCATTCCCCTGCCAGGGCTTCCGTCTGCACCCGAGTTGGCTAAAGACTTTATCCGCCACATCTTCCGTCTTCATGGTCTGCCTCGTCACATTGTGTCGGATCGTGGGGTACAGTTCACCTCACGATTCTGGAGAGCCACTTGTAAGTTGCTAGACGTCACCTTGGATTTCTCCTCCGCTTACCACCCGCAGTCCAATGGACAAGTCGAGCGAATCAATCAGAATCTGACCAGTTATCTTCGGCACTTCGTTAATGCCCACCATTCTGACTGGGTGGATCTCCTGCCTTGGGCCGAATTCTCTTATAACAATCACGAGAGTGAATCTTCCTCCAAATCTCCGTTTTTTGTAGTCTTCGGTCAACACCCCCGGATCCCTGTTCCTGTCTCCATCTCTGTGGACAATCCAGCTGCGGAATCTCTGGTTAACGAATTTTCCTCCATATGGGAGAGTGCCCGGTCCGCGCTCGTTCTGTCGTCTGAGCGCATGAAGAAACATGCTGACAAAAGACGTTTGGATCCTCCTCAATTCCGTCCTGGGGATAAGGTCTGGCTTTCATCCAAGTATGTCCGGCTCAAGATTCCTTCCTACAAGTTAGGCCCTCGGTTCATCGGTCCTTTTGAGATCATCAGTCAGATCAACCCGGTGTCTTATAAATTGAAACTCCCGGCCAATTTGCGGATTCCTTCCATGTATCTCTCCTCAAACCGGTGGTACTTAACTCTTTTGTCAAGTCTACAGGTACACCTCCTGCTCCAGTGTCTGCTGAAGACGAATTTGAGGTAGAGAACATTCTAGCCACCAAAAGGGTAGGAAGAAAGACTTATTTTCTGGTGGATTGGAAGGGGTTTGGTCCTGAGGAGAGAACGTGGGAGCCTCGGGAGAACATCCATGCCCCTCTCATCCTAGCTAAATTTCTTTCTGGCCTAAAAAGGGGGGGGCCTAAGGGGGGGGTTACTGTAGCATCGGCGTCCCTGCCTTCTGCCAGGCAGGGACGCTGTTCCCCTGCGACAGCGTCCTCTGCCAGGCAGGGACGTCGCCCCCCTTACCCGCGCTCAGCGTCCTCCTTCCGCCCTGCTGGGGCCGCGCGCTCCTTCCCTGCTGCTGGACTTAGGGCGCGCGCCTGCGCCCTCCCCGCTCTTAAAGGGGCCACGCGCATCTTTCAAAAAGGTCCCCGGCCAATGCCGGAGGACTCCACCCTATATAAAGTGCTTCCTCCTTAATGGAGGTGCCCGAGCAATGTTGTTGTTGCACTGTTTACTCTGCTTCAGCCCTGCGGTGTTCATCGGCTGCTCCAGAGACTCTCGCCTGCTCACTTGGGGGCGCTCATCTGTCATCTGCCTGCTAGCCTACCGGGAGGCTCCACCATCTCAGGTCGTATATACCTGTTCAGTCAAAGACTGCCCCGGCTCCTTGCTTGCCTGTTCATCCAGAGACTGCCCCGGTCACTTGCTGTGACTTCCTGCCTGTCTAACCAGAGACTGCCCCGGTCACTTGCTGTGACTACCTGCCTGCCCAACCAGAGACTGCCCCGGTCACTTGCCGTGACTTCCTGCCTGTCTACCCAGAGACTGCCCCGGTCACTTGCCGTGACTACCTGCCTGTCTACCCAGAGACTGCCCCGGTCACTTGCCGTGACTTCCTGCCTGTCTACCTAGAGACTGCCCCGGTCACTTGCCGTGACTACCCGCCTGTCTACCCAGAGACTGCCCCCGTCACTTGCAGTGACTTCCTATCCGTCTCCCCGGGCGCCACCCGCTCCTTTACAAGGAAAGCCTCCTTGTATAATAAAGCTCAGAGGTTCCGCCTCCCAGACCCGTTACACAGAGCAGAGTCCCTCACATTTCTCAAGAGCCTTTTGAGTAATCGGTAGGGGTCTCGCATTTATACACTGCTCAAAAAAATAGAGGCAACACTAAAATACCACATCCTAGATATCACTGAATGACATATTCCAATTTCAAATCTTTATTCATTACATAGTAAAATGTGTTGAGCACAATCAAGCATACAAATGATCAATATCAATGTAAACCAAAATTAATATCCCATGGAGGTCTGGATTTCGAATGATACTCAAAATCAAAGTGGAAAATCAAATTACAGGCTGATCCAACTTCAGTGGAAATGCCTGAAGACAGGGAAATGATGCTCATTAGTGTGAATGATCTCACCCTTAGGGGTACAGTAGCATGAGACGGTGTCTACATGCAGAAATTGCTCAGGTAGTGCAGCTCATCCAGGATGGCACATGAATGCGAGCTGTGGCAAGAAGGGTAGCTGTGTCTGTTATCACAGTGTCCAGAGCATGGAGCAGGAGACAGGCCACTACACCAGGAGAGTGTGAAGGGGGCCGTAGGAGGCAACAACCCAGCAGCAGGACCTCTAACTTCTCCTTTCTGCAAGGAGGAGCAGTGCCAGAGCCCTATAAAATGACCTCTGACAGGACACTATCATTCATGTGTCTGCTCAAACTGTCAGAAACGGACACCATGAGGGTTGTATGAGGGCCCGACTTCCACAAGTGGGTATTGTGCTTACAGCCCAACACCGTACAGGGAGATTGGCATTTGCCAGAGAATACCAAGATTAGCAGATTCAACATTAGCACCTTTTGCTTTTCACGGATGAGAGCAGGTTCACACTGAGCACATGTGACACAGCCTGGAGACATCTTGGAGAACATCTTGCAGCATGACCTGTTTTGCAGTGGGTCAGTAATGGTGTGGGGAGGCATTTTATTTGGAGGGCCTCACAGCCCTCCATGTGCTAGTCAAATGAGATCCTCAGACCCATTGTGAGACCATATGCAGGTGCACTGGCCCTGTGTTCCTCCTGATGCATGACAATGTTATGCCTCATGTGGCCAAAGTATGTCAGCAGGTCCTGCATGATGAAGGCATTGATGCTATGGTCGAGCCTTCCCGTTCCTTAGACCGAATCTAATCAAGCACATCTGGGACATCATGTCCTTGTATGCATGGCTTCCCTGTCCTTGTATGCATGACTCCCCCCGTCCCTGTCCTTTTATGCATGCCATAGAAGCGATCAGCCTGCAAAAAATGATTGTCCCATTGTGGAACAAAGTAAAAAAGTTAGGAAAAAGTAAAAAAAAAAAATTTAAATAATTGTAAAAATATTTTAAAAAAATCAAAAATAATAAAAAAAATCTATATATATTCTATCTCTAAATAAATATTTGAATGAAAAACAAAACAATAAAAGTACATATATTTGGTATTGCCGCATCCGCAATGACCCGACTTGTGAAACTATTCCACTCGTTAACCCCTTTATTTAACACCATAAAAAAACAAGGCAAAAAACAATGCTTTACCATCATACTGCCGAACAAAAAGTGGAATAACACGTGATCAAAAAGACATATAAATAAACATGGTACCGCTGAAAACGTCATCTTGTCCCGCAAAAAAAGCCACACAGCATTATCACTCTCAGAATAAAGTGATGCGAAAACAATTATTTTTTTCTATAAAATAGTTTTTATTATATAAAATCGGAATAGAAAGCAATCAAAAAATATAATGTGCCCGAAAATGTTACCAATAAAAACGTCAGCTCGTCCCGCAAAAAATAAGACCTCGCATTACTCTGTGGCCCAAAATATAGAAAAATGATAGCTCTCAAAATGTGGTGATGCAAAAACTATTTTTTGCAATAAAAAGCATTTTTTAGCGTGTGACAGCAGCCAAACATAAAAACATTAGTTTTCAACCTGGATGGTGCCAAGATGCGATCGTCCATGCTGAGAACCACTGGTGAATGAGCTGCTGGGAACGCAGCTTCAGTATCCGGTGGTGACGTCATAGAGGTTACCTCTGGTCACTGGACTCCGTTCCCAGCCGAGCTGAGCTGCGGTGAGATCCAGTAAGATCCCCGCTAGCACCATGAGCGCTCACGGTACTAGCGGAGATCTCACCGAAGTTACATTCAGTCACTGGGGTCTGTTCCTAGCCGGCTGAGCTGCGGTGAGATCCAGGGTTACTTATAAAATGTACATACCAGGAAACAGTAGATTAGTTCCAAAAAGGGGACACTTGTTGCGCATTGCCACTGTTTAGGCACATCAGGGCTCTCCAAACGCGACATGACGCTCGGAGACCATTCCATCAAAGTCTACATTCCGGAACGTCACTACTTCCCTTCCGATCCCCGACGTGTGCCCAAACAGTAGTTTTCTCCCACATATGGGGTATCCGTGTACTCAGGACAAATTTTACAACAACTTTTGGGGTCTAATTTCTCCTGTTACCCTTGGGAAAAATAAAAATTTGGGACTAAGATCATTTTTGTGGGAAAATAAATTATTTTTTATTTTCACGGCCAGGCGTTATAAACTTAAGTGGAACACCCTGGGGTTCAAAGTTCTCACCACACATCTAGATAAGTTCCTTGAGGGGTCTAGTTTTCAAAATGGGGTCACTTTCCTCTGTTTAGGCACATTAGGGGCTATCCAAACGCGACATGGCGTTTGATCTTAATTCCAGACAATTTTACGTTGAAAAAGTCAAATAGCGCTCCTTCCTTTCCATGCTCTGCCATGCGCCCAAACAGTGGTTTTCCCCCAAATATGGGGTATCCGCGTACTCAGGACAAATTTCACAATAACTTTTGTGGTCTTATTACCCTTGGGAAAATAAAAATTAGGGGTGAAAAGATCATTTTTGTGGAAAAAATATAATTTTTGAATTTTATGGCTCTACGTTATAAACTCCTGTGAAGCCCCTGGGGGTTCAAAGTGCTCACCACAAATCTAGATAAGTTCCTTGAGGGGTCTAGTTTCCAAAATGGTGTCATTTGTGGGGGGTTTCCACTGTTTAGGCACATCAGGGGCTCTCCAAACGCGACATGGCGTCCAGTCAATTCTGTTGAAAAAGTCAAACGGCGCTCCTTCCCTTCCGAGCTCTGCCATGCACTCAAATAGTGGTTTACCCCCACATATAGAGTATCGGCGTACTCAGGACAAATTGCACAACAACTTTTGGAGTCCAATTTTTCCTGTTTCCCTTTGGGAAAATAAAAAAATTGGGGGCGAGAAGATAATTTTTGTGGAAAAATTATGATTTTTTTATTTTTACGGCTCTACGTTATAAACTGTGAAGCACTTGGGAGTTCAAAGTGCTCACCACACATCTAGATAAGTTCCTTAGGGGGTCTACTTTCCAAAATGGTGTCACTTGTGGGGGGTTTCCACTGTTCACGTGCATCAGGGGCTCTTCAAACGCAATATGGCGTCCAATCTCAATTCCTGCCAATTTTGCATTGAAAAGTCAAACGGCGCTCCTTCCCTTCCAAGCTCTGTTGTGCGCCCAAATAGTGGTTCCCCCCACATGTGGGGTATCAACGTAGTCAGGACAAATTGCGCAACAACTTTTGCTGTCCAATTTCTCCTGCTACCCTTGGTAAAATAAAAAAAATTGGATCTGAAGTAAATATTTTGTGAAAAAAGTTAAATGTTCATATATTTTTTTTAACATTACAAAAATTCCTGTGAAGCACCTAAAGGGTTAATAAACTTCTTGAATGTGGTTTGAGCACCTTGAGGGGTGCAGTTTTTAGAATGGTGTCACTTTTGGGTATTTTCTATCATATGGACTCCTCAAAGTGACTTCAAATGTGATGTGGTCCCTAAAAAAAAAATGGTGTTGTAAAAATGAGAAATCGCTGGTCAACTTTTAACCCCCTATAACTTCCTAACAAAAAAAAATTTGTTTCCAAAGTTGTGCTGATGTAAAGTAGACATGTGGGAAATGTTATTTAGTAACTATTTTGTATGACATATTTCTCTGTTTTAAGGGCATAAAAATTCAAAGTTTGAAAATTGCAGAATTTTTGCACTATTTCAGTTTTTTCCATAAATAAATGCAAGTTAGATCAAAGAAATTTTACCACTAACATGAAGTACAGTATGTCACAAGAAAACTTTGTCAAAATCGCCAAGATCTGTTGAAGCGTTCCAGAGTTATAACCTCATAAAGGGACAGTGGTCAGAATTGTAAAAATTGTCCTGTCATTAATGTGCACACAATCCTCAGGGGTAAAGGGGTTAAGGCCATGAAAATTCAAAGTTGGAAAATTGCTAAATTTTTGCCAAATTTCTGTTTTTTCCATAAATAAATGCAAGTCATATCAAAGAAAATTTACCACTATCATGAAGTACAATATGTCACGAGAAAACCGTCTTAGATTCACTGGGATTCATGGAAGCGTTCCAGAGTTACTACCTCATAAAGGGACAGTGGTCAGAAATGTAAAAATTGGCCCGGTCATTAACGTGCAAACCACTCGTGAGGGTTAAGGGGTTAAATATTAGACAAAGATAACACAAGTAAACACAAAATGCAGTTTTCGGATGAAAGTCTTTATTAAAGGAAAAATAAATCCAAACCTACTGGGCCCTGTGTGAAAAAGTTATTGCCCCCTAAACCTTACAACTGGTTGTGCCACCCTTAGCAGCAACAGCCGCAATCAAGCGTTTGCGATAACTGGCAATGAGTCTTTTACAATGCCCTGGATGAATTTTGTCCCACTCATCTTTGCATGATTGTTATAATTTAGCCACATAGGAGGGTTTCCGAGCATGGATCACCTTTTAAGATCATGTCAGCATCTCAATAAGATTGAGGTCAAGACTTTGACTAGGCCACTCCAAAGTCTAAATTTTGTTTTTCTTAAGCCATTCAGAGGTGGACTTGCTAGTATGTTTTGGATCATTTGCTGCATAACCCAGTGCACTTCATCCTGAGCTCACGAGCAGATGGCTGGACATTCTCCTTCAGGATTTTTTGGCAGACCGCAGAATTCATGGTTCCATTTACCACAGCAAGTCTTCCAGGTCCTGAAGCAGCAAAACATCCCCAGACCATCACACTACCACCACCATATTTTACTTTTGATGTTCTTTTTCTGAAATGCTGTTACTTCTACGCCAGATGTAATAGGACATACACCTTAAAATAAAAAAGAAAGTTCAACTTTTGTCTCGGCCATCCGCATAGTATTCTCCCAGAAGTCTTATGGATCATCAAGATATTTTCTGGCAAAACTGAGACTAGACTTTATGTTCTTATTGCTCAGCAGTGTTTTCTGTCTTGGAACTCTGCTATGCATGCCATTTTTGCCAGTCCCTTTCTTATGGTGGAGTCATGAACACTGACGTTGGCTGAGGCAAGTGAGGCTGCAGTTCTTTGGATGTTGTTGTGGACTCTTGGATGAGTCGTTGCTGCGCTCTTCGGTTAATTTTGGTCGCCCGACCACTCTTGGAAAGGTTCACCACTGGGCCATGTTTTCGCCATTTGTGGATAATGCCTCTCACTGTGTTTAGCTGAAGTACCAAAGCTTTATAAATGGCTTTATACCCTTTTCCAGACTGATCGAGCTCAATTACTTTGTTTCTCATTTGTTCTAGAATTTCTTTGGATCACAGCATGATGTCTAGCTTTTAACGATCTTTTCACTTTGTCAAGCAGGTTTAAGTGATTTCTTGATTGAAAACAGGTGTGGCAGTAATCAGATATGGGTGTGGCTAAGGAATTTGAACTCTGCTTCCCAAAATGTGATAAACCACAGTTAATTTATGTTTTAAGAGGGGGATCACTTTTTCACACAGGGTCCTGTAGGTTTATTGTCATGTGTTTACCATGACAGAGAGGAGCCAGAAGACCGCAGTGTCTGATTTCTCCTACTCCTGCACTGATTAGAAGCACTTCATATTAAACTGTGCAGCTTTCTTTTAGCAGTGCAAGGGTTAATCTGCTCAGTTGAGAGCTCCTGGAAGCTTTCCTGCTTTGAGGCTCTCAGCTGAGCACTGTTAAGGGTATGCCACACTGAACAATATCGCTAACGGATCGCTAAAAAACGTCACTATTTAGCGATCCCGTTAGCGATGTTGTTCAGTGCGGCAGCTTCCAGCGACGAGCTTCCTGCTGTGATCTCGCTCGTCGCTGGAATCGCTCCGGACCCTATTTTATCGTCGGCGCTCCCGCTGGGTAAGTATATATCGCTAGTGTGGCACCTTTTCTTAGCGATTTAGCGGTACTTTTGTACCGCTAAAGTCGTTAAGAAGATCGCTAACGGCGATAGCGTCGTTAACTATATCGCTAAATGTGGCCGCACTTAGCGATATAGAAACAATCCCGCTAGCGATCGCATTAGTATGCGTCGTTATCGTGATCGCTAGCGGGATTGTTTAGTGTGGCAGTACCTTAAGCCTCTTCCATCTCCTATATACTCTGGGCCTTGGTTAGCACTCATTGTCAGAGATAGGCTTTTGCTGCATGGCTGGAAGTTGTTGGTGGTTGTTATTTGAGAAGGTGTTATGATTTATCTGTGACTGTTGCTAGGTTTTGGGTGTGTGTTAATTCCCCTTCTCCTAATTTGGTTTAACCCCATCGTCCACTCCATGTTGCATTCCTCTGATATAAGTGTCAGTATGTTTGTTATTTTTCGTTATCCCTGTTTGTATTACCTTGTTAGTCTGGTTGCTGTATTACGGTACACTACTCCCCTCTTCCCTGGGCGGTTGAAGGGTACAGACTGAGAGTAGATTCAGGAGCTAAGGCAAGGTACAGTACAGACCAAAAGTTTGGACACACCTTCTCATTCAAAGATTTTTCTGTATTTTCATGACTATGAAAATTGTAGAATCACACTGAAGGCATCAAAACTATGAATTAACACATGTGGAATTATACATTAGACTTTACAAAAAAGTGTGAAACAACTGAAAATATGTCTCATATTCTAGGTTCTTCAAAGTAGCCACCTTTTGTTTTGATTACTGCTTTGCACGCAGAAAAGGTGAACGGATGAACACTACATGTCTGGTTTCCACCGTGAAGCATGGAGGAGATGGTGTGGGGGTGCTTTGCTGGTGACACTGTTGGGGATTTATTAAAAATTGAAGCGTTGAGTGGTCCAGCTCACCCCAAACCATCTCGATTGGGTTCAGGTCTGGTGTCTGTGGAGGCCAGGACATCTGGCGTAGCACCCCAACACTCTCCTTCTTGGTCAAATAGCCCTTACACAGCCTGGAGGTGTGTTTGGGGTCATTGTCCTGTTGAAAAATAAATGATGGTCCAACTAAACGCAAACCGGATGGAATAGCATGCTGCTGCCATATGCTGTGGTAGCCATGCTGGTTCAGTATGCCTTCAATTTTGAATAAATCCCCAACAGTGTCACCAGCAAAGCACCCCCACATCATCACACCACCTCCTCCATGCTTCACGGTGGGAACTAGACATGTAGAGTCCATCCGTTCACCTTTTCTGCGTGCAAAGCAGTAATCAAAGCAAAAGGTGGCTACTTTGAAGAACTTAGAATATAAGACATATTTTCAGTTGTTTCACACTTTTTTGTAAAGTGTAATGTATAATTCCACATGTGTTAATTCATAGTTTTGATGCCTTCAGTGTGATTCTACAATTTTCATAGTCATGAAAATACAGAAAAATCATTGAATGAGAACGTGTGTCCAAACTTTTGGTCTGTACTGTATGTGGCCCTGCGTCTTCACCATCAGAAGTAACCCGGGAACAGGGTGAACTAGGGCGCCCTTAGCCTTCGTTAGGTACAGGGAAAGAGGCCCTGGTCCCTGAACACCCAACAACAGAGTTGTCACATTTGGATTTGTTTTCCATTAATAATAAAGACCTTGATTTTAAAAACTTGATTTTGTTCTCTTTGTCTAATATTTAAATTTGTCTGGTGATCTGAAACATTTAAGTGTGAAAAACATGCAAAAGAATAGGTTATCGGGAAGAGGCAAAAACTTTTTCACACAACTTTATGAATGTATGTATGGGTATATGTATATACTGTGGGTACGGAAAGTATTCAGACCCCTTTAAATTTTTCACTCTTTTTTGAATTTACCAAATGGCTAAAATGAAACAAAGTTCATTTTTTTTCTCTGTACCCCCATTTTGACTGAAAAAAACAGAAATGTAGATTTTTTTGCAAATTTATTAACAAAGAAAAACTGAAATATCACATGGTCATAAGTATTCAGACCATTTGCTCAGTATTGAGTAGAAGCACCCTTTTGAGCTAGTACAGCCATGAGTCTTCTTATGAATGATGCAACAAGTTTTTCACACCTTGATTTGGGGATCCTCTGCCATTCTTCCTTGCAGATCCTCTCCAGTTCCTTCAGGTTGGATGGTGAACGTTGGTGGACAGCCATTTTCAGGTCTCTCCAGAGATGCTCAATTGGGTTTAGGTCAGGGACCTGGCTGGGCCAGTCAAAAATGGTCACAGAGTTGTTCTGAAGCCACTCCTTTGTTATTTTAGCTGTGTGCTTAGGGTCATTGTCTTGTTGGAAGGTGAACCTTCGGCCAAGTCTGAGGTCCAGAGCACTCTAGAAGAGGTTTTCATCCAGGATATCTCTGTACTTGGCTGCATTCATGTCTCCTTCAATTGCACCCAGTCGTCCTGTCCCTGCAGCTGAAAAACACCCACCTAGCATGATGCTGCCACCACCATGTTTCACTGTTGGGATTGTATTGGGCAGGTGAGCGGTTCCTTGTTTTCTCCACACATACCGCTTAGAATTATCACCAAAAAGTTCAATCTTTGTCTCATCAGACCAGAGAATTTTATTTCTCATAGTCTGGGAGTCCTTCATGTGTTTTTTTTAGCAAACTCTATGCGGGCTTTCATATGTCTTGCACTGAGGAGAGGCTTCTGTCGGGCCACTCTGTCATAAAGGCCCGACTGGTGGAGGGCTGCAGTGATAGTTAACTGGAACTTTCTCCCATCTCCCTACTGCATCTGTGGAGCTCAGCCACAGTGATCTTGGGGTTCTTCTTTACCTCTCTCACCAAGGCTCTTCTCACACGATTGCTCAGATTGCCTGGAAGGCTAGGTCTAGGAAGACTTCTGGTGGTCCCAAACTTCTTCCATTTAAGGATTATGGAGGCCACTGTGCTCTTAGGAACCCTGAGTACTGCAGAAATTCTTTTGTAACCTTGACCAGATGTGTGCCTTGCCACAATTCTGTCTCTGAGCTCCTTGGCCAGTTCCTTTGACCTCATGATTCTCATTTGGTCTGACATGCATTGTGAGCTGTGAGGTCTTATATAGACGGGTGTGTGCCTTTACAAATCAAGTCCTGTCAGTGTAATTAAACACAGCAGGTCTCCAATGAAGGAGTAGAACCATCTCAAGGAGGATCACAAGGAAATGGACAGCATGTGACTTAAATATGAGTGTCTGAGCAAAGCATCTGAATACTTATGACCATGTGATATTTGTTTTTCTTTCTTAATAAATTTGAAAAAATTTCTACAATTCTGCTTTTTTTCAGTCAAGATGTGGTTCAGAGTGTACATTAATGAGAAAAAAAATGAACTTTTTTGAATTTACCTGTACAGATTGGTGGTCACACATTATTATTATTATTATTTATTTATATAGCGCCATTAATTCCATGGTGCTGTACATGAGAAGGGGTTACATACAAAGTTATAGATATCGTTTACAGTAAACAAATTTACAATGACAGAGGGGAGAGGACCCTGTCCTTGCGGACTTACATTCTACGGGATAATGGGGAAGAAACAGAAGGTCGGGGGTGCGGCAGCTCTGGTGGTGGCGGCGATGTGGCAGCTCTGGTGGTGGCGGCAGCTCTGGTGGTGGCGGCGAGGCGGCAGCTCGGGTGGTGGCGGCGAGGCGGAATGGTTATTGCAGGCTGTAGGCTTTCCTGAAGAGATGGGTTTTCAGGTTCCGTCTGAAGGATCCAAGGGTGGTGGATAATCGTACGTGTTGAGGCGTGGAATTCCAGAGGATGGGGGATATTCGGGAGAAATCTTGGAGGCGGTTTTGTGAGGAATGAATAAGTGTGGAGGACAGTAGGAGGTCTTGGGAGGATCGAAGATTACGTGAAGGAAGATATTGGGAGATTAGTTCAGAGATATAGGGAGGGTACAGGTTGTAGACGGCTTTGTAGGTCAGTGTTAGTAGTTTGAACTGGATTCGTTGGGGAATTGGGAGCCAGTGGAGGGATTTGGAGAGGGGAGAAGCAGGGGAGTAGCGAGGGGAGAGGTGGATTAGTCGGGCAGCAGAATTGATGACAGATTAGAGTGGTGCAAGAGAGTTGACGGGGAGGCCACAGAGGAGGGTGTTGCAGTAATCAAGGCGGGAGATGATGAGGGCATGCACAAGAGTTTTAGTAGATTGAGGGCTGAGGAAGGGACGGATTCTGGAAATGTTTTTAAGTTGGAGGCGACAGGAGGTGGCAAGAGTTTGGATGTGTGGTTTGAAGGACAGGGCAGAGTCGAGAGTTACTCCGAGGCGGCGGATTTCAGGTGCGGGAGAGATCGTGATGCCATTTACCATAATAGATAGATCGGGTAGGGAAGATACGTGAGATGGAGGAAAGATGATGAGTTCGGTTTTGTCTACATTGAGTTTTAAGAAACGAGAGGTGAAGAAAGAGGTTATGGCTGATAGACACTCCGGGATTCTGGACAGCAGAGAGGTGACATTGGGCCAGAGAAGTAGATCTGAGTATCGTCCGCATAGAGATGGTACTGGAAGCCATGGGACTTTGAGTTGTCCTAGGCCAAGGGTATAGATGGAAAAAAGTAGGGGCCCCAGGACAGAGCATTGAGGGACTCCAACAGACAGAGGGCGGGATGAGGAGGTAGAGTGGGAGACTCTAAATGTGCGGTCGGAAAGGTAAGTGGCGATCCAGGACAGGGCAAGGTCTTTGATGCCATGGGAAGAAAGAATCTGTAGCAGTAGGCAGTGGTCGACTGTGTCAAAGGCAGAGGACAGGTCAAGGAGGAGGAGGATGGAGAACTGTCTGTTAGCTTTGGCTGTGAGTAAGTCGTTAGTAATTTTGGTCAGGGCAGTTTCAGTGGAGTGGTGGGGGCGGAAGCCAGATTGGAGGTTGTCGAGGAGAGAGTTAGATGAGAGGTGGGAGGAGAGTTGAGCGTGGATATGCTGCTCAAGGAGTTTGGAAGCAAACAGGAGCAATGATATTGGGCGATAGCTGGGCATAGCAGTTGGGTCAAGGTTTGTTTTTTTGAGGATGGGTGTGATGGTGGCATGTTTGAAGGCAGAGGGAAAGGTACCAGAAGATAGCGATAGGTTGAAGAGATGGGTTAGGGCTGGGATGAGCATGTTAGTGAGGTTGGGGAGCAGGTGGGAAGGGATGGGGTCAAGTGCACAGGTGGTGAGGTGTGATTTGAAAAGCAGATGAGTTGGCTCTCCTTCAGTGATGTTGGAGAGGGAGGCTAGTAGGGAAGGACAGAGGTCTGGTATATGGAGATGAGGGGAGTTGGAGGTGGCAGTGGTGGGCGGAGGAGAGAGTTGAATGTGCTGAACAGTTGTTTTGGGTTGTAGGATAATGAAGATACAAGGTTTGCGAAATAGGTCTGTTTAGCTGAGGTGAGGGCTATTTTGAAGGCAAGTGTAGCTTGTTTGAAAGCAGTGAAGTCGTCTGGCAGGCGTGTTTTCTTCCAATGCCGCTCCGCGACCCTGGATGATTGTCGAAGTTTTTTGGTGAGATTGTTGTGCCAGGGTTGCCTATTGATTCGTCGCACTTTGCCGTGCGTGAGAGGGGCGACTGAGTCTATGGCAGATGTGAGGGTAGTGTTATAGAAAGCAGTGGCGCTGTCTGTGTCGTGGAGTGAAGATATGGAGGACAGAGGTAGAAGAGAATCTGAGAGTCTGTGAATGTCTAGGTGTGCGAGGTTTCTGCGAGGATGTGCCAGTGGCTGAACATAGGGGGCCGGTGAAGAGGACAGGGATGAGAAGGTGAGTAGGTGGTGGTCAGATAGGGGAAGGGGAGAGGTTGTGAAATTATATAGGGAGCGGAGGCGGGTGAAGATGAGGTCTAATGTATGTCCGTCTGTGTGGGTGGCTGTGGAGGACCACTGAGTAAGTCCAAAGGATGAAGTAAGTGACAACCGCTACATCATCAGAGGTCATTCGCACAATGAATCCCTGGGAACTTCGCTGAGGAGCGGGAGGACTCTGGGGGCCGACAGTGGGTAAGTATATCCATTTTTTTTATTATTTTTAACATTCCACATTAGTAAAAAGGTGGTCACACTTGTCAAGCACTATGTGTGACCAACCTGTCAATCAGTTTTCCAAGCGATGCTTCAAATCGCTTGGAAAAGCGCGAGCATTCTGCAAGCTAAAAACGCTTGTGTTTTGCGGGAACACGCATACTAATTGCGTATGCATTTTACCTGCGGCGGGGAGTTGTGCAAATGCGCCGCATAATTACGGAGCATTTCTGCAACGTGTGCACATAGCCTTAGTCTGACCCCGTTTTCATAGACATGAGCAGTATTCTTCAGATGTGCTCTTTGATGTGCAATGAGTAAACCTACGAATTGTCCACTCTAATTGTGGCTTCCTGTGCTCTCTCTGTATGGACGTCTGCCAGTACATATTTATCCCATAGCTCCATATTCACATCTGTTAGACAAGGCCGTGTCTGTGAGCTCTTGTTGAAAAGATGTGTACACAGTCATTTCTTGGGAGGAAATGTCAACATTAAAAAAAAAAGTCTGGCATTAATGCAGTGGAAGGAAAAAAAAGCCTGGTGCTGTAATATGTTATCATCCAGTGTGAGCGAGGTCTATAGCTGCAGGAAACAAATATCCGCTCCACCGAGGACTTTACACTGACCGGCTGACGCGTACCTCTAGGTACCTCGTATGATGTGTAGTCTTGGATCCCGCTTCTTACACCTGTATTACGTATTTCATGAGTCAGCACTTGGAGACTGAAGATCACTGTAGAAAAGCTGCGTTGTTCAGCTTCATTTACTGTTTACATTCAGTTGGAGCTCAGAAGAACAGCTGATGGGTGGCCGCGCCGGCCGTCGGACCCCCAGCAATCTGCTGTTTATAACCTATGCTAAGGGTAGTATGGCAACTTGCAAAAATAAAGGTAGCTATATAATGCAGGTCTTGGGCACTGAATGGCTATATATATATATATATATATATATATATATATATATATATATATATACATATATATATTTATAGTTTCTTAGGTGAATGAGTACAAATAACCCATGCCACAAAAAATACAGAAAAACTGTTAAAAAGTGCATAAGAGTACAAAACTGACATAATAAAACGCCATAAGTGTTGGGGCCAAATATACCCCCGATCTAGTCATATAAGACATCAAACCTGCTAGCATAGAAAATACAACGTATCACATACTGTGTAAAGTGCCAAGTGCTACGAAAATCTATAAAATATATGAAGGGCCGAGCTCTGTGGTACTTGTTATCTTATTATCCTGGATCTTCATATGTTGCACAGATTAAATTTTATGGTGTTTTGGTTTCAGTCTTCTATTTAGTTTGTGCTGTTATACACTTTTTAGATGGGTTTAATGCATTTTATGCCACATAGATTATTTTCACTGATTCAGTTAATATATTATGGTATAGATCGTTGTTCAGTGTGCCTGACCTGCTATACATAGGCACCTTTTTCTTTTTTTGTGTTGCTATACTTATTTTGTTTGCAATATGGGTTTCTAACACCTGTTTTCTTTTCCATACTTCATGGTTGGAGCACATCTAATGCTTGTTTACACATGACACTGTCTACTAAGGATAGGTCATAAATGTGATATTACTAGTAAACCATTTTAACTAATTCTAGTCCACCAATAGACTTTAGATGTCCGAGCAGTCCTGCTCTTTCCTGACGGTGCAGGTAGATGCAGCAACAGGGAGCTGTCTGTCAGGGATTGCCTGAGTCCCCATAGAGAAGGCAGAGACGGTTTGTGTGCCTTCTCTATCACTGTACACCGCAGTTAACAAGCGCTTTATATACAGTTGTAGGAATTGGAAACGCTGATGGCACTTTCTCTCCATATACATCGGTCATGTAATCCCTGCTGGGTCATAGGAGATCCAGACAGGTCTGCTCTGCAGCCCGGAGGCTGCATTTTTTTGTAACTGGGGATAATAAATCAGCCCCAGTTGCAAAGGAAATAAGATGAACATGTTAATATTGAAAACCCCATCTTCCACCAAAAGGTCTTTTATTACCTTATGGGGGGCACAGTATGTAATATAAAAAAAATAAGTATAAATTCCACTGTGAAACCAAATTGCTGTTAGTAGCCCAGCCCCTGTAAATATCAGTAATAATGATTAAAAAAAGCATATAATGGTGACATACCAATGAAGCTCTGTCTATCGCAAAAAAGACTAAAACATTAGTAGTTTTTATTTTTTACAGATATTCAGGTATGTCCTTTTGTATGACTGTTGGAGTTGAATTTGGCACTCAGAATGACTTTGCAAAAAGAATAAGAATTTTGTATGTCAGAATTGCTTATTTGCTGATTTTGTCACAGAACATATGAAACTCTTGCCAATATATATTTTTTTCTGATCATGGTGAAAATCTAACCAGTAATTTAGCAGAACATACAGGGTATAATTTCCTCCCATTCTCTTCTACTTTGCTCTGGTAGGCAACTCGAGGCATGGTATTTTTCCCATCTCCCATTGCTGACCAAGTAGTGGGGGGAGGCTCCTTCTTCAGCCGGTGCCTTGTCAATGGTAAATACATTGATGCTGAATTTTATTCTAGGCTAAAGACACAGGTGCAAGAATACCGATGTGCATTTGTTTGGAGGCCTGGGCAGGTGAGCATCTCTGCCTTCTTTTGCTATTTTTGAATTTTTGGAGGATATCTAAGTCCTCTTTCTGTGCTCTTGCTGGTTAGTGTAGTTACTTGTAAACGTGAGGATCCGTGAAGTGGATTACAAGCTTACGTACTTTGGCCAAATTACCAACTAATACCTCACATTATTTAAATATATTTTTTTAATGTGTTTTTTGCACTTTATTTTACAGGGTGCATGTGGGCCCATTTGGTCTTGTAAACTGTGGTGTCTGTTCACATGGCATGCATTTTAATAGCGCTGGGCAGCCCGCCTGATCTAATAGAAGGGTGTGAATACTAGGCTGTTTAACTGGATGCTGTGCATTGCCATAATGTGAACGGCGCTGCATACAAGTCTTTTTTGTGCATCAATATACCAAGCAGCCGCCCCCTCCATGTATTGGTAGGTTGTGAGCGGTTGCCTCATCGGTATTCTTGCACCTGTGTTGCCGTCATCTTAACTATGTGGGTCCACTGCATCCTGATAGTGCATTTGTTTGGAGGCCTGGGCAGGTGAGCATCTCTGCCTCTTTTGCTATTTTTGAATTTTTGGAGGATATCTAAGTCCTCTTTCTGTGCTCTTGCTAAAGACAATAGCAAAAAACGATGCAGGCTTTTAAAAACATGGCACTTTTCTAGCTAGAAAAGAGTCAAAAGTGATAGTAGATGAGCTTAGTTTGACATGTTACACAGACTAGTTATGTATCTAACAGATTTGTGACTGTCAATGAACTTTGTGGATGTTTGTCAGGATTGTTGAAATGAAAGAATATACTGTGACTTTGCCGCTGTGTTACTTGCTGATGTGGAGGTGCAGAAAGCTGCCTTACATCCACGAGCTCCTCGTATTTGTCCAGTAAGCAGGGAGCCAAACGTGTTCTTCCCACTGTGTCCACACAGCTCCCAGTATAACTTTCTCCTATCAGTAATAATGAGCACATGGGCTGCAGGTTCTGGGCACTTGTCACGGTTGGGTGGTTGCCTTGACCTCCAGTGCTGAGGGAGCCCTGCCCATGTAATATCAGATGTGACCTCCTGAAGCTGCGTGATACATTAATTACCCTACATGTGTTAGTATAAGAACATCTTGTCTTATTTTAATACTATTTCACATACCGAAACTTCTTTAATAACTTGATACTCAATTTTTTCTTTGTTCTTGCAGGTCTTTTACAACCATGCGTCTGAAAAAAAGTCCTTCTCACTCATTCCATCCGCCAACTACGATCCATTCATCTCGAGGAAGCCATGTTTACACATTTACTAATGGGTCTGCAGACCATGACAGCTCCTCAGAAGAAGAACTTGACATTATGGAACTGCGAGCAAGAGGAGGAGAGCTTCACAGGCAGAGTGCATCTAGAGAAAAAGTCGGTGACGTCGTTCTGTTGGAGCACGCCATTACAGAGAATGACAACCTTAACAAACTGGCACTGCAGTATAGCTGCAAGGTAATAACGTACAGCTGATTTCCCTGCCATAGTCCTCTATGCTTCGATAAATGCACTGGCTGGGACAGAGAAGGGGGCTAGCTTGCCTTTTAAAATAAGTATACTATCAGCCCACCTCAAACACTGCTCTATTCATGTGCCAACACGGGAAACCTGTCCTTTGTCGAGTAAATTCTGAGGATCTCATCAACAAAGTCCCCAACTGGAGTGGCTAGCTGAGGATAATTACCTATATTTTGGCTGTGAAACTCCTTTAAGGCGGCCATACACATCCACTCAACCGTCTGCTTTTGTCAGGATCGGTCAAACTTTTGTTGGATTTCAACATTACCTGACCATTTGTTTCCACAGGAAATAAATGGCTGCCATTGGTGTCTGCGAGCAGTTTATTCCCTTCTCCGAATTGTAGCATGTTCGGCAGTGTATAGGGAAAGTGTGACAGGAATAGTTGTTGGACGACACCTCAGTAACTGGCAGTAGAAGTTATTAGCTGGATTGACAGACTGCCTAATATGTATGGTGCCTGCCATCTCTCCCACAGATGATATATTAGAGATAAGGGTCACATAGTTTAAATTATTACTCCCGACCCTATTGTACTATAGCAGAGAAGCTGCTGCCAGAGCTGTTCAGCAGTGGCTTTCTCTTCTAACCCCCAAAAAGGAAAATGGATGAATGCAAAAGTTTGAACACCTTGCATGGTTAGTACCTAGCATCACCCCTTTTGAAAGTATCACAGCTTGTAAACACTTTTTGTAGCCAGACCAGAATCTTTCAATTCTTGTTTGAGGGATTTTCATCCATTCAGTCTTGGAAAAGTTCTGTGAGATTCCTGGGTCATCTTGCATGCACTGCTATTCTGAGGTCTAGCCACAGATTTTCAATGTTCAGTTCAGGGGACTGTGAGGGCCATTGTAAAAACCCTCAAAAGGCTTAAGCTGAAACAGTCTATTGTGGACTTTGACGTGTGTTTAGGATTATTATCCATTTGTCGAAGCCATCCTTTTTTCAACTTCAGCTTTTTTGCAGATGGTGTTATGTTTCCATCATTTAGTGATGAGTGAGCATGCTCGGATATCATGTTATCCAAGCATGCTCGTGTGTTATCTGAGTGTATCGGGTGTGTTCGAGTAATCTGTTCAAGTCCCCACAGCTGCATGATTCGCAGCTGGTAGACAGCCACAACAGATGCGGGCATTGCCTGTTTGAACATATTTCTCGAGCCGCCAAAGATACTCGGATAAAGCACGAGCATGCTCTCTTATCACTAGTTTTCTTCTAATGAAAAACATATTTGTGCAGGTGTCTTTGAACAGTAGATCAATATACCACAACTTCCGAGTCTGATAAATCTTTCTGAAGGTCTTTTGCTGTCAAGCAGGGGTTTCAATTTGCGCCTCTAACAATTCTGCGAGCCGCTCTCTGAAACTTTGCTTGATCTTCCAGACATTGTCTTGACCTCCACTGTTCCTGTTAACTACCATTTCCCAATTACATTTAGAGCTGAGGAATGGTCAACTTGAAAACTCTGTGCTATATTCTTATAGCCTTCCCCGGCTTTGTGGGCCTCCAACATTTTCATTTTCAGAGTGTTAGGCAGCTGCTTAGAAGAACCCATGGCTGCTGTTTTTTGGCACAAGGTTAGAGGAGACTAGGTGTTTATAAAGCTGGGAAATTTGCATCACCTGGTGTTTCCTAATGATGATAGTAAACAAGCCATAACCCTAACAAGCTGATTAACGTATGAAACCTTGGTAAAAGTTATCAGAGCAGAAAAATCTCCAAGGGTGCCCCAACTTTTGCATTGGCCCATTTTCCTTTTTGTAATTTTTAAAATGTAAAAGATGAATATATATATATATATATATATATATATATATATATATATATATATAATATATATATATATATATATATAATATTTTTTATTATTTTTTTGCCTAAAACACAAAGGAAATGTGTCATGTTTAACGTTAGGCCTTTTAGAGATCATTTAATCTTCAACTTGCTTAACTGTTCATAATAACAATAATTTTAATCAGGGGTGCCCAAACTCTTACATGCCACTGTATGTGTATGATCAGCTTTAAGGCCCCCATACACATTAGATAAGTATGATACCTGACTTTTTTTTTGAGGATCATCTTAACTATCTGTGTTTGAGAGTTTCCCACCTCTGTCACAAAATATAATGTCAGAGGAGCTCTGGATCTCTGGATTGGTCATTTATGCTTTAGTCGCTCCATCCTAATGTTCGGAGGTAAGCTGCTGTTGGTCCTGGCAGTAGCTTATACCTTCCCCCATAGAGAAGACAGGAACTCTGTGTGTTACTGTTTATGGGTAAGACTGGAGAGATACAGGTGTGTACAAAGTTCTGTTGTGTACCCTTCTGTTAACCTCTTCACCCCCTCACCTGTTTTCACCTTAATGACCAGGCCAATTTTTTTTCAGTTCTGACCACTGTCACTTTATGAGGCAATAACCCTGGAACGCTTCAACGGATCCCAGTGATTCTGAGATTTTTTTCATGACTTATTGGACTTTGTGGTAGAAAATGCACCAGTTTGTTGTGCAGTTTCTCCTGAGTACTCCAATACCCCATATGTGGTTGAAAACTACTTTTGAGGCACAATGCAAAGTCCATAAAGGAATAAGGGCCATATTGGAGGAGTTAATTTCTCCACCTTTCAGTAGAGCTCTGTAATGAACAGTCCTATTAAAATTGCAGTCATTTTTGTCATTGCCAGTGTGAATGTGACTGTATTTTCATCACAGTTTCTATGTCCCGCTGCATTCACCCTCCTGGTTAACATGTATTTTCCTTTCTATAGGTTTCTGACATTAAGAGGATAAACAAGTTATTAACAGAGCAGGACATGTACGCCTTAAAGACCATAAAGATTCCAGTCAAGGTTCATGGCTTTCTAACAGAGCGGCACAAGGACACGAATACACAAAAAGGCCAGTCAGCAGATTGTATAGACCTTGTCCTTGAGTCTGACGATGAGGCATCGGTCACCCTGACGGAAACCCGGAATATAACTCAGTACTTCCGGAAAATAGACCAGAACATTGAGGCTGCAGCGCAGAACCAGGAGAAGTTCAATGAATCATTGGACCTTGGTACAAGCAGCCATCTGCTCTCCGCCGGCACGAGGAGCAAAGACCCCAATCTAGGAGCAGATTGGGGCATCCGATGGTGGAATGCTGTTGTCATTATGCTTTTAGTTGGGATCGTGCTGCCAGTATTTTATATCCTTTACTATGAAACGTGGAAAGGCCCAGAGCAATCACCGTTTGGCAATTTCACAATAAACAGTACATCAGCAGAGACTTAGCGGATCAGATGCCAAGACCCTTCAGTAGGCACAGAGACATTTTGATACAGGAGGGTAAAGTGTGAAGGAGGAACAGTTTCTTTTAGTCTTAACAGGAACAAGCTGCTCACTACATCCATATGTCAGTGTTTGCTGGGGGATAATACCCCTGGAGCACTCATCAGGTTTTAGGTTGCTTTGTTGATTTATGTCAAATTAACGGAAAAACTGCTTTCTGATGGGCTCCTCTCCCGTTCCTCTTGGTCTTACCAAATAATGTTCACGTAGGAGCCAACTTTGAGATGTCAGGACTGTCCAATGCTGCGAGTAGTTAGGTGCTGCTAGAATCCTCCAATATTTCCTGATAATGCAGACTAGATAGAGCTGTGCCTTCCCCATTTATTTTATGATAGTCTTTTGCTTTGGCAAATCTTTTTTTTTTTTTTTCAACCTTGGTGATATTAATATTTGTAATAAGAACACTACAGCAGCGTTGTTCCCTGGTTCCAGACCTAATACAGTGGAATTGCAGGACGGGTTGTTCACAATGAGGTATTGTGTGATTAATCCCAAAACCATTATTCTCTGATAATGTACTTCTGGCCGCGACAGTAAAATACAACCCTATTTAAAAAATATCAGAAAAATGTACTGTGTGAACCTCTCTATGGTTTACCTAATGCCTTGCTTGTGTCTTCAGCGTGCTAGAGACGCTGGGGCGCACTCCCTCGCTGCCTTGTGGATGTCTCCATGAGTTGTCAGGACACGGTAGATGAACGAGTATTGTACGAGTATTTCTCAAGGAAATGACTATAGAAGCGATTTGCTGGTCGGCCCCTATGGGAATGATTAATAAAGGCGATGCCTAGTCCAGGCCTGACACAGGACTTCATATTCAGTGACCATTGTATTCCTGTTTCTTACACAGGTGGGCACAGAGGTCAGATCCCCTTTCTGCTGTGGCATACACTTTAAATTATAATTTTTCCCCATTATTGGCAGTTGTATGATTAGTGGGTACATCTAGACGAAAGACAATCTCTTGTGGTCCCAGCTGTACATCAGGACTGCACATTTGGTCACTTTGCTGCAGGTAGTTTGCATCTGTCCTCTGTATCGAAGGTGTTGTAAGGATCACAGCTTTGCTGCAGGAACTTGTACAGTATTCTGGAGTCTGTTTTTACAGGGAGATTTTGAAATGTTTGTATTAAAAGTTACATTTTATCTTCCATGTTTCGGGGGCACGACAACCCCCAACAGGCTCGCATAGATGGCAAGACCTCATTTTTTACTACAGTCACCTCATATCTCATATACTCTTATATAAAGGAGATGAAAGAAAATTCTTCATCCCTTCCAATAAATTTGAACTGCTTGTTCTCAAAGAGGGAGCTAGAAGAGATCCTTATATGAGGAACAGAGAAGACATTTATAGGATATTTCATAACTGTCCCAAATTATGAAATTTACATTTACAGCACATACTGCCCTGAACTACTGTAACCATTGTACTATATATTTTCAGAGTCGGTCCATTTTTTACAGACACCAACTCTATCTCCACCAAAATGGGCACAGACTCCACAGCCCCGATAAGAGGTCCCTACTTTTTTGTGCACTTTTCCATGTCTATGACATTCAGTAGCTGTAGTTTGTAGAAAGAATATAGGAAGGTGGACACGCCAGGCTGCTTCAAAATATTATGACCAGTATGAAGAACTGAAAGGGTATCTGTCAATAAGGCCACGTTCAGTATTTTACCCCAGGATTTGTAAACCAGGAGTGGGGGATAAATACAGAAGTGGTGACATGTTTCGATTATACTTTTCCTCTGATTGTCCCATTTCTGGTTTTGGTTTACAAATATTGATGTAAAATGCTGACCAAATACTGAACTCTGTCTAAGGCCGGGGTTACGAGTGTGATGTTAGAAACTCATGCGAGTTTCTTGCAACAATACCCGGCACTGCCGCCGGCACTCGGACCGGAGCGTGCAGCTGCATAGAAATACATGTAGCCGCACGCTCCAGTCCGAGTGCCGGGTATTGTTGCGAGTTTCTCGCATCACACTCGCAAGTCTGACCCTGGCCTAAGACTTTCACTAAGCAAGAAGAGGTAGACAGAATAAGATCGTGTGAAACCTCTCCAATGATTGCTCTCTAGAGCTGCATAGCACCAGAATTCACCAGCGCAGCCTTCCACTTCTCATGGCTCCTCATCGCCAGGGCTGCCACTGCTTCTTGACAGTGGAGACAAAGGATTGCTGTGTGAAGAGCAGCTGCTGACCTCAAGTGCACGGATTTGCTCTCAAGTGCACTTGCAGATCTAATTTGCATATGAATAAAATACAAATTTTGATGTGATACAGTACTAGCGTGCAGTGAAATTGTTATCATTGCATATAGTTCATCCTGTGCTACCTCTGGTTCCCTAGTGAAAAGTCTTGGCATCCTGCAGACTTCCCCGATTACCATCACCATGAATAGGAGGAGCTTTGCAATATATTTTTTCATCCATAAAAATTATTGATGAAACACTAATGAAATTTGGTAACACAACACTGATGAAAATCACTTTTGTTGTCTGAGAAAAATCACAGATGTCTGAATGAGGTCTGACGGACAGTTTCCCTGTAAAGCAGGGGTTGTATTACGGCATGAAGTCCGGGGACCGGCACTAAAACATTTAGCCCAATGAATGGCTCGAAACTCTAACACTTTTCTTGGTTTCTTTAATGTCATGTATCCTGTCGCTTCATCACCTTTAAAGGGAATCTGTCACCCTAAATTGGCGGGATATTTAAATGATGGCAGTCAGGTCAGATGGGCGGTGTTTTGGGTACTTGCCTTAACATGTTGTTCGCCGCTGTCTCCATTATTTCTGGGAATTGTAGTCGTTGCCCTCCATATAACGCGCCTGCACATTGCAATCTGCGGGCAAAGCATACTGCACGTGCGCAATTCAAGATTGCAATGCGCAGGCGCTTTATATGGAGGGCAACGACTACAATTCCCAGAAATAATGGAGACAGCGGCGAACAACATGTTAAGGCAAGTACCCAAAACACCGCCCATCTGACCTGACTGCCAATTTAGGGTGACAGATTCCCTTTAACAAAGAGCATGAGCCATTAGTACTAATCTGTTGGAGGTAGTATTTTTCTGTTCATGCCATCTCAACATAAAGAGGTATTTCAATGTCCCAGAATTAGGTGCTTAGTGAGAAGATTGTAATTGGTGCAGGTCCCACCACTGTAATTCCTTCTCGGAGCCAGAACAGGTGACTTACCACCAAGGCCAGACTTGTAGGGATAGGCCAGTCATGCATGCGCTCTTCCGCTTCTTGTCCATATGACTGCTGATGACAGGAGTGCGGGGTGCGTTCTCCTCTGAGAGTTTCCTACCCGAGCTCAGAGAATTTCTTGGTAGTGGAATTGTCCTTCCATGAAGCTGCACAATGAACTCAGGGAACAGATCCAGCGCAGGGAAATGTGCAGTTCTGGTGTCACACGGCCTCCGCTCAGAGGACGGTACATTACATTTCATCGTTCTCCACTGTGCTGACTCCATTTTTATACTTCAGCATGTACATCAGCATCAGGCCTGCTGAGAGCACAGCTCCGCAGGAGATATTGTTTACGATACTGCAAATTAACCATTTCTTCTGTGAAGGATAAAATGCAACAACTTGTGTACAATTTGTATAAGAGCTGGGGGGGGATAAAATATACAGTATTTCTGTGCAAAATGAAGCTATATCTATTTATTTGCTTACACTGTATAGTCGGGTCAGTCAGCCAGAAAAGCATCAGGTTATTTCTGTTTTTTTCACTCTATGAGAAATCACTTCACAAAATAGGAGCAAATGAACCCACCCTGAGCTCCAGGAGAGGTGCAAGTATCAGCACATGTGCAGACTGAAGATGGCCGCCGTGTCTCAGGAAGCCCAATCATTATCGGAACTTTTTTCTTCTGTTTGTTAAAGCACCATTCCAGCATTGTTTTTGTCAGCGATGGAGTGGCGCTTTTAATCCAAGCCCCCTGCCCTCGTCATATACTCACCCTTCGGCATCTTCATTGTTTTTTTCTGTGCTTCTTCGGTCCCCCCACGCCATCTTGTGACAGTAGCTTCTGATTGTCTGGAAGTCAAAAGCTACATCACTCGCTCTAATACAAGTCTATGAGAGCCAGAACGAGGCTATGATAGACTTGTATTAACACGTTACCACGCAGCTCTATGAAACACTGGAGCTGCAAACAGGTCACTATTTGCCGGAGACCGACCGGAGCAATGCAGGAAATGGAGGAAGGCAGGGAAATTACATTTAAAGCTCCACTCCAGCAGTAAAAAAAAATGCTAGAGTGGTGCTTTAAAGGAGCCCAATACTCATAAACAGGGAGCAGTGATATAAGCAGTGTGAGTGACAACAGCGCCAACCCTGATGACAATTCATTTGTGGGCGGTTTCTAGAATCGGGGTGAGTGGCAGCAGCTTTTTCCACCCTCACAATCTGTTGGTATTCACATTTTTCCTAATACCGCCCACACCTGTCAGATGATGTCAATTCATTTCAGGGAAAGAGACTGTGGTGTTAGAAGCATTTACTGTGAAACTGCAACTGAAGATGTGGTCACTTCTAGATTACCCCTGCTGAAACAGGCTGCTAGCAAGGGTAGTGGTGATAGTCTGTGGTAAGTGCGCGCAGCGCCACCCCATGATGACGTCCTTTTTCAGGAGGGGTGATAGATGCTGCGGGGAGTGAGTGAAGCCCCAGTCCCCTGTGACGCCCCATAGGAGACTACTCTCAAATGAAATGTCAAAGCAAGTGAAGTAAAAAAAAAAAACCCGTACAAGAAATAATAGGACAGGGATAAGTATAGGGAGGGAATTGTATAATAAAGCTTATTACAAAAATGGTTAGAGCTTAAAGATAATTATTTATAAAGCGCTTTAAAGAGGCTGTCCAACAATTAAAGTACATTTTAATTAATAGATCTTAGAATAATAATAAGCTTCACAATAGGGTATGCAAAAAAATATATACGGTATATACCGTATTTTTCGGACTATAAGACGCACCCCAAATTTTCAGAAGGAAAATAGGGAAAAAATAGGGAAAAAAAAATGTGTCAAATGGGGGTCCGTCTTACAGTCCAAATTCAGCTTAACGGAGGAGGGGGGAAAGATCAGCACAGGTGGAGGAGTGGTCACAGGGGAGCGTGGTCACAGGGTTTGTTCGGTGGTCCAGGCTGGTGCAGTGGCCTCCGGGAAATCCTATCCAAGGCTGGTGCGGCAGTGGTGCTCTGTGATACGGCAGGGCTCCGCTAGCATTTTGCGACAAGTGCGGTGGTGGTGCTCTGGGGTGCAGCGGGGCTCTGCCGGCATGTTGTCAAATCCCAGGGGCCCCCGCAGATCCATTGCTGTGATGCAGTGGCCTCCGGGAAAATGGCCACAGGAGGCGGCACATGCTCAGATTGATATCTCATCAACGATATCTCGTCCCGAGATCTCAATCTGCTGTGATGCTGTGGCCTCCGGGAAAATGTCTGCCGGGGGGGCACATGCTAACATTCAGATCTTGGCAACATGATCTCGTTGCCGAGATCTCAATCTGATCATGCGCCGCCCCGGCAGCCATTTTCCCGGAGGCCACAGCATCGCAGCAATGGATCTAAGGGGGCCTCCGGGCTTTCACAACATGCCGTTGGAGCCCCACTGCATCCCAGAGGACGACCGCCGCACCAGTCTGGGAAGGGAGGCTGCATCGCCCTGCTGCGTCGGACCAGGACCGCTGCCACAGCATTTGTAAGCGTATTCCTACTATAAGACGCACCCCCATTTTCCCCCAAAATTTTAGGGAAAAAAAGTGTCTTATAGTCAGAAAAATATGGTTTGTTCTTGTGGCAAGATCTTATAAATGTGCCCCTGCTGTGTACTGTGTAATGTAATGGCTGTGTCTGTCTGTGCAGGAACATGGTTTGATCATACCACAGCTCTTGTACAAGCAGTACTGTACACCCACTTACGGGGTATGTCTACATACAGCAGAATTTGTGGGACAAATTTTGGTGCTATTTTTTCCCTTTTCCCATTGTGAAAATTAAAATCTGGGGCCAAAACGAAATTATGATGGCAAAAACGTAATTCATTTTTTTCACTTCCCAATTGTATAAAATTCTATGACACACCTGTGGTGTCAATATGATCACTTCACCCCTATATGAATTCATTGAAAAGTGTAATTTGTAAAATGGGGTCAGTTATGGGGGTTCTGC
Source organism: Oophaga sylvatica (assembly GCA_033576555.1). NCBI lineage: Eukaryota > Metazoa > Chordata > Amphibia > Anura > Dendrobatidae > Oophaga > Oophaga sylvatica. The sequence goes on from JARQOD010000004.1 coordinate 463,200,738, forward strand.
TGTTATGTCACTGCAGGGGCTTTGCCAATGTGACATGGCACACTCAAACCCATCCAACAAAAATCTGAACTTCAAGATGGCGCTTCTTACCTTCTGAGCTGTGCACTGTGCCTCAAAAGTAGTTTGCAGCCATATATGGCGTAGCAGTGTACTCAAGAGAAATTGCACAACAATTTTGGGGGTAAATTTTGTCCTGTTACCTTTGTGAAAATAAATTGGGGGCAAAAATATCATTTTGTTTGGAAAAATCTTTTTTTTTATTTTCACCGCTCTATGTTATAAACTTCTGTCAAGCAACTGGCTGGCAGTTCAAGATGCTCTCCCCACATCTAGTTTCCAAAATGGTGTCACTTGTGTGTATGTGTCTGGAGTTCCACTGTTTAGGCACATTAGGGGCTCTACAAACGTGACAAATTCAAAAGGCTAATGCCTAACAAAGTGAATACATATAGCAGCAAGCATGGTAGAAAGGTGTCATATGTGCATAGGCAAAAAGTGGTAAACAACCTTGCAGTGCAGTTCTGAGCCCCGACGCGCGTTTCGTGTTGCTTCTTCCTGGGGGATTTGGTGTCAAGGTTAATAACTCAACATTTGTGGACTCTCACTGACACTGCTTACATCGAGGATTCCCTCCTTGTTTCTGTCACTCCTTCCCAATTAATTTGAGAATATCTACGTGATTATATGATGAAAAACTTAAAAAAAAAACGAATTTTACCTATTTTTATTTCAAATTTCTCAAAAAGGGTACCCCTAAAATATATTAATTCTGATATCATTAGAAAGAGCACATTTTTCTCTACAAGGATCATTGTTTTTTTTTTTGGAGTCTCTCAGTTTAAGAAATGAAAAATGCCACTGAACATGGTGTTATATATGCGCGTAATGCATTGATTTTGTTTGATTTTCAGATTCTTATCACATGTTACAGAGTTGTATTGTTGATAGCAATGTCTATTATAATCAAAAACCTATAAACCTTTTTGTTTATGAAAAGTTATTGACTATTGTTACATTTTAATGCATACAGTACAGACCAAAAGTTTGGACACACCTTCTCATTCAACGATTTTTCTGTATTTTCATGACTGTGAAAATTGTAGAATCACACTGAAGACATCAAAACTATGAATTAACACAAGTGGAATTATACATTACACTTTACAAAAAAGTGTGAAACAACTGAAAATATGTCTTATATTCTAGGTTCTTCAAAGTAGCCACCTTTAGCTTTGATGACTGCTTTGCACGCAGAAAAGGTGAACGGATGGACTCTACATGCCTGGTTCCCACCGTGAAGCATGGGGGAGGTGGTGTGATGGTGTGGGGGTGCTTTGCTGGTGACACTGTTGGGGATTTATTCAAAATTGAAGCGGTGAGCGGTCCAGCTCACCCCAAACCATCTGATTGGGTTCAGGTCTGGTGACTGTGGAGGCCAGGTCATCTGGCGTAACACCCCAACACTCTCCTTCTTGGTCAAATAGCCCTTACACAGCCTGGAGGTGAGTTTGGGGTCATTGCCCTGTTGAAAAATAAATGATGGTCCAACTAAACGCAAACCGGATGGAATAGCATGCCGCTGCAAGATGCTGTAGTAGCCATGCTGGTTCACTATGCCTTCAATTTTGAAAAAATCCCCAACACTGTCACCAGCAAAGCACCCCCACACCATCACACCACCTCCTCCATGCTTCACGGTGGGAACCAGGCATGTAGAGTCCATCCGTTCACCTTTTCGGCCAAAGTGGTGCGTAACCGTTGGATCTGCTGGAACACATTCCGTTTGTGTGTGTACCATTCACCTAAATGTCAAACTAATGCTTGCAGCATGCCCAATCAATGATGACTACAAAGAGCTCATATGCAAAATGGTCTGTGGAATTGAATCCAAGGACTGTATGCTTGGCCGTTGTGATAAATGCCCAGGTCCTGAAGTTTTAAAAGAATTTCTAGTCAATGTGTTTGTCAACAGTGACCCTGAAGATATTATTGAGTTCAAACAGTGGATTCACACTGATCGAGACATGCTTGATACCAAACAACTGACTATAGAAGATTTCATTGAAGAATTGGTTTTGAAAATTTCTAAACTTTGTAGCCATCACTACATCGCCAAGCATCAAAGTAGCTATTTGAAATCGTTGAAGGAAGATCTGAGACCTGGAGAGCTTGTGATCCTTATGGACTTTGCTGAAAATTACTCATTTATTGTTCAAGATGCCATTCAAGGTTTCCACTGGGAAAATAGTCAAGCTACAGTACACCCATTTGTAATTTACTTCGAGGAGTTAAATGGTGAAGCTGCGCAGAACATCAGCTTGTGCATAATCAGTGATTGCTCACGACATGACACAGTTGCAGTCCACACTTTCTTAACAATAATTGTGGAGTATCTCAAGACTCTCATCTATGGATTCGTCATATCCACTACTTCAGCAATGGATCTGCAGCCCAGTACAAAAATTTCAAAAACTTTCTCAACTTGTGCCACCACAATGCTGATTTCAATATCAGTGCTGAATGGATTTTTTTTGGTACCAGTCATGGAAAGTCGCCCTGTGATGGGATTGGAGGGACAGCAAAGATGTTGGCAGCTCGTGCCAGTCTTCAACGCCCAACTGAAAACCAAATACTGACCCCGGTGGATTTATTAAACTTTTGCAACGAGCAACTGCATGGAATCAAATTTTTTTTTGTTCCAAAAGAAAAAATTGACGAAATACGGGTAGTTCAAGAGGAAAGGTTCAAAGATGGACATACAATTGCTGGAACAAGAGAAAATCACCAGTTTGTGCCTATTGATGACAAAAAGATTCGCATTTCAAGGGTGTCAAATGACCCATCTTCTTTCATTGCCCATGTAGATAGATCTGTCAGATCAGAAATGTGTTTTGTGCCAATTGCAAACCTCCAGCCAGGGCAATACATTGCCTGCATTTACAATAGGAACTGGTGGATTGGAAATATTTCTGAAATTTCAGTCGACGACCATGATGCATTAATAAATTTTATGCATCCTCATGGACCAGCTAGCTTCTTTCACTGGCCTGTGAGAAATGATACATGCTGGATTCCCGAGCAGTCAATCATTGCAATAATTCCAGCACCAGCTGCAGCAGCAATGGACCGACAATACAACTTCTCTGAACCGATTATGTTGCAAATTCAGCAACAATTCCAGACCACTTAGACTGAACATTATGGCTTGGGAACCAACAAAAGATACCCAATATTAGGCTTGGGATCCTAGGCAAAGACACCCACCCTCAGGCTTCGGAACCTGCGATAAAGAGACCGCCCGCGGCTGGCCTTGCACGGCTATCGGCCATGGCTCCTAGACGATTGGGCTGCCAATTCTCGAAAGACAGCATTATTACAATTCTTAATAGGATTATAATACCAATTCTTAGGGAATTGGTTGTGGTATAACCACCATGGACCAACGCAAGTGTTTGAACAGTGCAGTTACCATTCATTGCTTATTAATAAATAACACCATGTTCAGTGGCATTTTTCTTTTCTTAAACTGAGAGACTCCAAAAAAAAAAACAATGATCCTTGTAGAGAAAAATGTGCTCTTTCTAATGATATCAGAATTAATATATTTTAGGGGTACCCTTTTTGAGAAATTTGACCTAAAAATAGGTAAAATTCGTTTTTTTTTTAAGTTTTTCATCATATGTGGGTGTGAATATTTCCACAAATACATATGGTTTGACGTGATATTGCAGCAATGCAAAGTCATGTAGATGTTTGGTGTACAGGGCAAAGCACCAGTTACTATTGGTTTTTGGTCTTGAGTTATATATGGGCAAAGTTTGGCATAAATTTTATGCGACGCGTTTTACAAGCTACTTTGACACAAAATTGCGGCCGAAATATTGTTTTGTCATAGCCGGTAATAATTTTATCGTGTTTAGCAGCAAATGTTGAGCTAGTATGCCAAATTTCAGCATCATAGCCAGTATAGAACTCTAATGGCTATGTGCCAAAGTTTGCAAAATCCTCTTAGCTGAAGCCGCAGGCTTGGTGGAACCTCCAGTGAAAGGTCAACAGTGCCCAATGTATTTGAGATCTGGCCCTAAAAATTTACAGAACCTCTTTTCAAACATACATGTACATCCTTATAAATTTTCAGCAAAATCGGAGAAGGTCGAGTGGGGACCACTGGTCCACTTGACATGGAATGACTCGTTAGGAGAGCCCCTGATGTCCCTAAACAGTGGAAACCCCCCACATGTGACACCATTTTTGAAAGTCGACCCCCTAAGGAACTTATCTAGATGTGTGTGGAGCACTTTGAACCCCCAAGTGCTTCACAGAAGTGTATAACGTAAAGACGTAAAAAAAAAAATCATATTTTTTTCCACAAAAATGATCTTCTCGCCCTCAAATTTTAATTTCCCAAGGGTAACAGGAGAAATTGGACCCCAAAAGCCGATACCCCATATGTGGGGGTAAACCACTGTTTGGGCGCATGGCAGACGCTTTTTATTGCAAAAACTTTTTGCAACATCATAATTTGAGAGCTATAATTTTTCCATATTTTGGCCTACAGAGTCATGTGAGATCTTGTTTTTTGCGGGACGAGTTGACGTTTTTACTGGTACATGACAATTTTTGATCGCTTTTTATTCTGCTTTTTGGGAGGCAGAATAAATTGCGTTTATACCGTTCCGTGTGTGGTAAAACTGATAAGGCGGTTTTATTCCTCAGGTCAGTATGATTACGGCGATACCTCATTTATATAATTTTTTTAATGTTTTGGCGCTTTTATACAATAAAAACTATTTTATAAAAAAAATTATTTTTGCATCGCTTTATTCTGAGAGCTATAACCTTTTTTATTTTTTCGCTGATGATGCTGCATGGCGGCTTGTTTTTTGCGGGACAAGATGACGGTTTCAGCGGTACCATGTTTATTTATTTCCGTCTTTTTGATCCCGTGTTATTCCACTTTTTGTTCGGCGGTGTGATAATAAAGCATTGTTTTTTGCCTTTTTTTATGCTGTTCACTAAAGGGGTTAACTAGAGGGACAGTTTTACAGGGCGGATCGTTACGGACGCGGCGATACCAAATATGTGTACTTTTATTATTTAGATTTTTTTTTCACTAAAATATTTATTTATTGATATAATAAATATTGATTTTTTTAAAAAATATTTTTACAATTATTTTATTTATTTTTTTATTTAATTCTTATTTTTACACCTTGCCCCACTATGGGACACTCATTTTCTGCAGGCTGATCGCTTCTATGGCATGCAGATGAAGCAGCATCTGCATGCTATAGAAGCTTGTAGCGCTGCAGCTTCGCTGTGCACTAACCTGAGACTTCCTGACATGCACTGCACATGTCAGGAAGTCTCTTTGACCTGGAGACCCAGATGTTGTCATGACGACATCCGGATCTCCATGGGAACGATTGAGAGCCCATGGCATGCCGCAGGGTCTCCGATCCAAAAGTAGAGGGCTGTCAGCCTCTCTGCAGCCGCCGGAACGGTGCGATCATGTTTGGTTCGCAGTGTGCCGGGGGTTAAAGTGTCAGGATCGGTCCGTGACTGCTCCTAGCACTTAGTGCCGGGTGTCAGCTGTGAGAATCATCTGATACCCGGCACCGATCGGCCGCGCTCACCCCATGAGCACGTCCGATAGCATGAGACGTACTATCCCGTCCCTGGTCATACGGGCCCAGGTCACATGGACGGGATAGTATGTCTCATGTCAGAAAGGGGTTAAAATAAGAAAAAACCATAATGGTCACTGAAATAACTTGAAACTGACAAGTAATTTTCCATTTAAATTTACTGAATATCAACTAATGAGAATCAGACTTTGCTTTGAATTGTGGTTCAACACAAACATATTAACATAACCACCGATATGCATTAAAACAGTGACCGTTAAGGGGCCTTATTCCCACACTGCCATTTTAAAACAGCGATCGGGAATAAGGCTGTAGCGCCCCCCAGAGTCAGAAAATCTCCAGGGTTTCAGCTACTGACGGTAGTTGAGACCCTGGAGAACATGATCAGGGCAATCACGAGAAAAAAAAAATAACTGTGCCCACTGTTAAAATAATTTCTCCAGCTTCTGACATGATATACATGTCAGAGGAAAGAGAAATTATACCCCCCCCCCCCGAAAACTCCTGGTACTGCCGCCATCCCTGCTCCCTCCTGATCCGTCCCTCGGACCTCCACGTCATCTTCCTGCAAAAAAATAATAAAAATTGTGGCACGCGCGTGCGCGCTGAATGCCGCTGGTACCGCCACAATAAGGAATTTTTCTTATTGGTTCTTTTTGATCACGTGAAAGACAATAACACAGTGATCAAAAGAAAAAAAAAAAGTAAATCAAATCCCCTTTGTCTACCCTTTAGTTAGATAAAAATTATAAAATACCTTTTTTTTTTAATTTTTGCCATTCTTTGAGATTTTTTCAAAAGCAAAGAAACCAATGACGATATGACAGCTAGTGTTGAGCGCATGTGCATCGGGTGCTTGGGCATGCACTCAGTATCGCGGATCCCCGCATATTTTTTTTTGGGAGCCTAACAGTCGCAAAACATGTCACTCGAGCACCCACGATTTTTGGTGCATACCCGAGTACCCGATGCAAACTGGAGAAGCGAGCACTTGCGCTTAACACTAATGATGACGTATTGAATATGCCGACCTAATGTTATCAAATTCTGTGTCGTACCTGTGGGTTCAAAATGCTCACTATAGCCTAGGTAAAATCCTTCAAATGAGATGTAGTCCCTAAAAAAATGAGAAATCGCTGGTCAACTTTTAACCCTTCTAACTTCCTAACAAAAAAAATTATGTTTCCAAAATTGTGCTGATGTAAAGTTGACAGATGGGAAATGTTAACTATTTTGTGTGATATAACTCTCTGATTTAAAGGCACAAAAATGAAATGTTTGAAAATTGCTACATTTTTGCCAAATTTCCATATTTTTTCATAAATAAACCCAAGTCATATCAAATAAATTTTAACAATATCATGAAGTACAATATGTCACGAAAAAATCTCAGAATCAATGGGATCCGTTCCAGGGTTATTAGCACATAAAGTGACACTGGTCAGAATTGTAAAATTTGGCCTGTTCATTAAGGTCAAAATTGGCTCTGTCATTAAGGATTACAAAACAGACTAATGAGCACGGTCTGGACAGAAATGATGGTACACTGAATGTAATATTTTGTAGCACAACCTTTTGAGGCAATCACTGCACACAATTTCTGTAACTCTCAATGAGACTTCTGCACCTCTTGACAGGTATTGTCCCCCTTATCGTAAGCAGACAGCTCCTTGTGTCTCGGGTGTGAAGGCACCTTCTCCAGACAGCAGGTTTCAGCTCCTTTCACAGATGTCCGATAAGATTTAGAGATTTAGGTCAGGGCTCATAGAAGCCACTTCAGAATATTCCAATGCTTTGCTCTTAGCCATTATTGGATGTTTTTAGCTGTGGGTTTTCAGCCTTTATCCTGTTGGAGGACCCTTTATCTGTGGCTCAGACCAAGCTTTCTGACACTGGGCAGCGCATTTTGCTCCAAAATGCATTGAAAGTGTTAAGATTGCATTATACCATGCACAGATTCAAGACCCCCTGTGTCAGATGCAGCCTCAAAGCATGAATGAGCCTCCACCATGAGTCACAGTAGGTACAAATGTATTTGTATACTTCATTTTTGTGTCTGAACACACAGCTGATGTAACGTGCCACAGAGCTCCAGTTTTGCCTCATCTGTCATTTCTCCCAGAAGCTTTGTCACTTGTCAATATGCATTAGACAAATGCCAGTCTCGCTTTTTCAGGATTTGCTTTCAACAGTGGATTCCTTCTCTGTTGTCTTCCAGGAAGTCTACTTTGGCCAAGAAAGCAACAGATTGTGCGTCTGATGTACCTTGACCTTGGAATGCTCCTCTAATCTCTTTGGGAGTTGTTCTAGGCTCTTTGGTTGCCATTCGTGTTATCTGACTCTTCAATATTTCATCAATTTTCCTCTTGTGGCCACGTCATGGGAGGTTAGCTACAGTCCAACAGACTTTAAACTTCTAAATTATATGTGTAGCTGTGCTAACAGGAACATCAAGCTGTTTGGAGATGGTCTTACAGCCTTTACCATTAACATGCTTGTCTATAATTTTCCTTTTAATCTCCTGAGACAACTCTCTCCTTAGCTTTCTTTAGTCCATGTTCAGTGTGGTATACACCATGACACCAAACAGCACAATGACTACTTTTCACCCTGTAAATAGGCAGACTGACTGAATATACAGTACAGACCAAAAGTTTGGACACACCTTCTCATTTAAAGATTTTTCTGTATTTTCATTACTATGAAAAGTGTACATTCACACTGAAGGCATCAAAACTATGAATTAACACATGTGGAATTATATACTTAACAAAAAAGTGTGTAACAACTGAAAATATGTCTTATATTCTAGGTTCTTCAAAGTAGCCACCTTTTGCTTTGATTACTGCTTTGCACACTCTTGGCATTCTCTTGATGAGCTTCAAGAGGTAGTCACCGGAAATGGTCTTCCAACAATCTTGAAGGAGTTCCCAGACATGCTTAGCACTTGTTGGCCCTTTAGCCTTCACTCTGCAGTCCAGCTCACCCCAAACTAACCTCGATTGGGTTCAGGTCTGGTGACTGTGGAGGCTGGGTCATCTGGCGTAGCTCCCCATCACTCTTCTCCTTGGTCAAATAGCCCTTACACAGCCTGGAGGTGTGTTTGGGGTCATTGTCCTGTTGGAAAATAAATGATGGTCCAACTAAACGCAAACTGGATGGAATAGCATGCCGCTGCAAGATGCTGTGGTAGCCATGCTGCTTCAGTATGCCTTCAATTTTGAATAAATCCCCAAGAGTGTCACCAGCAAAGCACCCCCACACCATCACACCTCCTCCTCCATGCGTCACGGTGGGAACCAGGCATGTAGAGTCCATCCGTTTACCTTTTCTGCGTCGCACAAAGACACGATGGTTGGAACGAAAGATCTCAAATTTGGACTCATTAGACCAAAGCACAGATTTCCACTGGTCTAATGTCCATTCCTTGTGTTCTTTAGCCCAAACAAGTCTCTTCTGCTTGTTGCCTGTCCTTAGCAGTGGCTTCCTAGCAGCTATTTTACCATGAAGGCCTGCAGCACAAAGTCTCCTCTTAACAGTTGTTGTAGAGATGTGTCTGCTGCTAGAACTCTGTGTGGCACTTACCTGGTCTCTAATCTGAGCTGCTGTAAACCTGCGATTTCTGAGGCAGGTGACTCGGATAACCTTATCTTCAGAAGCAGAGGTCACTCTTGGTCTTCCTTTTCTGGGGCGGTCCTCATGTGAGCCAGTTTCTTTGTAGCGCTTGATGGTTTTTGCAACTGCACTTGGGGACACTTTCAAAGTTTTCCCAATTTTTCAGACTGACTGACCTTCATTTCTTAAAGTAATGATGGTCACTCGTTTTTCTTTACTTAGCTGCTTTTTTCTTGCCATAATACAAATTCTAACAGGCTATTCAGTAGGACTATCACTGTGTATCCACCAGACTTCTGCACAACACAACTGATGGTCCCAACCCCATTTATAAGGCCAAAAATCCCACTTATTCAACCTGACAGGGCACACCTGTGAAGTGAAAACCATTTCCAGTGACTATCTCTTGAAGCTCATCAAGAGAATGCCAAGAGTGTGCAAAGCAGTCATCAAAGCAAAAGGTGGCTACTTTGAAGAACCTAGAATATACAGTGGTGGCCAAAAATATTGGCACCCCTGCAATTCTGTCAGATAATACTCAGTTTCTTCCTGAAAATGATTTCTCTAATTCGTGTAATCACCAGAACCTGTAACTTACCTGTGGCACCTAACAGGTGTTGGCAATAACTAAATCACACTTGCAGCCAGTTAACATGGATTAAAGTTGACTCAACCTCTGTCCTGTGTCCTTGTGTGTACCACATTGAGCATGGAGAAAAGAAAGAAGACCAAAGAACTGTCTGAGGACTTGAGAAACCAAATTGTGAGGAAGCATGAGCAATCTCAAGGCTACAAGTCCATCTCCAAAGACCTGAATGTTCCTGTGTCTTCCGTGCGCAGTGTCATCAAGAAGTTTAAAGCCCATGGCACTGTGGCTAACCTCCCTAGATGTGGAAGGAAAATAAAAATTGACGAGAGATTTCAACGCAAGATTGTGCGGATGGTGGATAAAGAACCTCGAATAACATCCAAACAAGTTCAAGCTGCCCTGCAGTCCGAGGGTACAACAGTGTTAACCCGTACTATTCGTCAGAGTCTGAATGAAAAGGGACTGTATGGTAGGATAACCAGGAAGACCCCACTTCTTACCGAGACATAAAAAAGCCAGGCTGGAGTTTGCCAAAACTTACCTGAGAAAGCCTAAAACATTTTGGAAGAATGTTCTCTGGTCAGATGAGACAAAAGTTGAGCTTTTTGGGAAAAACCATCAACATAGAGTGTACAGGAAAAAAAAAAGAGGCATTCAAAGAAAAGAACACGGTCCCTACAGTCAAACATGGCGGAGGTTCCCTGATGTTTTGGGGTTGCTTTGCTGCCTCTGGCACTGGACTGCTTGACCTGTGCATGGCATTATGAAGTCTGAAGACTACCAACAAATTTTGCAGCATAATGTAGGGCCCAGTGTGAGAAAGCTGGGTCTCCCTCAGAGGTCATGGGTCTTCCAGCAGGACAATGACCCAAAACACACTTCCAAAAGCACTATAAAATGGTTTGAGAGAAAGCACTGGAGACTTCTAAGGTGGCCAGCAATGAGTCCAGACCTGAATCCCATAGAACACCTGTGGAGAGATCTCAAAATGGCAGTTTGGTGAAGGCACCCTTCAAATATCAGGGACCTGGAGCAGTTTGCCAAAGAAGAATGGTCTACAATTCCAGCAGAGCATTGTAAGAAACTCATTGATGGTTACCAGAAGCGGTTGTTCGCAGTTATTTTGGCTAAAGGTTGTGCAACCAAGTATTAGGCTGAGGGTGCCAATACTTTTCTCTGGCCCATTTTTGGAGTTTTGTGTGAAATGATCAAGGATTTGATTTTTGCTTCATTCTCTTTTGTGTTTTTTCCTTGCAAGCAAATTAAATGAAGATAAAAATAGCAAATAATTTGTGTTTGCAATCATTTTCAGGAAGACACTGAGTATTATCTGACAGAATTGCAGGGGTGCCAATACTTTTGGCCACCACTGTAAGACATATTTTTAGTTGTTTCACACTTTTTTGTTAAGTATATAATTCCACATGTGTTAATTCATAGTTTTGATGCCTTCAGTTTGAATGTACAATTTTCATAGTCATGAAAATACAGAAAAATCTTTAAATGAGAAGGTGTGTCCAAACTTTTGGTCTGTACTGTAAGTTTGTAGAAATCTGTGATGCTGGACCTTAGTTTAACATATCCCTATGTTCAAATTATTTTCAATCTATTCTAGGGGTACTATCGTTTATTTCCAGGCCATTTTCGATAATTTTCTTTAACTTTTATTGCGAACCACAATTCAGAAGCAATGTCTGATTTATGTCAACTGATATTTGGTACACTTCAATTGAAAATAACTTTTGTCAGTTTCAAGCCATTTCATTGTAGATTTTACTTACTTCAACAGAAGGGTACCAAGAGAATGGGGGATATCTTGCTTATCGATGTATGTCCAACTATTTAAACTGCGAGTGATCCGTAGATCAGGATTCAATTATTCAATTCAGTTCACTTCAATTCCTGAATGGAGGTTATTTATTTTTTATTTTACTCACTTATATAATACCGTTAATTCCGAAGTGCTTTACATACTTTATTGGCACTGTCCCTGTTGGGGCTCACAATCTAGATCCCCTATCAATATGTCTTTGGCGTGTGGGAGGAAACCGAAGAACCTGGAGGAAACTCACGGAGAACATACAAACTCCTTGCAGATGTTGTCCTTGGTGGGATTTGAACCCAGGACCCCAGCGCTGCAAGGCTGCAGTGGTAACCATTGAGCCACCGTGCTGCCATGAGTTCCAACTCATCGTCTATGGGACTGCTGGAAATAGTGGAGTGTTGTCCTCCTTTTTAACCTGGTAGTTCCATAGACAAAGAATGGAGTTGAGGCCAAGCAAGTGCCCCTTTGCTCCACTCAGGACAGGGCTGAAGAGACTCAATTTCAGGATTACTGTGGGTTAGAAAGGCCAGACCCCACTGATCAGCAAGATATCCCCTATGCTTCCCTATAGAAGATAACTTGTTTTTTGGGAACACCTCCATAATATAGACTTATGGCAGAGTTGCTTCATCTAAATGTCATCTCTTTGTAAAACCCCTTTGAGAAATTTTTGCTTGTGCCTGCAGACTTGGAACTCCTCAGCCTGTGGTCCACAAAGTAAAACATGAACAGCTTAGGATGTTCAGACAAGAGAAATACATGTAAATTAGTGCACTTAGCCTTACCAGTATTGTAGGTAGTTGGCATGGCAGAATACACCAGGCCTTGCGTGGCCAAACTAGGAGTCGTCACAGACAGAACTGGAGTAGCCAAGGGCTGTGTAGACTGGGAGCTACTTATCCTTTGGGTATTCTGTGAATAAACAAGATATCATTGGAATAAACATGCAAGATTAAAATAAAATAACGTGAACAGTGAAACTATGTATGTACAAAATGAAGTCACAAAATATCCAAAGTAACAAATGCTTGGTAACTAGTATTGTGCACGTTACTGCATGCTATAACCAGCAGAGGGCAGTGCTGTAAAGCTGATTGAAGATCATTATCTCCTGAGCTAACACAATACTGTGATGGAGTGAAGAATAAAGCGGCCACAGGTTCAAACACCACGTACAAGCACTTGATTTGCTCCAATTTTGAATAATTAAATAAATAACCCAAATAGCGGTGGAAGAGAAAAAAATAAATAAAAAAAGCATGCAGTCATCATAGCTCGCATGTAACAGGCACAGATGTACATGCATCATAGCATGTGAAATGGGTGATAATGTAATGGGAAGCCCTGCGTCGGGGATACAACATCAGAGTTTGTAAACATCAAATAATTTATATTTTAGGTATTATTCATAAAGCAAATTAATGACATGAGAATATGTGGAAGTGTCACAGCATCCCAGTGATGTGCAGAAAGTGGGTTATTGTGGCTGTATCATTTCAATAAAATATTAATTAGAGCTCCGACCCATGCCAGTGGCATTCAGTATGTAGGTGAGAGGAGGAGCACTCTATGGGCCTCGCTGCTGTCTGCATACAGGCTCCTGAAGAAGATGAGATCATTCACAGCTCCTCAAGGAATGACCTCACCGAGGATGATGTAACCTGCCTGTAAGAGGAAGGCAGAGCAGCGCTCCTAGCAGGCTGAAGGAAGCAGACAGCAACCCGAAGATTAGCGATACGGCGCTGCAGATAATGGTGGCGGTGACCGGCTATTGTGTGATGTGATCGCCGCCTGTTCCAGGCACAAAACACAATGTGAAACGCACATCCAATGTTCCCTTTGAATATAAAGCTTTCCATTCTTCTGCAGGAAATAACTTGTCCTTATAACTCAGTAATTGTTGGGAATCTCCCCCCCGTCCCCCAAAGCTTCAGGAATGTCAAAGGGAACATGAGTGACACCGGATGTATGGAGATATATCCACCAAGCACACGGAACTCACCAAGTCCAATTCATCTTCTTCAGTCTGTATATAAATGAGGAAAATTAGAATTACAGAGGATATGGTGTGCGAATGATGGCGGGCAGACCCGATCAATCCTCACCTGCTACACCCACAACTAAAGTCCAGGAGACGCCGGACAAAGCGGCAGGATGAACGGCCGACTAACCAGCGGATAATGATTGCTGATTTTTAGTTACTAGTGATCAGGATGTGCAAGAAAGCTTCCATTACACTGTGAGGAGCAGAGGTACACATATGACACAAAGAAATCTAATTACTGCTCCACGTTTGCCCAGAAAATAACGTAAGAATTTTTTTTCCTCTAAAACAGAAGGCAAGTAGTATAAGAGACCGATGGCCTTATTTTTAGGATGGATTATCAGCATTAGATTGCTGGGGGTCCCATAACCAGGACTCCAATGATCAACTGTTATCCGATCCAGAGTCTGCCAAAAGGTACGCAGGGGCGCTGACAATGACATTAGTGAGGATGCGGTAATTAAAAGAAGTACCTTTTTATTTAGGATCAAAATCACAAACCTGTTTTTGCCCCCAGAGCGGAGACTACATGAGGTGATCTGTCCGGAGCCAAAAATTAGTTTGTGATTTTGATCCTAAATAAAAAAAAAAAAGCACTTTTTTTGATTACCCCATCATCACTAACGTCACTGGCAGCACACCTACACGGCCTTCATATTTTTCTTTTTCTCGGTTCCCTTTTGGTGTACCACGGATACGGTCTGGTCCTGTGCCTCACTGCCTACAAGCCAAGTGCTACAACCCCGCACCACTGGAAGTAACAAGCCATACTATCATCACCATATCCACCTAACATGTAAAAATGTACAGTGCCCAGAGGCAGATGACCATTGTACACTGTGTACTGCAGCTCCGATCACATTCACTTCAGTGGGAGCTGAGCTGAAGTACCTGAGAATGGCCACTGCACCGGTACAGAGCTGTGCTCATCCTGCTCCAGACATTGCACTTCCTGTGCCCGCAGACCCTGGTGATGGCATCTGATGTCGGACCCACACTGACCGGATAACGATGACCTCTCTCAAGGATAAATCATAAATATATGACTATGTTCCGGTGTGGGAAAACAATACTTTTTCCTTGCTGTTTTTTATGCAGTGTGCATCAATCTGCTCGGATTCTTGTGTTTTCCCCTTTTTATGTATTGTGGTGAAGATTTGATACAGTGTTTTTCTAGTGCAGAAATACCGGGATTCAGCACAAAATAATTCAAGTGACTTAATAACACACAGTTTTCAGGCTCCTCAAAAAGTCTATATGGGAAAAAAATGCACCAAAACCCACACAGTACAATGGCAGCTTTAAGGCACAGTGGGCACGAGTTTTCATGAAATGTTCCCACTTGGCATAATGCACTTAAAGGGAACCTCTCACCAGGTTTTTCCCATATAAAGTAGGGCCAGCGCCTTTACGCCCTTATATACAACATTCTACAACATGGAAATTTAATATTTAATAATTTTTTTGAGAGGAGCATTGCACGGCGAATAAGCCTCCTTACTTTGACAAGCCAGAGCTGGTATGTCACTCTCCACAAGGAGAAACCTTACCCCTTAGACCTCAGTCCAGAGCCTCTCACCTAGCCAAATCAGATCTCATACTTTGCACTGATGAGGACCAATAGTCTGAAACACCGTGTCTGCAAATTGAGATATGATTTGGCTTTTATCCTAAGTCATATTACAAGACTCGTTAAAGGGTTGATTGGGACTTGTAGGATCGCTACTTCCAATAGGTGGCGCTATAGAGTTCAAGTCCTCTTTTTCTCTTAAGAGACAATTTGCATTCAAAAAAAAAAAGAGACATATGCAGATTTTTCTGCAGCAAAACACAAACGTGTTCATACACACTTAGTCCCCTCATTGCATCCACTTCATTGTTTACCAGGTGTAGCTCCATAGTTTTAGAAATGGCTGCGCCCGGGTTCACTGTTTTCTACAGTCTTGTACAGCACAAGTGAATTAGCCCAATCTGTAACACCAGCCTCTACTAAAAGTTTGATATTGAGGACTGGGATAAGCCACCAATACGTCAGTCCTGGATAACCCCTTTAAAATCGATGACTGGTTGCCTCGCCAGCAGAAATAATATGTTCAGAAGTGTACAGAATTCTGCATAGTGTTCTGTTATGAAACCATCAGAAACTCACCAAAGGGGGCATCATTCCTTTGCTAGAAGGAGGTATGACTACTCGCAAGTCAGGCTTTCTGTTTATTCCCAGATTGCCTCCTGGAGGTGGTGGAGACTTTGTGGGCATGACTTTTCCTAATCCGTTGCCACCGGATGGTCCTAGAAGGTTCGGTGAAGCTCTTGGGTTAACAAACCCATTACCTAAAATAGAGGAAAAGAAAGCATTTAACAGCATGAACAGATTTAAAGGATATGTCTCTATGTCTTTGTTATTAAAGCAGATCTGTCACAGTATGAACTGAATACATTAAAGGATCTAGACTTGATAAGACTGGTGTGTTTACTTTGAAAATCCATGTTAGAATGGCTGTATGATCCTGATATTTAAAAGGCCCTTTTGCAATATTAGTAGGGAAAACTTTCTAATGGGATTGTATACACATTCCAACGGTACAGTAGCCTCATCAGGGCCAACAGAACTATTAATGTACAGGGTAATTTGGTGACAGACGGACTGGAAATTATAATGCTAGAAAATAGTTATTAAGCACAAAAACATAGCGATCGTATCTATCAATGTTCCCGAAGCTTCATTCTCTCAGCCACAATTCATAAGTAATATCTGTGAACGGTATACAGCTCTACATCACAGTCAAGATTTCTGTTAGACATCAGGAGCACTACAGGACCAACTAGAGGCACTAAACAACAGACGATGGGTAAATCTTTAGTGATTGACAGCCGTTTAAGATCTTATTTACACAGGCAGACAGTGGCAAACTGTGTATCGAGTCATTTACTGCTCATTGCACATAGGCTACCGTCGTTCTCGGCAGCACGAGATCCATTTACACAGGAAAATGCAATGCAGAGAACCAGGGCTGTGGAGTCAGAGTTGTGGGGTCGGAGCCCATGTCCATTTTCGTGGTGTCTGAGTCAGTATAAAATGGACCGACTCCTAAAATATATAATAAATTGGGTACAGTAGTTCAGGTTAGGATGTGCTGTAAATGTTTAATAATTTGAGAAAGTTATGACATGTCCTATAAACGTCTGTTCTGTTCCTGATCTAAGGATCTGGGCTTTTAGTGGAGATGAATCTGTGCTGCACTTTATGTACATGCTCAGTAGTGACCAGGGCTGTGGGGTCGTAGATGAGATGAATCTGTGCTGCACTTTATGTACAGGCACAGTAGTGACCAGTGCTGTGGGGTTGTAGATGAGATGAATCTGTGCTGCACTTTATGCACATGCTCAGTAGTGACCAGGGCTGTGGGGTTGTAGATGAGATGAATACGTGCTGCAGTTTATGCACATGCTCAGTAGTGACCAGTGCTGTGGGGTCGTAGATGAGATGAATCTGTGTTGCACTTTATGTACATGCTCAGTAGTGACCAGTGCTGTGGAGTCATAGATGAGATGAATCTGTGTTGCACTTTATGTACATGCTCAATAGTGACCAGTGCTGTGGAGTCATAGATGAGATGAATCTGTGTTGCACTTTATGTACATGCTCAATAGTGACCAGTGCTGTGGGGTCGTAGATGAGATGAATCTGTGCTGCCCTTTATGTACATGCTGAGTAGTGACCAGTGTTGTGGAGTCGTAGATGAGATGAATTTGTGCTGCACTTTATGCACATGCTCAGTAGTGACCGATGCTGTGGGGTCGTAGATGAGATGAATCTGTGCTGCACTTTATGCACATGCTCAGTAGTGACCGATGCTGTGGGGCAGTAGATGAGATGAATCTGTGCTGTACTTTATGCACATGCTCAGTAGTGACTAGGGCTGTGCTGTGAAGTCAGGGAAATTGATGAGTCTGAGGTTTGGCTTACCGACTCCAGAGCCCTGCCGAGAACGATGATTTATGTGCTGCACACACATTTCATCTGATGGAAGGATCGTTTTGCTCGTTCATGGGCAGCATTTTTAAGAATGCTCTCTAGCGATTATCTTTCAGTGTAAAAGCAATTTAAGATTTAGCCCTCTGTATGGCTACAGTGTGGCATCTGTGCCCAATGGAACTCCATGCATTTAAAAAAATATATTGCAGTATATGTTTATTTTACAGGATAAGTGAATAGAAAAGTTTGTTAAAAACTATACACAGACATATACTACTGAGCCTATTGACACATTTGATGTATGCATGGTACATAGGAAGTTTAAACACTACACCATGCAGTCCCACAATGCAAGGTCTTCCTGCAGAGAAGGGTCACACAATTGCAATGATATCATTTGCAGTATAGCTTTAAATGAATGGCAATGACCATGCAATACAGTTCATGTTGTCTCAAGTAGTTTAAAATTTTGCAAAATCTGTATTTCCTATTTTTCTTACTAGAAAACTGGTATTTTTGCTTCTCCAATCCACCACCACAGTCTTCTTCATTGTTTCGGAGGTTACAATATGATGGTTTAGGACACATTTTGACTTTCCTAATTCACCCTTGGATTTAAGCAAGGGGCAAATACTTCCATTATCCTTCACACTGATGTCACACAACAGCTCTCTCCTGCCGCCCGGCTCAAAATTTAATCAGGCACCAACTGGGGAGCAGAATCTGTGAGCCGCGGCCAGTCACTTCTGCTGTTAATGATGCTTGATTCAATCCCATTTTGCTGTCATAACAGAAGGCAATTATCCAGCAGAACTGCCAGTCCCGTGTGGATGGCACTGGCTGAGGGAAATGAAGGCTGGCTGACCGCACCATGAGGACGTAGCAGAAATCCTAATATTCTTACACTATACAGGATGCCGACCCTGGAGAGGGGCTGCTAGCCGAGAACATCTGGCTACACATACTGGGGTCCGCATACTGTGAGGTGTAACATGTAATCAGACGGTGGAGCATATTCTTATACAAAGTGCATTGCTCAAGCTCTGACATTACTATTATAAACATTAAAGTGGATCTGACATTAGTCTCCTATGTAAGAGCAGCGCAGTATGGGGACAGGTCTTCTCTCCCATCTACTGGTATGATTCCCGATCGCTCCCATTAGCTATACTGCACAGTATAGATACTAGATACACTGAAAACTTTTTTCCTAGTTGAATAACCCAATGGCAAGAGTAGAGAAAAAATAAAGCCACAAAGAAGACGAGAAGAACACAAACCAGTCCAGCAATCAGGCTGATTAAGATCCTAATAATCCCCAAATGTGCAAATCATGTATGGAAAACTATGAATCCATGTTTCTGGTTTATGCAGTGAGAATCTTTCCATGTGATATAATTATATTTTTCACTTTTTTTCGAGCAGATTTAAAGGGGTATTCCTATCTCATACAATTGTTCCTTATCCACAGGATATCCCATAAATGTAATAGTAGATGCGGGTGTCCGTAATGGGCCCTGCATCTTTCTCGATACTGTGGCCTCATCACACAAAAGCAGGTAAGGTGGTCGGAATTCTCTTACAACTAAATGGAGATTCTGACCACCACTACACAGAGAGGACGCCGCTTCATGACCCCTTTCTCAAGATTACTGGGACCATCATTTGTAGTACAGATCATAAATGTAGAGATATAAATACCTCTTTAGGGCCCCTACAAAAGATAAAAGTCGGCCTAACCTGTTGATTTCAGTAGGATCAACCGGCCATCTAATTTGTAGAAGAACCTCTTGACTGTTCCCTAACAGATTACGTCGAGAGACAAAAGGATCAGGCAGTTGGAATTCAATTTGCCTTATCCTTTTGTTAGGTGAGGACATAAGTCAGGGCCACAAAATTCTGGCAGCAGCTCTTTCGTAGAGAACACACCAGAGGCTATTGTTTGGCTGACAGCCATCTAATGGGTATGGCCAGTCTGATCATTTGGCCACCATGTCCCATCCTTTCACAGTGATATCTTTACTTAGGGAATATTTGGGAGATGCTGCAGCAGATATGATTAGTAGGTTCTCCGTGTTTGCATCAAGCAGCAATTTCACAAGATCCCATTAATTCTAGCATCTGTTATAAGCAGTCTAGCCATGATCAGTATCGTTACTACCCCTTTCCTAATATACAAAGCTTCCAGGGGATTTCCTACTAGTGTCATTAATTTAATCATCCAGGTTTAGAGAACAGTGATTAAATGCCATGTATTATGTTCAGCAAAAAAAAACAATACTCAAACAGTAATGGGATAGAATTTGGGTACGATATATGTTTGCAGGGAAAAAAAAATAAAACAGCTTGGAAAAGTCAGACTTCATTTAGTTCAGAATCGGCAGCAGATATTTGAGGTATCTGAACGTACCCCTATTCTAAAGGGCTAATCCGTGTCCCCCTAAATACAGAGGATTTCATGAAGAATGTACCTGGAAACGGTTTTAATATGAGATACGTTCACTTACTGACGCAGTACAAAACAGGTATGTTTTGTAGGAGTGTGGAAAAAAAGAAGCAAAATAACGTTTCTTCAAAATACCAACGTAGAATTATAACTTGTATCCTTCCAAATCGATGAGAAAATATTAAGAAAGTTGCAACACAAAAAAAATACTCTGGAAATATTTGCACACTCCAGAAAAAAAGATTATTTTGCTATTGCTTTTAGAGAGAGAGAAAAAAATAAAAAGGTGAATCAATACGGGTCATATTTCCTTCTGTGAATTCGGTCTCAAGGAACACTGCCAATAATAATGCTCTTATTACTGCGGAGGATAAAGCAATGCTCACACCATTAAATATTTATCATGGTCATCTTCCAAAAAGGAAGAAATGGTAAGAGGGCATTGTACGAATGAAAGTGACTCCAACAAATAAATGTAGAGGATAAAATAATACCGCGCTCTCAGTATTTTAATAGAATCAGGAGACGAATGATGAAAAAAGCAGTCACTCACAAATACAGGCCGACACGTTTATAAAGTGACTCTCCCCTTATCTTTCTATTGCATGTAGAAGTATGAAGGGTAATTATAGAGCATCGTCGTCTAAGTTTCCTGCTGCACTACACAAATACATCAAGTCAGTATCTGCTACACCTAGACAGGACATAGGGGCACATCTAAATAGACTACACTGACGTCACAAACACTTCATGGCAAAAAGGGCAAACCGGCTGATACAAAATATCTAGAAATCTCTTATTATATTGCTTGTTTGCTAGATCTACTTTAAAAAAAAAATTCTTCATAATGTACGACACAAGATAATCAAAGCTGGTGAAAATAGCTTTGTGTGTACAACATTATGCAAATCTGTATATTTTAATAGAAACAAGATTTATACTGAATTGTTGATACCAGAGGTAAGTATAGTGGTATAACAAAATATATGAAATGTAATCCCAATATTAAAGACGGATACCAGTTAGAATAAATAATAGACACAATACGTCAGAATAAAGTATCACGAAATGACAATAGTATAAATCTCATAAGTGGGAAATGCAAGTGAGCATGAAAGAGACTCACCAATGAAAGAATAGCACTTGACGTGTGCTTCGCAGCTAGCTTCATCAAGGGTGGTAATAGATGGCAAAACCAGACTATTTAAGGCTATGAAAGCCAATCAGAAACTATTAGTAATATTACTAAGTTGTCACACGTGATAAATGATATGGTATCGTTTGGAGGGCGTAAGTGATGTTTAAAGCCATCCACAGAAGGCCCACCCATCAACCAATCAGATATAGACAGAAAGGAATTCACCAATCAAATCGTCAGAAAAAAGGAGGCATGTGATCAATGATGTAATGATTTAGTGGCCAGTAATATGAGTCATGCTGTTATGTATGCGATCACGTGACCAGCCATGTCGGCCACATGATCGGAAGTCACGTGTGACTAATGGTGTTATTTCCTTATCCAAGAACAGCAGCGCATTTATTGGTTGCCCAGTGGTATGACTGATAACGCGGCCTCCATATGCGTGGCAGTGTCACAGTCACATGACCGCTTAGTGCGAGGTATATGACTGCATTTCCGTGATAAAGTAGCCATGTGACCGACGACGCAGCCGACACGTGGGCGGCGGGGTCACAATCACATGACCGTTTGGTATGAGATACATCACTGCACTTACTTGATGCAAAAGAAATAACCATGGAAACGGTCACGTGATCACCAAATTAGTATTCATGAGGGGACATAGAATGAGGGAGATATAATATAGATATAAATAGGAACGAAATATACATATGACATCTAGCAAGTATGTTTAACATAACAGTGGTAACATAATAAAATTGAATTACAACTGTAGTGCTAAATATACAGTCATGGCCAAAAGTTTTGAGAATGACACAAATATTATATTTTCACATGATCTGCTGCCCTTTGGTTTTTATGTGTGTTTGACAGATGTTTTTATCACAGACAGAAATATAATAATTGCAAACATATGAGTAACAAAAGCTTATATTGACAGTTAGAATGAGTTAATGCAGCAAGTCAATATTTGCAGTGTTGACCCTTCTCTTCAGGACCTCTGCAATTCTCCCTGGCATGCTGTCAATCAACTTCTGGACCAAATCCTGACTGATAGCAGTTCATTCTTGCACAATCAATGCTTTCATTTTGTCAGAATTTTTAGGTTTTTGTTTGTCCACCCGTCTCTTGATGATTGACCACAAGTTCTCAATGGGATTAAGATCTGGGGAGTTTCCAGGCCATGGACCCAAAATCTCTATGTTTTGTTCCCTGAGCCATTTAGTTATCACCTTTGCTTTATGGCAAGGTGCTCCATCATGCTAGAAAAGGCATTGCTGATCGCCAAACTGCTCTTGGAGGGTTGGGAGAAGTTGCTATTGGAGGACATTCTGGTACCATTCTTTATTCATGGCTGTGTTTTTAGGCAAGACTGTGAGAGAGCCGATTCCCTTGGCTGAGAAGCAACCCCACACATGAATGGTTTCAGGATGCTTAACAGTTGGCATGATACAAGACTGGTGGTAGCACTCACCTTGTCTTCTCCGAATGAGGCGTTTTCCTGATGTCCCAAACAATCGAAAAAGGGATTCATCAGAGAAAATAACTTTACCCCAGTCCTCAGCAGTCCAATGCCTGTACCTTTTGCAGAATATCAGTCTGTCCATGATGTTTTTTCTGGAGAGAAGTGGCTTCTTTGCTGCCCTCCTTGAGACCAGGCCTTGCTCCAAGATTCTCCGCCTCACAGTGCGTGCAGATGCACTCACACCTGCCTGCTGCCATTCCTGAGCAAGCTCTGCACTGCTGGTAGCCCGATCCCGCAGCTGAAATACTTTAAAGGGTATGCCACACTAAACAATATCGCTAACGGGATCGCTAAAAAACGTCACTATTTAGCGATCCCGTTAGCGATATTGTTCAGTGCGGCAGCTTCCAGCGACGAGCTTCCTGCTGTGATCTCGCTCGTCGCTGGAATCGTTCCGGACCCTATTTTCTCGTCGGCGCTCCCGCTGGGTAAGTATATATCGCTAGTGTGGCACCTTTTCTTAGCGATTTAGCGGTACTTTTGTACCGCTAAAGTCGTTAAGAAGATCGCTAACGGCGATAGCGTCGTTAACTATATCGCTAAATGTGGCCGCATTTAGCGATATAGAAACAATCCCGCTAGCGATCGCATTAGTATGCGTCGTTATCGTGATCGCTAGCGGGATTGTTTAGTGTGGCAGTACCTTTAGGAGACGGTCCTGGCGCTTGCTGGTCTTTCTTGGGCGCCCTGAAGCCTTTTTGGCAACAATGGAACCTCTCTCCTTGAAGTTCTTGATGATGCGATAGATTGTTGACTGAGGTGCAATCTTTCTAGCTGCGATACTCTTCCCTGTTAGGCCATTTTTGTGCATTGCAATGATGACTGCACGTGTTTCTTTAGAGATAACCATGGTTAACAGAAGAGAAACAATGAGGCTAAGTGCACACGTTCAGGAATATTTGCGTTTTTTTCGCATTTTCTCCGCGATTTTCTGCGGTAAAAACGCGAAAAAAACGCAAGCATTAAGCATCCTATACATGTTAATTGATTCCGCATGTTTTGGCCACATGTTGCGTTTTTTTCCACGAAAAAAACGCTTCGCGGAAAAAACAGCAACATGTTCATTAATTTTGCGGAATGTAAGCGGTTCATGTGCGATGGTACCCAGGGTTTGGAGGAGAGGAGACTCTCCTCCAGGCCATGGGTACCATATCCCTGGTAAAACAATAATTAAAATAAAAAATAATGATATTCTCACCTTCCGGCGGCCCCCGCAGCCTTCCCGCCTTCAGCGACGCTTCCGGTCCCAGGAGTCCTTTGCGAGAATCACCCAGATGCCGTAGCGGTCTCGCGTGATGCTACGTCATTGGGGTGATTTGTCGCAAAGGACTCCTGGGAACGGGAGTTGCCGGGAGCGTCGCTGAAGGCGGGAAAGCAGCGGGGGCCGCCGGAAGGTGAGAATATCATTATTTATTATTTTTTTATTATTTTTACATTAGATCTTTTTACTATTGATGCGGTTTGACTCGTGTGACCAACCTGTCAATCAGTTTTCCAAGCGATGCTACAGATCGCTAGGAAAACGCTTGCATTCTGCAAGCTAATTACGCTTGCAAAACGCTAGTTTCTTGCGGGAATACGCATACAAAAAAAATGCGTATTTCCCGCGGGAGAAGTGCGGGATTGCCACGGAAATTTCCGTGGCAATTACGCAACGTGTGAACTTAGCCTGATGCCAAGCACCAGCCTCCTTTTAAAGTGTCCAGTGGTGTCATTCTTACTTAATCATGACAGATTGATCTCCAGCCATGTCCTCATCAACACCCACACCTGTGTTAATGGAGTAATCTCTGAAAAGAGGTTAGCTGGTCCTTTTAAGCCAGGGATGCAATGATATTGAAATGTGTTTTGGGGATAAAGATCATTTTCTAGCCAAATATTGACTTTGCAAGTAATCGCTGTTAAGCTGATCACTCTTTATAACATTCTGGAGTATATGCAAATTGCCATTAGAAAAAGTGAAGCAGTAGACTTTGTAAAAATTAATATCTGTGTCATTCTCAAAACTTTTGGCCATGACTGTAGTGTATAACACACAATATCAAAGATATAAATGACAATAAAAAGGTGTATACAAGTGAAAAAATGGATGAGTACAGAATTATGATAAAGGTTTAATTGGTAAAAGATAAATCCCTATGCATAGTGAAAAAAATATGTAAAAGGTGAAAAAACATACAAGTGTAAAAAAATAAATAATAAGTGAAGCATGCAAATGAGATAAAGTGCAAAAGTGATAAAGGTGAATGTGTAAATAAACATACGCGAAATGCGCATCAGACATTAACGGACGAGTCTCTTTCATGCCACTGTGCACACTTACACCTCCAACTTAAGGGATTTAGGTTTTCTGCTATCCTTATGTGTGAATGGTCATATTTACCCTGTGCTCATGATATTTGTATAGATTTACTTAGATCTACTTTATGGGTACTAAATGGGATTTTCAGGCCTTCCCTCAAAGTTTCCAATCATCTTAATGTCCATCACTAATAAAGATTGTTCAGCCAATGTAAGGCTCCACTTTCATGTTCCGGCCTCCAGAAATGACTAGTGTGGGGTCCAGAACATGTAGTCTCTAGATAAACTAGAGATATATTAGAGGAGCTATCCCTAATAAAACTCAGTATTGAGTGAATGGCAGAACATGGACACAAATTCTTTGAAATTACTATTCTACTATTTTCAATTTAGCACACATTTTTGAGTTTCCCAAGACTTTCCTGGACCTGATCCCCTATGCGCCAATTCCTCAGATCTGATACAAGATGCTATTTTCTGTCTATTATATTAGTACATAAAGAAGAAGAAGAAAATGGGAGCTGTAGGACAGAAGCTGAAGCCTAAGGGTACGTCTAAAGGGGACACTTACACTTTGAATGGCAAATCTAAGGAAAAAAACAGGGCCCATCCCCAACGATAAAATATAATTTAGGCCGGCGTCACACTTGCGAGTTTGATGCGAGTAAGTCGCACGACTTTCTCGCATCAACACCCGACACAGGCCGCCCACTCTCGGACCAGAGTGTGCGGCTGCATGTATTTCTATGCAGCCGCACACTCGGGTCCGAGAGCGGGCGGCCGTGCGGGTGTTGATGCGAGAAAGTCGTGCGACTTACTCGCATCACACTCGCAAGTGTGACGCCGGCCTTATAGTATTAGTATCCTTATACCGGACAGAGAGACCTTATAATCCCAATTCCAGATGTCCAGGTCTGACCCCATCCTCTGCACACCCTACACCTATCGGGAGTCCTTGTAGATTAGTTACACTGAAAATGATGAGAAATAATGAATAAAAAAAAACTTGGATATCAGATTTTCGTGCAGCATCTGACATTTAGCTGCCTCATAAGAAGAGCCAGGGCCACACTGACTTTCTGCAGAACTACTAAGTGATTTTAGCTATGAAGGGACAACTGCAGTCCACAACATTGCACCCAATGTAAAGTACCGGATTTCTTTGGGCTCCAGCTATAATCAGCATCACTATAGAAAGTCTCAGTGTAGACGAGGCCTAACCACATTTCCATCAGATGGAGCAATCTGCTATGTAATAAATCTCATACACACAACATACACTATGCTAAGGCAATGAAACTATTAAAAACATTTTGGGAAAGTGCAATATTTTTTTTGTTTAGCTACATTGCGCAGGCACAAAATTATAATGTTTTAAACATAATTCATTTTTTCCGCACTCACCTACTGGACTGGCACCAGCACCATTTGGCACAGAGATGTCAGATGAACACAACATCACACCTGCCAAGAAAAAAAGAGGTTAAGTATTAAAGAAGGCAAAGTGAATTTACATGTCGGAATACGAACTAAGCCAGGGACACGAAACATGCAATAATTCAAAAGGGGCCATATGTTTGACTAAATTCCACCATCATCTATTCAAGAACACTAGGAGAATTACCAAAGATTTAGAGGAAAGCATCATTTTTGGATTTATGAGACACATCTCCGTTATTCTGAAATTATTCTGACATGATCTAAAATATCATCTTGGTTGATAGTCAGCCATATACATTCAACAGCTGTTAGGCCAAATGTTCATCCCGCTAACCGCTACCCCTCCTGACCCCCATACACATGCACGCTTGAGTGAGCATGCATGCGCTTCCATTGAGCAGACGGGAGGAAGCCGCTAATATAACCTGAAAAGAAAAAAAATGGGATTTCAAATTTAACATGCCCAATTCTTTTTTTCTGCCACCATCGTATGTGCAGGGCGTCTGTAGGACACAGAACACATTAGGTGATCAGCGGCCCGGATGACTTAAGTCTAAGGCTGAAATCAGACGTTTGACTATCACGCTAAGTACAGATGATTTCCCGGACCGATCGCGGGTGACCTGAACTCAACCTTATGTGGGTATGCATAGGAAATAGGTTGTTGATTTCGGGTAACATGACTGCGGCTGGTCTGGAAAATAACAGTCCGTATTAAGACCGTGATACACGCATGTGTGAATTCAGCCTAATACATAAAGTTACCTTTATCAACATCTGAAATTATACAAAAGCGATTACAGATTCCTGACCCCCTCCTCAGCCCCATGATATACTGTCACAAGCCAAGGGAGCGGAGATATGTGCAGTATCCCCGCACGGAAGGCCCAGTTTTCATGTTCTGTTCTTGACCATGTCATGGAGAAAAAAAAATGTGGCTCATTTGCTAACAAAATCATTGCTCTACAGAGCAAAAGGTGTTAAAATATTTTTGTGTCTTACTATACTAATCTGATATTTAGTTACCTGAAAACAGGAAATCACCCGTGACCACCTCGCTGCCTGCAGAAATACAGAAGCTCTGCGGTTGGAGAGCATAGCAAGCAGCCCCATGTCTTTCATCTTCCTGGACCCCTGTGTCACGTGTGGGCACAAGAAAGAAGCTACACTGACAAAGCCAAGGTGCAGCACCCATGCTTCAGCTACCTGCATTCCCCGTGCTTGGGGGCCTCTGTGACACCCCTGGAGAAACCACATTTCGATGCAGCGGTGCCTGAGGTGGGGACAGCATGCCCGTGTCCGTTAATGAGGTGCTGGCAGCTAATGAAGCAGTGACGAGTGTGTTTCCCGGAGAACTGTAGGGCAACGTGTTGGGGTTGCTCACTGGGACGGTCACAGACATGGAGAAATTCTGCTGCTGTAGTCCAGGCTGGAAATACAGAAGACAAGATTACTTTTAATATGTATACTTTGTCCATGAATCATACCCATAAATCTAAACCGCACATATTATAGGCTGAAATGAACATGAATTATGGATGGATCACATTTTCACCAGTACATGCTGTACCAAACAGGACAGATAGCAGGAAATGTGTGGGCTCCGTCTTCTGCACTTACATGTTCATTGTAAACAGTAAACAATAGATAATAGGACTATAATGTGGCGGCTGATTATCATACCGCAATACATAGAGGAAGTGGTGTACCAGAAGTGTGTGCCGGACCGTCATACAACCAATGTCTCATAGGGCATCACAGCATTACACAATAATGGCCTTTCATACAACCTATCCATTTGCTTTCTGTATCAATTCCTGTCGTTTTCAGGATCTCTACTTACTGGGGACATCCATTTAGTTTCGGTGGATAGAAATGTGTCCCGGGCATTAGATGGACACTGGTTTGTCATTACAGAACGCAGCTCTGAGAACTTTACTACCAGACGTTGCGGGTTTGTTGGAAATGTTCTTTGAATTTGCAATGCAAGTATAGGAATCTGTGGCAAATCCCCAGCAAAATCCATGGGCCGCCGTGTAGCTTCTGATGTTTACGGACACATTGCAATTCTTTAACATAGGAAACTGTATTTAGTCTTGGAAATTTTTAATAACTGCTGCTGTGCAAAACGGATATGGATGACATAAGAAAAAAATTGTTTTGAGATTTCTAGATGAAATTCGGATGATTTTCTTTATACACACGTGTGAACCTAGGCTAACGGGGCAGTTACACAGGCCGAATATCGGGAATGTGAATTCAATCAACAAGTGTCAACAATCACCAGCCACCTGATTAACGAGCAAAATCCTACGTTGTTGGGCAATTTTTTTTTCAAGTTTGCTTAAAGGGAACCTGTCGCCAAGTTTTTGCTACCCCATCTAAGAGCAGCATATTGTAGTTGCAGAGACCCTGATTCCAAAGATGTGTCACTTACTGGGCTCTTGCTGTCATTTTGATAAAATCAAATCTGCTGCAGATTTAACAGTTCTCCGAATGCGGAGCTCTGTATAACCCCTCCAGGGCCGGCGTCAGCACCCGGCACACCCGGGCAAGTGCCGGGGCCCTGAGCAGGCGGGGGGGCCCACTCGCCGTCGGGCACCCCGGCGCCCGTTAGCGGTGTCAGTGCCGCCACTGGCCTCCCCCCCCCCTGCTTGCTCAGGGCCCCGGCAGAAGCCGGCGCAATACTTACCTCTCCCGTGCCTCCGCTGCCGCATCTCCGGGCTCCAGGGTGCGCCGGCGCTTCCTCTCTCACAGCAGCGCCGCTGAATGTCATCATTCAGCGGCCGGCTGTGGCAGAGAGCGCGCGGACGCAGGACAGGTGAGGCGTG
Organism: Oophaga sylvatica; assembly: GCA_033576555.1. NCBI lineage: Eukaryota > Metazoa > Chordata > Amphibia > Anura > Dendrobatidae > Oophaga > Oophaga sylvatica. The sequence goes on from JARQOD010000004.1 coordinate 463,230,119, forward strand.
TGTGTGCCTGCCTGCGTGTGTGTGTTTGTGTGTGTGCCTGCGTGTGTGTGTGTGCCTGCCTGTGTGTATGTGAGAGAGTGCTGCCAGTGCCTGCGGTGCTGTATGTGTGATGGTGGTGGGGAGGAGGCGATGATGATGATGATGGGGAGGCAATAATAATGGGAAGGCAATGATGATGATATTAATGGGGAGGCAATGATAATGATGATTATGGGGAGGCAATGATAATGGGAAGGCAATGATGATGATATTAATGGGGAGGCAATGATGATGATGATGGGGAGGCAATGATAATGGGAAGGCAATGATGATGATATTAATGGGGAGGCAATGATAATGATGATGATGGGGAGGCTATGATAATGGGAAGGCAATGATGATGATGATATTAATGGGGAGGCAATGATAATGATGATGATGGGGAGGCAATGATAATGGGAAGGCAATGATGATGATATTAATGGGAGGCAATGATGATGATAGGGAGGAAATGATGATGGGCAGGCAATGATGATGATAATGGGCAGGCAATGATGATGATAATGGGGAGTCTTTCCACAGCGCCCTTTCCTGAGCCGTAACAGTACAGAACGCAGCACAGTGTAGAGGAGAGCTCCATATTTTGTATGGAGCATTATATGTGGTCCAGTATTCTGTATGGAGCATTATATGTGGTCCAGTATTCTGTATGGAGCATTATATGGGGGATGGCGTGACATCCTGCATGGGGTATTATATGGGTGATGAGGGGGAGACTATGTGGTGCCCATAATATTGTATGGAGGACTGTACTGTCCAGTCTGTACTGTGCGCTGTGAGGATTTGGTGGTTTTTGAGCTATTGTACAATTTACAATAGGTATCAGTCATGTAATGGAAGAAGAGAAGTGTTTGGCGTTGTGCTATACCCATATTTCTCTGCAGTATCTGTGCATCATGAATCGTGGTCTGTGTTAAGGGGGCCCACTGAGGCTCTTTCGCCCGGGGCCCATAAAAACCTGGAGCCGGCCCTGAACCCCTCCCACACCACTGATTGGCAACTGTGTACACAGTGCATAGGCAGAGAGCTGCCAATCAGTGGTGAGGGCGGGGTTGTCCAGAGCTCAGGAATATGGAGGACTACATGGCAGCAGGTTTACTAGTCCTCTAGTGATAATCTCCTGCTGCTGAAACAAAGATTTTATTAAAACTACATTACGCAGCCCCGTAAGTGACACATCGCTGGAATCAGGGTCTCTGTCTACATTATGCTGCTCTCAGATTAGGAAGCAAAAACCTGCTGATTCCATTTAAACAAAAGGTGTTGTCAAGAACAATGACAGTCTATGCACACTGAATGATCATGGAAATGGGGTCGGCCTAAGTAAAAGACTGCCAAACGGCTTCTACGTTGTCAATCAGTGGTCGTTCAATGCTGCGGGTTGGCTACTCACTCTAAATCTAACCTTAATGAACTGACGACAAATGGAATCATTAGGAAAACATTAATCTGCTGTAAGTAAACACTGAAGCTTTCTACCAACCTGCTTATTATATAGCAACGTTAAAATCAAACATAAGTCATTTCAGCCCTGAGATCAGTAGCACAAATAGCTATTATATTTATATGGATTCTGACACTTTCTTGCAAAAGACAGGGCTACATAGTTACATAATTTATTAAACATAAATAAATTTCTGGCTAGAATCCAGCGCAGCACCGCTCATTGGCAGAACTGCCGGCAGCTGAGTCAAAGAGCGGCGCAGGATTCAAATCCCCCACCAAAGTTGCGCGGCACCGCTCAGCCAATGAGTGGTGCCGCGCGGCTTTGGCGGGGATTTGAATCCTGCGCCGCTCATTGGCTCTGCCGGCGGCAGCTCTGCCAATGAGCGGTACAGCGTGGCTTTGAGAGGCGCGGGATTCAAATCCCCCGCCAAAGCCACGCGGCACCGCTCATTGGCGGCTCAGCCAATGAGCGGCTCGGGATTCAAATCCTCAGCCCCGCCAGCTGAGCCAATGAGCAGTGCCGCACAGGATTTGAATCCCCCGCCAAAGCAGCGCAGCCAGGGACGGCTCAGCCAATGAGCAGTGCCGCGCGGCTTTGGTGGGGGATTTGAGGGTATGTGCACACGTTGCAGATTTGACTGCTGAATTTTCTGCACAAAAACAGGACCTCTTGGCAGAAAACGCAGATGCTTTTTTGATGCGTTTTTCATGCGGATTTGTATGCGTTTTTGTAAGCTAAATAAAGATATGTTATTTAACAAAAAAAAAAGGTTTGTGACGTAATTTCTTGTCCATCCTCCTCTTTTACATTTGTTCAACCCATGCTCCATTACACACAGATAGATAGGGCAGCACGGTGGCTCAGTGGATAGCACTACAGCCTTGCAGCGCTGGAGTCCTGGGTTCAAATCCCACCTAGGACAACATCTGCAAGGAGTTTGTATGTTCTCCCTGTGTTTGCGTGGGTTTCCTCCGGGTACTCCGGTTTCCTCCCACACTCCAAAAACATACAGATAGGGATTCTAGATTGTGAGCCCCATCGGGGACAGCGACGATAATGTGTGCAAAACTGTAAAGCGCTGCGGAATTTGTTAGCGCTATATAAAAATAAAGATTATATTATTATTTATAGATGATAGATAATACACTGTGTTCCAAATTATTATGCAATAATTGTTTAGGAGTGATGTGATGGTGATGTGTATCAGGGCTCTTTATATCACTGTAAGCAATTGCAGACACCTGTGCTAATTAGTTTGTCAGGTGTGTCCAATGAAAGGCAAGACTACTTAAGAAGGCTGTCCCACATTATTAAGCAGCCTACATTTTCTGCCAAAATGGGAAAGAAAAAGGATGTGTCGGCTGCTGAGAAGCAACAAATTGTGGAGTGTTTAGGTCAAGGCATGACTATAATCAACATTGCAAAGACACTTCATCGTGATCATCGCACAATCAAGAAGTATGTAGCTGATTCACATACACACGTGTGCGTGCTGAAAAGGGAAAATTGAGGACTCTTTCCTACAGGCAATTACGTCAGGTTAAAAGAGCAGCGGCAAAAAAGCCTTGTCATAGCAGCAGACAAGTTTTTGAAGCTGCTGGTGCCTCCAAAGTCCCCCAAACAACAAGATGCAGGGTCCTTCAGAGGTTTGCAGCTGTGCATAAGCCATCCTGTCGACCTCCTCTATCCACTGCACACAAGCAGAAACGGCTTCAGTGGGCCAAACAATACATGAAGACTGACTTCAAAACTGTTTTGATCACCGATGAGTGCAGTGCAACGCTCGATGGTCCAGATGGATGGAGTGGAGGATGTCTGGGTGATGGACACCCCATGCAAACACGGCTACGGCGCCAACAAGGAGGAGGTGGAGTAATGTTTTGGGCTGGAATCATGGGGAGAGAGATTGTCGGCCCCTTTAGGATCCCTGAAGGGGTAAAGATGAACTCCATAGTGTATGTTGAGTTTCTCAAACAGCACTTCCTGCCATGGTTCAAGAAGAAGAACCGTGCATTCCGCAGCAAGATCATTTTCATGCATGATAATGCACCGTCTCATGCTGCACATAACACATCTGCATCTCTGGCTGCTATGGGCATAAAAGGGGACAAACTTATGGTGTGGCCCCCATGCTCCCCTGACCTCAACCCCATTGAGAACCTCTGGAGCATCATCAAAAGGAGTGTCTATGATGGCGAGAGGCAGTTCACATCTAAGCAACAGCTCTGGGAGGGTATTCTGTCCTCATGCAAAACAACTGAAGCAGAAACCATCCAAAACCTGACACATTCAATGGCCGAGAGAGTTCAGAAGCTCCTTTCGAACAAGGGGTCCTATGTGCAAATGTAACATCACCTAGAATAAAGTTTTGAGTTGAAAACTGTTTGATTTCAGTTATAATAATCTGCTAATGCTTATAATTTCAAAAATGACCATTTTTTTGTTCTTTATTAAAATGAAAAGGTTGAAAACTCTGCTGTGCATAATAATTTGGAACATGCATTTTGAGTGTTTTATTTTTTAAAAAATATACTGTTATCATAGGCAGTTTGTACAAAAAGCTTTGAATTGTACTCTAAAGGGTATGCCACACTAAGCGAGATCGCTAGCGAGATGGCTAACGAGATCGCTACTGAGTCACCATTTATGACGCAGTAGCGATCTCGTTAGCGACGCAGCTGTGTGTGACATGTAGCAGCGATGTGGCCCCTGCTGAGATGTCGTTGATCGCTTATGAACGTTCTGAGCCGTTTTTTGGTCGTTGGTGTCCCGCTGGTGAGCCTGAATCGCTGAGTGTGACACCCTTTATGAACGACTTCACCAGCATCGCAGGTGGGACTAGGCTTTCCCAACGACCGCAGAGGTCGTTATACAGATCGCTGATGAGTTGTGTTTGGAATCTAACTAGCGATCACATAGCGATCGCACTAGCGATCTCGCCAGGTCGTGTCGTTGTCGTGATCGCTGGTGCGATCGCTAAGTGTGGCAGTGCCTTAATAGTTATTTGACTGGAAAATTACAATGACTGAAATTCATATAGGTTATTTGGGAAAATCTGAGAAAATATTATTTGCATAATAATTTGGAACACAGTGTAGATAGACAGATAGATAATAAGATAAATAGATGATAGATAGATAAATAGATAGATAATAGATAGAAGCTAGACAGATAGATAATAGATAGACAGAACAATAGAAGATAAATAGATAGACAAATAGAAAGATAGATAATAGATAGATAGATAATAGATAGATGATAGACAGATGGATAGAAGATAGATAGAAGAGATAGATAGAAGCTAGACAGATAGATAATAGATAGAAAGAACAATAGAAGATAGATAATAGATAGACAAATAGATAGATAATAGATAGATAGATGGATAGATAGAAGATAGATAGATAATAGATAGAAAATAGATAGACAGAATATAGAAAGATAATAAATAGAATGGTACATAAATAGTTAAAGACACACACACACACACACAAAATCTTCACGCAATAGCGTTAATTTAAAAAAAAAAATGGAAAAAAAATGGCGTGGGCTCCCGCGCGATTTTCTGCGCAAGAGGGGGAAAGCCGACAGCTCGGGCCAATATTTCTAGCTTGGGAAAGGGTTAACACCCATGGAGCTTCCCAGGCTATGAATATCAGCCCGCAGCTAGCCTTTACTGGCTATTAAAATAGGTCGACCCCAAAAAAAAAAAAAATGACGTGGGGTCCCCCAGTAATTTATAGCCAGAAAGGCTACGCAGACAGCTGCGGGCTGATATTCATAGCCTAGGAAGCAGCCATGGATATTGGCGCCTCCCCTGGCTAAAAATACCAGCACCCAGCCGCCCCAGAATTGGCGCATCTGTACGATGCACCAATTCCGGCACTTAGCCCCTCTCTTCCCACTCCCCTGTAGCGGTGGGATATGGGTAATAAGGGGTTAATATCGCCTTGCTATTGTAAGGTGACATTAAGCCCGGTTAATAATGGAGAGGCGTGAATAAGACGCCTCTCCATTATTAATCTTATATTAATAAAGGGTTAAAAAAACAAAACACACGCATAAGAATAAAGTATTTTAATTAAATAAAACACAACATGGTTTTCATATCTTTATTACACACTCAGATCCAAGCGACGCCCTCGATCTCCTGTAATAAAAAGTTAAAAAAATAAAACAACCGTATACTCCCTGTCCGACGCAGTCCAATTAATAACGAATGTCCCACGACAGTGTCCCCTATAGAACAGTGACATCAGGTGATACCACTGCTCTGTAGGGCCTCCCAATGATGCACTGACAGGAGACAATGGCTCCTGCAGTGCATCATTAAGGTTACCGGAGTTCATTCTCTCACTTTATGGCAATGCTGCGTGGGAATTTTCTCACCCAGCATTGCCAGTGAGAGAATGAACGGAAGTGACGTCATTCACTCCCGGCGTCTGAGCGATACACACAGCGGAGGATTACCTCCGCTGTCAGTGTATCACAGGGGCGGTGTAGAGCGCTGACATCACCCGATGTCAGTGTTCTATACCGGAGATCTTCGTGGGACACTCGTTATTATCTGGACTACGCCGCACAGGTGAAGTACAGGTTGCTTTATTATTTTATTTTTATTACAGGAGACGTGATTGGTGAGTATGTACTCTATGTTATGTGTTGTATGTTATATGTACGTTCTATATGTTATATGTTATGTGTATGTACTGTATGTTATGTGTTGTATGTATGTGCTGTATGTTTTTGTGTGTTATATGTATGTTCTGTATGTTATGTGTTATATGTTATATGTATGTTCTGTATGTTATGTGTTATATGTATGGTCTGTATGTTATGTGTTGTAGGTTATGTGTATGTTCTGTATGTTATATGTATGTTCTTTATGTTATGTTATATGTTACATGTATGTACTGTATGTTTTGTGTTGTATGTTATATGTATGTTCTGTGTTATATGTATGTTCTGTATGTTATGTGTTATATGTATGTTATGTGTTGTATGTTATATGTATATTCTGTATGTTGCGCTGTATGTTATATGTATGTTCTGTATGTTATGTGTTGTATGTTATATGTATGTTCTGTATGTTGTGTTGTATGTTATATGTATGTTATGTGTTGTATGTTATATGTATGTTCTGTATGTTATGTGTTGTATGTTCTGTATGTTATGTGTTGTATGTTGTATGTTCTGTATGTTGTGTATGTAATGTATGTTTTTTTTACATTCAACACATTAGCCAGATGATGGGACTACTACTGTCCCATCATTGGCTAATGTGTCACTCACTGACAGTGAAGCAGGCATAGCCGGATGGGACTTGTAGTCCCATCGGACGATGCCTGCATACACATACACACACACACACAGCAAGCAGAGCCTCGCACATACACAGATCACGCACACACACACCTGCAGACCCCCACACTGCCCAGCACACACACACATACCGAAGCTGGGCGGCACCGCTCAGCCAATGGCGGGGAATTTGAATCCCGCGTCGCTCATTGGCTGAGCCGGCATTGCACATTCAAACATTTATACTCGAATTACATTTTAAACACAGAAGTTTATACCAATTTATTTGCTATATTTCTGGATCTCAGACTAGAGTAACTGCTTCTTGGAAGGGTACTCTATTGCATCTTTGAGTAGCAGAGTCATGTTTTTCATCGCAAAAAAAAATTAAAAAAGCAAAAAAGGAGCCCTGGGCTGGTAAGTATCTAGGTAAAAGGTGACAAGTGGGAAGTGTAATGTATACATGTGGATAAGAGTAATCAGTGTAGGAGGTGATAAGAAGCAGAAATCATTCCTCACCTTACACAACTTTCCTTTTATCACTTGGCTGACATTCCTCTCAGTGCAGCAGCTCAATGCAGACCCTAATATCAGACCGCTGCACAAGGGGGAGATGTATGGGATTTTACTTACAGAAAATCTAATATAATAATAACAATAAAGTATTTTTTATTTTTCAAATGCAATAATTTTGTCCAGCATGGAGAGTTAAAAAGTTTTTGCAAATTTTAGTTAGGGGATTTGTCTACAATCCTTTAAAAAAAATGGAAGTGACATCCGAATCCAGGCCTTTCCCATACCATTTTACGTCACTTACCCCCTTTTACATCCTTTTTTCTTAAACTACATCTATGCTTTTGGGAGTAAACGGTTAATATATCCATAAAGGTACTAATATATATATTTTTACTATGCACTGCATAAAGGTGATCTATGTGAGGTCTTTAAGCATATAAATGGAAATGGAATATTACACCGGCAATTAAGCCTTTCTCCCCATACAGAAAAAGCTACATAGAACTATTTATTGTTTTCCACGGCATCCCCTAATATAACATTCTCTGCTTAATTTTTTATTATATGGTAATTTATTTAAAATTGGATTAATGAAATTGATTTTATAATGGATCTTGTCCTCGAATTGGATGCTTTAATTTTAATCTGCAGGCTTCAATTCACACTGTGTCTTAACTGATATCAGAATATGTTCATTTGGAGTACAGATGATGGCAGTGACAGGGCAGCACTGGTCTCCTCCCCTGAGTGTTGTGCTTACCAGCTGGTATCAATACAGATAAAGGCATGCAGATAGACTGGGGAAAAATCGGGTCGGATATGAATTGAAGTACATTTTTGTTTAGGGGAATAAAGACAAATCCCATAATAAAGAAATTTGCAAGGTTCATAACTTTGCATGACGAAAAAACAAAAAATAATAATAAAAAAAAAATTAAAGTTTAGTTACTCTTTAGTGAATGGCTGGGGTCTTTTTGTTAGAAGGGTCGCTTGTAAATAACCTGTCAAAAAGGGTCGAATCCCCAGGGATGAGCTGTAACATGTAAGAAAATGTCCCTGCGATGTCCCAAACAGAGGAAATAAAGCACTGGGCAGTGATCAATCACATCAATGTGCTGTTTATGTAAGAAGGATGATACAAGTCCTTCAAAGTCTTTGCAGACACTCTACAAAGTAATGTGATTTTTTTTTTTTTTTTAAATCAGAAACACACTTGCTGCACGGTTATCAAAAAAAATTAGGGAACCTAGACTGTGAGGAACGTTTGTAATAATTTCTTCTGGCACCAGCCATTCCTCCGCTTCCGGCACCAGCCATCCCTCCGCTTCCGGCACCAGCCATTCCTACGCTTCCGGCACCAGCCAATCCTCCGCTTCCGGCACCAGCCATTCCTCCGCTTCCGGCACCAGCCAATCCTCCGCTTCCGGCACCAGCCAATCCTCCGCTTGCGGCATCAGCCATTCCTCCAATTCTGGCACCAGCCATTCCTAAGTTTCTGGCACCAGCCATTCCTCCGCTTCCGGCACCAGCCATTCCTCCGCTTCCGGCACCAGCCATTCCTCCGCTTCCGGCACCAGCCATTCCTCCGCTTCCGGCACCAGCCAATCCTCCGCTTCCGGCACCAGCCAATCCTCCGCTTCCGGCACCAGCCATTCCTCTGCTTCCGGCAACAGCCATTCCTCCACTTCCGGCAACAGCCATTCCTCCGCTTCCGGCAACAGCCATTCCTCCGCTTCCGGCAACAGCCATTCCTCCGCTTCCGGCAACAGCCATTCCTCCGCTTCCAGCAACAGCCATTCCTCCGCTTCCGGCATCAGCCGTTCCTCCGCTTCCGACAACAGCCATTCCCCCACTTCCGGCAACAGCCATTCCTCCGCTTCTGGCAACAGCCATTCATCCGCTTCCAACAACAGCCATTCCTCCGCTTCTGGCACCAGCCATTCCTCCACTTCCAACAACAGCCATTCCTCCGCTTCTGGCAACAGCCATTCATCCGCTTCCAACAACAGCCATTCCTCCGCTTCTGGCACCAGCCATTCCTCCACTTCCCACTGAAATATGAGTTTTTCTCAGTGGAGTTTACATAGTTGTGGCTGAGCAGGAAGTAATAGCTGTTGACTGAATGTGCATTTGGCGCACAGCATCTTATATGTAAAAGATCCCAGTCACATTAGATGGAAGTCGGCCAAACCCGCCACATTTGGTGGCATCAGCCAACCATCTAACGTGCGTGTGGGGGCCTCCTGACTGTCCATCAACAGATGAAGTTGGGGAGAGAAGGATCTGGCCTGTTGAATTTCAATGGCCGATTCTTTTGTTCTCAAGGATAGGAGTATGGCAGCAGCTCTCAGAGGACACAGGAGCGCTAGGCCAAGCAGAGAGTCCTGTGTATGGGGGAGTCAGTAAAGAAAGCAGTGGACCAAGTGATCATTTGGCAGATAGCTATCTAATGGGTATAGCTAGGTGAAGGTCCGCTTTAGTTTCCCTTGCCTATAAAAGTAGAGCAGCCTAGACTCTTCCCCTCCGCACTTCACAATTCACCTGCACTAGAAGAGGGAACCAAATAGAAAGGCAAAATCAATGCCTCCTGAGCGATGATATGTAAGAGTCTTCTTTCTCCTGCTCAATAAAGTAGTTATAAGCAACTTAAAATCCAACTCTCGTCTCTCCACAAGCTCTAGCAGCTGCTCTGACTTTTCCCCATGCTGTACACTGCAACTCTTCTTGTTTACACTGGTGCAAACAAATACAGTTGCTTTATATTACAGCAAGGATAAAATAAAAGTAGATCACCCCACAGAAAACAATTATAAGATAAATGGAATAAATATATTGAAGGGGTTGTCTAGCCAAAAAGAAAAAGGTTCCCCAGGGGCTTGGAGCTTTCAATAGTAAACTAAAAGTGACACTAAAAAAAGCCTACAGAGAAAAAGAAGTACTGAGCCCAAAAATTAATATTACAATGTTTATTAATGATAATTTTTATAACACACTTAAAATTAAAAAAAAGTATATAGAACATGGAGATGGGAACAGAGATAACTGCCTGCATTAGGACTATCCAGATAGTGACATATAGGTTGTCATGACCACTGATAATGCAAATATGATGAGAGAGGTGTTACTGCAAACAGCATATATAGATTAATTATCAGTATATAAGTAAGATATCCTTATTATGTTCATAAAAAGAGATCAAAGTGAATGATGTAATCGAGTGATAAACAATTATTAAATAGACATGTACATGATGAGGATAAAGTGCCATGCAATAAATAATAAACAGGATATTTCATAATAGTTGGTAGTAAATATACTTCAAAAGGAAATAAAGTGCAGTGCTACAGAAAACCAACATATTGTATCATAATATTGATGGTAAGTAAGAAGACATGATTCAAATACAGCAGAGTTACGATATGCATGTGCAAACAGACCTAGATGGATAGTCACTATGCAGCAGCAAGGACCCCGACGCGCGTTTCGTGTATAGCTTCTTCAAACTGGGATTTGAATCATGTCTTCTTATTTGCCATCAATATTATGAAACAATATGTTGATTTATTTTTATTGCACTGCATTTTATTTCCTTTTGAAGCACATTTACTACCAACTATTATGAAATATCCAGTGTAGAAATAAACACTGTAATTTTTACTTTTGGGCTCAGTACTTTTTTCTCTGTAGGTTTTTCTAATATTTTTTTGAACTGCCCTATTACCTTTATAGCCTGTTTCTTTGGAATTTTTTTTTTAAAAGTGACACTAAGCTACCAGCACACAGTAAAAACCAAGGAAGGCCGCTTTGTAGCCTGCGCTGACACAGGAAGAGGAAAACGTCACCTTTACACCAGTAACTGGACCGCTGTGGTCTGTGACTGGCTGCAGTGGTCAGGTGACTTGAGTAGTGAGTCATATGATGTTTTTTAGATAATGTGCTGCTCAAGTCACCTCTTGTGTCAGCAGATCATGGTTGGTGCTGGTAGGCAAATATCAGTTTATTTTTCTTTTAACAGCTCCCATAGGACTTTTTTCTTTTGCCAGGATAATCTTTTATTAAGTGGGAAATAGACATTTGCGCAGAAGCTGCACTATCATTGCTCAAACTTCACAACGGTATCTTATCCAAGCAAAGCGTGAGAGGTGCGAGCTCTGGAGTCATACAGTAAATGTTGTAAGTGCTCTATTTCCAATCAATTCAGCATTGGCATCAACTGTGTCTGAAAATCCTCCCCTGGCAAAGTTACAGGGCCTCCTTTCATATCCTGGTTTTGGCCTTGACAACGAAGTGGTGAAATTTAACATATTAATAAAGAAGCAAGAGTGCAAAACAAAATAAGGAAAAAAAGACAAATCGCTGGCAAAAACAGAATCACATTTTCAGCAACAGGTTGACAGATTGCAAGAAAGCCCATCTGTTTATGGAAATAATTGTATTCCTGGAGAGAGCTGACAAGTACACACCAAGGCATAGAAAACAGCCAGAATACAGGGCACAAACAGAAGGCGTAGAATTCTCTAGGAGACTTGTGCTCAGATTTAAAAAGGTTTTTCTGGGACAATAAAACTGATGGCCTTGCCTTACCAGATCCCAGATAGGCACAGGGTTGGATCCCCTCCGATCAGCAGGTTAATCTGGGGTGTCCACTCCACTATTCACTAGGCATTCTGACTGTGGCTTGTATTATAGCCCCAATGACTATAGTGAGAGCTACGTCCGATCCATCATATACCAGGCAATGTGTGACTTGTATTACAGCTATACCAGACTGACATCGATAGCTCTTCCTAACAATAGTCCATTGATTTATTAATTGATATATGACATACTTGGCCACTGAATTACTTTAATCCTGTTCTACAGAAATTCAACAGATGTCCGTTTTGGACCATTGTCATGTTGGAAAAGTGCACGTCTACTAAAGGCATGGAGTGATGGCAGCATCTTCTCTTTCAATACAGAGCAGTGCAGTACTCGTATGTGGATTCACGACACCCCCCGACACCAGAAGCTCTGATGCAGCCCCACATACAGACCCTGCCACCATCAGCTTTCACTATAGGCACCAGGCATTTTTCAAAATTAATTTTTCTTAATGAATGGGGTTTACAGTGTCCTTATGTTGGTTTGAATGAGCGCTGCTGGTGTCGGGAGCTACATTTCATTGATGGCATCATGAATTCTCAAATCTACTGCTTGATATTAAAAGAGAAGATGCTACTTGGTAGACATACACTTTTCCAACATGACAATAGATGTTGCTATATGTAGCGAACCTGTTCAATCCATACCTAGAAGACTTGGTGCGGTCATTAAATATCATGGAAGTCAGACAAAATACTAGATGTGGGGTGCACTCATTTTGCATCAAATAATTTGAGTAAATTGAAGATTTTTTTTAATTAAAGTTAAACTATTAATCTGACTCATGTTATGGGTTAAACAAATTGCGTAAATTCTTCTTGTATTCAGTGAGATATTGATTAAAATCTTACTTTTTAAAGTCAGTTTACTCATGTTTAACAATATATATATATATATATATATATATATATATATATATATATATTACCTCTGGCAAAAATTAAGAGACCACTGAAAAATTTTCAGTTTGTCTGATTTTTCTCTTTATAGGTATATTTTTGAGTAAAATGTAAATTGCTCTTTTATTCCACAAAACTACTGGCATGTCTCCAAATTTTCAAGCCCTAAATTTTGTATTTACTTTCAGAAAATGAGAAATGGTCAAAATAACAAAAAAAAATGCAGTGCTTGCAGACCTCAAATAACGCTAAGAAAACAAGTTCATAATCATTTAGAAACAACAATACTAATGTTTTAACTCAGGAAGAGTTCTGAAATCAATATTTTGTGGAATAACCATGATTTTTAATCACAGCCTTCATGCGTCTTGGCATGCTTTCCACCAGTCTTTCACACTGCTTTTGGGTGACCTTATGCCACTCATGGTACAAAAATTTAAGCAGTTCTTCTTTGTTTGACGGCTTGTGACTATCCATCTTCCTCTTGATTACATTCCAGAGGTTTTCAGTGCGGTTCAGGTCTGGAGATGGGGCTGGCCATGACAGGGATTTGATGTGGTGGTCCTTCATCCACACATTGATTGACCTAGCTGTGTGGCATGGCACATTGTCCTGCTGGAAAAACCAGTCCTCAGAGTTGGGGAACATTGACTGAGCAGAAGTAATCAACTGTTTCTCCAGGATAACCTTGTATGCGGCTTGATTCATACGTCCTTCACAAAGATTAACCTGCCCAATTCCAGCCTTGCTGAAGCATCCCCAGATCATCACGGATCCTCCACCAAATGTCACAGTGGGTGCATGACACTGTGGCTTGTACGCCTCTCCAGGTCTCCGTCTAACCATTAGATGACCAGGTGTTGGCCAAAGCTGAAAATTAGACTCATCAGAGAACATTACCTTACTCCAGTCCTCTATGGTCCAATCCTTATGGTCTTTGGAAACTTCAGCCTGGCTCTCCTTTACTTCTCATTGATGAAAGGCTTTTTTCTAGCTTTACATGACTTGAGCCCTGCCTCTAGGAGCCTGTTACAAACTTTTCTTGACGTGCACTTCACTCCAGCTGCCATTTGGAATTCCTTTTGTAGGTCTCTTGATGTCATGCTGCGGTTGCTGAGTGACATTTGAAGATGATGATGGTCATCCCGGTCAGTGGAAAGATGTTGTCCTCAATGTCTGCTGCTTGACATTATTGTAATGGACTGCCGTCAAAGAAATTTTAAGGATGGAGGCAACATGATGCTCACTGTATCCCTCTGCCAGTAAAGCCAGAATTGAGCCCTTCTTTTCAACTCCTTTGGCATGGTTAAAAGTTATTTTTTCATTACTATTACATTTGGGATATTACTAGCACTTGTTTTGCCATCTAGCTTGTCCTATTGCAAGAGGATTGTGAACACCACAGCGGTGTTTTTTATACTTTCCTTCGTTAAATAAGATTTGGTTCAGGTGATCACCTATTCAGAAGCATATTAAGTAGAATGAGGTGTACTACGGTTGGAATTCAACTGACACTGGAATGGAATGGCTGTCAGACATGTAGAGAAGCTGATCTTTATAAAACTGTGCAGTAGTCTCTTAATTTTTGACAGAGCTGTATATTAGCCAAATTTCAAATACACACACATACACACACACACGTTAAATCAGATTAAGCCAAATTTACATTTGGGTGTAGATTTTCTAGGGATAAGTTCTCTGCACCTTGACTACCTAAGTTATTAGACAATGGTTTAAAGCTTGTGGTCTCTGGCAGGTCGTAAATAGTAGAAACTGGGATAGGTCCAACATCAAGCTATTGTTCCAAAGATTTATAACATACATTGATATCATTCCTTTTACCATAATTTTCCAAAAACTGCATGCCCTATCGGATGATGCTGTATGGTAGTATTCTCCCATAGAAGTGAATGGAGTGTAATACATGATCTTGCTACTCTGGCAGTGCACTATGGTGTAAATACACTGTTTCCCAGGAAATAAAGAGAACTCTTGTACTCACAGAGATCTTATGATTGCGCATCATATTATCAAATTCCTCGTTAATTTTTTTGTACTTTTCCTCCGTGTGGGGTGTAAGGACATAAGAGCTGTCTGGGTCCGGGCTGTCGCACCCTCGGTGCTCCTTCTTGTTCAGTGCCTAGACAGTAAAGTCAATAAAAAGGATCAACACATACAAGGAAGGGAAGAACGGTAAAACAATACTTACAGGGTCTCGCTTGAAAACAAAATCACTATCTTCATTTAGTTTGCTGAATGTCTCCTCCTCAAAGTATCTCTCAGCATCTGGGCTCTCACAACCATCTAAGCCTTTCTTTTTGAGAGTCTGAAACACAATTGGAAAATTCACTAACAAACTGCACTAACTAAATATTCAGACTTTGGGTCTAAAGGAGTTCTGCCCTTCAAGATCAAAATGAGTCTATTTATTACACCTTAATAATGACTTCATTGGTTGTGAAGGAGTCACCAGACATATCCCGCACTAGTGCCACAGTGACAAGTGAGCCTCCCGCACCTTGCTGCAACAGACGCCGTTTGCGGATAGAAGGGCATATACGGTACTACCTCGAGATGTGAGTCAGAAGCATTTATTGCTGAAAATACACAATATGTACATAGAAAGATACAAGCACAGAAGCAAAAAACCTATGCATGGGCAAAATGACATTAAATTCTGATAATAAAAATGGGCTGCAGGAGTTCCAATGCCCAAATGTGTGGAGAGCTGCACCATCACCTATAGGGTATGTTCACAAGGAGTTTTTTCCCCACATATTTTGGCTGAAATGTCTGTTTTGTGCCAATATTGACCTAAAAATACTACTACCTAACATGTCTCATTATTTTAAATGTGAAACCTCCATTACTATTCAGACAGTGGCTCATTTTTCCAATTATGCTTCCATAACTGCTTCAATAAGCGACATGTCCACCCAAATAAGTGCACCGGATAGAGGTACACAGATGAACCCCATTTAATGGGGCCACTGAAACTGCAAATCCAGGCCAGAAACCAACAGTACTGGCTGAGATTTCTATTTGAGATTCCACAGAAAATATAGATCGGATTTTTCCGTTATGTACTTACTTTGCGAGAGGACCCTTAGGTCATATTCACACGTTCAGTATTTGGTCGATATTTTACCCTAGTATTTGTAAGCCAAAATCTGGAGTGGGACAATCAGAGGTAAAGTATGAAACACGTCACCATTTCTGTATTTATCACCCACTCCTGGTTTCGGCTTACAAATACTGATATAAAATACTGACCAAATATTGATCAGCATAGACATAGAGAAACCTACAATCAGCTGGATCTGCTTTCATTAATCAAATTAGTATGCGTTACTAAATCCTAGAAGTACAATTTCTCCTTAAAAAAAATCCTGAATAACCACTTTTAACTATTAGAAACTAAAAGGCAGGTAAATTGGCAACTACTGCCTTTTGTACCCGGTGCCAGCTCAGAGTGGTCACCAACCGCTACTGCCTGCAATTCAATTGCTCCATGTCAACATAGAAGCTCTTCTTCCGGGCTGCGCTGTCGACAGGGCAAGACCACCGACGTCATGCTAACTGACCATCAGCTTCCCGCAGTTAGGCAGCAGGGAGCCGGCTGTCTATCAGCATGAGGTCGACAGTCATATTCCATCAACAGAGAAGAACTGAAAAGAAACCGCTGCTCTGTAGACGTGATGTCAGCAGAAGCTGCTGAATCGCTGACAGAGACCATCTGTGACCACTCTAAGCTGGCAGATATCGGCACTAAGCACAACACGAACATAGGTAGCAGCTACCTGTATGTTAATTCTTAAATACATTGCAAAAAAAAAAAAAGCCCTGGATAACCCTTTTAAGGGTTCATTCAGATGACTATATTAAACGGACAAGCTCTGTACGAGTAGAAAACATTATTCAATAAGGCTGCTCACATGACAGAGTGTCCGTGTGAAAAACCATCACCGCATGTAGTATTCTCTTCCATGTCCCGGATGACACTTGCCCATTCAACTTTATAGGTGCATAACAAAAAGTTGGCTCTCACACGAATCTGTGCAGCAGAATCATCTGAGCAGTATCTGATTTTTACAGATATATTGCCATTATTAACCTCGGAAACTGTATTTGATCATGCACATTGTGAGCAAATGTCTCACGAATGTCACAGACATGGACGTATAAAAAAAACAAAACTGAGTGGAGGTAGAAAAAGCGCATCACCGCTTCATTCTCTACAGGACTGTCAGCGCTGATATCCCAAGCAACCAACAACATTTCCCTACACTACTGATAGATACTTCTATACTTGAGGAAAAATAAGTACAAAATAAAAAATCATCCAATAAATATATCACACTTTATAATATAACACCTCCTTAAAGTATATCTTAACATTTTATCATATTTTTGTATCATAGTAATATACAGTAGGTATAGTAAAACATTTCTAAAATCTAATTTACGGCAGCAGCATTCATAGTAATTCAGTGTTATACAATACCTTATACTGTATTATGTATACTATGATACACTCATTCCATGATCTTCTGTATAGTAGCTGTACACTGTGCATTATATTGCTTTACATACTGTGCACTATGATGCGCTATGATTTAGGAATACAACTTATTGTCGTACTGTACGTAGTAACACAAGTTTAGCACAAGAATCCCCTGCCGTAGGGGAGGTATAAGAGGTTTGCATGGTTTGGTCTGTACCACAGTCATGTACAGCCGACACGCTGGGCTAGACCAGGGAATTTCCATGTCTGCACTGACTCATGTACCGAGTCATGGGCCAGATAATATCCATCGGTGGCATCAGCCATATGGCCTAATGTTTCACACCAACGCACCAACTTAGCGGTCCACTTAAGACTCTGTATATACATGGAGATAACGTGCTCTATTGTGCAGGGGTGCAGATACGTCTGATCTGCCATGCGGTTTATCGCTCTGCCAGCATTCATCTAATTCTTCTTTGTAATAAAATGTAACGTATGAGCCTGAAAATCTGCTGTGGATTTGCTTTAGAGCACAAAGCACTTTGCTTCACTCGCTTTACAAGGAGGTTAAGCATTTTTTTTGTACAATAATACGGTGTAATTGGTTAATTTGTGGCAGATTGGTGGTGATCATTAGCTAAAATGCACTGCAAGTCCAGCTCGCATTACTTTGGCATGTGGTGTGCGTCTCGCAAACCTCGCTACATCAGCACATGAAGGAACAGGTGTAGCTTTCTCCAGCACCTGTCACTGCTCCGAGCGCGGCGCGGCCAATCAGGTGGGTAAGAGCGCCGCGGCGGCCATACATGGAGCTGTTGTTTCAGTCTTTGAAGGTCGGATGTTGCTCTCCTCCAAAACCTTCCCAAGCTGTCACTAATCTGTGGTCACTTTATCTGCTTGTTATTGTTAACCCCAACCGTGCTGGAAAGCCTGCCTAATGCCAGGCACATTGTGAACGTCTTAGCAGTTCAGTCAGCCTATAATATGCCTCTTGCCAGCGCGGTCCAGTGTGACAGCCACGCTCATAATGAAGACAAGTTGTTTTTTTTTTTTTCAATCGCTCTTTTTTAACTTTCAAAAATACAGTAAAAATTTGTATATACAGTCTCTTCATTCTTCAGTAGAACAACATTAAGGCAGACTAGTGGCTGGCCTGAACTGTGCGCTGTCTTATGCCGCAAGCAGAAACGCTGTGCCTCTGCAGCAGCAAAGGGGCAGGGACAGGGCCTGGATCCAGCCAGCTGCAGCGCTTGCAAACTCCAAAAGTAAAGAGCTTGGAAATACGTGCTCCTTCACTAGGAAACCATCCATCGCTGATGGACTGCAGTGGTGGCCAGGAACCCAGGCAACGAGCAGTGAACTATAAGGTTACATTTCCACGATGAGCTTTTGATGTTGCAGATTTTCTGGACCCATTAAGTAAAATTAATTACTGGAATTTTTTTAAAAAAATATGCAATGTGAAAAAAACTTATCCTGGGAACGTAGCCTTAAGTCCCTCCATTCCATTCCTAAGAACAAGAGGATTTTTAATAAGAGCTAAATTGTAAAGTTGCTTGTTTTTAAAAGCACTTTACAGGCTTCATTACAGGAGATGCCCCCTTTTGTTAAATAGATACAATTGTATAACTGTTTAGTGCCCTCAACCAGGGCTTAGGGGCATTTACCCATGCATGTCTGTTTTCAGCTGCACTTACTACACTGCGGTAATGACAAGCCATGGCCTCCGCAGAAATGGTCATGGAAAAAGTCCCAGATCTAATTTTTTATTTTTTTTTGCATTTGAGAAAAGTTTTAAATCGGTAAAAAAACAAATGCAACAATATGTAAATATATCCAGCTTCCACTACCCATTAAACAAATAAAAAGATTTTTTTTTTCCTAGCAGACACTACACTTATTTTGCAAACACAGACATGTGGACAGTGCCTTCGACTATTAGGCTACATCCCCACAATGAGTTTTTGGTGAGTTTTGTACGCTGCGTATTTTGGGGATAGAACAAATGCAAGTACCGTAACCTATTTTACTTAATGTAACCTATTTTACTTAACTCATTGTGGGAACGTAGCCTAATGGGAACATGTTCTATTAGTGAAAAACACAGACATAAGAAATGGGAAAAATGGACGTCTGAATGGGGTCTTGGTATGTTTACAAAGAGGGTAAACGCAGAGAATTTTCGTGGCATATTACAGTAGCAGTGATGCATGTGAATTTAATAAACTTCCAGCTTTAATTTATGCTGCGGATATTAACATGGATTTGTCTACATCAGTATTTACGAGCGAAAACGGTACTTATTAGCAAAAACACAGCATATTTTTAATCTAGATTTTCCAGAAGGAAAATTTGGTGTGTTGTAGAGAACCAGACTGCGAAATATAAGGGCAGAAGTTCTCATCCGCGCTCAGTCTCTTTAGAGGTGTTCAGCAAATCCTCAGAGACACAGTGTTAGTAGAGTACGGTCTCATGAAAAGTGTATGAGAGAGTACACCATGCTGCTTGTGCGTCTGTGCCTTCATATCAGCTATCTGTGGGGGTCTAAGCTCCAGGAACTTCACCAAATCCAAACATAGTGCTATGACAAAACTTTTCTGAAACAAGCGGTACATTCTATGTTGGCCGTACACATGAGATCAAAGCTGGCTGAACCTGCCAAGTCACACAGGATCTGCAGACAAGCAAATTATGAAGCCACCTTCCCCCAGGATTGCAACATGCCTCATCAGGTGCTGTTTTTTCATCTACCCTGGATCCAAAGAGAGCATATAAGACTGTTCAAGCCAATGCACATGACCGATCTTCTCCAACGATGCTAGCCGTGGTTTTCACAGATAGCATATCATAGGTATAAGTGCCATGGGGCTATGCACGTGGCCGATTTCTTCCTCAAACTGACGGCTATGCAAGTCCATGAAAAAAACTGGACCGCACTGGGATGACATCCGAGTGCGGTCCGATTTTCACAGACTAACAGAATTGAGAAGGATGAGAACCTTTTATTTATTTTACTTTATATAGCGCCATTAATTCCACAGCGCTTTTTGTGTATTTATTTTTTCTCTCCACGTTCGAGAAAAATTGATGTCAATATGATCAAAGTAGTTGGACCGTTTTTTTTCGGATGTAGAGAAAATATGATAGCTTTTGTGTGGGTTTAAAAATAAAAAACCAAAAAAACATGAAAGAAACAAAACATCATTATTGGCAACACATCCTCTCACGTAAAAAAGGGACAATCGACAGACAAGCATTTAGTTCACAGCTCTCATGTGAGACCCGTTATACGGTGTTAGGACTTTGCATCAAATTTCACTTCCAACAGAAGAACAACAATGTCTATGATGCCCTCCAATGGAGCGCTTGTACTGGATAGTCTAGGCCAGGGAATTACCATCGGGCATGTCATCCTGGTAACCATCCACTACCCTGCCTGACTGTCTCCAGCAGCTTTTCTTGACCTAGAAATGAGCCTGTCGATCTCACTAGGCATGGTGATGAGTCCGGACTCATTTGTTGATAGCTTTAAAAAAAACCTACATTTCTATCCAGTGTGTATACAGTCAGCGCCAAATTTACCTATCGGAGACTCCGTGAGCTAAAAATGAAGTCTGCTGTAGCAATACAAATATTATTGCACATGATGCTCACAGATTTATCTTCACAGCACCACCGCCACAAAAGACACAAGAAATCAAACGACTACAAGGACAAGGAGCCGTGTGTGAGACGAGGCGGCCCCTGCTTCTCACAGATGATAACAGGCTCCCCCTCAGACGGGGACATCACAGAAAGGTCACACAGTGAAAACATTCACACAGATAAGTTTATGGCCGCCTGAGGACACTGAAGATGGGGACAATTTTAGAGGACAATGCAGTAATTAAAGGAGAAGTCCAGGAGTATAAAATATATCTGGCCCACAGGTGCGTAACTGTGAGGTGGACTGAAGGAAGGCTGACCGCCCGGACCTCAGGTCACGTACAGACACAGCTAACATCAGTGTATAAATGTACAACTACCATGGAAGCTGAAAAGCCAGCTGCTATAGAGTCAACAGCAGAGCGTTATCGCTTTACAATACAGCTTATAATCCAGTATCCTGTTGTATCGTACAATAACCCTGTGCATATCGTAATACACGCTGTGTGCATTATCCCTGTACAATAACACCGCTGTGTGCATTATCCCTGTACAGTAACACCGCTGTGTGCATTATCCTGTACAGTAACACCGCTGTGTGCATTATCCCTGTACAGTAACACGCTGTGTGCTCATCCTATGAGTACCCGCTGTGCAATACAGTAACACGCTGTGTGCATTATCCCTGTACATAACACCGCTGTGTGCATTATCCCTGTACAGTAACACCGCTGTGTGCATTATCCCTGTACAGTAACACCGCTGTGTGCATCATCCCTATAGAGTAACACCGCTGTGTGCATCATCCCTATAAGTAACACCGCTGTGTGCATTATCCCTGTACAGTAACACCGCTGTGTGCATCATCCCTATAGAGTAACACCGCTGTGTGCATTATCCCTGTACAGTAACACCGCTGTGTGCATCATTATAGAGTCCCCTGTGTGCACATCCCTATAGAGTAACACCGCTGTGTGCATCATCCCTATAGAACCGCGTATAGTACACCGCTGTGTGCATCATCCCTATAGAGTAACACCGCTGTGTGCATTATCCCTGTACAGTAACACCGCTGTGTGCATCATCCCTATAGAGTAACACCGCTGTGTGCATCATCCCTATAGAGTAACCCCGCGTGTGCATTATCCCTGTACAGTACACACTGTGTGCATCATCCCTGTACAGTAACACCGCTGTGTGCATTATCCCTGTACAGTAACACCGCTGTGTGCATCATCTATAAGTAACACACGCTGTGTGCATAATCCCTAGTACAATAACACCGCTGTGCGCATAGATCCCTACAGAGTAATACCGCTGTGTGCATTATCCTATACATAACACCGCTGTGCGCAACATCCCTATACATAACACCGCTGTGCGCTCATCCCTTATTAATAGGGATGTGCGCACAGCGGTGTTATATATGGCTAAATCACCGCTGTGCGCATCATCCCTATACAATAACACCGCTGTGCGCATAATCCCTATAGAGCAGGGTTCCCCAACTCCAGTCCTCAAGGCCGACCAACAGGTCATGTTTTCAGGATTTCCTTAGTATTGCTCAGTGTGTGCATACAAAAGAAATCCTGAAAACATGACCTGTGGGGGCCTTGGGACTGGAGTTGGGGACCCTGCTATAGAGTAATACCGCTGTGTGCATTATCCCTATACAGTAACACCGCTGTGTGCATTATCCTATACAGTAATACAGCTGTGTGCATCATCTTATACAGTAAACCGCTGTGCGCATATCCTATACAATAACACCGTGTGCGCATAATCCTATACAGTAATACAGCTGTGTGCATCATTCTATACAGTAACACGCTGTGGCATAATCCCTATACAGTAACACCGCAGTGTGCATTATCCCTATACAGTAAACAGCTGTGTCACATCTCTATACAGTAACACCGCGTGGCAAATCCCATACAATAACACCGCTGGCGCATAATCCTATACAGTAACCCGCTGTGCGTCATCTCTATACAGTAACACGCTGTGCGTACATCCCATACGTAACACCGCAGTGTGCATCACCTATACAGTAACACTGCTGTGCGCATATCCTATACAGTAACACGCTGTGCACATAATCCTATACAGCCATATGTCAAAGTCAAGGCCGCGGCAATCGCCGCAATTGATTATCTATGGCCCTGGATGATATTTAATACTATTAGATCCGGCCCTCAGCCACAGCCCTGTGGTGTTTGCACGCACCAACAGGGCCGGCGTCAGCACCGGCACCCCGGCAAGTGCCGGGGCCCTGAGCAGGCGGGGGCCCACTGCAGTCTGGCACCCCGCCCGTTAGGGAGGAGAGGGTGTCAGCGCGCCCTGGGCCCCCCGCTGCTCAGGCCGGCATCAGCTGCAAATACTCTCTCGTGCCTCGCGCCGCAGCTCCGGCTCCAGGGGCCCGGCGCTTCCTCTCACAGCAGGCGCTGAATGACGTCATCATTCAGCGCGGCTGGGCACAGAGCGCGCGGACGTCGGACAGGTAAGACGTTGTGTGTATGTCTCTGTGTGTGTGTATGTAGTGCGGTGCTATGTGTGTGTGTGTATGTGTGTGTGTGTGTGTGTGTGTTGTATGTATGTGAGAGAGTGCTTGTGTGCTGTCTGTGTGTGATGATGGCAGGCATTGCTGATAATGGGGAGGCATTGATGATGATGATGGGAGAAGATGATAATGGGCAGGCATTGCTGATAATGGGAAGGCATTGATGATGATGATGGGGAGAAGATGATAATGGGCAGGCATTGCTGATAATGGGGAGGCATTGGTGATGATGGGGAGAAGATGATGATAATGGGAAGGCATTGCTGATAATGGGGAGGCATTGATGATGATGATGGGGAGAAGATGATGATAATGGGCAGGCATTGCTGATAATGGGGAGGCATTGATGATGATGACGGGGAGAAGATGATAATGGGCAGGCATTGCTGATAATGGGGAGGCATTGGTGATGATGGGGAGAAGATGATGATAATGGGCAGGCATTGATGATGGGGAGAAGATGATGATGGGCAGGCATTGATGATGATGGGGAGGAGATGATGATGGGCAGGCATTGCTGATAATGGGGAGGCATTGATGATGATGGGGAGAAGATTATGATAATAGGCAGGCATTGATGATAATGGGCAGGCATTGATGATGGGGAGAAGATGATGATGGGCAGGCATTGATGATGATGGGGAAGAGATGATGATGATGGGCAGGCATTGATGATAATGGGGAGGCCATGATGATGATGGGGAGGCAATGATGATGATAATGGGGAGTCTTTCCACAGCGCCCTTTCCTGAGCTGTAACAGTGCAGAACGCAGTACAGCGCAGAGGAGAGCTCCATATTTTCTATGGAGCATTATATGGGGACCAGTATCCTGTATGGAGCATTATATGGGGACCAGTATCCTGTATGGAGCATTATATGGGGTCCAGTATCCTGTATGGAGCATTATATTGGGTCCAGTATTCTGTATGGAGCATTATATGGGGGGTGACATCCTGCATGGGGTATTATATGGGTGATGAGGGGGAGACTGTGGTGCCCATAATATTGTATGGAGGACTGTACTGTCCAGTCTGTACTGTGCGCTGTGAGGATTTGGCGGTTTTTGAGCTATTGTACAATTTACAATAGATATCACTCATGTAATGTAAGAAGAGAAGTATTTGGCATTGTACTGTACCCATATTTCTCTGCTGTATCTGTGCATCATGAATCGTGGTCTGTGTTAAAGGGGCCCACTGAGGCTCTTTCGCCCGGGGCCCATAAAAACCTGGAGCCGGCCCTGGCACCAACACTACATTTCCCACAATGCACCGGTAGCAGGGCCGGCGTCAGTCCGGCCCTCGGCTTGTAGCAAATTTGTTTTTTTGGCCCTCGGTGTGTTTGACTTTGACATCCCTGCTATAGAGTAATACCGCTGTGTGCATTATCCCTATACAGTAACACCGCTGTGTGCATTATCCCTATACAGTAATACCGCTGTGTGCATTATCCCTATACAGTAATACAGCTGTGTGCATCATCTCTATACAGTAACACCGCTGTGCGCATAATCCCTATACAATAACACCGCTGTGCGCATAATCCCTATACAGTAACACAGCTGTGCACATCATCTCTATACAGTAACACCGCCGTGCGTATCATCCCTATACAGTAACACCGCTGTGCGCATAATCCCTATACAGTAACACCGCTGTGCGCATCATCCCTATACAATAATACCGCTGTGCGCATAATCCCTATTGTAAGGTTCTTTGTCTCTGTTGACATGTTCCTTGAAACTCAGTTTTCCTTCGGCCATTTTGCTTTCTGTCTTTCTGCAGCTCTTGCCCTCAGTTAATATGGAGTTTCCAGTTTTCATGTTCCCGCCCTGATTCTTCCCTCTTGCTTCTTAAGCAGCCTCAGCTGAACAATCAGTGCTCCTGAATCAAGCCTCAGTCAGTCTGTGACCTGACTCCTGGAAGCCTTGGACTTGTACTCCAGCTATTCCCTACTGAGGAACCTTGGAACACTTTTGGACTCTGGAAACCTGCTGTTTGGTGAATCCATGTTTGCAGAGGAATTACGGTACAGAGAAGAGATCCTGAACCTGCTTTGGAGAGTTATTGTAGAGCTTGAAGTTACTCTGGCCTGCTGTGTCTCCTGTCGCTGTTCCTGCAAACTGTGTGAACTTTTCAGCATGCTTGTATGAAGTAATACAAGTCATTTCATTTCAACCTATGTCTCCTGTGTTTTCCTCGCACCCAAGCACAAGACGCTATAGGAACTGTACACTATGCATGACAAGATTCAGGAGCCAATGTTTAGTGTCTGCTGGGTCTGGGAAAGCCGTGTCTGCTGTGACTGTGGATATCAGATGTCCGTTTAATACCTTATGTGATGACAGTGGTTGTGACTTCTCACAACCATTCCAGGTGAGCGCATTCCCTTAAAATTTTACTCTGGAGTGTTACCACAGGTAAACACTATTGTTTTTTTTTTTTCCTTTCCTCTTCTCCTTCCAGCACCTCTGCCTTAAAAGATCTGGAAGATGGAGGCCCGCATAAAGGAACTTTGCGGAGTGACTGATACAATCCTTTCAGATGTACAGACTTTAAAAACCCGTTTTGCAAGCCTACAGGACCTCACTAATCATAATTTGCAAGTGTTTGGACAGACTACCCAGGAATTGCGAGCCAGGATTGAGGCTCTAGAGCAGACCTGGGCAAAGTGCGGCCCGCGGGCCACATCCGGCCCTCTTGTTGTCTCAGTCCGGCCCGCGGACCGAGACAGCCGTGGGGCTGAAAACCTGAGGTCCGCAAGCTGCACCGTGCCCGCCCACTCGCTGTCTCTCTACCAGTGATTTTCAACCAGTGTTCCGCGGCACACTAGTGTGCCGCGACACATGGTCGGGTGTGCCGTGGGAGAAGTTCCCCAAACTATGGTGCCAGGAGCCGGTGGCTGGGATCATACTCACCCCTCCCCGTGCCATCGCTGAGGGTCCCTGCAATCCTGCATTCTCCCCGGCTCTGCAGCTCTCCAGTGCTGAGCGGTGATGTAATACCCGCTCATTAAGGTCATGTAATATGGACGCGACGCCACTCCCATGGGCGTGGCTTCCATATTCATGGCCTTAATGAGCGGTATTACGTCACCGCTCAGTGCCGGAGAGCTGCAGGAAGACAGGGAGAACGCAGGATTGCAGGGACCCTCAGCGACGGCACGGGGAGGGGTGAGTATGATGGAGGAGAGGACAAGGAGCACGGAACAGGACGGGGGGGAGAACAGTGGATGGGGGAAGCATAGAGGAGGACGGGGGAAGCTGGAGCAGGACGGGGGAAGCTGGAGCAGGACGGGGAAGCATGGAGGAGAACGGGGGGAGAACGGAGGACGGGGAAGCATGGAGCAGGACATGGGGGGAGAACGGTGGACGGGGGAAGCATGGAGGATGACCGGGGGGGGAGAACGGAGGACGGGGGAAGCATGGAGGAGGACGGGGAAGCATGGAGCAGGACGGGGGAAGCATGGAGGAGGACGGGGAAGCATGGAGCAGGACGGGGGGAGGACGGGGTAAGCATGGAGGAGGATGGGGGGAGAACGGAGGACGGGGGAGGATGGAGGAGGACAATGAGCACGGAGCAGGATGGGGGGGAGAGGATGGAGGGCACAGAGGAGCATGGAGCAGGACGAGGGGGGGCACAGGAGGACGGAGAAGGAATGGGGGAGCACAGCGGAGGACGGAGCAGGAAGGGGTGAGTACAGAGGAGAATGGGGGAGCACAGAGCTGGATGGGGGAGCAAGGAGCAGGACGGGGGCAGCACAGAGCAGGAGGGCAGTTTATACACCCGGCTTATACACGAGTCAATAAGTTTTCCCAGTTTTTTGTGGCAAAATTAGGGGGGTCGGCTTATACACGGGTCGGCTTATACACGAGTATATACGGTAGGTAGGAGACGTGTACAATAAGGGTGCTTTCACACGTTGCGGGTTGCAATGCGTGTTTCCTGATGCGCGCTATGTATAATATGACTGTTTTAGTGTCATTTTGTGCTATTTTGGTTGGTGGTGTGCCCCAGGATTTTCTAAGTATAAAAAGTGTGCCGCGGCTCAAAAAAGGTTGAAAATCACAGAGTCTAGGCGCAGTCAGCATTGGTGGAGGAGGGGCCTCAGGCCACTTCCTCCACCAATCAGCGTGTGAAACAGCTTAAGTGATGACGTCATGTCATCGCATCAGCTGTGTACCGCCGGTGAGTCAGCGCATCGGAGACAGCAACAGCAGCAGCAGGGCGCCTGGGAACGGGACTGATGTGAGTATGTGGTGTTATTTTTTTTTCATGTGTATGAACATGGGGATTCAATGGAAGTGAACATGGGGATTCTATGGAGGTGAACGTGGGGATTCTATGGGGGTGAACGTGGGGATTCTATGGAAGTGAACATGGGGATTCTATGGAGGTGAACATGGGGATTCTATGGAGGTGAACATGGGGATTCTATGGAGGTGAACATGGGGATTCTATGGAGGTGAACATGGGGATTCTATGGAGGTGAACATGGGGATTCTTTGGGGGTGAATATGGGGATTCTTTGGGGGTGAACATGGGGATTCTATGGAAGTGAACATGGGGATTCTATGGGAGTGAACACGTGGATTCTATGAAAGTGAACATGGGGATTCTATGGGGTGAACATGAGGATTCTATGGAGGTGAACATGGGAATTCTATGGAAGTAAACATGGGGATTCTATGGGGGTAAACATGGGGATTCTATGGGGGTGAACATGGGGATTCTATAGGGGTGAACGTGGGGATTCTATGGGGGTGACGTACAGCACATGGGGATTCTATGGGGGTGACGTGCAGCACATGGGGAGGCTATGGGAAGGCTGTATACTCATGCAGTATATGGAAAGGCTGTGTGGGGCTCATGCAGTATATAGGGAGGCCGTGTGGGGCTCATGCAATATAATATATATATATATATATATATATATATATGGAGGCTGTGTGGCGCTCATGCAGTGTATATAGGAAGGCTGTGTGGCGCTCATGCAGTATATATAGGGAGGCTGTGGGGCTCATGCAGTGTATATAGGGGGGCTGTGTGGCACTCATGCAGTATGTAGGGAGGCTGTGTGGCGCTCATGCAGTATATAGGGAGACTGTGGGGCTCATGCAGTATATATAGGGGGGCTGTGTGGCGCTCATGCAGTATATATATGGAGGTTGTGTGGGTCTCATGCAGTATATAGGGAGGCTATGTGGGGCTCATGCTGTATATAAGGGGCTGTGGGGGGTTCAAATATATATAGGGGGTGTCAGCATACTTAATTCTGCTCAATATTAAGTGATGCAATCAATATTAATAAGTTAATAAGTTGAGTAGAACTTAATTTCAAGCTATTGGTTCGGCCCTCCACAACAGTCATGGTCTCTCATGTGGCCCCTCGGGAAAATTAATTGCCCACCCCTGCTCTAGAGGAACGAGCCCAGGCTCCGCCATAACCCCAAGTTCTGGGATCCCCAAATTACCTCCTTTTCGTTTTGGCGGTGAACGTGAGAAATTCAGGGGATTTATTAATCAATGCAATTTATTTTTCTCTGCACATGCTTCACAATTTCCCACTGAACGATCCAAAGTGCTTCCTATAATCATGTTGCTTACCAATAAGGCTTTGATGTGGGCAAACCCTCTGATTGAGACTGAGGATGATTGTTTGAATCACCTTGATGCTATTATTTCAGCCATGGGGCAGGTGTTTGATGACCCCAATCGAGGTGCAACAGCTGAAGCAGCCATGTTAACTTTGCGCCAAGGTAAGCGTTCAGTAGCCGAATATGCCCTGGATTTCAGGAGATGGGCTCTTGATACCACTTGGGACACTTCCGCTAAAAAATCTATTTTTCGGAAAGGGTTGTCTCCACTGATTAAGGATGAACTTGCTCGTGCCGACCCTCCCACTGCGTTAGGTGACTTTATTAACTATTGTATCCGTATTGATGCTCGTCTGACTGAACGCAGACAAGAGAGATGGTTCGAAAATAATCGCACTAACCTTTTACTACCTTCCTCCTCAGCTAAGGAACCTTTGAGTAGGATCACAAGGGAACCAGAACCTGAACCCATGCAGGTGGACTCTTTACAAAGACGGGTTAGTGATGCACGCAAAGAACATCGTATAAAGGAAAATCTATGTTTCTACTGTGGTAAGTCAGGGCACTTCATTATAAACTGCCCCAGCCGTTCTCGTAAGACTACTGCAGCAGTCATTCACTGTGAGTGTTGCGAGAGGAGCTCTGTCATGTCCGAGCCTCAGGCTCCAGAGAGATCTGCTGCAAGAGATCTTGATTTCTCGGACTTAAACTCTGTTAGTTCTGGGGACGATGACGGTATAAACGCTGCAATTTTTCAAGTTTCCTCAGCGGTGTCCCAGCTGAGTTGTAAAAGAAACAATTCTCATTGCTTCCTTTCCATCAAACTCTGGGTTGACTCAGTCTGGGTGTCTAGCTCTGCTATGATCGACTCAGGAGCAAGTGGAAATTTTATGGATATCTCCTTTGCTCTGAAACAGGGGATACGTTCAGTGAAGAAGGCTACTCCAGTACAGAAGGAGACTGTGAATGGCTCTCTACTGACTTCTGGACCAGTGGATCAAGAAACAGAGCCTTTGAGGGTCCTTATGGGTAAAGATCATCAGGAGAAAATGTCTTTTTTGCTTATCTCTTCTCCCCACTTTCCCATCATTCTAGGGCTACCATGGCTGCAGGCGCAGAATCCTACGATTAACTGGGAGACCAAGGAATTACACTTTCCGGAGAAACAGATGAGTCAAGGAGTTTCAGCTTGCTCTGTTCCTAAAGGAACCATGTCAGTCCCTGAACTACCAGCTGTATACCAGGACTATGACGATTTATGTGACAAGAAGAACGCTGATCAGCTTCCTCCTCACCGTCCATATGATTGTCCAATTGAATTATTACCCGGAGCCGAGATACCTTTTGGTAAGATCTACCCCCTAGCGGGGCCCGAGCTAAAAGCTTTGAAGGATTATATAGACGAAAATTTAGCCAAG
This sequence comes from Oophaga sylvatica, assembly GCA_033576555.1. NCBI lineage: Eukaryota > Metazoa > Chordata > Amphibia > Anura > Dendrobatidae > Oophaga > Oophaga sylvatica. Next base: position 463,260,693 of record JARQOD010000004.1, read on the forward strand.
GGCTTCATACGCCCCTCTTCATCTCCCGCAGGTGCACCCATCTTCTTTGTGAAGAAGAAAGATGGATCTCTGAGACCCTGCATAGACTATAGGGAACTCAATAAGGTTACTATTAGAAACCGTTATCCATTGCCTTTAATCCCTGAGTTGTTGGAGAGAGTGCGGCATGCCAAAATTTTCTCTAAACTGGATCTCCGTGGGGCCTATAACTTGGTCCGTATCAGACCTGGGATGAATGGAGACTGCTTTCAGGTCACGCTATGGACACTTTGAATACCTAGTTATGCCTTTTGGTCTGAGTACCGCCCCAGCCACTTTCCAACACTTCGTGAATGATATCTTCAGGGATCTCCTAGATACATTTGTGGTGATTTATCTGGATGATATTCTAATTTTTTCTAACTCCACAGAGGAACATCATGGACATGTGAGAATGGTCTTAGAACGCCTAAGACAAAACCATCTCTACATCAAACTTGAAAATGTGAATTCCATAGGACCGAAATTCAATTTCTGGGGTATGTACTATCTACGCAAGGGATTAGTATGGATGGAAGCAAGACCCAAGCCATCAAGGATTGGCCAATTCCTAGAAATGTGAAGGAGGTGCAGCGTTTCATCGGGTTTGCCAACTTCTATAGACGTTTCATTAAGAATTTTTCTAGGTAGTGTCACCTATCACCCAACTTACCCGGAAACAGTCCAGGTTCTCCTGGACCCCGCAAGCTCAGGAAGCATTTTCCTGTTTAAAGGATAAATTTACCACCGCACCTATCTTAGTACATCCCAACCCCGAGCTTGCCTTCATAATAGAGGTGGATGCTTCAGACTGTGCCGTTGGAGCTATACTCTCTCAGAGAACAGGTGAGAAGAATGTCTTGCATCCCTGTGCCTTCTTTTCCCAGCAGTTGTCTTCGGCTGAGAGGAACTACGATGTGGGCAATAGAGAATTGTTGGCCATTATTGCCGCCTTCAAGGAATGGAGACACCTTCTTCAGGGAGCTGCACAGCAAATAGTCGTCCTGACAGACCATCGTAACCTTGAATTTATCAGGTCGGCTAAGTGCCTGACTCCTCGCCAGGCTCGCTGGAATCTTTTCCTAAACCAATTTAATTTTGTCATTTCTTATAGACCAGGATCGCGCAATGGAAAGGCTGATGCACTCTCTAGGATTCATTCAGCAGAGACACGTCCACTTACTCCTCCTAAGACTATTCTTCCTGACTCTAGATTCCTGGGAGTGATTCATAATCAAGACCTACTTAAGGACATCAAGGAAGCATACCATGCGGATTCTTTGTTGGCTCAACCCCCAAGGGACGTAAGTCTTGTCTTTAAGAATGGTGTGTGGATTCAGGGACAACGTCTGTATATACCTGAAACAGTCAGATTGAGAGTATTGCAACTCATCCACGATTCCAAGATAGCCGGGCATAGGGGAATTCTAAAGACACAAGAATTTCTTTCTCGTTTCTTTTGGTGGCCCACTTACAGGAAAGATGTCTTAAACTATGTCACTTCATGTGAAGTCTGTGCAAGATGCAAAACACCTCGCTCCTCACCAACTGGTCTGTTGCAACCTCTACCCACCCCGTCCCGCCCGTGGGGATCCATTTCTATGGACTTCATTGTGGAGTTACCAACCTCTCAAGGGAAGAACACCATTCTAGTGGTGGTTGACCGTCTAACAAAGGCAGCTCATTTTATCCCTTGTGTCGGCTTACCCACTGCAAAACAGACATCAGACTTGATGATTAAGAATGTGTTTCGCTTACATGGAGTACCGGATGAGGTCATTTCGGATCGAGGGGTGCAATTCACTTCAAGGTTTTGGCAAAATTTCTGTGCAGCATTGGACATTAAAGTAAACCTTTCTTCTGCTTTTCATCCCCAGACTAATGGACAGACAGAACGAACCAATCAGACCCTGGAGCAGTATCTCCGCTGTTTTATCTGCCACCTACAGGATGATTGGGTGGATCTACTTCCACTGGCTGAGTTCTCTTATAACAACTCTCAGAGCGCCTCCACTAAGCAGTCTCCTTTTTACTCCAATCTAGGTTATCATCCTAACATTCTTCCTCGATTTCCCATAGATACGCCCTTGCCGGCAGTGGCTGAAAGAATCACTTCTTTACAAAAGAATATGGATCTTCTAAAGGAAAATCTAGAATTGGCTCAGGAAAGGTACAAGAAAGCAGCAGATAAATTTCGTAAACCTCACCAGCTTTCAAGGTAGGAGATTTGGTCTGGCTGTCAACCAGAAATCTTAAATTAAAGATTCCATCGTCTAAATTGGGACATAAGTACATTGGACCTTATAAGATCAATAAGATTATAAGTGATGTTGCTTGTCGTCTTCAACTACCCAGAACTATGAGAATCCACCCTGTCTTTCATGTATCCCTACTAAAGGCTGCAACACCCAATACTGTTGTGAATGGGTTTGAGATGAGTTCTGAGCAGAGGCTCCCTCTGGTGGTTACAAGCGGTACTAGTGAGGATTGGGAATCAGGTGTTACTGATTGGTCTTATTTAAGGGAATCATTTTCCCATCAGGGTTGCCGGTGATCAATTGTTCTGGTCTGAATCCTTCTTTCCAGTTTCCCTTGTAGCCTGCTGTGTCGTGTCTGCATCTCCCTGCTATCAGATAAGACAATTTCTTATTGTGTTTTTGCTATATTTTTGCATTTTGTCCTGCACTTCTGTGGGGGCCTTCTGGGTCCCCTCCGGGGGCTTTTGCCCTCTCAGTTTGGTCCAGCCACTGTGTTTTGTACTTTTGCTTTTTGCAGTTTTTTCAGTGGCTGCTGTTTTTGTTACACCAGAGAACTAATTTAGGTGGTAGAGGTCGTGTGATCTCAGGTGATTTTGAAATTAGTAAGTTGGTGTTTTTCAGGGTTTTCTGGGATTGCAGTAAGTACCCTTCCTATCCTTTTCTATTTAGATAGTTTGGGCCCCCGCGTTTGCTCATACTATTTTCTTTCTGTGTCAGTATTTCCTCTTGTCTAACCGCCATTACATGTTTGGGGGCTTTCTATTATCTTTGGGGTTCTGCTCCGGGGCAGATAGCTTTCCTGTTTCTGTCTTTAGGTGTAGTTAGTTTCTCAGGCTGTGACGAGGCGTCTAGGACCATCGTAGGAACGCTCCACGGCTGCCTCTAGTTGCGGTGGTTAGTCAGGGTACTGCAATCTCATAGTTTCCAACTGCTCTGGTGTATTTCCTTTTTTACTGCACTCCTCAGCTACCGTAACATAACAGTATCACCGGCCATAAAAATTGTATGGTACTCACAGAAGGGAAAAAATATTTTGAAGGAAGAAAAGTTGTCAGAGATATTTTTCTGTTTGTTGCATTTTTTTTTTTTTTTTTTCCCTCTGTATCTCTGGGTGCTGGGGAGGATCTTTTCTCCCAATGGAGTTTGCACAGTTGTCTGGCCGTGTGGATCAGCTTGCCACTGAGGTTCAGAGTATTGCTGCATATCTTGCTAGGTTGCCTGTTGTGGAACCTAGGATTCCCATGCCAGATTTGTTTTCAGGGGATCGAGCTAAGTTTCAGAATTTCAAAAATAATTGTAAATTGTTTTTTGCCTTAAAATCTAAGTCCTCAGGAAACGCAGCGCAGCAGGTTCAAATTATCATCTCTCTCCTGCGCGGCGATCCTCAGGATTGGGCTTTTTCCCTCACACCTGGGGATCCTGTTTTGAGTGATGTTGATGCATTTTTTCAGGCTTTGGGGTTATTGTACGATCAGCCTAATGTCACTGATCAAGCTGAAAAAGCCTTGTTGGCATTAAATCAGGGGCTTGATGACGCTGAGTTATACTGTCAGAGATTCCGTAGGTGGGCAGTCCTGACCAAATGGAATGACGACGCTTTGGCGGCCCTTTTCCGGAAGAGTCTGTCGGATAATGTAAAGGATGTTATGGTGGGATTCCCTGTCCCCTTGGTCTCAATGATTCTATGTCATTAGCGATTCAAATTGACAGACGTTTGCGTGAGCGGAGAAGTATGCGTGGAATGGTGTTGCCTTGTGAGCCAGCTGCTGAGCCCATGCAGTGTGATGGAGTGGTGTCTGGGGCACAGCGTCATGAGTTTCGAAAGCGCAATGGGTTATGTTTCTACTGTGGTGATGCCTCTCATGCTATTTCAGTCTGCCCTAAGCGGGGAAGACGTTTTGCACGCTCAGTTGTCTTGGGTAGTGTTCAGACTAAGTTTTTATTAACTGTCACTCTGATATGCTCTCTGTCCTCATTTTCTGCTCAGGCTTTCGTTGATTCTGGAGCAGCTATTAACCTGATGGATTATGATTTTGCTAAACGTTGTGGATTTCCCTTGATACCCCTACAGAAGTCTATTCCCCTACTGGGGATCGATTCTACCCCTTTGGCTGAGAATAAACCCCAGTTTTCTACTCAGGTGATAATGAGGGTTGAACCTGATCACCAGGAGTGCTGCAAATTTTTGGTTCTATATAATCTGCATGACATTATCGTGCTGGGTTTCCCTTGGTTACAGTCTCATAATCCTGTTTTGGATTGGAAATCTGTGTCTGTAACCAGTTGGGGCTGCCAATGTGTTAATACCAACACTCCTGTTTTTTCTGCCTCCCCCCAGGCTGAGGATGTTCCTGACTTTTTGTTTGATTTTTCTGATGTGTTTAGCGAAAGTAAATCTGCATCCTTACCTCCCCATAGGAGCTATGACTGCGCTATTGAATTAGTGCCAGGTAGTAAATTCCCTAAGGGTCGCCTTTTTAACTTGTCTGTACCTGAACATGACGCTATGCGGTCTTATATCAAGGAATCATTGGAGAAGGGTCATATCAGACCATCCTCTTCACCCTTAGGTGCCGGTTTTTTCTTTGTGGCCAAAAAAGATGGTTCATTAAGGCCGTGTATTGATTATCGTCTCTTGAACAATATTACTGTGAAATATCAATACCCGTTACCCTTGATTTCTGACCTGTTTTCCAGGGTGAAAAACGCTACTTGGTTTACCAAGCTTGACCTCAGGGGGGCGTATAACCTTATTCGCATTAAGCACGGGGATGAATGGAAGACGGCATTTAACACCCCTGAAGGGCATTTTGAGTACCTTGTGATGCCTTTGGGCTCACTAATGCTCCTTCCGTCTTCCAGTCCTTCATGAATGACATTTTCAGGGATTTTGTGGACAAGTTTCTGATTGTTTATTTGGATGATATCTTGATTTTTTCTAATGACTGGGACTCTCATGTGAAACATGTTCGAACTGTATTCCAGATTTTGAGAGAGAATGCTCTGTATGTGAAGGGATCAAAGTGTCTTTTTGGCGTACAGAAGATCTCATTTCTGGGATTCATTTTGTCCCCATCTGTTATTGAAATGGACCCGGTCAAGGTTCAGGCCATCTGTGATTGGGTCCAACCTACTTCATTAAAGGCTCTTCAGAGATTTTTGGGTTTTGCCAATTTTTATCGTAAATTTATTGGTAATTTCTCGGTTATTGTTAAACCATTAACTGATTTGACCAGAAAGGGTTCTATGTGGTGAATTGGCCTCCTGAGGCAGTCTCTGCGTTTCAGGAACTTAAGCAGAGATTCACTTCTGCTCCTGTTCTACGGCAGCCTGATGTTTCTCTGCCATTTCAGGTGGAGGTTGATGCCTCTGAAATTGGGGCAGGTGCCGTTTTGTCCCAAAAAGATCCAGAGACCTCTAAAAGTAACCCTTGTGCCTTTTTCTCTCGAAAATTTTCTCCTACTGAACGTAATTATGACGTGGGTAATCGGGAGTTATTGGCCATGAAGTGGGCTTTTGAAGAGTGGAGACATTGGCTGGAGGGAGCCAAACATCAGGTGGTGGTCCTTACGGACCATAAGAATCTGGTCTATCTGGAATCTGCCAAGCGACTCAATCCTAGACAGGCCAGGTGGGCCTTGTTTTTCAGACGTTTTAATTTTGTGGTTTCCTTTCTTCCTGGCACTAAGAATGTTAAGGCGGATGCCCTCTCGAGGAGTTTCCTTGCGGACTCTCCTGAGCTATCTGATCCCTCTGTTATTTTGAAGGAGGGTGTAGTTCTTTCCGCCATCTCGCCTAATTTGAGACTTGCTCTGGAGGGGTGTCAGGAGGATAGGCCCGAGCGCTGCCCTGTTGGAAAATTGTTTGTCCCGGACCAATGGAAAAAAGAGTGTGATGTCTGAGATTCATTGTTCCGCATTGGCTGGGCATCCCGGAATTTTTGGTACCAGAGACTTGGTTAGTCGGTCCTTTTGGTGGCCTACCTTGTCTCGCGATGTCAGGGAATTTGTGCAGTCCTGCGGGACTTGCTCTCGCTCCAAGCCTTGCTCTCGCTCTAGTGGTTTGTTGATGCCATTGCCTGTGCCCAAGAGACCATGGACCCATATCTCTATGGATTTCATTTCCGATCTTCCTGTTTCTCAGAGAATGACCACCATCTGGGTAATTTGTGATAGGTTTTCCAAAATGATACATCTTGTGCCATTACCTAAGTTGCCTTCCTCCTCTGAATTGGTGCCGTTGTTCCTTCAGCACGTGGTTCGTTTACACGGCATTCCTGAGAACATTGTGTCTGACAGAGGAGTCCAGTTTGTTTCCAGATTTTGGAGGACTTTTTGTTCTAAACTGGGTGTTCAATTGTCTTTCTCCTCGGCATTTCATCCTCAGACCAATGGTCAAACTGAGAGAACAAACCAGACATTGGAGACTTATCTAAGATGCTTTGTGTCTGCTGATCAGGATGACTGGGTCTCTTTTTTGCCTTTGGCTGAGTTTGCTCTTAATAATAGGGCTAGCTCTGCCACTTTGATGTCTCCGTTTTTCTGTAATTCTGGTTTCACCCTCGATTTTCTTCAGGACAGACGGAGGCTTCTGTCTGTCCAGGTGTTGACTCTGTTGTTGAGCGTATGCAGCAGATTTGGGACCAGGTAGTGGAGAGGTTGTCCCTCTCTCAGGAGAAGGCCCAGCGGTTTGCTAACCGGCATAGGACTTGTGGTCCTCGGTTTAAAGTGGGGGACTTGGTCTGGTTGTCCTCAAAGAATATTCCTATGAGAGTAGCATCTCCTAAATTTAAGCCTAGGTTCATTGGACCTTATAAGATCATGGAGATTATTAATCCTGTTTCTTTTCGTTTGCTTCTTCCAGGGACATTTAAGATCCATAACGTGTTCCACAAGTCCTTGTTGAAGAGGTTTGTTGAGCCAGTGGTTCCTGCTGCTGTGCCTCCTGACCCTGTTTTGGTTGAGGGCAATCTGGAGTATGTGGTTGAGAAAATATTGGATTCTCGTTTTTCTAGACGAAGACTCCAGTATTTGGTTAAATGGAGAGGTTATGGTCAGGAAGATAATTCTTGGGTGTTTGCTTCGGACATCCATGCTAGGAGACTTATCCGTGCGTATCATAGAACTCATCCTGACCGACCTGGTTGCTCAAATGAGGGTTCGGTGACCCCTCCTCAAGGGGGGGGTACTGTTGTGAATGGGTTTGAGATGAGTTCTGAGCAGAGGCTCCCTCTGGTGGTTACAAGCGGTACTAGTGAGGATTGGGAATCAGGTGTTACTGATTGGTCTTATTTAAGGGAATCATTTTCCCATCAGGGTTGCCGGTGATCAATTGTTCTGGTCTGAATCCTTCTTTCCAGTTTCCCTTGTAGCCTGCTGTGTCGTGTCTGCATCTCCTGCTATCAGATAAGACAATTTCTTATTGTGTGTTTTTGCTATATTTTTGCATTTTGTCCTGCACTTCTGTGGGGGCCTTCTGGGTCCCCTCCGGGGGCTTTTGCCCTCTCAGTTTGGTCCAGCCACTGTGTTTTGTACTTTTGCTTTTTGCAGTTTTTTCAGTGGCTGCTGTTTTTGTTACACCAGAGAACTAATTTAGGTGGTAGAGGTCGTGTGATCTCAGGTGATTTTGAAATTAGTAAGTTGGGTTTTTTCAGGGTTTTCTGGGATTGCAGTAAGTACCCTTCCTATCCTTTTCTATTTAGATAGTTTGGGCCCCAGCGTTTGCTCATACTATTTTCTTTCTGTGTCAGTATTTCCTCTTGTCTAACCGCCATTACATGTTTGGGGGCTTTCTATTATCTTTGGGTTCTGCTCCGGGCAGATAGCTTTCCTGTTTCTGTCTTTAGGTGTAGTTAGTTTCTCAGGCTGTGACGAGGCGTCTAGGACCATCGTAGGAACGCTCCACGGCTGCCTCTAGTTGCGGTGGTTAGTCAGGGTACTGCAATCTCATAGTTTCCAACTGCTCTGGTGTATTTCCTTTTTTACCTGCACTCCTCAGCTACCGTAACATAACACAATACGTTTCCTGGACGTTCTTCTCCTTGCCCTGACCCAGTGCTGGTCGATGGTCAGGAAGAATTTATGATGGAAAGGATTCTAGATTCCAGGTTGTACAGAAATCAGTTGCAATATTTGATTAAATGGCAGGGCTACCCAGTGGAGGACAACTCATGGGAACCAGTCAATAATGTAAATGCTCCTCGCCTGCTCCGCCAGTTTCATCAGAGGTACCCTGACAAGCCTGGTCTGAGGTCATCCGGAGGTTGTCCCTAAGGGGGGGAGTAATGTAAGGTTCTTTGTCTCTGTTGACATGTTCCTTGAAACTCAGTTTTCCGTCGGCCATTTTGATTTCTGTCTTTCTGCAGCTCTTGCCCTCAGTTAATATGGAGTTTCCAGTTTTCATGTTCCCGCCCTGATTCTTCCCCTTGCTTCTTAAGCAGCCTCAGCTGAACAATCAGTGCTCCTGAATCAAGCCTCAGTCAGTCTGTGACCTGACTCCTGGAAGCCTTGGACTTGTACTCCAGCTATTCCCTACTGAGGAACCTTGGAACACTTTTGGACTCTGGAAACCTGCTGTTTGGTGAATCCATGTTTGCAGAGGAATTACGGTACAGAGAAGAGATCCTGAACCTGCTTTGGAGAGTTATTGTAGAGCTTGAAGTTACTCTGGCCTGCTGAGTCTCCTGTCGCTGTTCCTGCAAACTGTGTGAACTTTTCAGCATGCTTGTATGAAGTAATTCAAGTCATTTAATTTCAACCTATGTCTCCTGTGTTTTCCTCGCACGCAAGCACAAGACGCTATAGGAACTGTACACTATACATGACACCTATAGAGTAATACCGCTGTGTGCATTATCCCTATACAATAACACCGATGTGCGCATAATCCCTATAGAGTAACACCGCTGTGTGCATTATCCCTATACAGTAACACCGCTGTGTGGATTATCCCTATACAGTAACACCACTGTTTGCATTATCCCTATACAGTAATACAGCTGTGTGCATCATCTCTATACAGTAACACCGCTGTGCGCATAATCCCTATACAATAACACCGCTGTGCGCATAATCCCTATACAATAACACCGCTGTGCGCATAATCCCTATACAGTAACACCGCTGTGCGTATCATCCCTATACAGTAACACCGCAGTGTGCATCATCCCTATACAGTAACACCGCTGTGCGCATAATCCCTATACAGTAACACCGCTGTGCGCATAATCCCTATACAATAACACCGCTGTGCGCATAATCCCTATACAGTAACACCGCTGTGCACATCATCTCTATACAGTAACACCGCCGTGCGTATCATCCCTATACAGTAACACCGCTGTGCGCATAATCCCTATACAGTAACACCGCTGTGCGCATCATCCCTATACAATAATACCGCTGTGCGCATCATCCCTATACAATAATACCACTGTGCGCATAATCCCTATAGAGTAATACCGCTGTGTGCATTATCCCTATACAATAACATCGCAGTGTGCATCATCCCTATACAGTAACACCGCTGTGCGCATAATCCCTATACAGTAACACCGCTGTGCGCATCATCCCTATACAGTAACACCGCTGTGTGGATTATCCCTATACAGTAACACCGCTGTGTGTATTATCCCTATACAGTAATACAGCTGTGTGCATCATCTCTATACAGTAACACCGCTGTGCGCATAATCCCTATACAATAACACCGCTGTGCGCATAATCCCTATACAGTAACACCGCTGTGCGTATCCCATACGTAACACCGCTGTGCATCATCCTATACAGTAACACCGCTGTGCGCATAATCCCTATACAGTAACACCGCTGTGCGCATCATCCCTATACAATAACACCGCTGTGCGTATAATCCCTATAGAGTAATACCACTGTGTGCATTATCCCTATACAATAACATCGCTGTGCGCATAATCCCTATAGAGTAATACCGCTGTGTGCATTATCTCTATACAGTAATACCGCTGTGTGCATTATCCCTATACAGTAACACCGCTGTGTGCATTATCCCTATACAGTAATACAGCTGTGTGCATCATCTCTATACAGAAACACCGCTGTGCGCATAATCCCTATACAATAACACCGCTGTGCGCATAATCCCTATAGAGTAACACGGCTGTGTGCATTATCCCTATACAGTAATACTGCTGTGGGCATTATCCCTATACAGTAACACTGCTGTGTGCATTATACTTATACAGTGACACTGCTATGTGTCATGGTATAGGACATGGTTAATGTCCTGTCCATTCAGGGTTAACTTTTGCTGGCCTCCCTTTGGATCTGGGAGGGTATTTATACCCAGTCCAGAGGGAGATTCTCTGTCAGCTATACTTTCGTTGTGACTGTGTGTTTGACCCCCCCTGGTTTGCGTGTATACTGCTCTGCTTGTTTGATTCCCGTGTATGACCCGGTCTGTTTGCTCACTCTGCTCTCTGTCTCACGTTTTGCTTATATTGTCTTCTCCGGTTCTGACCTCCTGGCTTGGCTATCGATACTCCGTTACAGTTTTGTCCCTATTGTACTGTCTATTGCCCGCTCTGGTTTACTGATCTATTGCTACGTCCTGACTATCCGTTCTGTCTAACCCTTTGGTACTGTCATGCTATCTTGTGCTCTGATCTTGGCCTGTCCTGGTTTTCGTCCCTGTCTTTGCCCCTTGGTAACTTTATCTCGTAGTTACCCTGCTAGGAGTTTTACTGCAGTTCCTAGATCTCTGGAGCTTAGGCCACGCCCCCAGCAGTCATGTGCTGCAGGTCCTGTTAGTCTGCAGTACACATCATTCATTACTGCTGCCTCTGATAGAAGTGTGGCCGGCTCCGCCCCTTGGCAGTCACATGCTGCGGAAGGTCCTGTTCTACAGGTCTACAGGTATCTTGGGGCACAGTTGGTTCACTCAGGACACGTGCACGGGCTCAGTGAGCATGTGCAGTGCGGTGTCCTTGACATTATAGCTGACCATTACAGTCTTTCCCTGGTGGTGGGGTGTTAGCACATTATGGATCCGGTACGGGCTCTCACTGAGCAGGTTAATGAGCTCTCCCAGCTTATGCAGAAGCTGTCTATGGAGCAGCAAAATCTGGTTCAGTCGCATCAACAGGTACAGAGAGATGTGGCAGACGCTCTAATGGGGTCTGTTCCGTCGGGGTTCCAGGAGGGGGGCCCCACTGATGTATCTCTTGCAGACCCCGACCCCCCTGTAAAATTACCCGACAATTTTTCTGGAGATAAAAAATTGTTTAGGGTTTTTAAGGAGGGATGCAAGTTGTTCTTTGAATTGCGTCCCCGGACCTCTGGAAATGAAAGGCAGAGGGTGGGGATCGTAATGTCCTTATTAAGGGGGGCTCCGCAAGCATGGGCTTTCTCTCTCTCTTCCTCTGCTCCTGAACGTATGTCTGTGAACCTGTTCTTTGAGGCTCTGGGGCACATTTATGACGAGCCTGATAGAGTGCGTCTGGCTGAGGATATGGTGATGAGTGTGACACAGGGGAGGAACTCTGCTGAATGGTTCTGCTCAGAGTTCAGACGTTGGACCGCGGAAGTATCCTGGAATGATGCCGCCCTGGGGGTTGTTCCGCAGGGGCCTATCTGACCGTCTGCAGGACGCTCTGGCATTACATCCTCCTCCCGATACTCTGGAGGACGCCATGATGCAGGCGGTCCGTATGGACCGGAGACTCCGTGCTAGGGGAATGATGCAACAAGAGACTCCCTTGTACTCCAAATTGTGTTACACCGCACCCGCATCTGAGCCCATGGAGATGGAGGCTGTCTCAGGAAAGGAACGAGAGAGAAGACACCGTAAAGACAACAGTCTATGCTTTTACTGTGGAGCCTCTGGACATTGGAAAAGGGACTGTCCCTCCTGCCCTTCTTCTGTAAAATCATCAGGAAAACGACTGAGTCTGGGCAACAATCGTGGAGGTTGCCCAGACTCCCAGGTACATTTTTTTTCGCTTGCTAAAATGGTGCTCCAGGTTGAATTGGAACTTGCTGGCAGTTCTGTTATGACCACCGCCTTTGTTGACTGTGGTTCCTCCATTAATCTGATTGATGCCCAATTTGTGACTCTTAATAAGATAGGGACAGTCAGGTTGAAAGATCCTGTTAAAATTGTGACGGTGGATTCATCCCCTCTTGCCCGGGATGGAATTTGTTTTATGTCTGAAGTTTTTTCTATGAAAGTGGGTTCCACTCACGTGGAAAAATTAAGTTGCTTTATTCTGAATAATCTGCCTGCAGGACTGGTATTGGGGATGCCCTGGCTGCAACGCCACAATCCTCTCATTGATTGGGCAAAAGGGGAGATCACCTGATGGGGATGTAATAATAATGGTCTGTGTTGTAACTCCGTTTCTCTTGTCAAACCGATAAAATCTGTATCTGTGTCGTCTGTCAGTCTGGAGGGTATTCCGGAGTACCTGAAAGATTTTGAAGACGTATTTTCCGAAAGTGAGGCTGAGGCGCTCCCACCACATAGACCCTATGATTGCGCCATTGATTTGTTACCTGGAGCCAAATTACCCAAGGCTCGTTTGTTTAATTTGTCTGGGCCTGAGCGCCAAGCCATGAAAGAGTACTCAAGGAAAGCCTTCGCAAAGGGCATATTCGGCCCTCGGTGTCACCCGTGGCAGCGGGGTTTTTCTTTGTAAAGAAAAAAGATGGTGGGTTGCGACCGTGTCTCGACTTTCGGGAACTGAACAAAATTACCGTTATGAACACGTACCCTCTCCCGTTGATTCCCGATCTATGCAATCAACTCACGGGGCCAAATGGTTTTCTAAGCTCGATCTACGAGGGGCTTATAACCTTATAAGGATCCGGGAGGGGGACGAATGGAAAACAGCATTCCTGACAACTGAGGGGCTATTCGAAAACCTGGTTATGCCCTTCGGTCTCACTAATGCCCCTGCTGTTTTTCAGAACTTCATTAATGTTGTTTTTTCTGATTTAATTGGACGTTATGTAGTCATTTACCTGGATGACATTCTGATATACTCAGAAGACAGTCAGTCACACTTGCATCATTTACGTGCGGTTCTTATGAGACTCCGGGAGAACCATTTGTATGCTAAGCTGGAGAAGTGTTTATTTTTTATGCAAGCACTGTCTTTTCTGGGTGTAATTGTATCCGGGGAGGGATTCCGCATGGATCCAGGGAAGGTTCCGGCCACTACAGATTGGGTGCAGCCTCATGATCTGAAGGGGTTGCAACGATTTTTGGGCTTCGCTAACTATTATAGGAAGTTCATTAAAGGGTTTTCACAGGTAGTGAAACCTTTGACGGACCTCACTCTTAAGGGGGCAGAGGTAAAAAATTGGTTCGTGGCCGCAAAAAATTCCTTCCTTACATTGAAGAAATGCTTTACTTCAGCCCCCGTGTTGGTACAACCCGATTCATCAAGACCTTTTATCGTGGAGGTCGAAGCTTCGGAAGTGGGGGTGGGGGCAGTGTTGTCCCAGGGCCCCTCTACCCTGACTAATCTTAAACCCTGTGCCTTTTTCTCTAAAAAGTTCTCTTCGGCAGAGAGAAACTATGATGTCGGCAACAGGGAATTGTTAGCGGTCAAACTGGCCTTTGAAGAATGGAGGCATTTTTTGGAGGGGGCCGCTCATCCCATTACGGTCATCACTGATCATAAGAACCTGGCCTATATCGAGTCCGCTAAGAGATTGACCTCCAGACAGGCTCGGTGGGCACTTTTTTTTTCTCGCTTTCATTTTACCATCACATTCCGACCAGGGTCTAAAAATGTAAAGGCAGATGCCTTATCCCGAAGTTTTGATTCTGTGTCCCCTCCAGAACCTCCTTCCTCCATTCTTCAACCGGGAGTGGTTGTAGCCGAAGTCTCCTCTGAGTTACAGAGAGAGATTCTGGAAGCACAAGCACAAGCTCCCAGGAATAAACCCCCAGGTAAATTGTTCGTACCCGAACAGCTCCATCTCACACTCCTGCAAGAATTTCATGATTCTGTGTTAAGTGCACACCCTGGTATTGCAGCTACCCGGGGGGCAGTGGCTAGAGGTTTTTGGTGGCCCTCTATGGGTACTGATATAAAAAATTTTGTTAATACTTGTGGGGTGTGCGCTCGCTCTAAAAGCGCTCAGGTCCGGCCGGCCGGGGAATTGGTGCCTTTGCCAATTCCGGATAAACCATGGACACACCTGTCCATGGACTTTATCACTAATCTTCCCTCATCCAAGGGCAATTCAGTGGTATGGGTAGTGGTTGATAGATTTTCTAAGCAAGCCCACTTTGTGCCGTTACCCGCGTTGCCGTCTGCTGAAACCTTGGCCCGTTTGTTTATACAGCACATAGTTGGTTGCATGGAGTGCCTGTGAATGTGGTGTCGGACAGGGGTGTGCAATTTGTGGCCAGGTTTTGGAGAGCGTTCTGTAAGAAGTTGGGGGTCACATTATCATTCTCCTCTGCCTATCACCCGGAATCCAACGGACAGACTGAACGCACCAATCAGTCGTTGGAGCAGATTCTGAGATGCCTGGCCTCCTCCAGACAGGAAGATTGGTGTGAGGTTTTACCCATGGCAGAATTTGCGTTCAACTGTCGTATCAATCAGTCTACCGGAAAATCTCCTTTTCAGGTCAATTATGGGTTTGTTCCGCAGTTTGGGGAATTTTCACGTATGGATTCTGCTTGTCCTGGTGCCGAGGGGATGGTTCAACAGTTAAAAAACCTTTGGAGGGAGGTGCAGGGGAACATCTCCAAAGCCCAGAAGAAGTACAAACATTTTGCGGACAGGAGGAGGGGGTTGGGTCCTGTGTTGACAGTGGGGGAAAAGGTCTGGTTGTCCACCGTAACATAAAACTTAAGATACCCTCTATGAAGCTGGGCCCCAAATTTATTGGCCCATACAAGATTGTAGAGGTGATCAATCCAGTGGCGTACAGGCTTCAGTTGCCCACCTCCTTCAAAATATCTAACGTCTTCCACAGGTCCCTATTAAAACCTGTGGGAACGATTAGAGAAGATCCCTCATCCGTGGTTCCACCAGTATTGGTAGAGGGTCAACTGGAGTACGAGATAGGGCGCATCATTGATTCGCGGTGGGTGCGCCGGAGACTTCAGTACCTTATTCATTGGAAGGGATACTCCATTGAAGATCGGTCATGGGTTCCGGCCAGTTCGGTACATGCCGATCGACTGGTACAGGCTTTTCATGCCAGATATCCTGAGAGGCCTGGGGGTCCAGTGGCCCCCATTAAGGGGGGGGGTACTGTCATGGTATAGGACATGGTTAATGTCCTGTCCATTCAGGGTTAACTTTTGCTGGCCTCCCTTTGGATCTGGGAGGGTATTTATACCCAGTCCAGAGGGAGATTCTCTGTCAGCTATACTTTTCATTGTGACTGTGTATTTGACTCCCCTGGTTTGTGTGTATACTGCTCTGCTTCTTTGATTCCCGTGTATGACCCGGTCTGTTTGCTCACTCTGCTCTCTGTCTCACGTTTTGCTATATTGTCTTCTCCGGTTCTGACCTCCTGGCTTGGCTATCGATACTCCGTTACAGTTTTGTCCCTATTGTACTGTCTATTGCCCGCTCTGGTTTACTGATCTATTGCTACGTCCTGACTATCCGTTCTGTCTAACCCTTTGGTACTGTCGTGCTATCTTGTGCTCTGATCTTGGCCTGTCCTGGTTTTCGTCCCTGTCTTTGCCCCTTGGTAACTTTATCTCGTAGTTACCCTGCTAGGAGTTTTACTGCAGTTCCTAGATCTCTGGAGCTTAGGCCACGCCCCCAGCAGTCATGTGCTGCAGGTCCTGTTAGTCTGCAGTACACATCATTCATTACTGCTGCCTCTGAGAGAAGTGTGGCCGGCTCCGCCCCTTGGCAGTCACATGCTGCGGAAGGTCCTGTTCTACAGGTCTACAGGTATCTTGGGGCACAGTTGGGGCACAGTTGGTTCACTCAGGACACGTGCACGGGCTCAGTGAGCATGTGCAGTGCGGTGTCCTTGACACTATGTGCATTATCCCCTTGCGGTAACAACGCTGTTGTGTGCATTATCCCCATACGGTAACACCGCTGTGTGCATTATCCCTATACAGTAACACCGCTGTGTGCATTATACCTATACAGTGACACTGCTATGTGCATTATCCCCTTGCGGTAACACCGCTGTTGTGTGCATTATCCCCATACGGTAACACCGCTGTGTTCATTATCCCCATATAGTAACACCGCTATGTGCATCAACACCATACAGTAATACCGCTATGTGCATTAACCCCATACAGTAATACGCTATGTGCATCAACCCCATACAGCAAACCGCTGTGCGCATCATCCCTATACAGTAACACCACTGTGTGCATTATCCCCGTACAGTAACACCACTATGTGCATTATCCCCATTACCATTAATCATTTAGTAGCATTAGTTTCTGATGTTACCATGTAGGCCTCAATCAGATATCGATGTTTCATGTACATGTTCTAGCTGTGCTTTTCATAGATACAACATATGCCCATTATAGCACGTGGCTGTTCACATGTTTGTTTAGTTTTGTCTAAAGAGAAATAAAAGTCAGATTTGTTCTATTTCAAAGTTCATAAGATGACATTCTAATATAAGTTCGTAAAAAGAAAAAAAAAGGGGGGACAACACACGGCCGCGACCTACCATCTTTTGTTTTAACAGTAACAGGAGTTCATATTTTTAAAATTAAAAAATAATTTAAAAATCCACACTGATGAAATGGCATCTGAGGTCATCATATGGAAGGTCCAGCACATACTCCTAATACTGAATGGTGATGTCAAGGGAATGGCACATGGCTGCTAAAACCACCAAATTGGCTTAGCGATCACTTGTCAACCACTGGTAACTAAAGACGGAGGGAGCTTCTGAAGTGTCCAGAAATGGAAAGATATTTTGTTTATTTGTTATGTTATAATATTTGACTCTGTCCCCCACCCCAATTGTCAGCTATCCCCTTGAAAGTATTTTGCTATGCAGGTGCACAGAGAACATGGCTATTTAGCTATACTGCAGTAATTTGGTATCTTACCGAGAAAACCCAGATGTCAGGTCTAATTAAAATGACCGAATTTACACTCTGCCACGTGGCAAAGCTTCCCATATGTAACTTCTCATCAGATTTGCTAATCATACAAAGGCGTATTAATTCATATCATTATATATTATGTTTCTTTTTCTTTTACATAGGACTGCACATTGCTTAATGCGTTTTCATGGGGCATGAAGAATGCAGCCAGGGATAAGATTAAGCTGCTTGATGATGATTATTTCAGGCTCATAAAATTTCTAATAGGATTGTTAAAAAGCACATCATACAACCTCATTCAGCTGTCAATGATTTTGTGGAAAAACATGGATCCATTTTCTGCGGTTTGCTGGATCAGATCTTCATCGGCGTTTGGGCAGTGTGTCATATTTTATTATCAGTTTTTCTCAAATGCAGAAGACCTGATCGTTTCCTAAGAGAAACATCACATCAATAACAAAAAAAAAAATCACATTACTATGATGCACCTAATGCACGGTCCAAGATTTCCCACAGACTTGTATGAGAAATGACTCAGAACAAAAGTGGAAAGGTCTCCTATTTTTGCAGGCACTCGGTTGCTAAAAAAACCAGGCGTGCCTCTGACTATAATGGGTACATGTTCTGTGAAAATCATGGCTGCAACACGCATGTGAAAACAGATGTCTGAATGGGGTGTAAAGACCACACTAACTTTTTACTTCGTTAGTCAGTGTAACAGTTTCGTGGGTGTTAAAAATGAGCGTATGAACGTATATTGGTCCAGACTTCAACACCAGTGAATATTTCACCGGTCTTAATGAGGGGTAGTGGAGAAGTCAGACGCTCCTGATTCACAAAGGGATGCCTGCCTCAACATAAATGTGGAGCGACTGATGAGTGGTGTGTGCATCCATTCGCTACGCTAGAAATCTAACTCAAGTCAGGGACTGGAGTGACACTTCTGGTGTAGAGAAACGCCACAGCTAGTTATGAATTAGACAAGCTGTGGCGTCACAGCCCGGCCGCGCCCCTGTCCTGCTCTAGCTGTGTCCGCTTTGTCAGAGCTGGGAAAAAAATGGTATGAAAACAACAAAAGTACCAAAGCTAAATTTTGCCGCAACTCAGAGTTGCACCAACATTTTGCGACTTAGCTTTTCATGCCATTTTTTTGGTGTAAAAGCTTTGATGAATCGGTGCCATCATGTGCCTGCTTTTCAGCACATCATTTAAAGAGACTCTTATTAGGCTCCGTTCACACATTCAGTATTTGGTGAGTTTTTGACATCAGTATTTGTAAGCCAAAACCAGGAGTGGAACAATCAGAGGTAAAGTATAATAGAAACATGTCACCACTTCTGTATTTATCAATCACTCCTGGTATTTGCTTACAAATACTGACCAAATATTGACTTTATGAAGGTGGCTTAACACATCTGTTCAAGGTGCTGAATTAAAGGATTTATGCCAACAAATGCTTCTGCAGGAGGGTGTCGAATAGATGCCGCTTAGTTAAAGGGAACCTGTCACCCCCCCCTCCCCAGGGCCTATTAAAGTAAAAGAGCCACCTTCAGCAGCACTGAGGCTGCATTCTGTGAAGGTGGCTCTTATGTTTCTTATCACAAGGATCACTGAAATAATAAGATTTATAGATTTCCCGCCATACCTCTATTGAGTCAGGGAGGTATGTTTTCTCCCCCTAACTCTACGGACTCACAGCCGTCCATCATCCCCCTCTTGGCTCCGGCCGCCGCCTCCTCTCTTCCTTGTGACGTCACCGGCGCCTGCTTTGTGCAATCAGTTCTCGGGCATGCGCCGTGCGCGCTGCCCGGGAACTTACATCAGGTGATGTAAGGATATCGCGCCTGCGTTTAGCGGAGGCCCCAGATCCCGCCCCGCACTGTGTTATGATGTATTCACACTGCAGGACTGGGAATCTGGCGCCTGCGCAGTGAGGATCTCTGCACCTGTCCCCATCTCCCTCCGCCTCTTTCCTCACTGCGCAGGCGCCAGATTCCCAGTCCTGCAGTGTGAATACATCATAACACAGTGCGGGGCGGGATCTGGGGCCTCCACTACACGTAGGTGCGATATCCTTACATCACCTGATGTAAGTTCCCGGGCAGTGTGCACGGCGCATGCCCGAGAACTGATTGCACAGCACAGGCGCCGGTGACGTCACAAGAAAGAGAGGAGGTGGCGGCCGGAGACAGAGGGGGATGATGGACGGCTGCGAGGCTGTAGAGTGAGGGGGAGAAAATATACCTCCCTGACTCAATAGAGGAATGGAGGAAATTTATAAAACGTATTATTTCAGTGATCCTAGTGATAAGAAACATAAGAACCACCTTCATAGAATGCAGCCTTAGTGCTGCTGAAGGTGGCTCGCTTACTTTAATAGGCCCTGGGGGGTGACAGGTTCCCTTTAAGTAAGGCTATCCATGGGCGCTCGGGTTCTTTTTAGTCCATTTTACCAAGAGTTTAGAGATTTCTAAAAATATACAGGAAATACATTAAAAAACATATATGTCACTTTTATTCATCATCAAGCTGAGTTCTGATAAAATGACAGATAAGCCTCCTCCCGGGACTGATGGCTATAGTGTGGCAGTGAAGTTTCAAAGATAAAATGAGTGTGATTTAGCTATACGGGATACCTGACAATCGTAACCTTTATCTCTGAGCTCCTGCGAAATAGACCGCTCTAACATATCAGAGCACGCTCGATGGTGAGAGCGAATTGTTAATAATAGTTGTGTTTCTAATGCCTAAATGGCGATGGAGCATACATGATTTTCTCTATTTCTTCCTAAATGCTGCAGAGCAATATTCAGTGCTACGTACAGCCAGGTAGTTATTGCATGTTAATATACATTTTTGGCTTCAGACGATAACAGTTCTTATTTCTAGACTTTTAAAGTCAACGTGGCTTCACAAACTACAGTATGTTGCTGGCTCATAAACCAAACAGAATTCCCATCGCTACCAGATAAATTCTAGCACGTGAAGCTACCTGGGACTTAAGCAATCAGAAGTTTTCCACCTATGAGGACTTTTTCTCTTACTTAAATACATATAATTTTTATTAAAAAATAATTTTTGCAATTGGGATTCATTAAACATTTTGCACAATTTGTCTGTTTCTCTGCAAATCCTACTCTCCTATAGTTTGGGGCCATAAATCAGCTAAGATGAGCTCTTAAAAAGAAAAAATAAAGTTACAAACTCTCCTATCAGCCTGTCAGAACGAGCCACTGATGGATCATTGGCTGACTCATTCTGCAGGCAGCAATATATAGTGCAACACAAACGTTATAGAAATTAGATAATGCAAACATTTTTAACTAAACTAAATTGCAATAATGATTTTTAGCTCAAAATATATGCATTTAGTAAACAAAATTGTCCGGATAAGTGGACAACCCCTTTAAAACATTGAAAAAAAATCACTACTATTGCAATGCATTTTTTATGTCAAGATGGCAATAGTAAAAAAAAAGTCTAAAGTCCAGTTTAAGAATCTTAGGTCACTGAAAAAGTAGTGGCGATTTCACACACACAAAAAATATACCATATATAGGTTTACTTGTGTCATACGTTTCTTAAATGGAAAGGAAATCAATAAAAAAAAAATTAAATTAAAATAACAGAATTCATGGGAAATTTCCTCGGTAAGACTCCAGCACCACTTGCTGAACTATTCACAATGCCAAATAATTACACCTAACACACAAGTAAGAATTATACAAGAACAACTTAACATAGAATAATTAAGTGCGCCACATAATTGTTAGACTCAAACATTGTACTGTTTCGTTAGTAGCAATCGCACAACTTTTGTTTTTGGGATTTACTTTAGTTCATTTGAATCACGGGGAGTCTGGGTTGGCGGAAGTACAATGCAGTCATATTCTGGACGTCTAAAACCAAACTTAAATTGATTCAGTTGTACACTGAATGAATAGAACCAAATAGGGTCCTTAGGGTCCACACATGTAGTGAGGCCTTATGAAACTGGCCTTATGCCTGGAGGTCCATTAAAGAAACAGTCCCATCAAAATTTCTATCCTCTTAGTTTATTGCAGTCATAATATTATATAGCACTGTGCACTTACAATTGCTCAATTTAACTTTCTACACAGCTCATGTTTTCCATTAGGTCTATAACATCACATGATTAAAAACTGGCTAGCAGAATCCTGCTAAGCTGTGTAAAAACAGGAGGCCAATTTTGTCTGCACAATTCATGAGTCACAGCAAAAGTCTATGACTGGAGAGGAGGGAGATGCGTCAGGAGTTGAAGAGGGAGATGCTAAATGAAGGGACAAGAGTCTTCCTGTTTCTACAACAAGAGGAGAAAAGAAAATAATTAGCTGGGTAGAAAGGAAAAAATAGCAATTGTAAGTACACAGTGCGGTATAATATGATGACTGCAATATATTAAGAGGATAATGGAATGGCTTCTTTAAATTACTATTATCCTGGACCAGAATTACATTTTGGATGAAAAGTAAAGTAAACAATCATCTAACAGTGCTCTGCAGAAATGCTATGAAAACAACTTTATAGTGTAGCTGTCATAATTCAGATTCTTTCATATGATAGCATAAATAGACGATGATCTGTGGGGATCTGTGTCCAGAGACCCCCCCACCCATCACAGAGTGTGCATTCTGCACACCAGAGTGGCATATGGGCTCAATATTAAGTCTATTGGCAGAAAAAAAGGAATTGCAGCGAGACAGCAGGTAAGTAAAAATAAAATCCACTATTTTTTGGTACTGTAAGATCCGGTGGCAGTCCCTCCAGTGGCACAAAAACCTACACATTTCGGTTTAACAAGTCTTAGTCTTACTCGTAACATGATACATGTTGGAACTCGTCATTACATACAAGAGACAGTTACATGTTAATAGCGTTCCAATCAAATCAGCATCAGCTAATTGGTACAGTCATGGCCAAAAGTTTTGAGAATGACAAATATTAATTTTTACAAAGTCTACTGCTTCACTTTTTCTAATGGCAATTTGTATATACTCCAGAATGTTATAAAGCGTGATCAGCTTAACAGCAATTACTTGCAAAGTCAATATTTGGCTAGAAAATTAACTTTAACCCCCAAAACACATTTCAACATCATTGCAGCCCTGCCTTAAAAAGACCAGCTAACCTATTTTCAGTGATTGTTCCATTAACAAAGGTGTGGGTATTGATGAGGACATGGCTGGAGATCAATCTGTCATGATTAAGTAAGAATGACACCACTGGACACTTTAAAAGGAGGCTGGTGCTTGGCATCATTGTTTCTCTTCTGTTAACCATGGTTATCTCTAAAGAAACACGTGCAGTCATCATTGCAATGCACAAAAATGGCCTAACAGGGAAGAGTATCGCAGCTAGAAAGATTGCACCTCAGTCAACAATCTATCGCATCATCAAGAACTTCAAGGAGAGAGGTTCCATTGTTGCCAAAAAGGCTCCAGGGCGCCCAAGAAAGACCATCAAGCGCCAGGACCGTCTCTTAAAAGTGTTTCAGCTGCGGGATCGGGCTACCAGCAGTGCAGAGCTTGCTCAGGAATGGCAGCAGGCAGGTGTGAGTGCATCTGCACGCACTGTGAGGCGGAGACTCTTGGAGCAAGGCCTGGTCTCAAGGAGGGCAGCAAAGAAGCCACTTCTCTCCAGAAAAAACATCATGGACAAACTGATATTCTGCAAAAGGTACAGGCAGTGGACTGCTGAGGACTGGGGTAAAGTTATTTTCTCTGATGAATCCCCTTTTCGATTGTTTGGGACATCAGGAAAACGCCTCATTCGGAGAAGACAAGGTGAGCGCTACCACCAGTCTTGTCTCATGCCAACTGTTAAGCATCCTGAAACCCAGTGGGGTTGCTTCTCAGCCAAGGGAATCGGCTCTCTCACAGTCTTGCCTAAAAACACAGCCATGAATAAAGAATGGTACCAGAATGTCCTCCAATAGCAACTTCTCCCAACCCTCCAAGAGCAGTTTGGCGATCAACAACGCCTTTTCCAGCATGATGGAGCACCTTGCCATAAAGCAAAGGTGATAACTAAATGGCTCAGGGAACAAAACATAGAGATTTTGGGTCCATGGCCTGGAAACTCCCCAGATCTTAATCCCATTGAGAACTTGTGGTCAATCATCAAGAGACGGGTGGACAAACAAAAACCTAAAAATTCTGACAAAATGAAAGCATTGATTGTGCAAGAATGGACTGCTATCAGTCAGGATTTGGTCCAGAAGTTGATTGAGAGCATGCCAGGGAGAATTGCAGAGGTCCTGAAGAAGAAGGGTCAACACTGCAAATATTGACCTGCTGCATTAACTCATTCTAACTGTCAATATAAGCTTTTGTTACTCATATGTTTGCAATTATTATATTTCTGTCTGTGATAAAAACATCTGTCAAACACACATAAAAACCAGAGGGCAGCAGATCATGTGAAAATATAATATTTGTGTCATTCTCAAAACTTTTGGCCATAACTGTACATTTATTGTGTCCTGCTGTCTCAACTTAGTTTGATTGAGTTCTAACAAGGTAAAATAGTGAGATCTTAGAAGTAGCCTCCTATATATTGAGACTAAGCCTGGGGAAGAATTTATGCAGGGGGGCATTTATGTACATTTGATCAAAGTACTGGCAGTTATACCATGGCAGATAGACAGGGCAGGAGACAGGTAAGACAATTAAACAAACCTATTTCCTGTACATCTGGATCAGAACAACTATTTACCATATGCATTTGTAAAATTTATATCCTGGCTGCTACATTCACTCACATTCACCATCCTTGCATTAACTCTTTACACTCCATCCACATTGGCTCCTCAGTCCTCTCCTCTCCTATGAATAGCACTTAGGGCTATACACATTGCTAAACTGCACAGATCCATTCAGTCCCACCATCCAACACAAGAGATGCTCTCACAAATCACTTAACCATCTGCTCACTCTATCTATCCTCCTTCTCCTAGTCGCAGGAGATATCTCTCCCAACCCCATCCCCCCCATGTTATAGTAAGTCAAACCCCTCAACTGTTACACTCAGAAACCCCTCTAATCTTATTAATATTCCCTGCATGCCTTCTGTCTCTTTCAATTGTGCCCTTTGGAATTCTCACTCAGTGTGTAATAAACTCTCCTTCATCCATGACTTCTTCCTTTCAAATTCTCTTAACCTTCTGGCTCTTACTGAAACCTGGATCCAGCAGTCACACACCACCGCTGCTGCTGCTCTCTCATATGCCGGACTACACTTCTCACATACCCAGACAACAGAGCAGAAGGGGCGTTGGTCTGCTCCTATCACCCAAATGTACCTTTCAGGTTATCCCTCAAGTACCCTCACTTGTCTTTTCTTCTTTTGAGGTCCATGCTGTAAAACTCTACATCCCCTTCTCCATGCGAGTGGCGGTGGTGTATCGTCCTCCGGGCCCCTCCCATTAGTTCCTGGATCACTTTGCCACCTGGCTTCCACACTTTCTCTCCTGTGATATCCCCACCCTCATCATGGGTGATTTTAACCTCCCCATTGCTTTTCCGCTCTCCCCATCTGCTACTCACCTTTTATCTCTAACCTCCTCTTTCGGCCTTTCACAGCTTACCAAAGCTCCAGCGCATGAAGACGGAAACTCCATCGACTTGGTCTTCTCCAGGCTTTGCTCAGTGAATGATTTCACAAACTCCCCTCACCCGCTCTCTGATCACAACCTTCTTTCATTCTCTATCAAGAACTGCAGGGATCGCTCAGGTCACCCCTACTTTCCACACTTATAGAAATATACAGGCCATTAACACCAAGAAACTAATGAAGAACTTGCAGTCATCATTGGCCCCTATCTCCTCCCTCTCATGTCCTGACTCTGCACTGAAGCATTATAATGAAACACTGCAAAGTCCCTGGATGAAGCTGCACATCCTACGCATGGAACAACTCGGCACAGACGGCGACAACCGTGGCACACGCTGCAAACATTTTCCTACAGCGATGCTCCAGATGCGCCGAACGTCAGTGGAGAAAGTCCAATCTACCCGAAGATTTCATCCACTATAAGTTTATGCTTAAACCATACAACACTGCCCTTGACCTCTCCAAACAAACCTATTTTAACACCCTCATCACCTCACTATCCAATAACCCAAAATGTCTCTGACACTTTTCATTCCCTACTCAACCCAAGAGTGTGGGCCCCAACCACGGATCTCCACGCTGACAATTTGGCCAATTATTTCAAAGAAAAAATTTACCATATCCGACAGCAAATTATCTCCCAATCCCCTCATACCATGCATTGCCCTCCCTCCCCCACTTTATCTAGCTCACTCTCTGACTTTGAACCAGTCACAGAAGACGAAATAATCAGATTCCTAGCATCTTCTCGCGCGACCACTTGCACCACGACCATGACCCCATGCCATCACATCTCCTCCAGTCCCTTTCCCCTTTTCTGTCACCGCTCACCTAACAAAAATATTCAACCTCTCTCTCTCTTCTGGTATCTTTCCCTCCTCAGTTAAGCATGCCATCATACATCCATTACTTAAAAACCATCCCTCGACTAAAACTGTGCCGCTAACTATAGACCAGTCTCTAATCTTCCCTTCATCTCTAAACTCCTGGAACGACTAGTCCACTCCAGTCTTAACCGCTATATCTCAGATAACGCTCTTCTGGACCCTCTACAATCCGGTTTCCGCTCTTTACACTCTACTGAAACTGCCCTCACTAAAGTCTCTAATGATCTACTAACAGCTAAATCTAATGGTCACTGCTCCATGCTAATTCTCTTGGATCTCTCTGCAGCATTCAACACGGTAGATCATCAGCTCCTCCTCACTATGCTCTGCTCGATCAGCCTCAAGGACACCGTTCTCACCTGGTTCTCCTCCTATCTCTTTAACATACTAAATAATAATTATGGACACGATACTGCATATGTCAAGCGGAATTAGCCACCGACATCACACGAACATACACCTCAGAGGAACTGAGACTTTAAATAATCTATAACTTAAATGTACAATTTCTTCAATACTTGGCTTTAGATGCAGACTTTTTTTTATTATTTAAAGGGAATTTCTGTCTCTTTAGATTGGTGGGAATCCAGAGCTCAGGTACTGACCACTAGGCACAGAGCTATAGTTTTAGTAGCCGCAGTGTCTGGAATTACAACCCAGTCACCTTCACTTAAATGGGGGGGGACTGTAGAGATCGGGGACACTAGGGAACCGCTACTAAAGATACAGAGCTATGTCTGGTAACCAATGACTGGGCTCTGCTTCACCCAGGGGTGCCAAGAATACCCAGATAAGCTATTTCAATGTAAAAACAGACAAGACAACAAGGGGGAGTCACAGAAAAAAATTATGCACTCCTTGTGTCATATTCTTCAGGGAGACACTGTGTGGCAAACAGAGTCTGTAAGGGCAATTAAAGTGGCATGTATATAAGGATTTCCTTGAGTAAATATTTAGTTTGTACTCTTGAGATTGGCCATGAACAACAGTATAGGCTCAGATGTAATTTATAGGGCTGTTGGCATACACAAAATACCTGTAAGTAATAAAGGACAGAACACAAATACACAGCAGCCATTAGTCAGGGAGTAGCAATATAATAGACTTAAGGGTATGCCACACTAAACAACATCGCTAACGGGATCCTAAAAAACGTCACTATTTAGCGATCCCGTTAGCGATGTTGTTGTGTGCGGCATCTGCCAGCGACGAGCTTCCTGCTGTGATCTCGCTCGTCGCTGGAATCGTTCCGGACCCTATTTTCGTCGCTGGCGCCCCGCTGGTAAGTATCTAATCGCTGAGTGTGGCACCTTTTTTAGCGATTTAGCGGTACTTTTGTACCGCTAAAGTCGTTAAGGAGATCGCTAACCGCGATAGCGTCCTAACGACATCGCTAAAATAGGTAGCTACTAGCGATATAGAAACAATCCCGCTAGCGATCTCATTAGTATGCTGACGCTAACGAGATCGCTAGCGGGATTGTGTAGTGTGGCAGTACCTTTACAGCTTACTACGCAATAGAGCAAGAGTTTTTATTGAGGTTTCAGAATTGAAGTAGATTATTTTAATGGGATTCTGTATTAGATCCATGACGCGAGAACCTTAGGCGGCATGGATCACACACCGGCTGAGTTACTGCAAAATGTACAATTTACTCTGAAATATGGCAGCACTTCATAAAAAACTATTTGAAAACTGACCAGGGATATGTGTCTCAGATGAATAAGTGGAGGCAGGTCATCAATGGCTTTTCCCTTTACACCCACATAGGGATTGACTTCTTAGCCTACGGCACATATGTCAAACTCTGGTCTGCAGGGTGAATATATTTGGCCTGTGACGTCAGGTGGCTACCCTGAGTATATTTGGCTCGGAAGGCCTCCGCCTGGCATCGCACTTTCAACTATGTTGGCATGCTAGATGCTGCAACAGTTGAAACTATTATGGGGGAGGGAAAGTCAGCTGATGCTACATCTCCCATTATTCCCCCTTGGTATTGGACATCTCAGTGCAGCAGGCGCGATGACATCACAATGCACCGGCTGTATCGAGCTGCACAGAGGATCTGAAGACACAATGAAGAGACCAAAGCCGCGGGAATGACCAAAAGTGATTTTTTTTTTATGTGGAGCATATACTGTATGGAGCACTACGTGGGGCCCATTATACTGTATGCAGCACTATGTGGGGCCCATTATACTGTATGGAGCACTATGGGGGGCCATTATACTGTATGGAGCACTATGGTGAGGCATTACACTGTATAGAGCACTATGGTGGAGCCATTATACTGCATAAAGCACTATGGAGGTCCATTATACTGCATGGAACAGTATGTGGAGCCATTATACTGCGTGGAGCACTGCGAGGCCATTATACTGCAAGGAGCACTATGTGAGGCCATTAAACTGCATGTAGCACTATGTGTAGCCATTATACTTCATGGAGCACTACGTATGTGTAGCCATTATACTACGTGGAGCACTGTGTGGGGCGATTATACTGTATGGAAGGCAATGTAGGTCCCCATTATACTGCATGAAGGACTATGTGGATAATCTAGGAGTAGTTACAAGAACCCGTTATTCATCTATACAAATGCTTGGCCTTGCATAACCCAGAAAAATACATTACAACCAACATATACTAACAAAAATACATACCAACTTCCTACCTGCTGCCAAAACAACTTCCATAGCATGATGACATAATAAAACCTATAAAATATAAGCCAATATATTTTCTCTACAGCTATTATGCTAATAACAGACCACTATCTACGCGCTGTTATAGTGGGGTGAGATGCATTCCAGACATCCCAGATCTTATTAAACTTCCCCAAGCAACCCCTGTTCTGGTATAGTGTCCGCTCATATGGTATAATTGAATTTACCAGTTCAATCCAAGCTCTAAGAGAAGGATGCTGATTACCCATCCAGCGTAAGGCCAATATTTTCCTGGCTAAAAAAAGTGTCTCCCGCAGAAGAATTTTGACGTGATGCCCCCATATCTCTTCCTCCAGCACACCAAATAGACATACCAATGGAGTGAGAGGAACAGGAGTGCCTAAGAGGGAGGTTAACGACGAGGTCACCTCGCTCCAAAAAGATAGAATAGTTGGGCATCCCCACACCATATGTATGAAATCTGCATCATTGTATGACATCATCCTGGTATATATGGTCCCCATCCTGGTATATATATGTTTCTGGTCCTCAGCAGCTTTTCAGATTAAAACACATATATGTGAAATAAAGCAGTTATCATCCATAGATCTCTTTCTGTAGTTCAGGCAGCATGAATCTCCTGCTACATCAGTGATTAGAGATACAGTACATTTTGACTCCGAGGTGAATGCGACAAGTTGAGAAAGGTCATAACCAGTTGGATTTTTTAAGCTTTGCTTTTCATGATAGGGGTCAGAATGGAACCCCATTCACCTGCTCCACAGCATAATGTAGCAGCAGCACACAAAGCGATCTTTGACCATGCGAACTGTGTTGCAGCATTAAAGAAATGAATTTGTGACAAACCTTTATGCAAGTGAGGGGGTAGAGGCAGATTAGGGCCTCACAGAGATTTAAAGGTTTCTAGGAGATCTATATACCTTAAAACATTACACCAAGTGTATGATGCCAAACATGGAATGGAAAGAGATTAGAGTCAATTAAAAAAGACGGATTTTGGTAAGAACTTACCTGTAAAATCCTTTTCAGCGAAGAAGGAAGGGAGACACAGTCATTACTAGTGGGTAGGCGGAGCCCAGATGAGATAGACACCTCAGATTAAAAAGAGTGTTGACCGGCCCCTCCAGCTCGGGCTCCTCCTACTCAGCTCTCCAGTTGTACACAAGCTTAAGGAAGAGCAATATCACCACGGAGCAACATAACCCCTTCTGAAGGAATTCAGAGAAAAAAACACAAGAATACAGGTTATGCATGCATGTAGGCAAAAACCACACAGTTCCAGGTACTACTCACTGGACCTGATCACTGCGATGAGCTGGCGATGCTGGAACAGAGCCTTAGCGCGTCGACCTCAGCCCAGATAATCGCTATCAGAGAAGGGTCACGCCGCATCTGAAAACAACAACACACTTCTGCCATGGGAGGGATCTGTGTCTCCCTTCCTTCTCGCTGAAAAGGATTTTACAGGTAAGTTCTTACCAAAATCCGTCTTTCAGCTGCAGATGAAGGAAGGGAGACACAGTCATTACTAGTGGGACGTCCCAAAGCAGTCCAAAAATTAAGGGTGGGAAAAAACCAGAAAAGGCAGAATCCCAACAACCTAGATAAAATGCGCAATAGGCGCCAAATACAAGTTAACTAGAACTTTAAGCTACGGCCGCCTGCAGGACCCTAAGGCCGCAGCAGCGGAAGCACTGACGTCCACCTTATAAAACTTTATAAACGTGTGGACGGAACGCCAGGTCGCCGCTCGGCAGAGCTGAGCTGCCGAGGCCCCTTGATGAAAGGCCCACGAGGAAGCCACAGCCCTCGTGGAGTGAGCTCGAATCTTAATCGGGCAAGGTTCGCTTTTAAGTCGGTAAGCCTCTAAAAAGGCCGACCGAATCCAACGAGCTATAGAGTCCTTGGAAGCTCATTGACCACGCTGACGACCTGCTGGAATCACAGAGAGTTCCGACTTCCGAAAATTTGAGTAATAAACAAATAGAACTTCAAAGCCCGCACCAAATCCAATTTGTGCAAGGCCCGTTCCTTCACATTCCTCGGCTCCGGACAGAGCGAGGGCACCTTAGGTAGGAAGTCGCCCCGTGTGCGAAGTACTACGCGATCCGGGTGAAACTCCAGGAAAGGAGGCAAGCAAGAAAGAGCCGCCAACTCAGAAAAACCTTTCTCAAAAAGGTAACCGCCACTAGAAAGGCAACCTTCCAAGATAGCAAAGAAAAGCTAGCAGAGTCCATAGGCTCAAAAGGCCCATGTTGAAGAGCTTCCAATACAAGATTGAGCCGCCAAGGCGACACAGGTGCCTCCGAGGCGGAAACTGACGGGTTACTCCGCGAAAAAAGGAACGTACGTCCCTACGCGAGGCGATAGCCTTCCGAAAAGCAAAAGCAGGGCAGAACCTGACCCTTCAGAGTGCTAACTGCCAAACCCTTGTCAAGCCCGTACTGCAAAAGGCCAACAAATTGGGAATGGAAAGAATCCTCGGGTTCCTTGAAGAACTCGAACACCACAAAAAGAAGGCTTCCCAAGACTTTGTGATAAATCCTAGTAGTAGCCGGACCTCTGGCAGCCCGCAAAGTGGCAATGATTTTGGCTGAAAAACCTTGACGGTCAATATTTCGGTCTCAAGAGCCACCCCGTCAAACGCAGAGACCTCAGGTCCGGATGACGAACGGGCCCTTGGGTTAACAGGTCCGGGCGAAGAGGAAGTGGAAAAGGAGGCGCTGTTAGAAGCGACACCAGTGTCGAGAACCACATCCTCCTTGGCCAATCTGGGGCTATCAACATAGCCAGGATTCTCTCCAGTCTGATCCGACACAACCCCAGAGGAAATAAGGGTATCGGCAGGAACACATAGATTAGCTCGAATTGGTCCAACGGAGCCACCAGAGCATCCACCGTCACAGCCTTCGGGTCCTTGTACCTGGACATGAAAGTCGGTAACTTGGCATTGAACCTGGATGCCATCAAATCCACTTGGGGAGTTCCCCAACGGGAGCACAGCAGTGCAAAAATCTCCGGATGGAGATTCCATTCTCTGGGATCCATCTTCTCGCGACTGAGAAAGTCTGCCGTGATTCTGAACTCCTGAAATGTGGATCGCAGAGAAGGCTGGCACTCTGGTCTCGGCCCATACCAGGATCCGAGAAACCTCCACCATGAGCCTGGAACTCCTTGTCCCGCCTAGATGGTGATATACACGACCGCCGTCGCATTGTCTGTCTGCACTCGGACTGGCAGACCGCTTAAAGGGACCGTCCAGTGTTGGAGGCAAAGGAAAATTGCCCTCAATTCCAGGATGTTGATCGGCAGGAGACTCCTCCGACGACAATACTCCCTGAATCCAGAGATCGTCCAGACACCTCCCCAGCCCGTCAGGCTGGCATCGGTGGTTATGACCGACCACCTCGGAGGGAGGAAAGACTTCCCCAGGGATAACGCTTCCGGACGTAACCACCATCCTAGAGACTCTCGCACCCTGTGGGAGATGATGAGACTGCAATCCAGCGAAGTCTGCGATCGATCCCAACGGCTCAGAATGAGCCTTTGGAGGGCCCTGGAATGAAACTGCGCAAACGGAAGTGGCTCCATGGACCACCATCAAACCCAGAAGGCGCATACACCCTCGAAGAGACATCGCTGTCGAAGACTTCATAACCTGTACATGTCGAAGGAGACATGCTTGCTTGTCTGGAGGCAGAGACACCACTGCTCGTACCGTGTCGAAATGCATCCCCAAAAAACAGGATTGACTGCGACGATTCCAGAGACGACTTCTCCCAACTGACCAGCCACCCGAAGTCCTCCAGGAGCTGAAGGGATAGATTGCAAGCAGTCACTGCCTCCTCCTTTGAGGGCCACAATCAAAAGGTCGTCCAGGTAGGGAAGAATCGAAACCCCCTGTCTTTGAAGAAATGCCATGAGAGGCGCCAGAAATTTTTGTAAAAACTCTGGGCGCTGAGGCCAACCCGAATGGCAGAGCCACAAACTGGTAATGGTCCTGATCTATGGCAAAACGAAGGAAGCGTTGGTGGGCCCTTCCGATTGGGAAGTGCAAATAAGCATCGCGAATGTCGATTGACACCAAAAAAGCGTTCTGCGACAGGGCCGCCAAAACGGAGCGAAGCGACTCCATGCGGAATTTCCTGGCGTGGACCTGCCGATTCAATCTTTTGAGATCCAGAAAGGGCCGAAATTTGTCCTCTTTTTTGGGGACCACAAAGAGGTTAGAATAAAACCCTCTTCCCGGCCCTCCGGCGGAACCGGCACCACCACACCTTTCTGCAGAAGGGAATCTACCTCCCGCAGCAGAGCGGCAAAAAGCTCGGGCTCTGACGGAACGCGAGGTTGACAAAAAAACTGTCTGGGGGTCGAGAAAGAGACTCTATGAAGTAGCCTGCCAACACAACCCGTGTCACCCAGGCGTCCGACATGCGGGAAGCCCCAGTCGGTTTGAATTGGAGTAAACGACCCCCCACTCGAGAGCGCTCGAGCGAGACCCAGGCGTCAGTCCGCCTTAGCGGGCTTTCTACCAGCTTCCCGCTTGTCTTAACGGAAGTTCTGTTTCCAGGGTATGCGGAATTTGAGAATTCCCTTTTTTTTTTTTTTTTTAAAAAGAGAGGGACGACCCGAACCCCAGAGGGCTAACTGAATCATCCCCTGGACCGAAAGGACCGCCGACAACTACCGGCACTAGTCCTGCCAGACGCAGAAGTCACAGCTCTGCGCTGCGGTAAAGCTGTTTCTTTTGCCTTTACCTTGGCAATCAGCTCCGTGAGGTCAGGTCCAAATAGCTGACCACCTTGCAAGCTAAAGATAGCAAACCCTGCTTGGAAACCGCGTCCCCGGTCCACTGTCTAAGCCACAGTGCTCTTCTGACTGTGACTGCCGAGGATTGCGCCCTGGATAGCAGTGACGCAGTATCCTCCAACAACTGGAAAAGCCCATCTACCTCGATAGAGGAGATCCACCTTGCCACGCCATCCGTAGACGGTCCAACCGGCTCAGGGAAACTTTACAAGCACACATGGATCCTTAATACTGAATCCATGATCCGCGGCCTCGCAGATGGATTTTTCTGCCATCTACGTTTTTTGTCCAGCGGGTCCTGCAGACTCGCCTTCCCCTTAACAGGAGGATTTTGCTAAGCTGGGATAAAGGAACATCCACTTCAGGAGAAGGATCCAATTATCATCAACTCCGTAGAACACGGATACGGTGTCTCAATTTTTTGGACACAGGCGCTCCTTCTCCACTGCCCCATTAAGTTCATCCAGTGATGGTAAAGCTTGATCGTGATTGAAAATATCCGGGCCGACTTACCAGGACGTCCAGATACCTCCTCCGGTAACTAACGCCTCCAATAAAAACCTCTTTACGGCCCAAGAGAGAGGCAGAGTGTCCCTGCCGATCCTCCTTGTCCGAATCGGACATTTTCGTTACGCGGGAAGGAAGGCACCAGCTTGTGTCGCTTCCTGACATGAGAGGATCTAGCTGACACTCAATAATAGAAAATCAGACAGCCATCAATAGAAACTAGCGAGGGCTGACACCACTGGAACCTCCGACCGCTGCGCTTGACGCCGTCGAGGTCTGCGCGTCAGATACGCGACACTGATCCTGTAGCGGATCTGGGAGACGGTTGCACAGAATATGGCAGGTTAAACCTGTCAGTAATTAGAAAGTGTGGTTTCTTAAAGAAAAAACGAAACGCTGAAGGGTTAAAGCTCTTAAAGAGAGAGCTACCCCAGCTGTCCCCCATTAAGAGTTAACCGCCTAAGAAGGGGTTAAAGTCGCAGACTCCCCACAACCTTAATAATGAAAAGGGTGTGCGAGCCCCAAGTGCCTCTTATAAGGCAGCAGCTATAGGACAGCTATGCCACACTTAACAAGACGAAACGTTCACAATATCGCAAAAAAATTGCGCTGTTTTGTAAATCGCAATGACCGCCAAAGTCATTAAGGGGATCGCTAACCGTCTATGCGTTGTTAATGAGATCGCCCAGATTGGCAGCTACTAGTGACATTAAAAATGATCACACAAACGATCGCATAGTATGCGTCGTCGTTAGCAGGAACGTATAGTGGCAGTATTACTGTCGCAGACTCCCCACAACCTCTTATATTGAAAAGGTGTGCGAGCTTTGAGATAACAGCTGCAGGCAGCGCAGTCTGCCACCCATTTGTGCCTCAGAAAGGCGCCCGCGCTGTGGGGGTGAAGGGGTTAAGCTTCTGCCCTAGACGGGTAGAAGCGACTCACCCAGCTGGTCGCGGTGCAGCGCTCCGAGAGGGGAGGAGAGCGATGTCCGAGGGAGCTTTCAGCCTGTCAGCATTACTCGGCTAATGGCCGCCGCGCTGTGCCTCCGTGTGCTTCATGAGGGAAGCCGGAAAAGGAGACTGCCGTAAAGCGAGCGCTCAGAGCGGCGCGAAATTCAAATAAAAAAAGGCGCGCAGCTCCTCTCTCCCCCGTTCCTATGTCCTGCAGGCATCCACCTGCGGACAAAAAACACACAGTCACCGCATGTATATTGTAACAGCGACTGCCGCAGCAGTCGCTGAAAACACTCAAACACATATTAAATGTGGAGTACTCACCAGCCGAAAGCGCCACAGGGACCCCCAGGGGTTTCTGGCGCGTGCCCATGCTTCCCCCCAGGGCGGGGATCGCAGTGACCCCTGCAGCGCGGTTTGCGTCCCCGCCAGGGAAGCCATCCTCATCCCCCCGGGCCGGAAGGGTTCTGCAGGGACCACCATATAGGGTAATACAGATCCGCCAAGGGAGAGGTTGGGGTCCAGCAGCGCTGAGACCCCTGAGACCTCTAGACCACATTTGGTGATCCAAGTCTCTTGTCCGATAAAAAATAATAAAATCTTCTGAGGAGCTGCTTCCAGCAGCGACTATCTTCTCTGACCTCAAATTGAAAACTGGAGAGCTGAGTAGGAGGAGCCCGAGCTGGAGGGGCCGGTCAACACTCTTTTTAATCTGAGGTGTCTATCTCATCTGGGCTCCGCCTACCCACTAATAATGACTGTGTCTCCCTTCCTTCATCTGCAGCTGAAAAATATGATCATCAAGACAATTAATAGAATTAATAAGCATTATAAGCAACATGAGTTATACTAGCCATAAAGTACATACGGTTGTTGTGGACAAAAGTTTTGAAACCGATACAAGTTTTGGTTTTCACAAAGTTTGCTGCTTCAGCGGTATTAATTTTTTTAGTCAGATGTTTATAAGGTTTAAAACTTTGACTAAAAGAAAAAAAAAAAAATCACATTTATGCACCCTTATATTTCAAGATTTCTTCCTTTCACTCTGACATGCAAGCTATTAGCTTTTGGGTCAAATCTTGACTGATGACAACCCATTCTTGCCTGATCAGTGCTTGGAGTTTACCACAACTTCTGTGCTTTTGCATGTTCTCCCGCCTTCGGAGGATTAACCACAGGTTCTCAATGGGATTGAGATCTAAGCAGTTTTCTGTCCATGGAGCCAAAATCAAACATTTTTGTTTATTGAGTCCCTTAGTTATCACTTTTGCCATGAGACATGGTCTCCATCAGGCTGGGAAAAGCATTGTTCATCACCAAATTGCTCCTTACCAAATTGCACCTTGGCCATTGTGATAAATTTATCTTGGAGGATAGTTAGAGAACATTCTTTATTCATGTCAATGTTCTTGGCAAATTTGTGAGGGAGACCCCCTCCCTTGGATGAAAAGCAACCATACATATTAATGGTCTCAGGATACATTATTGTTGGCATGACACACAAGACTTATGGCAGCACTCACCTTTTTTTTCTCCAGTCATGCTTCCAGATGTCCCGTCTGAAGGGGGCTTCATCAGAGAAAATAACTCTACCCCAGTTTTCAAAAGTTGAGTCACTGTAATTCCTGAAGAATGTCAATCTGTCTTCGATGTTTTTCAAAGAGATAAGTGGCTTCATTGATGCCCTTCTTGACACCAGGTCAGTTTCCAAAATCTTTCACCTCACCGTGCATGCAAATGCACCGACACCTGCCTGCTGCAATTCCTGAGCAAGCTTTGCACTTCTGTTTAACTGATCCCGCAGGGGAAACCTCTTTATAAAACGGTCCAGGCACTTACTGGACTTTCTAGGGTGACCAGAAGCTTTCTTCACTGCAATTGAACCTCTCTCTCTTTAAAGTTCTTGACGACGTGATAAATGATCTAGAGTTAATGCAAATTGCCACTATAAAAACTGAACAAGCAAAACTCTGAAAAACAAAATTTACGTCAGTTGCAAAACTTTTGCTGCCGACTGTTCATTGCCATATATCTAGGTCAATCTATATCTATTGAGCACATATATGTAACCAAGAACCTTCTACCATCCAAATCAGAAAAAAACAACATCTGCCCTGTTCTTCTACAAGGTAAAGACGTTTATACTAAATGGCTGCACATTCAATTAGACGCTCTATATGTGAGTAATAGTTACTAGAACTAATCAGTGCAGCAAAAATTGAGAATGAGAAAACATCCACTTGTAATTCTAACAGGAAGACAGAGCTGACGTCAAAAGGCCATTTACTGAAGGTAAGTGTTCCTCTTCTGAGCGTTACCAGGAAACTAGCAGGACTAGATGTGTATTCATGTTTCTGTAGAAAACCATGTTACTTTGTATGAACGGACACTGTAACTAATATCTAAACCTTCCTGTGCCATGCACCAGCGGGCAATATTCTCTATTCAATGCCAATTCTGCTTGAAATTAGAGGACTTGGAAGAAGATTCAACTTAGTAGCTAAAACACAGGAGAAATATTCACTATGTACTAGGAAGTAATCTCAGATCTATACTAGGTAACAAATCATCTTAAAGACTTGCTTTGACACAAGATTCTTCTTTATAGCCATATCACATGCACATCACATTTAATCACATTGTTGTGATTAAATTCTACGATTTCTGTAGCCTACTATGGTGGCTCAGTGGTTAGCATTGCTGCTTTGCAGCGCTGGGGTCCTGGGTTCATATTCCACCAACATCTACAAGGAGTTTGTATGTTGTCCCTGTGTTTATGTGGGTTTCCTCCGGGTATGCCATATGAATTGTGAGCTCCAATATGGACAGCGATGATTATGTCTAAAGCACTGTGGAATTAATGGCGCTACATAAGCAACGTATAATAAATAATAATATAATACTAGCTTGGCCCATGCAAAATTTTCGCACAATGGTCGTCGGGGAGCAGGCAATTTCAGAAAAAGCAAGCTGGTCAAATGTAAATGTATTTCATGAGATGATGAACACAGACAGGTATTTATATATGTAGATTAGTAATACAATAAATTGGTTTGATAAGTAGAGGCCAAAAAATGTCTTTCGGTTGAGGTGCCACCTGCAGGTCATTGTATCTTTCTGTAGGTTTATGAAAATAAATGTTCAAACTGTATTTAGTGATAAAATCGTGAATGTGTGGTTTGTTTGGCTCTTTTCTTGCTGAAGGGAGCAAGTTTACCTTTCAAATGGTGTATCATTGGTGTGTGTGGGTCGAAGTAATTACCAAAAAAGCAGTGCATGTTTGTTTGCATATGTGACTCACCTGCAGTTTAGTGTGCAATCCTCCAATGTGCCTGAAATAGGCTGGGCAAGCACTTGAGCAAGCTGGAAAGACCCCCAAGGCAAATGTTTGGATTTGTTTGTGATGTCTGTAAGCAGCTTTGTGGTAGTGTGCTTTGGGGTACTGTGGTGCCACCTGCAGGTCATTTTTTCCTTACTGCAGGTTTATGAAAATTAATGTTTAAACTGTATTTTGTGATCAAATCGTGGATGTGTGGTTTGTTTGGCTATTTTCTTGCTAAAGGGGGCAAGTTTATTTTTCAAATGGTGTATCATTTGTGTGTGTGGGTGCAGTATGAACGGAGATACAAAGTAATCACCGAAAAACAGTGTTTAGAAACAATAGATTAGATTATTAATAATAGCACTAGAAGTAACTCGTGTTTTTGTACAATGGTACTGTCTAAATTAAGTACATGTGGACCACCCATAGGCTAGTCAGTTTTAAAATCAGTTGGGCTGCACAAAAAGATGTCAGCTAGTCGGTTTGTAAGTATTTTTGTTTTATCCATGTGTATATAGTGCTCAACAAGCAGCGCCACTTCCTCTAGTAACCCGATAGCCATGAGCTGATATTTATGGTATATTCACACCTGGGATTTGTTGCAGAGGTTTCAGTTTCCTGTGCAGACTGGACTAAAATGGGATGGGTATCATGTTAATCCTGCCCAAAAGTGGGCATTTCGGGATGCGTCGAGGCATACTTAGACTGGTTGGTGAAGCTCTTGGGAGGGTTGTGGGGTAGACTTAAATGCTTACAGAAATTATGACAACTGTAAAATGATCAGCAATATAATTCATGCCCAGTTAGTAAAGTATTTGGTTCTACGGTGCATGTAACCATCGGAGGCTTCATTATAAAATTATAGAACTGTTACATTTGTTTTCATACCAGATGCATCATGACAGACATCAAAGGCGGACACCAGACCCCTCTGACTTGGAATGGGGCGTCAGACATTTCAATGAAAAAAAACTAGAGCAGCATGTAGTGGTATTCTTCTTGTCAAAACAATCTGTGGCGAGCCCCAATGAGACTGTAAACAGAGCTTACATGGTAACATGAATGTATTTGTAGATTAAGCATACGATTACCATCTGTAACGGGCTACATCTGTATCTAACCAGGAACAGCTCTGTGTTCTCTGCGCTCCTGCACAACAAGTTTTCCATGCATATTACTCGGGGGCACATACTTGCATTGTGGGTAAAGGAAGGATCCATGCTAGAAGAACAAAAAGGCTAACATCCTACAGCATGGAGACTGGTCCAGAGGACTAAACCTCAGGCTCCACAGTAGCAGCAGGAACTCCTGAGTCACTGGGAGGAACACTAATTACTAACTTAAAATAAACAGAACGTTCACCTATCAATTACATTTATTTGTGCAAAAGTTGTCTTGTTTTTTTTTTTTTTACTAGGGAAACATATTTAAAGAAATAAAATACTTTATACATAGTCTCAGAAAATATGTATGAAATGTTGCAAATACTTGGAGTACGTGACATTTGTTTACTAATCATTCTGAAAGTGTTTCAATATGCTATGTACCTGGTGACTACCACACTTTCTATATACGCAAGGCCGGGCTCAAATTTGAACAAGTTCCTTCAACCTTCATAACAATAATCATGGTGACATTATCTGTGGGGAAACCCCTTTAGGTCACTGGTATAGTAATGGCCACAGACCAAAGTACGTTTTAACCCTTTCGCCTTCCTGACCTGGCCAATTTTTACAATTGTGACCACTGTCACTTTATGTGGTTATAACTCTGGAACGCTTCAATGAATCCCACTGATTCTGATTTTTTCGCGACATATTGTACTTCATGACAGTGGTAAAATTTGTTCGATATGACTTGAACTTGTTTCTGAAAATATCGGAAATTTGGCAAAACTTTTGAAAATTTCGCAATTGTCAAACTTTTAATCTTTATGCTCTTAAATCAGAGTGTTATGTCACACAAAATAGTTAAAGGGAATCTGTCACCCCATTTTTCATATATCAGCTGCGGCCACCGCCATCAGGGGCTTATCTACTGCATTCTGTAATGCTGTAGATAAGCCCCCGGTACTCTAAGCTGAGCACTCACTTTGGGGTTTCCATCTAAATCTCAGAGTGACGTGATTCAGATGAAACCCCTGACAGATCCATCCACTATAATGAGACAGCAGCACTACTCTGGACTCCGTCTTGCCTCTGTTCTTCTTTTCAGAAGTGCACAAAACTGGGGCCGATGGCACTTTTATGCAATCCTAAAAAGACAGACACCCCCGGATCACAGGTCTGACAGCGTCCACAGTGCCTCCATCTGCCCCATTATAGGGGGTTCCGTCTCAATCACGTATTTCAGAGATTTACATGGAAGCCCCGATGTAAGCGCTCGGCACAGGAGAAACGTGAGCCGAGCAGCACTGCAATCTTTGTGAGGCAAAATGAACAACTAAACAGCAGGTGAAGAAATTGTTTTATTTATTTTTTACACCGTTCCTCATGCGGTATAAGTGATTAGGGACTTTATTTTTCGGGTCGGTGCGATTACAGCAATACCAGATTTATATCAGGTTTTTATGTTTGGCTGCTGTCACACACTAAAAGACGATTTTTATTGCAAAAACTAGTTTTTGCAACACCATATTTTCAGATCTATAATGTTTCCATATTTCAGCCTACAGAGTCATGTAAGGGCTTGTTTTTGCACAACAAGTTGACGTTTTCATTGGTACCATTTTCGGGCACATGATATTTTTTGATCGCTTTCTATTCTGATTTTTGGCAGACAGAATGATGAAACACCAGCAATTCAGGAATTTTTTTAAGTTTTTTTTTTTATTGCCATTCTGCGTGGTAAAATTGATATGGCAGTATTATTCTTCGGGTCAATACGATTACAGCGATACCTCATTTATACCGTTTTTTTTTGTGTTTTGGCGCTTTTACACAATAAAAACAATTTTATGGAAAAAAAATATTTTGTCATCGCTTTATTCTGAGAGCTATAATATTTTTATTTTTCCGCTGTTGGAGCTGTATGGCACCTTGTTTTTTTGCAGGACAAGATGACGTTTTCATCACTACTATTTTTATTTTGATTTGACTTTTGGTTGCATTTTATTCTACTTTTTGTTTGGCGGCATGATGAAAAATCAAAGGTTTTTGCTCCTTTTTTTTTTTACGCTGTGCACTGAAGGAGTTAACAAGTGTGACAGTTTTATAGCCGGATGCAGAGATACCAAAGTACTTTTTTCTTTTTACATAAAAATATATATTTACTGGTTTACTAACTTTTCTTTTTTTATTTTGTAATTTATTTGTTTTTACTAGTTTTAAAACATTTTTTTTTTTACTTTTTTTACTTAATCCCTGTATGGGACTTCAATTTTTATTTCTCTGAGCATTGGTCTCATACAATGCAATATGCATGTATTGTGGTGTATGAGAGCTGACAGTGTTACACTGTCAGATCGCTTGTTAGACTTCGCCGCTGGCTGAGTCTAACAAGCCACTGTAGCTGGCAGACCCGGAAGTCATCACATGACCTACGGTTGCCAGTACAATGCGGGTTCCCAAGAGAATGCCACGAGTGTTCCAAGCAGTCATCAAAGCAAAAGGTGGCTACTTTGAAGAACCTAGAATATATAAGACATAATTTCAGTTGTTACACACTTTTTTACTTTTACGTCGTTCTCTGTAAAAGTTACCCGGCACATGATATTCCAGATCAGTACAATTATGGCGTTGCCAAACTTGTGTGTATTTTTTTTTTAAATTTGAAAAAAAATATTCCACAATTTTTAAAATGTGAGATCTGTAACATTTTATTCTCGACTGATTTGGGTTGATGGATGCCATTTTGTAGTACATATGGTGTTTTAATGATTTTTTACTGATTCCTTTTTGTGCAGCGACCAAAAGTGAAAAGTCAAGAATTTTCTTTTTGGGTGGTGTGGGGACTTTAATGGTGTTTACAGCATGGGTTAAGTGGTTAAACAATTCTATATTTGTATAAGATTTGATAAATCAGACTTTTATGGACATAACGATGAAGAATATGTTTTTTGCTTTAACGCCTCTGAGGGGTGATTTGACTTTTAAGGCTTTTTTATACTGTTCTTTTTCCTTTTTCACTAGGGGATTGAAACTTGCAATCTTTTGTAGTTTGCAATGCTGGGTTTCAGAAGAGTGCCAAAATAATGAATGAAGCGAATTTTAATGTATTAACTGCTCATTGCCTAGGATCCCTAGACTGCAGAAATGGTGAAATGTGCAGGGCTTACAAGCTCTTTCCATTATAGCTTGTAAGCACTGCACTGAAGTTGGCCAGGATTGCTCGAGGGCAGCTTTTAGCTCCACATCTGGCCAAAATCTGCACAACAGTGCTCCTATTAAGCAGCAGAACGATAGCGGACTCCTAGAGGAGCACCGGAGAGTTCACAGTTCGGGCCAGCAGCACAATGACGGCACTGGTCCAAACTATCAAAGCCGGAACACACAGCCCCCCAACGCAGTAAGCAGTGCACACCTACAGAAGACTGGACCACCCCTTTAAGGAAAAGCAAAAGGTATTGTCGATAGCATTTGTTTGCTGACATTATAGTCAATGTGGTCTGCCTGATGTCATTTAGATCTTTCAGTTTCCTGCATAAATTATGTTTTTCTGGTAATAAAAGGTGGTGTGAAGCTAGTCTCAGCACAAAAATCTCTCCTTTTCTGATATTTTACAACAATTATCATGGTAGATACAAGAGATCGGTCTGAAGTTGGCTGGTTAGGTCTGCGTTTCCAGCCACGGTCCAAATCATATAAAAGTACCTACAAAGCTGTGATAATTTCCTGTGCAGCAAGGGGACAGTGCCAGGACTCTCTAGGATTAGCCACTATCATGCCTGCACCAATATAACCAGAAAGATTTCAACACTGAGGCTAGTGAAGAGTGGACATGACTAAGAAGGACGACATGGCATTATTGTGCCACGTCTCCACACTGAAAGCAGATTACTTCCAGCCATGGGCTTACTGAATGTTCAGAGCTGCTGCTCTGTCCTTGCCCTCAAAATGCTCCTCAAGATTACGCAGACTTTAAGGCATTATCCTTAAACCTGATAAAGGAGAGATCAGTCTGTCTGCAGGGATTGCCCAGTGGAACTCCTGTGCGCCAAGCTTTTTATAAATTGTGTTCATTGAGGCTTTTTCATGCAGCAGATACATAAACATGGACGACTTTCACGTTTATACAGGGTGCTTGTGCAAATGGACATTGGATGATTACCAAATTTTTATCATACCAAAAAGTACATTGTTAAGATGGGCTACTGTGGGGGAAATCAACATTCACTTACTACTATTGTTTACAAGCAGTT
The DNA here is from genome assembly GCA_033576555.1 of Oophaga sylvatica. Lineage (NCBI taxonomy): Eukaryota > Metazoa > Chordata > Amphibia > Anura > Dendrobatidae > Oophaga > Oophaga sylvatica. Next base: position 463,304,174 of record JARQOD010000004.1, read on the forward strand.
GTTTTAACGCATTACACCAACATCTTCTTTTTTTGCCCCCATTTTCCTTTATATCATCTGAATGTAAATTTTTACATGTTTATCTCCCAGCTAAAAATATGATTATGCAGAAACTTTACATTCCAGTGCTTGAGTTCATACAAATAAACTATAATATATATTTACATTAATTAACAAAATGCAAGACCATCAGGGAGGCGTCTGATTGGCTCCAAAGTTATTCTGCGGTCGGACGACCCTAAACATACAGCCACTGTCATTAAGAATTGTCTTCAGTGTAAGAAGACCTGCAAGTGATTATGTAGCATCCTGATCTAAACATCACCGAGTCTGTCTCAGGGGATGAAATGAAGAAACAGAAGGATTCCTACATATACAGAAGATCTGTGGTTACTTCTCCAACATGTTTGGGAAAACTTCCCTGTGCAGTTCCTTTAAAAACGGTGTGCAAGTACACCTAGAACTGATGCGGTTTTGAAGGCAAAGGGCGGTCATATCAAATACTGGGGTGATTTACATTCCTCTTTTCTTCCTTCACTTTGCATTTTGTTAATTGATAATAATAAAACTATTAAAACTTCAACTTATGAAAGAATTTTTACATTACAGCATTTTTCCCACACTTAACCTAAAACTAGGTTATTAAAACCAAAAATATATTAACTATGAAAAAAGCCCTTTAAGCTTTATTTTATGATAGAACAAATATTATCCACTGGTTAGATGGTGGTCACACATTATAAAGAATAAATGTTACCACCATCTATCCAGTGGAGCTCGTCAAACAACTTCTATTGTAGTGCCATCTAGTATAAACATATATAAGAAGCTTTGTAATACATCTTATCAGAGAAATCTGCTTCCTTCTCCATATAAGAACCATTTTTTTCTCCCCCTGCCTCCTAAATCCATCACTCAAAGAAAAAAAGAAAGCTCAAAATGCTCTAAAGCGAGTGTCAAGGATAACAGCCTGTTGCGCAGATCCCACCTCTGCCAAAACTTTGTCAAGGATCCTATTCTGAAAAGTACCTGACAGGTACGCTTTATGAAGATTTAACTTCACTTTTCAGCAGAAAAACCCATTTAAAACAAACACATGTCACTAATATAATTCGGCACCATTTACAATCTATAAGTTTAAAATATCTATGTTATTGGCCAAAGAGCTCCAGCCTCAATTTATTACCCGATAGACTCACTCTGTGTGTTAGGAGGAACAAAAAAACACTTCCCCTAAATACCCATTAATTATATGTTAGCCTGTTAATAGCCCATCCAACAAAACAGCTCCAAAAGACATTGACTTTCTTCCAATGAAGTGTTTCAAACAGTGAAGAAACGCTTCACCTAAAGACGAGGCCAAGAAACACACTGCAATTTGTCTTCAAGACATAGCTCAGAAAACCACTGATCTCATTTCTCCTGGCACGGAAGGGTCTTGCCAAAACTCATTTAGTCAAGTATTCAATTGTCATATAAACCTGCCAGATGCACTGCCTCCCTAGTTATGAGGCACATCTGCAAAAGAAATTAGGCTTCCTGAAACACGGGCGCTTTATAATTTGCTCTAACAGCTTAAATAATATTGATCTGGCTCGTGTGATTAAATGAGAGCTGCCAGATACCAAACTTCAGTATTATGTTTTATTTGGCCACCGGAATGACCCGTTTTTACAGCTCTCTGTGTAATCTAATGCATTTCTACAGAAGCTTAAAAAACATCTGTGAAAACACTTCATAAGCACAAGAATTCGGGGAGAGCCACACGAGGAAGTCTGATGTGAGCACAGACATGAAATGCTCATTGTGTCAATTCTAATTTTTGCAGGCTCCGAGTCCAGTCAAATTTAATCTGTGATCATCAATAACGCTGGCACTGAAGCCTGTCATCAGTGTCTCACTTCACAAACTATATAATGCGCCACTACCCCCGTTATTTAAGAGGATGTCTCATCTTAAAATGGGAAAAAATTGCAAAGTGCTTGTTAAAACATGATGAGTTCGGCTTCTGTATTTAAAAGGAATCTGTCAGTAGGATCCACACTCCTATATGGGCATGCAGGTCATAGGAAGCTGAATAAAATACCTTGAGATTTGTGATCCGACTTATTCCAGAGAAAGCCATGTTTTTCTTATATGTAAATGAGCTGTTAAGATCTATGGGCAGGACATAGATCTCCCTGAGCATTTGTCTGCAGAGCTTATTTTAATAAAAGGAGGCGTTATCAGTGCGAGACATGTAACTAACAAAGAACAGCAGAACTGAACTTTATCTCTTTACAAACACATTTTCTGCAGCTCTCATAGCTCTGCTGTAACCCTGTATGCCTGGAGCTGAGAGGAACCTGCAGATGTGTCAGGTATAATTACACACAGCTCTGCAGTGAGATCAGGAGATGAGAGAGCGGCCATTACACATCACACTGGTAACATTCCGTTTATTTACAATGAAGGCAGATTTTCAAGCAGAACATTGTCCGGCCCAGAGCTCTTAACAGCTCATTCACATATTCCCAATAAATCTACATTTTTCTTACAACACATCTGATTGCAGATATCAAGGTATATTGCATTCCACTTTCTATGATGGCTTAGGAACGTTGATCCTAGTGACAGATTTCCTTTATAAGAAAAAAAAAACAACTCTTTTTACTAGGCCTTCACCGTATCCGCAAGATTGTAATCTGAGCACACCAGATAGTGCACAATTATTACCCAATACAATATTCTCTGCTGCTCACCAGGAGACTGAGTAATAAACCACGACTATATTTTTAAGAATTCACTTTCACTGAAACTAATGCTTATGCAAGGTCTAAGTAATCCAGTCAAAGTTTCGCCCATTTTCAATTTATTTTGAATAATGTAAAGAGCAGTTTTTACGCCAAGTCATAACTCAAGTGAACGTTTTATACTCTAATCATGCCTTTGTGGGTTTTAACCAGACACTTTGGATTGAGGAAGAAAACTAAACACATGCCAGCTGGATAACTGGCTGCTTTATAAAATGGCATTGGCACGTGGGCTACGTGTGTTAGAAGGAAATTAGATTGTAAGCTTCAAAAGCAGCAGAATAACGGGATAGTGGTTATATGGGCAGCAGGGTGGCTCAGTGGTTAGCACTGAACTGGTAACATTGTTCAAATCCCACAAGGACAACATCTGCAAGGAGTCTGTATGTTCTCTCCTTCTTTGCGTGGAATTCCTCTGGGTACTCCCTTTTCATTAAAAGACATACTGATAGGGAATCTAGATACTGAGTCCCAATGGGGGCAGTGATGAGAAAAATTATTTTGCTTTAATTATTGTATTAACGTTGTTACTTATGACTTGTGTTCTGAAACTGTTAAACTGTAAAGCGCTGCGGAATATGATGGCGCTATATAAAGATTATTATTATTAAAACGCTGTTGAAAATAATAGTACTACATAAGTAGTACTGTCCTGAACTGTTTATGTGACACTTTGGTGCAAAAAGTTGCATTTTGGGCCTCAAAAGTTGAAAAATTGCTCCAAAACAACAGTATATTCAAAATGTATACCAAGGTGGGGACTGGAGTGACATTGTACCACATTATAGGACTTTAAAAAGTCGTAATTGATGAATCGGGCGAAAACATCTGGAATTGCTAAACACTGCCAACAAAGCAGAAAACAAAACATTAAAAAACTGGAGCAAACGTAAAATAGTCTTCAGAAAAGCAGCAAATAGAATAAATTAGGTACAAAAAAAATTCAAAACACACAAAACTGGACAAAAAAACAGGAGCAAAGGCAATGAAAAATTGAGGCTAGGTACTTTCACAGCAATGTGGAGGTGTAAGGTGATGAACCCCCATTGGTCTGATATTTTCAACCTATTCTAAGGATGGGCCATGAATATCTAATCCAATACCACCCAAGTTAATATATACAGTTTATATATTAACCTATGGGATCCCCCCTTATTGAGAGAACAAGAGATCCCAGAAATCTGTGGGACGGGTGAGGTGAATGAGGAGTGAATGTGGGAGCGCATGGGCAGCTCTGTTACTTTTATTTAATTTAAAAAGAGATTGTGCAAGTAGTGGACAACCGCTTTAATAACCTTAAAAAACAGTGTGCAAAGAAATGTCACCACTGGCTTGTCCTGAAATTTACAGCACGAAGAACAAAGCAGCTCACATAAAGTGGTTTGTTTTCTAGTTTCTAAAGCTGGGACAACAAGAAATAAAAACTGTGGTTTTATCACATGTGACCACAATACTCACTGATGTCGATTTTACAGTCGTCTCTATAAATGTGTTACAGTATTTCCTCCAATATATTATAAATATGCATGTACACATACGCTAAATTGTTCCGTTCAGATTTTTTTTTTGTTGCAAGAGCTTGGCAGCCATTTCTACTGCCCCTCACTTTCCTAGGAAAAGAGAATGTTGCAAAAGGGAAGAATGTCTAACTTGCAGAAAAATGGAAGAATCCGTTCTATACTGGCATTTTTTTTCAGGTGGAAATCCTCTCTGCGGATCGTGTTCTGCTTTTTCGTTGTGCAATTCCTTTGTAAACAATCGTGGCTACACAGGCAACATTTTGGTTTGTACCCTTTTAATATTCTTTTGGGGGTTTTTAAGTGCTTTTCTCAATAAAACCTTTGTATAAACAAACACAGTAAAAAGGTTTACTGGGTATCTGTCATTTCTGGTAAGTTTTCAGACTAAGTAGAAATTTGAGTTGCACCCCACATTTTTCACCACTATTCTCCTCTGCAGGCTCTCCATCAGTTCACTCTGAGATAGTGGGCTAGCTGCTATAATGTCTCCTATACACAGCACACACAGAGATGGATTGAAGGACCAGTAGAAGCGCATACCAGCGCTACGGCCGTTGTCCGGCTTGTTCCACCGCAAGACTCTCCTGCCTTTGTTTTTTAATGTGATTCCAAATAAAGGACATTTTACTGGGACGGTGAGCGCCACCCTTAGGCCAGGGTCACACTTGCGAGTGTGATGCGAGAAACTCGCGCGAGTCTCTTGCATCAACATGGGCAATCGGACAGGAGGAGTGTGCGGTTGCATAGAAATACATGCAGCCACACACTCCGATTCCGAGTGCCGACGGCAGTGCCGGGTATTGATGTGAGAAACTCGCATCACACTCGCAAATGTGACCCCGGCCTTATTCCTATTTTCTGACAGAGATAGATTCCTGTTTTTCTTTTCAAACGGACAGAAGCAACCACAGAATGAGAAACAGTATACAGCAGTACTGAGCTGTGTGGCTCTGAATCCTGCATTGAAGTGAAACACATTTGCAGAAAGCTGCAGCACATTCTGGCACTCTCTCATTGTGCCAAGTGCTTCTCATTCATTATGACCTTTTCTCTCTCTAAACAGTATAATAGAAGATGAAATCTAATTTCTTATTGTCATGGCGGATTGAAAATCAGCCTAAATCTGTCTTGGTTCATCTGAGTGACTGAGGACTCCAGGAGGCAGGCAAAAGAGAAAGAATTGTCTTATAAAACAAGTTAGAACTATATTTCTCTGGCAAGATAGATTACAAAGTTTCTTAGAGTCATTGACCATATAAACTGCAGTTATTTCTACATGCATTATTAAATGTAATTAAAACAAAAACACAATCATGTAAACTAAATACTACTATGGTACCAGTTATGCATCATTTAAAAAATACCACAAAAATCAATGAAACTTGTCCTCAACTTGTCAAATGTAAGAAAACATTCCATCATAAGGATAAAACGCGAGTGTCACCAGTTTACTTTTTGCCCTATGGCGCAACTAATCTTTGCCCAAAATGGTGCCCTGGTAAATGACGGACATGGGCTATATGAATTGGTTACTCTTAGTCTGACATTGTAGCTCACATGTAAGCGGTGTCCTGTGGAAAATGCATACAAGAAAAATTATAGAAACAAGTATCAAAAACATGCAGAGACAAATGTGGAGATATAACTACCCCCAATTCCTGCTCCCATCTGATTAGGAGAAAGATTTTAATTCACCCACAAACTGTTGCTTGCTCTGCTCAGAAAAAAAAATATGAAATCCTTACAAGGTGTTATCATTAGCCATCAAAATTACATGCCATTTTCCCATCTGTCCCTGATACATGTTGGCACTGTGAACCTGAAAAAGGTTCCATGTTTCATATATACTCCCCATATATATATATGCCCAATATCCCCATTTCATATATAGTCCCCATACTCTGGAACTCCCTGCCGCAAAACATCAGACTTTCGCCAACAACGGAGACCTTCAAGAAAAACCTGAAGACCCACCTGTTCCGACAAGCCTACAGCCTACAATGATCCTCAGTCTACTGAACCACCGCACGACCAGCTCTACCCTCTCCTAGTGTATTCTCACCCATCCCTGTAGACTGTGAGCCCTCGCGGGCAGGGTCCTCTCTCCTTCTGTACTTGTGTCCCCTGTCTAGCACATGTTTATTGTACCTGTCTATATTTTTCCCTTTTCATATGTAAAGCGCCATGGAATAAATGGCGCTATATAAATGTATAATAATAATAATATATAGTGGGATTGCAGTAAGATTAAACCCTTTTGGGAAAAAGTATTCTAAAATTATCATTTAATTACTGAGGGTAGATTGAGACTGGTCCTTAGATTGCTCTTCTTTCTATTCTACCTTCCTCAATAAGTTGTCAAAAGACTGACACATTGCGCTGTTGCTCAACGGCTGCTCGCGCAGCGATTCCATGTTATCAGAAATGGCTTCTAATACCTACTATAACAGACTGGTATAATGAAAGGGTTAATATTGGTAGAATGGAAGAACTTGCTGCTGAATGTGCTGGAATTTCTAACAAATTTAGGGAAATATGGAGTGTTTTATTTCAGGATTCATCTGACTTTTAGAGACTACAGTCATGGCCAAAAGTTTTGAGAATGACACAAATATATTTTCACATGATCTGCTGCCCTCTGGTTTTTATGTGTGTTTGACAGATGTTTTTATCACAGACAGAAATATAATTGCAAACATATGAGTAACAAAAGCTTATATTAACAGTTAGAATGAGTTAATGCAGCAAGTCAATATTTGCAGTGTTGACCCTTCTTCTTCAGGACCTCTTCAATTCTCCCTGGCATGGTCTCAATCAACTTCTGGACCAAATCCTGACTGATAGCAGTCCATTCTTGCACAATCAATGCTTTCATTTTGTCAGAATTTTTAGGTTTTTGTTTGTCCACCCGTCTCTTGATGATTGACCACAAGTTCTCAATGGGATTAAGATCTGGGGAGTTTCCAGGCCATGGACCCAAAATCTCTATGTTTTGTTCCCTGAGCCATTTAGTTATCACCTTTGCTTTATGGCAAGGTGCTCCATCATGCTGGAAAAGGCATTGTTGATCGCCAAATTGCTCTTGGAGGGTTGGGAGAAGTTGCTCTTGGAGGACATTCTAGTACCATTCTTTATTCATGGCTGTGTTTTTAGGCAAGACTGTGAGAGAGCCGATTCCTTTGGCTGAGAAGCAACCCCACACATGAATGGTTTCAGGATGCTTAACAGCTGGCATGAGACAAGACTGGTGGTAGCGCTCACCTTGTCTTCTCCGAATGAGGCGTTTTCCTGATGTCCCAAACAATCGAAAAGCCCTCAGCAGTCCACTGCCTGTACCTTTTGCAGAATATCAGTCTGTCCATGATGTTTTTTCTGGAGAGAAGTGGCTTCTTTGCTGCCCTCCTTGAGACCAGGCCTTGCTCCAAGAGTCTCCGCCTCACAGTGCGTGCAGATGCACTCACACCTGCCTGCTGCCATTCCTGAGCAAGCTCTGCACTGCTGGTAGCCCGATCCCGCAGCTGAAACACTTTTAAGAGACTGTCCTGGCGCTTGGTCTTTCTTGGGCGCCCTGGAGCCTTTTTGGCAACAATGGAACCTCTCTCCTTGAAGTTCTTGATGATGCGATAGATTGTTGACTGAGGTGCAATCTTTCTAGCTGCGATACTCTTCCCTGTTAGGCCATTTTTGTGCATTGCAATGATGACTGCACGTGTTTCTTTAGAGATAACCATGGTTAACAGAAGAGAAACAATGATGCCAAGCACCAGCCTCCTTTTAAAGTGTCCAGTGGTGTCATTCTTACTTAATCATGACAGATTGATCTCCAGCCATGTCCTCATCAACACCCACACCTGTGTTAATGGAGCAGTCACTGAAAAGAGGTTAGCTGGTCCTTTTAAGGCAGGGCTGCAATGATGTTGAAATGTGTTTTGGGGTTAAAGTTAATTTTCTAGCCAAATATTGACTTTGCAAGTAATTGCTGTTAAGCTGATCACGCTTTATAACATTCTGGAGTATATGCAAATTGCCATTAGAAAAAGTGAAGCAGTAGACTTTGTAAAAATTAATATTTGTGTCATTCTCAAAACTTTTGTCCATGACTGTACTTCATTAAGTGGTGGGAGACCCGTCGGGTCAGACCTGGATTGGTGCTGGCTGTTGTGCAATGGACTATAAAGCGTGTTACATATATTCTTATGCCTATTTTCCCTCTTCCCTTCCCCCTTCTTTTTCTTTATTCCCTTTTCTTAGCGGGATCCTTTTATGGGTTCTTCTTTTATCATAATAGAAGCATAATGAAATTTTCATCTGCTTAGTTATAGTTAAAGCTCCAATAATAGAAAGGTTATTTCTATAGATTTCTTCTATATAAGAGAATTATCTTAGTGGTGGATGATGGTCTTGTATGACCAAATGTTAGATTGCAATATGTCTTTGTTATGCCTTTATTTGTTCAACTTGATTTTTAATAAAAAGAGATTGAACATAAAAATATGCAGAGACCCTTCTAACCAGTGCAATGATCAACGAGATTTTGCTGGTAGACTACAAAGATAGGAAGAGGCTGATCTACCATGATATTCTACATCACAAATAGGGCACCAAAGCTGTCAGGGGTTTCTATACCAGGGTCTGTCCACATTCATTTTTCTTTCTTTTCCATTGGTGGAATATTGCTATTGACTCCCACTGTAACAGGTTTTTGTTTTTTTTTGTTTTGTTTTTCTTTTAGGGTATACTATGTACAGCAAAATGATGCAGACTATGCTTTCTTATATGCAGAAAAAAAATAATCTATATACACATGTAATTAAAGAATATTAAAAGAGGACCTTTTGCAAAAGCTTTCATGTTGAGCTAGACACAATGTAATAGTGATTGCAGTGGCTTTTTTTTATTTTCTTTTTTTATGTCGCCTCTCCGTTGCAGAGATATTAGCAATCAAAGTGTTTGCCACCTAATGAGCTAAATCCAAGCGGGCGTTCTCAGATATCAAATCATACAGTGGACGTCCCCCAGGGAAAACACTCATTTGGACTTAACTAAAGATAACTCATTGTGTGCCAATACTTTGTTTGCTCAATGGAGAGGCGAATTTTATAAAAAAAAAAAAAAAAAGTTTTTATTCCGCTCTGCAGCCATTATTACAGCCTGTATCTAGTTTAACATGTATGTAAAATTCAAGTCTATGTCAAAAGGACAAGGCACCCTTTTGGCACGTCCAGGGTGCATGGTGGCTTGTGGATACAATCAGCACACGAGCCAGGGGCTTTGCGGCACATAGCCTGAGAGCAATGAAAAAATGACTGAACAGAGCCCATTATTTCTTTATGGGTTCCAGCTCCCTCTGAATGAAGACAAAACAATTAAACCCATTCTACATTAAAGGGGTTGTCTACTACTAGGACAACCCCTTCTTGATCTAAATGTTTGTACCTTAAAAAATAAAAAAGCATATACTCGCAACCCCCGCCGATGCCTTTCCAGCGGTGACGGAACTTGCGGTCCCGGGGTTTTGTGCGGTTGTATGACACGTGAGCCTGGCGCCCAATCAGCGCTGCCATCACTGTCTCTGCCTTCACACGAATTGGACATGAAGAGGAAGTCCGAGATCAGCCGCAGCCCGAACTTCCTCTTCTTGTTCAATTTGTACGAAGGCAGAGACAGTGATGGGCGCCAGGCTCACGTGTTGTACAACCGCATGACAGCCCCAGCAGCGCGAGTGCAGACACCGCGGGAATGGCGCCAGAACAGGAGGCAAGTCTAAGTATTTTCTATTTAATTGGGGCCAAGCATGGGGTATGAGAAGGAATTGACCGAGTAGTCGACAATTTCTTTATGGAGGGAGAGAGATGGCCATACATAACCTACCCCATCTACATCATCAACTTCCTGACCTCATCGTCTTTGCATTAACGTCTTGAAAATCCTCAAAACAACTTCCCTATCTCAGTGCCAACAAAAAGCTTTTCAAAGAAGCAAGTTTCAGAAATTAAACTTTAGTAAATCCCAACCACTAAGATATGCCTGGTTGAGACTAATGCCATAACACTTTAACAACGTACAGCAATTGGTACGAAACTAGCAGATGACACAGCAAAGCCGCCAACAGAGAGAACATGAAGTGCAAGAAAAGAGCCATAGCCTGTGGCAACTATAATGTTGTTCTCCTCTGTGCTGTGGCTGTCTGCATGTACCATGGCAGCTAGTCCAGCCCTGAACAACCAGTGCTTCCAGAGCCAGGCGGCAGCCTTACCTCCACAATGTCAGAGTTGGTTCTGCTCTCATGTGGTTCATTGTATTCTGTGTATTTCAGGAGGACTTTATCCATGTCAGTGCTCGCATACTGAAACAGCTTGTTAGAGCCATTAAAAATAATCAGTGCAATTTCACAGTCACACAATACACTGAGCTCGTAGGCCTTCTTCATTAACCCAAATTTCCTTTTGGTAAATGTCACCTGTAGACAAAAAGGAAAATGAAATAAATAAATTATATCTGTCAGAAACTATTATCCTACAACAGAATGAGGAATCTGGGAATTCAAAATCTGGGCGGTCAAGTATCCAAAGTACGAACATAGACAGATGAAGTATAATTGCGGTTTATTGCGTCAATGCGTTTCAAGGTCCACAGGCCTCCTCATCAGGACGAAACCACAGCAAGGATTACAATTCAAAAAGTGCAGAACTATACGGGCAATACATTATATATATATATATATATATATATATATATATATATATATAAAAGGCGAGCAGCAACAGACCTCTGCGAACATATGATGCTGCGACACAGTGACAAATGCACAAAATAAAACTGCGTATTCTTTAAAAGAACAATAACTGCAGGAATAGTGGATATGTAGCACATCTGTAAGGAATACATAAAAGACAAAAAAAATAAAAGATTAAAAAAGAAATGAAAAACTGGGAAAGTGAGGTTCTTGTATGCAAAAGGAATTGACCTCATTTTTTTTCTATAGTATAAGTATTCAGAGTGCATGTTAAACTTGCTAGCGGTGTGGGCCACTGGAGATCATGATATCAAATGAAATGGCAGCAAAGGTGTTAGCAAAGAAAAAAAAATAAAAGAAGAAGGAAGGAGAAAAGAGAGTGCAAAAGGAATTGAATGTATTCTTTATAGTGTGAGTATTCAGAGTGCGTGCTAGTGGTGTGTGCCACTGAAGATAATGTGAAATGAAATAGGAAAGGTGTTAGCAAAAAAAACATTACGGGTAAGTTCACACTAGGAGTTTTTTCAGCGTTTTTTTTGCAGCAAAACCTCATCTCTTGGCAGGAAAGAAGCTGCAGGCATAAAAGCAGGTTTTTCTTGCGTTTTATGGCATGCAACATTTGTCTCTTGTAGATGCTGATAAAGTTTAGTGTTGAAAAAAAGTCCTATTCTATAGAATCAGGTTTTGGCACAAAAAAAAAAAAAAAGCAGCAAAACCTGATACTTGCATCTTTGGTCCGTTTCAATGAGTGAAAAACGCTGAAAAAACCCTGAAAGAAGTGTCATGTGCAAAAATAAGTACAAAGCACAAAATACTGAGGACTGAAAAACAAGCTGTGTGCATGAGATTTCTGAAATATCAGACTTTGGGGTACTGTAAAACGCAGCTGAAAATATGCATTAAAAAACGCAGAAAAAAAAAAGTTGCAAAAACGCCTAGTGTGAACTTAGCCTAAAAAGGAGAAGGAAAGTTAAAAAAATAGGTGAACATGGAAAAGAAGGGTAGAACAAAGAAAAGTAGGCAAGAAAGAGGAAATAAAAGGAAAGGAGACTATTATCCTGGCTTTATAAACAACCAACTATCCGACAGAAAATGCATGTTCTCAACAGCAGAGGCAGCAATAATACTTCTCAGAATGGTCTGATTGTTAAAGGGAATCTGTCAGCAGGTTTTGTAATGTAATCTGCCAGCAGCCTGATGTAGTGACAGAGGCCCTGATTCCAGCGATGTATCACTTAGTTTACTGGGTTCAGCAGTTAAGATAGCGTCACAGTCTTCTCTGCTGCAGATTTAGCAGAGCTTAGTTGTTGATCTGTGTATAACCCACCCACACCACAGCTTTCGGTGTACATTGTATAGTGATAGAGAGCTGCTAATCAATGCTGTGGACGGGGTTGGACTAGAAGGCAGCCTTCACATTCTATTTATCTGCGCTAGAAGAGAGATGGTCTCTTCTAGATTGGATGGAATGTGAAGGCTGAGGCCTATCAGGGCCAGCGATTGTCTGCAGCAGACTTTAAGGCTCTCCACTGGAAGAAACAGCCAGAAGACCGGTGGTGGACACAGAGCAGAGTACAGAGAAGGAGCACTGGTCAACTGAGAGTATATATTTTTCTTTTACTTTCCCACCATCTTTGGAGCTAGATTGCATTTTAAACTAGTAGACAAACGCTTTACTAAGCAAGAGGCCACAATCTAAAATTGCAGGTAAACTTCCTAAACTCCATCACACAAAATACCACTGTGATACATCATTAGTATAGCTAGTCACAACATTCTGGATCTACGCTTGACCTTTTATCCTCGGTCAGTACGCCTTGGTACACCTTTGCTTTTACTGTACAGGAAAGAGCAACATACTTCACTTTCCAATAAAGAAGGCCATCACAAATAAATTATTAAACACTGGTTAAAAAATAAAGAGAACACTTAAACAACCCAATGTAACTCCAAATCAATCACACTCCTGTGATCTCAAACTGTCCAGGTATGAAGCAACACCGATTGTGAATCAATTTCTCCTGCTGTTGTGCAAATGGAACAAAACAACAGGTAAAAATGTCGGCAATTAGCAAGACAACCCCTATACAGGAGTGGTTCTGAAGGGGCTGACCACAGACCATTTCTCTGTTTTCACCCTTTTTTGGCTGTTTTGCATTTTTCTCACCTACAGCAGCATGACATGGCGTCTACATCGCACAGAAGAAGCTCAGGTAGTAAAGCTCATCCAGGATGGCACATCAATACAAGCTGTGGTAAGAAGGGTAGCGAAGTCTGTGAGCACAGTGTCCAAAGCATGGAGCAGATACCAAAAGACAGGCCACTACACCAGGAAAGTTTGAATGGGGCAGTAGGAGGGCAACAACCCAGCAGCAGGACCACTACCTCCTTCTCTGTGAAAGGAGGAACAAGAGGAGCAGTGCAAGAGCTCTGCAAAATGACCTCCAGTAGGCCACTAACATACAGGTGTCAGCTCAAACTGTCAGAAACAGATTCCATGAGGATGGTATGAGGGCCCGATGTCCACAAGTGGCTGTTGTGTTTACAGCCCAACACCTCGCAGGGCGATTGGCATTTGCCAGAGAACACCAAGATTGGCAGATTTGACATTGGTGCCCTGTGCTTTTCACAGATGAGAGCAGGTTCACAGTAGGCATATGGAGACGCCGTGGAGAACGTTCGGCTGACTACAACATCCTCCAGCAAGATTGGCTGTGGGTCATTAATGGTGTGGGGAGGCATTTCTTTGTAGGGCCGCACAGCCTCCATACGTTAGCCAGAGGTACCTAAACTGCAATTGGGTAACAGGATGAGATCCTCAGACTCACTGTGAGACCGGACGCTGGTGCGCTTGGCCCTGGGTTCCTTCTGATGCATAATAATATGCTAGGCCTCATGTGGCTGAAGTTTGTCAGCAGTTCCTGCATGATGAAGGCTGTGATGCTATGGACTGGCCCGCCCGTTCCCCAGACCTGAATCGAATCGATCACACCTGAAACATCATGTCTTGTTCCATCCACCAATGCCACATTGCACTAAATTGTCCAGGAGATGACTGATACTTTAATCCAGGTCTGCGAGGCGATCACTGAGGAGAACATGCCCAGGCATTGTAAGGAGGTAATACAGGCAAGTGGAGGCCACACAAACTACTGAGCATCATTTCCTTGTCTTGAGGCATTTCCACTGAAGTTGTATCATCCTGTAGTTTGATTTTTCACTTTGATTTTGAGTATAATTCCAAATCCAGACCTCAATGGGATATTAAATTTTGCTTTACATTGATCATTTTTTATGTTTTATTGTTCTCAACGCATTCTACTATGAAAATGAATAAATATTTGCAACTTGAATATTTCATTCAGTGATATCTGGTATTTGTGTTCCCTTTATTTTTTTGAGCAGTGTATATATAGACATAATTTTTATAATTTTTTTTTCGATTATTGTCTGCACTGAATTGGAGATATAGCTCAGGAAATCTCGACATGCACTGTCAATGAAAGGCTGAGGTACAACATTCGCTAGCCCAAGTATACAAAGCCCAGCCAGCATATATTGTCAGCACTTTCACTTCACACCCTGTAGTCTGATAGTAAAGATATATTGCACAGTTATACACATTATGAAGACTGAAAAAACTCCTTTGCTGAAGGTCATTGATAAAGAACGTGTGTGTGTGTATATACAGTATATGTGTGTGTGTGTGTGTGTGTGTGTGTGTGTGTGTGGTGCGCATGTATGTATGTATGTATGTATGTATTTGTGTGTATGTGTAGAACATCCCCTTTGTATTCAGTACCTGTCTGTTCCGTTCGTCCATTATCCGCGTAATCTGTATTTTCTTCCTCCCCATTGTCACTTTCTTTCCCTTTCACAATCCACAATAAATGTTCTAATCCAGAAAGGCGGCAGTCTCCTGAATCCTAACGCATGGTCAGCAGCTTTCTGTAATTGCTTTCCCGTGCAGCCCAAGGCTTCTATTTCTGAGCCAAAAACCTAGAAGAGCAATTTGGAAATGGAAATTAATATGACGTTTTTTGCAGAGTAGATGCTGAAAAAGTAAAAAAAAAAAATAAAAAAGTTAACCCGCCACACATAGGGACCACATACAATAATGAAGCTAAATATAACTATAAAACAGCAGGTAAAGTAGTTACATAAGCAAAAGCAATTACAAGTGAATTGAATGGAAGCAGAACATGAATAAAACACATACATTTTTCCTTAAAAAAAAAAATTAAACGCTGCCATGACACCTGCCGTGCTTAAGAAATATACATTTAAGAAAAAGAAAAAGTAATTATATGGAGTAAGAAATTACTTAGTTGTGGCGTAAGATGACTTATTGTAATCATCTTGAATACAGAAGAGAAAAAAAGCGTGACCTATATTTTCTTTACAAGCATCTGTGTGACAGTCATCAATCAGCAGTGTACTGAAGGCTGTATATCAGAGGATCTAGAGATCTGGGCCTATTCACAGCTGGAGCTCTCCAAATCCAGCACCGCCCCCTCCCCCCCCACACACTGCACATCCCCCCATTGTAAGCTCTGAGGTAGCCCCAAAGTTGAAGCAGGAAAGAATAGTGCCAGAGCTCATCAGTTCATTTGCATGTTGCTGCCTAGAATTATTTATCATGCAAAGTGTGTGATGTTTCACAGACTGTAAGCAGATGTAAAGCTGTGGGAGACATGTGGACAATGTCTGTTGAGAATTTATTCTTTGCAGCGCTTGTCTTAACTATTTCAGTTCAAAACAGAAAAGAATAATCTGCCGAATCCCACCGGGAAACCCTTACAGACAGGTGTCGCCTACTCCGCTCCCAGTGGGTTATACCAGGGGTATTACAATTTTCTAGCATAGTTTGCAACAGATTCATCAAGACTGGAATTGTGCACACCAGTCTTACTGAACAGTGCCGCTGGAATATGATGCACCCAATTCATTAAGAAGCCCACTTCCCAACTGGCCCCACCAGAAATCTACTCCAGTCCGCGACCGGGAAACATTTCTGGAGTAAGTTACATCTGTCTCATCCGTGCTACGCCCAGCTCGCCCATGCTACGCCCACCTCGCCCATGCCCCGCAAACTAAAAGGCAAAAAAGCCTTTTCTGGTCAAATAGTGGACACTTAAAAGAGTACCTGGTCACCAGGTCAAAAGTGTCCAGTTTTTTACTTTATTTTATTCCCACTGATCCCCCGGAGTATTCTGTTTTATTTTTCAAATCCGCCGTCCAGATCCAGAGATATGAGCCTTTATATTTAGTGCTCATGCTTATGGCCTTCCAAGGGGGCATGGCTCACAGGGTAGTAAGGCAAGTAGCCAAAAGACACGCCCCAGAGAATCTTATGAGCCACGCCCTCTTAGAAAAGACCAGAAACATTAGCACTACATAGAAAGACCCACATCTCTGGACCTGTATGGCAGATTTTAGAGAAACAAAAAATGGAATACTCACGGGAGCAGTGGGACTAAAGAAGGACAAAAACTGATCTTCTGACCCGGTATCCGGTGCTCTTTAGGCGCCTATTCTGCACCAGAATTGTTTGAGTGTTTATGCACACGTTTTGATGGATCACACTCGTAGCCATGTTATTCTATGGGTCTGTGCATGTCCCATTTTTTCCTCAGATCAAGGCTGTCCAAGGAAATAAAATCACAGCATGCACAATCTGTCTCTGTAAATCGTATCACCCTTGGCCATGCAAGTCAATGGGTGTGTCAAAGAACAAAAAATAAAAATCGGACCGAACGCTGATGACCATGTAGTTCAATTTTTACGCACTGACAGAATAGAGAAGATGGATACAGATTTTTTCCATCTTCTCCACTTTTGAGAAAATCGGATTACACTATGATCAAACTCCGATTAGCATAACTGCACCAATTTTCTGAGATGAGAGAACATACGGTAACCGTCCTGTGACCCTAGCCTAATGCTGCACAATATACACATCATACAGATGCTAACTACCCCTGTTCAGCGTAGCCATTAGGCTCACCCCCCAATCATGGTCCCTGGGGCCATAAAAGATAAATGATATTACGGGGAACTCAAAAAATATATATCCCCTATAGCAACTAGAAGAGTTATTACCATTTTTTTATTACTTTTGACCATAATGCAGATATGAACTTAGCGCCTTGATTCTGCGTTTATCTCGCGTTGCTATGTCCAATTATTTATACAAGAGATAAATGATAACGGAACAATTACAGAATAAAGAGTAATAAACGGCAAAGGACGACCACAACAAGTCTATGGACGCGAGGAGCAGATTGGAAACCTCAGATCTACATTGTTTATCTTGGATATTGCTTCTTGTCAAATTCCAAAGCCTCGCTGAGAAATTGTCAAGGATTCTGCTCACGGCCACGCCAGTTTTCACACATACACTAACAAGCCAATTAACAACCCCTCAGTTTTGCTGCTGACGAAACGCCATTGAAATGGAGAAATCTTTCAAGCACTAAATGACTTTATCAAGCGCATGATAAGGGGTAAAATATAACACCCAGCATTAATATATGACAGCACTTGTGAACCGCGCTGAGCAAAGCAAAGAAGACAAATGAAAGGTAACCAACAAATGTATAAATCTGAGCAAATATTAAGATCTTACCAGCAATATACAATACTACTGCCACAAAGCCACCGTGATAACCGGGACCACGAAGGACTGATCTATAATTATATGACAGGGCTGCCTCTTTGCAGAAACAGTGCCACTGCTGTCCATGGGCAGCGCCCGGTATAGAATGGGGAATGAGAGGACGTACCTGGTATAGTACTGTTCCTTGGAAAACAGCAGACCCCTTTCGCTTTAATTACCCCTCCCTTTCCAAAAAACATTGAAGGGAATCTGTCAGCAGGTTCTTGCTACCTGATCTGAGAGCAGCCTGATGTATTCCAGCAATGTGTCACTGATTGGCAGGTTTATGCCTATGCACAGTGTACAGAGAAAGCTGGCAATCAGTGGTGGAAGTGGGGTTGGATTACATGGCAGCAGGTTTACTAGTCCACTAATGAATAAATCACTTTGTAAATCAGGAGATTATCAAAACTACAGCAAGTCCAGTAAGTGACACATTGCTGGAACCCAAATCTCTGCCCCTACATCATGCTGCTCTCCGATTAGGGGGCAAATACTTCATGACAGATTCTCTAACTCAAGTGGAGACACTGAACCTTCATTCTGCACCCAAAAAAAAACCACAATGGAAAATTAACTCGGTGTAGTCATAAAATCATATCAGTTGGTGGGAGTACACCTCTCTACAATATGAATGGTAAATTATACTCATTCAGGAAAACTACACCAAAACGCAATGTGAACTATAGATACATCAGTGTTTGCTGACAGTGACGTTTGGGGTTACACGATGACACGATGGCACCAGCAACTCAAGGTAAAAACAAAAATACAAATGATGTTACGCTTGTTCCCCTCCATCCATTCTCTATAAGACTACAGGAAATGGAAGAGTGAAGCAACAGTGTTCAACCAAGTTTCTAGGGAGTCTGTATTCCGCTCAGCAAGCCAAAAAGATCAACCCAACAGAAAAGGAAAGGATTGTGCATTCCCATCTCCAAGATCCTATTCCAATATGTTGTAGGTGTAATAATAAGAATAACAGCAAATACCTCCAATTAGAAATGTAGTATAGTTCTTTTGATTCACTATTTCACTTACCCCATGTACAGGGCATTGCAGTAGCTTAGGTATCCATGGTTATGACAACTCATATAGCGACAGTGAGCTCTTAGTGGTCGTAAGATACCTAAGATACTGCAATGCCCTACATGAGGTGACACAGCGAATCAGAACTAGTACTACATTTTTAATTGGAGGTATTTGATAATATACTTAGTATTACACCTACTACATACTGGGAAAGGATCTTGGGGATGGGAATACCACTTTAAACGGAGTCCAAAGTTGTTGTTTTTTGCCGATCAGTGGGATTCAGAAGACCACTGTACACATGTGTGGATGGATAAATGAACGTACAGCGCTTGTTTTCTTTGAAGTCTAGGATCTATTTTTCTTTGATTCATTTGCTTTATACATTGGAGGCCATTGTATTTACAGAAGTAGAATAATACGAGGTGTCAGTCACACCTTTATTTGCTGTGAAGCCTCAAGGTTGCTGAAGTACCATAGAAATGGAAAGCGTAAAACAGACAAAAGCACTCTCAGAGCGGAACCTGCACAAGTACATCCATGACACCGCTCTTTCACTTCTGTCTCTGCACCCACTTCACTTTCTGCCCACCAAAAACACACCAAAAGAAAAGAAAAATTCCACCCATTGCACAGATGTGTTCCACCAGGCCAAATAAGTGGGTGTGATACACATTCATCATTTCTGTACTACAACTTCAATCGAACCTCATAATTGGAAACTTGGGTGAAAGGTCTTCCCCCTGATGATTAAAGTAATGAGCTCTAATTTTTCCTAACCATTACTACAGACGACAAAAAAAAAATCATAATAAACCACAAGGTTGGAATAAGAGTTAGATCCTTTTTCTATACAATGAATGTATAAGGTGCTGTCTGGTTTGGGCAACCTGTCTGTACACTGCGGGCACCCACTTTCTTACCAGTAGTAAAATGACTGTCCTGAAGAAAGAAAAAAAAAAAAAAGTTTTTTTCCCCTTTATTAAGAGGAAATACATTTTAATGTCACACTTAGAAATCCACTAAATCAACAACTATTCGTAACTAAACAACAAATAAAATAAAACTGGAGTGTGAAATTCGCCATGTTCAGGTATACTCTCCCAGTGCGGCGATTCATATATTTCTGCTATGGTTTTGGAAAGATGCAGCAGAAATTATGAAAAGTCATGGCGAGCGCTGCAACATGGCCGCACTACGTGACTACAACACAATAGTGCTCCGGTAACATCTTCTTCTGAATAGCTGCTCTGACAATGGATGTATAGCTCTGGACTACAGCTGGTCCCAAAGACCCCAGTACTAGAAAGAAACAGGACACTTGGGCTCAGATTCATCATTCCCGTTGCACCCGCTTGTTTGACGACTTTTGTGTCTTTCAGTTTCTTGTGCTTGTTTTTTATTTGCACCCAATTCATTATTCTATTTGCACCTGTTTTGAAGTCTATTTTATATGTGCAGTATTGTTTTTTGTTTTACGCCTTGTCGGAGGATTCCAGATGTTTTCGCCTGATTCATCAATTATGACTTTTTAAAAAGGAAAAAAAATGGACGCATCTCCACTCCAGTCCCCTTCTATATTTTCGAGTATGCCAGTATTTTGGTACCATTTTACACAACGTGCAACTTTTGGAGCCCAAAAAAAAAATCATAAAAAAAAAAATCATATCTCACATGCAATTTTGAATACGAAACTGTTCAGCCAAGTACAGGTGCATCATGGCGGGCCAATCATTTATATACATGCTTGTTTTCCCTCCATCGCCACCTCCCTCCTTCTTTGATTGGCAGCTGAGGTTTCTTGGGCCAGAGAAGGGTCCCTTTAATAAAGCACAATGGATGTTTTACTATATTATTTTTATATTAGATTTCATTTTTTTGCAGCCATGTATCTGAATAGCTTTATTTTTTCATGACACTGATGAATCGGAAACATATCTACTAAGTGTAAACATACACCTAGCCTGGAATCAAATGTCTTGTTGCAGTTTTTAATCCTTTTTGTTTTAAACCTGACACGTATATAAAAAAATAAATGGGAAATATGAATGGAAGGACTTTGCACTTCTTCCTATTGTATCCTCTTCTGGCTATGGCTCCCAAAAAATAACGGAGTAAGAAATTGCACCTCAAATGGCATAGAAAGTGGTGCGTGTGTTATCATCTCAGGCTGTCATTTCCATTCTTCACTTTTTTTTTGTGGTTTCCAATGGATTTGGTCATTGCTGCAGAATGTCCCTATATTTAAATGTACAGTACCCATTCTGACAGGCAGAGATGTGCACCTGTGCATCAGCTGCCCTGTAGAAGTGGTCCTATAAGTCTGCACCTGGATCTGATCACAGGAGATAATCCTGGACTCCAGTGAAGTGGTGCAGCTGTTACACAATTCACCAGTGACATCTCCAGACATCTGACCTTCACAACAGGGGAGAGCTGGAATCTAACTGGCAGCTGACTGGGAGAAAGCAAACATACGGGTCTACTAGCACAGGATCATGGACACCATGTACATACTGACTATACAGAGCTTTGTCCTTAGCCTGTGGCGCATTCATTGGGCTCGGCTACATGTGCACCACATTACACAGCGCCCCCAATTCATATAGGATTAAAAAATATGCATGGTAGCAACACGGTGGTTCAGTGTTTAGCACTGTTGCTTTTCAGGCTGAGGTCCTAGGTTAAAATCCCACCAAGGACAACATCTATAAGGAGTTTGTATGTTCTCCCCATGTTTACGTGGGTTTCCTCCGGGTTCTCTGGATTTCACTCACACTCCAAAGACATACCAATAGAAAATTTAGACTGTGAGCCCCATTGGGGACAGTGATAACAATTAGTGACGAGTGAACGTGCTCGGATAATGCGTTATCCAAGCATGCTCGTGTGCTAACGGAGTGTCTTGGGACGTGCTTGAAAATACAGTTGAAACCAGACGTTTACATACACTACATAAAAAGACACATCTGCATGTTTTTCCTCAAATATCGGACATGAAATCTTTACCATTTTAGGTCAATTAGGATTACCATTCTATGATTCTATGATTCTACCATAATCTATTTATATAATTTCCTTGTAATGTTTTAATTTCCTGTTCTGTCCAGATGTCACCGTATCCCAGAATTCCAAGCGGAGGAAGTTCACCGTCCGCCATATTGGGACACCCAAGTGATGGGTGTCTCAATATGGAAACTGCTGCTGGTACCAACCTATTGCGCAGTACCACCAGCGGAACACCGTCGCACCACACACACACTCACACGCAGCCTCTTGCACGGTACCACCAGCAACACCGTCGCAAACACACTGCTGCCGGGATCAGCCGAATGATTCACTGACTTCCGCCATCTTTGTACAGGAGGAGCGCATGTGCAGTTTTAATGTGACCGCCGCTATCTGTCTGCACAAAGATGGCAGAGGTCTGATTTACTGCGCCAATTACGCGCAGGTGCAGTGAATCAATCGGCTCATCCCGGTGGCAGATGAGCGATGTGTCTACAGGCAGAGGAAGCCGGTCACATTAAAGGGGTTTTCCCATGAACGAAAGTTCATTTTAAAAATTGTCTGTGTCTGACCGTGTACGGAGCATACCACATCTCCTGGGCAG
This sequence comes from Oophaga sylvatica, assembly GCA_033576555.1. Taxonomy (NCBI): domain Eukaryota; kingdom Metazoa; phylum Chordata; class Amphibia; order Anura; family Dendrobatidae; genus Oophaga; species Oophaga sylvatica. The sequence continues at coordinate 463,326,525 of JARQOD010000004.1, forward strand.
GGGAGGAAGCACAAGACAATACTGACATTGCAGCAGGGGATCACAGAGGATTCATTTTGTGAGGTAAAAATTTCACTGACTATTTTTAAAAAATATTTTACCTCACAAAATGTATCCTCTGCGATCTCCTGCTGTAATGTCAGTATTGTCTTTTGCTTCCTCTCCTGCCCAGGAGCTGTTGTATAGCACATGGGGTACACAGGTCAAAGAAGAGATCACATGAGAGGAGAAGACAGCAGATGGAGGAGAGAGAAAGCGCACAGGGGTGAGAGAGACAGAGAACAGGGGGGAGACAGCTCAAATGGGACAGCACATGAGGGGAGAACACAGCACAGGAAGGAGAGAGACAGCAGACAAGGGGGATAGCACATGGATAGACAGGTCAAAGAAGAGAGCACAGACAGGAGAAGTCAGCACAGACAGGAGAAGTCAGCACAGACAGGAGAAGTCAGCACAGGGGAAAGAGAGAGTGGATAGGTGGGTGAGCACAACGCTGCAAAGCCTGCCCCCATCGTGACATCACCGCCTCCATCTAGTTATTAATATTTGCCGAATGCCAGAATAATGAGAGAATGTTTTAAGGCATTTTTATTACTTACTGCAAAGTCAAAAGTTTACATACACTAAGATTACTATGCCTTTAAACAATTATGGACTGCCCATATGATAATGTCATGTGTTTGGAAGCTTCTGGAAAAGTCTCAAGAAATCAGCCAAAATATCAGGAAGAGAATTATGGATAAGTCTCACTCAACCTTGGGTACAATTTCAAGATACCTGAAGGTGCCTTGTTCATCTGTACAAACAATTATATGCAAGTAAAAACAAGATGGGAATGTCCAGCCATCATATCGCTCAGGAAGAAGACGGGTTCTGTGTCCCAGAGATGAACGTGCTTTGGTCTGACACGTGCATATCAACCCAAGGGCAAAAGCAAAAGACCTTGTGAAGATGATGTCGGAAGCTGGTAAGATTGTGTCAATATCCACAGTGAAACGAGTACTGTATCAACATGGGCTGAAAGGCCACTCTGCCAGGAAGAAGCCATTACTCCAAAAGAAACGTAAAAAAAGCCAGATTAATGTTTGCAACTGCAAACAGGAACAAAGACCTTAGGCTATGTGCAGACGGTGCGGATTGTGCTGAGGAATTTTCCGTGCAGATTTTGGTAAATCCGCAGGTAAAATGACCTGGGTTTTACCTGCGGATTTTACGCGTTTTTTGTGCGGATTTCCCATGCGTTTTAGACCTGCGGATTTCTATTTAGAGCAGGTCTGACAAGGCTGCGGAACTGCACAAAAGAAGTGACATGCTGCGGATTTAAATCCGCACCAAATCCGCGCGGAAAAATCCGCAGCATGTGCACTGCGTTTTCTTTTTTACATTGCATCTAATGCTACTATACATCACTTGCAGTTCTGCTGCAGATCTGCAGTGGAAAATCCGCTGCGGATCCGCAGCAGAATCCGCAAAGTGTGCACAGACCCTTAATTTTTGGAGATATGTCCTGTGGTTTGAAGAAACTAAAATTTTACTTTTTGGGCATAATGACCATCGTTACATTTGCAGGAAAAAGGAGAAGCTTGGAAGCCTAAGAACACCATCCCAACTGTGAAACATGGGGTTAGCAGCATCATGTTGTGGGTTGTTTTGTTGCAGGAGGGACTGGTGACTTCACAATTTAGATGGCATCATGAGAAAAGAAGATTATGTGGCAATACTGAGCAACATCTCAAGACATCAGCCAGGAAGTTAAAACTTGGGCGGAAATGGGTCTTCCAGATGGACAATGACCCGAAGCATACTGCCAAAATGGTAACAAAGTGGATTAAGGATAACAAAGTAAATGTTTTGGAGCGGCCATCACAAAGCCATGATCTCAATCCATTGAAAATGTATGGGCAAAGCTGAAAAGTCCAGTGCGAGCAAGGTGACCTACAAACCTGGATCAGTTACACCAGTTTTGTCAGGAGGAATGGGCCCAAATTCCAACCAACTATTGTGAGAAGCTTGTGGAAGGATATCCCAAATACTAATGAAATGTATGTAAACTTTTGACTTTGCAGTAAGTAATAAAAATGCCTTAAACATTCTCTCACTCTCATTATTCTGGCATTTGAGAAATCTTAATAATTATGGTAATCCTAATTCACCTAAAATGGGAAAGGTTTATTCTGATTTCACGTCAAATATTGAGAGAAACATGCAGATGTGTGTTTTCATATAGTGTATGTAAACTTCTAGTTTCAACTGTATGTTGGAGTCCCCGCAGCTGTAGGACAGCCGCAACACACGCAGTAATAGTTTGTTAGGCGATCCCTACATGTGTTGTGGCTGTCACACAGCTGCCAGACATGCAGGCACGGGGATTCAAAAATATTATTTGAGCAGACCGAAGTCACTCGGTTAGGCCTCTTTCACACTTCAGTCGTCTGGCGTCAGTCCCAGTCCACCCTGCATTAGGTGAAAACTGATGCAGGGGATGCGTTATTAGACGGATCCGTTGAGATGAGGAAAATGTAGTTTTTGTGGGTATAGGAGCTGATGAGAGAAAGAGAGAGAGAGACTTTTCGGCATACAAAAACGTATCCGTTGTCGGATTCCGTCAAAAACGGATGAAGACGGATCCGCCACCCATAGGCGTCCATTATGCAAAACGGCAGGCGCAACGGATCCGTCATGGTCCGCCGTTTCGACGCACACAAAAAACGTCGCAGTATACGTTTTCAAAACACAACGGACGCCAAATGTTTGATGGATCTGTCATATGACGGATGAAACGGACGACCATACCGTCAAAATCCGTCACTAATGAAACTCAATGGGGAAAAAAAACCGGATCTGCCAAAAAAAAAAAAAAAAAAGGCAGATCCTTTTTTTTCACACTTTGGCGGATTTTGACTGACGTCGCACGACTGAAGTGTGAAAGAGGCCTTAGCACTTGAGCATACGCGGATAACACCTCATCTGAGCACATTCGCTCATCACTAATAATAATGTATGTAAAGTGCCGTGGAATTAATGGCGCTACTGTATATATGTGAGTAAAATAAAGGAATAGGCAACATCTGGAATTATACAGTGTACTAACTGCATCCTACATGAAAGGATCTATGCATGATGATAAAGAAATAACCAGGTAATGGTTAATCATAGGAGAGGTTAGCCAAGATGCACTCTGTCAACCTTTTCACCTCCTGCTGAGCCTACATATGAAAGTCAGCAGGTTGTCAGCACCAGACCCACAGAGAACGCCATACTGCAGCCTCTACTGTAATGATTTCCATAAGTATTGCTTCACATCCACCAACGCCTCTGCTTCAAATATTCGCTATAAAGTAGGGCCATGCTGGAAAACACTGACGCTGCCGGGAAACGTACTCCTGCCTATCACCAAATCATCCTAGCATCCTTCCTCCTATGTCACAGCATGTATAACATCCCACTTGGGTGTGTCACACGAAGGATCACTCGCTACCGAGAGTGTGCCAGCCGCAGACACAATGCTCGTCCATTAACCCTTGCAGTATTCCCCAGAGAAGCGAGTTGGCCAATCATGTCTATACATAAATGAGCGTGTGCCTGCGTGCGTGCCAGTGGCACAGACACCCTTTCCCTCTGTGGTGTACAAGTGGAATGTGACTTCAAAGTAGCAGTAAAAAAAAAAGTAAGCCCATCAAGTTTCCAGCTATGTACAGCTCATGTAAAAATGCTGCAAACGTCTCCGTTCTTCAGGCTGCACTCAATACATCTATTTCTATTTGGAAGAGGAGATTGCTTTGAAGCCACAGAAAGAAAAAAAATAACTTGGAATATGCAGAAATGTACACAAAAGTGATCTGCTGATCGCCTGATTCAAGTGACTGCTTGGTTATAGCTCCACCAAGGTTTCATTCCACAATGTGCCAAGATGGCAAAATCCACCATATATCTATTGGAGGACAGCACAAGTGACTGGACTTTTACACAATAGATCTGTGTTCCAGGGTCTCCTGCGATGCAAAAATAAAAAATAAAGTGGTAAAATACCCCAGAATACAAAACAAGGCTAAAATATAAAGCAAAGGGAATTTTGGGGGAATTAGAGCTAAAGGGATATTCTGGAAGGTAAAAGATACTACAGTATAGGCGATAGCATGTAGATCGGTGGTACTCTGACTCCCCCCGATCGCCAAAACAGGGCACTTTTGTGCTCTAGAGAATGGAGCACCAGAGTGCACACATGATTGCAAGAGAAGAGCACTGCTGAGGTGCCATAACGGCATGAATGGAGAAGCGATCGTGGGCACACCGCTGCCTACATTGTGACAGACACAAAAGCAGGCCCCCCAAACATCCAGAATTCATCACCAATCAGTGGTAATTTCTTCCTACCAGAATACCTCATTTTTAAATCAAGAAACTATTATTGAAACCAATAAAGCAATACTCATATAGTTATCAGACCAAATTCCCCCCATTTCCCTTTTGGGGTGTGCAATGAGAAATAGTCAAGCAAAATTAAGAAATCTTAGGATAAGATATCGGGTATGGCATATTTCTAGCTATGACAGGTATCAGAAACTTGTCATAGCACTAACAGATTGAAGACATCACTTGTCATAGCCTCCGAAACTACACCTGGGCATCTAATCCAGTCACCCTATTGCTTTCCAAATTTGGTGATATCTCCCCTCTAGATATCCTGTAGACCTTTTTTTTCCATAAAAATGGTATTGTTCACGCCCTGAACCACTTCCTCTACTAAGGAAGGACCATTGCCAATGCTTAACAATAGCTTTCTGGTTTGATAGAATATTTTGGCAATGGCCAACTGCACTTGGAAAGAACCACCCGTGTCCCACCCAAACCTAACGGGATTTTGTGCTAAGAAGCATTCTAATGTTATAACCCTCAATCACCAACCAATCAAAAAATTAGCTTTAAGGCCCATTTTATATAATACTTTTGGAGTTTTGTAGTCGGTGTATGAAAAACAGTTTTCGCCGTATTGAGACCAGTCATGTCGATTCTAGCACATCCTCCCACTCCTCAGTGGAGATATCACCCACGTCTCTCTCCCATTTAGCCCTGGCCAATGCCACCGAATCTCCCCAGAATACCCCTTTAATAGAGAACCAACCATTCAAGACTGTAAGAAGAGCAGAGGTTGTGTACAGCAAGCATTTCTACCTCTGGAGGCAAAGGAAAGTCAAGATGAACAAGGTGGACAACCCTTTTAAAAAAAAAAAGTGTAATTAAAAGGAGCCCAACATGGTGGCACCTCCATTACCTCAGCCTCACATGCAAAAGTGTGTATGTGGGACACAAAATGAGGTCAGGTTTGAAAAAGCGGTTGACTACTCTGCAAATAGCTTAGTGTTGAGAAATCCTTCTAAAATATAGGGATTGCTCAAAGTGTAATCGCTGTTCTGCTTCCCTGCACGCCCCCAGAAGGGAGATAAACATTGCACCGCTTTTGATGCGATCCATAAACCGCCCGAGTGATGCATATATCTCTCTGGTCCTCTCTGCTCTGGATAAAACAAGTACGGTAAGGTTTGTGTCTCACTGCAAAAAGAATATCCCACAGCAGAACATGCCACCTGAGAAGGAAAGAAGCTGGGGCTCATCTACCCAGAAAGACACAGTCATGTACTAGTATTATTTAGAAACATTTTACTGTATAATTTAGAGAAATTAAAAATGAGAAGGGGCTTTCAAGGGGTCTTGAGATTTTGTCTTCTTTGCCACAGTATCTCCAGCATGTGAAGGCACC